>OX465381.1:9403047-10003047 GCA_950004255.1 Mesopsocus fuscifrons
GGGGGGAAAGCCAGCAGTAAGAAATATTCATTGTGCTCAGCTGGCAGCACTATACCAAGTATACCTGGCACCTGGCCTTCCAGGTAGGTACTTAATGGAGACCTACAGTTTTAGATTATTCGGAACCTACAGCAGTAGGAGAATGCCGATCAGTAAATTTTTTATATGATCGGGATCGAACCTGTGTTCCCGACCCCGAAATCTAGAATCTAGCTCTAACATTTTCAGTTTTTCTCCTGGCGCTTAAGATGAATCACTCAAACGGTCAATCAATAGTCCAATGATCAGATAACTCGGCGGCTGCTATCAAACGTCAGATAGTGACGTAACGAACCGTGTCACGTCACGGTCCGCTGCTCACGTCTACGTTAGTCACGTACCGAAATATTCGGATCAAAATCGGGTCTGTTTGCCTTTCGGGTAACATTATAGTAAATTTGGGAAAAGGAAGAAGATTGGTTCTTCTCCTCGAAGGACTACTCATTAAATAAAAATCGTGAGCCAAACATTCGCTTAATTGTTGTCAAGATGTAAACAAACAACGAAAAAATAAATTCAAATTTTAAACTCGCTTTATTGGGAAGATACCTATCAAACCAGAGACCTATCAAGTACCATAATGTTTCTACCCATGCGCTAAAAAGGTTTTTGAACCTCCGGGGGGTCCTGTTACCGCCGGGATAGGTAGTTAACGCGCGTGCTGCTTGCCAACTTGTCTGCGCACCTATACCTAAACCTAGAGAAAGACCCAGAGGGGCGCCGCAATTTCACTCCTTCTTTTTCTAATCAACATGCCCTTCAACACCGATGACACCTACCTTTACCTATGCTGATTGTGCTATGTGTCAAATAACCCGAAAATAATGAAAGAAACGAAAACTGGTCTGCATTCGCTACTCAGACGCTCCTTATACTCCGTGGTATATGGCTCCCCGCAAAGGTACATGGCCACTCCTGGTAATGCGGCAACACGGTGTTTTTTATAGTTTAGATGAATTTTTCAATCATAACCCAACCTTTTTTAGGAGGGTCACGGTCAAAAGATTGTCGCCCCTCTCCAGCCCTTCTCCTAGCTTCTAAATACATTTGTGATTGAACTAGGGGTCTCTCCAAAAGGTTTGTCTAAAATTTGTCTTCCCTTTCAGGCGGGGTCCTGTCTCTTTGACCACATCCGCTGGGGGGACGCGTTCGTCGTAGTCTACAGCGTTTGCGATAGGGGAAGTTTCAACGATGCTCATGAACTTCTGGAAACAATCACGAAGCTGAAGCTGCCTTCATACTTCACAGCTCTGTTACTTGGTAACAAGAGAGACCTTGATCATGCCAGGTTGGTATCAAAAAGGATGAATGAATTTTGTGGATTGTAAAACTGCAGTTTCAAACTTTTTATGATCAAAATCGTTGGACCAGCCTTAGAGAAAAAAATATGAAAGCCAGTTTTCCATATTTTGTAGGAGATGGTGGGCCTTAAAGACGTAATGTAGGTAGGTATATCTCCATGAATATGAAAAAGTCAAAGAAGATGGAAGTTTACGCCTGCTACTATACCCACATACACCTAGATGAATGTCCCTTCTTTCTCCCGAAAGGTATATGAAATCTATACCTGTCTAAAATCTGTGCAATCTACCTAACAAAAATTCATTCTGTAAAGGTAGGCGACATCCATATGCAACCTGTATCTAGCAGGTCCTGAGTTCGCAGCTGTTCATCCCAGACATAACCATTATTTGATTCAATGTGGCATTTTCCAGGTATAGGCAGGACAGTTGAGAACGAGTTCCACGCTCAGAAATTAATTGTTTTTTTCCGCAGATCTGATTTCCATTTCCTCTCAGTTGACTTCTCCATTTTGTACCTGTCTAGTTTTTAAAATGCGTCACCAGAGCTATGAATTATGCAGCGTAGCTTTTTACAGTCAAAACATCCTACTCTCCTACTGAACTGCCTTTGGGAGACTGTACTGCTGACATTTACAGAAATTTGCGTAGGAAATAAATAAATAGGTCGGTAGATCGGTAGGTATAGGCATCTTCACATCGAATTACAATAATATCTGTAAGGAATGTAAGTAGGGTTATATTATACTTTGTAGGGCGTAGTAGGTATAGTATAGCCACTCTGACCTGCCTGGCCCGAGGGCATTCTGTGTACAGTGAACAGTGCAAAATGCCCTCGGGCCAGGCAGGTCAGAGTGGCGATACTATACCTAGGTACTTAGTAGTGTATACGCGTGGGGAGGCTATGGGATGTTTTTCAGGAAATTGATTCCCCACAGGGTGTGAGACCCTCTTCCGTACTAAAAAATCGCTTCTTACCAAAGTGATCAGTGATCAAGTTATCACTGATAAGATCGCAGCTCGTACACCCCACGAGGGGCTGCCAGTACAGATCTCTGTAATAAAATTTTCCTATTTCTCAAACTAATTTCTCGCGTTACTGGTTTACTGAACGTTAAAGTTATTTAATTATAGGCGTATTAAGCGTGACAACTTCACATACTCACCTCTTGCGTGGGTCTAATATATGGCAGATGGGTATGGGATAGATCGGTATAGATATCATGGTTATGGACAAGTATACCTATACTCAAGGCACTAGCCCAGTGGCGGTGCAGATGCCCCCCCCCCCCCCCCCCCCACGAAAATTAGTACCTTTTCAATCTTCCAACCAGTGAAAAATCACGATTTTCAGGAGCTTATGGTGCCGTACCTATACTGCACCTGCACCTTTATTCACTCTGGTGCCAAAAGTCAAAAGTATAATTATTATTGCATGACCCCGGGGTTTATAATAAGGGCCCTTAATATCCTCCTAATGTTTCTTTACACCTGATGCTACCGCCTCAGATAAGCACAGCGTCAGCACAATAATTAATGTGACCGAATAATATGCCAGCAAAGTTATGATAACTCTTTCGATTTTTTTTTTTTTAATGGTAATGCGGGTATAGAGGCACCTCAAACCAGCGAAATCTTCGAGTCCCACATAAGTATTTATTTGAATTTCTTTCAAAAAGCCCCCCATGGATTAATTCCTGAGTCCGCCACTGCGAGAGGCCTACTGTCGTTACCTCGTCTTTGAAATCTTCTAGGTACGTTGTGGTGATTCTCGGCGGTGCGTTTGTGGTCAATTAGGCTCGGATGAACGTTAATTACTACTTGATATTCTTTGTAATGAGATTTTGTTTATGTGCATGGTGGTAGCTCTTGCAAGGTTGAAGCGTGGCACGACTACCACTATAGACTCCTGCCTCCGCGATCCTTTATTATTTCGAAACCTCCCAGGGGTCTTTCAAAGAGAGAGCCTGTCTACACCTTCTCTGGGAAAATTACGTTGGGCACCAGCTATAAATAATAAATAATAATAAATAATTTAACAATATTTAAGGACAAGATAATGAAGAATTGTATACTTGGGTTTCACTTTACATCAGAAAGTTTCAGTGACAAGTGGCCAGTGTAGGAAAAGCCATGCATGAATGGGAATTGCAAAATCCGAGGGGTTAACCACTCGTTGGGAATCTCGTTGGGAATCATTATGAAATCTCAGGGAATCTTGGAATTTTTTTGGAGTGGTTACCCCTTCGGGGTTCATCTTTCTATGAATATCGTTGGGAATCTTTGGAAATCTTTATGGAATCTCAGTAGAATCTCTGGAGTGATTACCCCCTCGGCAGAATCGCATCCCTCGCCCCACCCAACTCCGCTACCCCTTTCCCAGAGAAAAACTTCGGAACTTAAACAATTGAATGCTTGAATTCCCATAACCGGCATTGTCAAAGCTGCTCTAAATAATAAAAGTGCCTTTAAGGTATAGGTAGGTACACATAGTTGACGCTGGCAGTGAACTTGTACCGAGGAGATAGGTTGCCACTAGCCATGTAAGGTATAACGCCCCAGGTACTATCACCTCTCCGTGAGTACACATTCATCTCCGAGTTGTGGTACATCAGCACAACCGAACTTCCTATGACAACCAATGGGCACTACAGTCAGTGGTATTAACCACAACTGCGGCAGGCCGTCTGTGATTTTCCCGTGGTACAGCTCGGCACCATACCGGGCCCGATCATCACGTCTGATAGGTGTCTACCATAGGTAAATGCAACAGACTTGTCTAGCGAACCATGCTATTTAATTGACCTATGCTAAAACCTAACCGAGGGGTCAAGAAGAGAACGATGACTCTGGGCGATATTTTGGGTTCATCTTCTAATTGAAAAGCAGTGGCGTAGGTAGGTACGGTAAGAGTACCAAGTTCGTACCAATGTAGGGGAGATTGTTTTC
Source organism: Mesopsocus fuscifrons (assembly GCA_950004255.1). Taxonomy (NCBI): domain Eukaryota; kingdom Metazoa; phylum Arthropoda; class Insecta; order Psocodea; family Mesopsocidae; genus Mesopsocus; species Mesopsocus fuscifrons. Next base: position 9,407,337 of record OX465381.1, read on the forward strand.
AAAATAGGTTCCAAAGTTACCGCCCTCCTACAGCCTCGATAGCCCAGTGGACTAAATGGTCGACTTTTGAGGAGCAGTGAGAGCCGGGTCACACCGGTTCGATCCCGATCCTACCAAAAGGTTTTCCTACTCGGCATTCACCTCTGATATGTTCAGCATGTCAAGTGAAATGTATATCGAGGCTGTGGTGGTTCGGAACCCACCTAAAACTTTAGGTCCCCATCGTTTACACGATGGCTGGGGAGCTGGTATTTGGTAGTGCTGCCAGCTGAGCACAATGGATAGTTCTTGAAACGGTCTAGTTGCTGGGCTTGTCCCCCCCCCCAACCCTCAGCTATTATTACCGCCCTCCTTTTATGTCTATAAGAGAAAAATTTATTTCTCAACGTTTGAATCCCTACCCTTGATCTGCCCGAATTCCCCAGTGCCAACTCACTGATAAAATCAAAAACTTGCAGAATTTCATAGTCAGTGACTCAAATGACGATAAAGGTTAACAAGCTTGAGGAGGGTCCTTATAGGCTGTCCATATTGTTAACTGGACTGAACACAGACGAAGCACCACGGCCAAAAGTTATGTTTTTGAGCAGGTCAGTGAACATCAGGGTAAACAGGTTAAGCATCAGGGTAGGACATCAGCGCGGATTAACATCAATGTCATGAACAAGGTACTGACCCCCGCTTTCTAGTCCTTATTGGCTTCGAAAAGGGCAGAGACCTCTCAACTACAGGTTTTTACTTTCTCGCTAGCCATATATGGCGAGAAAGTATTGTTTTCGTGCAAAATTTCGAAATTGAGATTTTGGGTTTCCCATGATCCTGGGGGTCCCCTGAGTCCAAAAAAGTGGTTTCTGGAAAAAGTCTGTCCGTCCGTCCGTCCGTCCGTCCGTCCGTCAGTCCGTCAGTCAGTCAGTCAGTCAGTCCGTGCAGTGCTCTAGCGCCTATACCGTTCATCCGATTTTGATGAAATTTGGTATGGACCTGTCTAAAATTACTGCCGAGACACATTTTCAAGGATTTTTTGATTGGTCAAAAATTGCGGCCGCTGTTGTCAAAAAACCGCCAAAATAATTCAAAAATCGTGTTTTTGGTTAGTTAGACAAGCGCCGACGGTACACTTTTCAATCTATAACACTGAAAATTGGTATGTGTGTTGACAAATAGATGCTTCGAGGTCATTTTCAGCTAAAATTGAATTGGTTGAAAATTACGGCCGTTCTGGACCAAAGTTCGATCGTTTCGGCGCCATTCACATTTATTGACCGATTGTCATGAAATTTGGTAAATTTGTGTAGAACCATGTAACTTAAACATCTGTCGAACAGAATTTTGTTATCTTCAAAATTACGGCCGTTTTTGTCAAAAAAGTGTCGAAAATGAGTTGAGAATGAGAAACCACGTTTTTGAATGGTCGGAACGCATTTGGGACTACAGTAATAAAATGAAAGACGTGAGATTTGGTATGAGTGATCTCAGATAGATGCTCGTGGGTCCTTTTCAACCGATTTCCGATTGCTTAAAAATTACGCCCGCAAACAAATCTCAAAAAACCCAAAAAAAAAAAAAAAATCATTCTGGGCGAGAAAGTTAAGTGCGACTGTTGTCGGACCCTTTATTTAGATCAAGGTCCGTCCATGGTACTATATTGATTGAGCTGGAAGATTAACAGCTTCAGAGGGTTGCTCGATCATGTATCGCAGTCAATTCTTTTTTTGTTTTTAACCACTTTAACTTTACATCTACGTAAAAATCAATCAAAGAAATCAAATCAACATCCCAATAAAACTAATTTCTGCATTTCTCCGTTCGAATAGAAGAACTTTCTCAGAGAGTTTTGAAATTTCATGCTCAGGATATTATGTCTCTCGGTAGGCTCGCTAAGTGTGTACATTGTACGGATGCTTACTATACTAGGGTGCAAGGGATAAGGAAACGCCTCAGGCGACGACCCAGCAAGTGGCAGGGTGACCAAAACAACTCCACCCCAGTGTAGGCTGGTGACGTCACCACCGGTTATTCCTATTACATTGCGGTACACTTTGGTCACCCTGCCACTTGCTGGGTCGTCGCCTGAGGCATTTCCTTATCCCTTGCACCCTAGTATAGCTGAGAAACTTAAAAATGCTCCCCGTCTTGTGAGCATCAGTGCTACCACACACATTGGGCAAGGCACGAGCAATCTCGCAGTAACGCACCCCTACACCACAGAAGACAACCAAGTCAATTTTATTGTTTCAGACAAATCTGTGTTGATGACGGGCAAGAGCTGTCACTGCAGTACGGATGCCAGTTCTACGAAGTGTCGGCTGCTGAGAACTGGGCTGGGGTGTCGCTAGCTTTCCACTCTCTGCTGCGGGAGGCCCGATCTGTCCAGATACTCCGCACGCTTCCCCTAAGGCCCCGCAAATCAGGGGTCAACAGCGTATCGAAAGTTCTTGGCAATATTTTTGGAAAGAATAGTAATAAAGGTGACAGGAAAAAACGGCCGTCACTCAGTATATAATCAAAGACTTTGTGTAAATTTGATTGTAAATTTTATGTAAATAAATAAGTTCCTCTTTGGTTATGATTTATTTAAATTTGTAGGGATGGTGATTTTAAGGCCCCTCCACATACAGTTAGAACGATTTCTGCCACAGACAAATTAAGTAATAAAGGGTTCGACAATGGTCGCACTTGACTTTCTCGTACCGTCAAAAGCGTTCCGAGTAATAAAAACACGATTTTTAATTTTTTTTGGACACTTTTTTGACAATGGTGGGCGTAATTTTTGAGTTATCAAAATTATATTAAAAATATATCTTGGAACTGATTTTAGACACACATATTCCAAATTTGAGCCAAATCGGTTCATTGGTGTGTGACCTCTAGCCGCGCTACAGACAAACACACGTACGTACGTACGTACGTCGGACGGAAATGATCTAAAAACCACTTTTTTGTGATCTGGGACCTCTGAAACGCCTTTTGCAATGAAAATCTCAAAATCGAAATTTCGCACGATAACATAACTTTCTCAGCCCATGTATTACATACGGGCGAGAAAGTAAAAACCAGTGTGACCACTATTTTTAGGATCAGCTACAGAGAGAGAGTGAAGCGTTTAACTACAATAACGATACCACTGACTTTCGTATAGCCAAGTCCTTATATTTACTGAATTTAAATTTTCAATATTTTTTAGGCACAATATGGTATTAAGTTTAGATTAGAACACAACTAATATTCACAAAAAATAATTCACTACATATATTTACCTATAGGTACTTCGGTAATACCTATTCTCAATTTAAAAACACAATAAATTTAGGCAACTATTCAATAAAATGTGGTACCTAATAATTTGGGACCAAAATGCCAAAACAAGGTTTCTACTTTAATTACTTTTAAACTTCTCTATTAGGAATATCTACATTCTGATAGCTACTAAAGAATTTTCAAAAAAGGTGAAAATCATTTTAAAAGCAACATTAAGAGGACGCTATACCTGACGATGCGTTTTTTGCCGCCCATAAGATTAACATTGCGAGCGGCGATTCATTTTCAAGGTTTACCCTTGGTTGGAAAGACACAAAATTTTGCCTGTACCTAGCCCTAACAATGTTCTAGGGAGTGTTCGAAGCAGATTTCCCATTTTTTTTACTGGTTTCTTTCATTGCAACTGTTTTGCAAATGCTAGCATCGCATACCCCAAGAAAAGTGCTGTATCTCGAAAACCAGTAAAAAAATGGGAAATCTGCTTCGAACATCCCTAGAACATTGTTAGGGCTAGGTACAGGCAAAATTTTGTGTCTTTCCAACCAAGGGTACACCTTGAAAATGAATCACCGCTCGCAATGTTAATCTTATGGGCGGCAAAAAATGCACCGTCAGGTATAGCGGACCCTTAAGGGTGACTACAAAATCGTTTTTTTTTTCGACCATTTTTTGAGGAAACTGTAATATGTTCTGAAGTACAATATGTCCCTTCACTGTCCGAAATTATAACGCTATGTTGTGATTTTACGAACGGGCTATTTTTGTCAATGAAAAACTTGTCCAAAATTAACCTATCGTAAAATAACAACATACCCAGTTAATTATTATAATTCGGTACATTTAAATATCCAATAACTTCCCCAAAAAGTGGGAAGAAAAATCCTTCCGCTGCCACGTTTTTCACAACTGTGTTTTCACCTTTACAATAAAACAGGCCACTTGCTTTAAATACACTTTTGCGGCCGAATGATTATTACCTTATTATTCGAAAATTAGAATACAATAATAGTGCAACAGTAAGCAATGGGTAAGTCAGTAGTTTCTTTATTTTTGAAGTCTTTAGATCAGTTCGCGCAGTCAAATTGTGGAAGAATCTAGATTAGAGCTAATGCTTTTAATAGTGCGCCGCTTTAATGTGCACGTTTTTCATCAGAAATGCTACAGAAAAATACATCAATACCTGTTTTCAATATTCGGTGCGTTTCAAGATGGACTGGTTACAGTTGGCAACTATTGTTATATTACAACACGGCGGTTTTTCACCTAAAAGTACGAATAGTCACAAAATCGATATCTCTCGACAAAAGTTAGCTTTTCAGTTTTCAAGTGCAGAGAGATATGAAACAGACGCCCAAGTTTTTTTACAATTTAAATGACACTGATTAATATTAGGACAAATTAAAAATTATTGTGATGTACCCAAGTCTTTTTGACATGGAATGCAAGTGCGATTTTGCTCCATTTTACGCTAAACATTTAATAGTTAATTTAATAACGAAGGCACCATGTCGCATAATACATTAACCTACACATAAACTCCTACGTACAGCACTTCTACTACAAATAACCTACCAGTATCTTATATATTATCTGCATCACTGATGTGATATGCAATGTAAGGCGACAAAAAGTTGCATAAAACTAAGGTACCTAGGTATTCTAACTACGTGATATTATGGAATAAGAACTGCAAGCAGAAGCTTTCTTTCGCATAGGCAGTCTATCACACTTTATTTCCCTATCTTCCATCGAACATCGATTGTTGATAAAAGGCTCAAGTTTAAGACTTTTGAATTTGACAATTTTATCGGATTTTTCCGAATGGCGGTGTACAATTTAAAAAAATAAAATAAACCTTAAAATCATATTGAAGGCAACAATTCACTAAATTCTCTGTAATTGTTTAACCTTACGCATTTTTACGTATTTACCTAAAAATGAGATGCAAAGGCAAAGGTAAACTGAACGCATCTGCCGAAGCTTCTCTCTTATATTATTGGTATTGGTTAGTATTGGTTTTTGAAGTTCCCTGTTTTTTAGAGGAACGTCTATGCAAAGCCCTGAAAACCTTGTAAGTACATATCGAGAACCGACCGTGAAAGCCCACGCCAAATTTCAAGATGGACCCGAACCTGGAAAGATCCACTCTGGAGCATCAAACAATACACCCCACTACAGCGAACTTCTTATGGGAATGTAACAGGAAGAATATTTCACACTAAATTTTAAGAACCATAAAAATAGAAGAGCACGCGTATCTACGTAAATTTATCTACAACTGATCAATAATTTCGTATTTCTTTTTCACGTCAATATTTTCCTTTTTCGGATCATACTTCTTCCTCAAGGCGAGTTTATTCCTAAATTCCCCAGCAGACATATTCAGGTTCAGCTTTCCCTTTTCCTCCTTGGTGCCTTCAGAGGATGTCGCACTTTTCTGTGATTTCGGACTCTCAGAAGCTATGGAGGACGACTTGTTTGTGTCAGTAGGCGTTGCCGTCCCATTCCCGTTCACGTTTTCTGTTCCGTTTGATTTCTCCGTTCCAGTTTCCGGTATGTTGCCGTTTCCGACTGACTGTGGCGGCCTCGCTGGTGTCCTCATGGTCACAACCTGAAAATATTGATGACAGGTAAGTGAGAGTCAAGTGAATCTACGTCATCTGGTTTCTTTACCTACGAAGGAAAATAACAAAGGTACGTCAGAAGTCACGAGTCGCACATATGCTGTGCCATAGAAGCACCAATGACGTCAAATTCTATCTGTGATGTACAGAAGCGTCATAACACGACGGCATTGAGTCGATGACTCACTATTTCTTCTTAACCGGCTAGAGCTATCTCGAAAGCAATCAATAAACCTGAAACTTGAAGAGCAGACACTTTGGTCTCAAACGGAATTCCTTTGTTTTTGTATATCAGGTAATGATAACATTAATATTTCGGTGGGTCGATCGTTTCACAAATAGATCGCCGACAATAAGATAACTGTCTTATCACTCTTAAACTAGATTTTAGGTGAGATCACCAGACATTCTGTACAGGAAGCTACAGTCCCTTGCCAAGTAACTTTTTGAGAACGCTTACAAAATAAAATTTCGATTCAAAACAATTAAGCAACAAAAAAACTTGAGTTTCTTTTAAAATCCTCAGCCTATGTAGCTTACAAGGCTCCCAAGACCTCCACACAATCCTAAAAGGCTGATTCCATCGCCTCTGTTGTAACTAAAGTCAACAAAATAATGTCGCAACTACTTAATGCATTTAACAGATAACTACACCGACTACACAATGATAAGCTTCAACTGCGCATTGTTCTCTATTGAAGGAAGAATAATTAATAGGGGTTCAAATATCATCAATATAAAGGCAACCACTACTTCGCTGTTTGTCTCATTATCAAAAAATAATTATTTACTCGGTAAATACAAACAAATTTGTTTTTATTTCTAATGACACTACAAGATATTTACACCTATATATCTCGCATTACTTTTTGAGATTTCCCAATTTCCCCTCTCAAAATTCGAGTTCATGCCATAGCTGAAACTGAAAACTGGCTACCTAAATCAACACCTAGCACGGAAATTAATGCGGCAAATTTTTGAGTCTTTCCAAAAATGGGTAAACATAAAAATTGTTCCATCTCATGGCCAGCAAAAAAGCATCTTCAGCTGTAGCCAAGCCTTAACTGAACTCAACACTAACTACTAGTACACTCAGCGAGAGCTGACATACCTCAGGGAGGGAGCTGGTGACGGTAATGTTGTTCTTATGGAAGTAGTCAGCGCTTTCTTTGTCAACAACAAGCAGTGATGTCTCATTTGGGTGCTGTTTGATCTTGTTCACCACCGCCTTGTGATCTTCGCCGCTGATGTTTTGCCCATTAACCTCCACTATTCTGTCACCTTCTTTGAGTCCAGCTGCTTCAGCAGGAGACCCTTCGTCAACCTAAAGTCAGTCAAAATTCGTTCAAAAATAAATTAGATATAGGTACCAAATGTTTATAATTTTCTTGAAGTACATAGAAATTAGAAAGGATGTTCATTGTATTGTTCATTTGTGGTTTTTGTCTATAGAAGAATTGCCAAAACTGTCAAAAGTACAACTGAGTTTCTGACTTTAAACAAATAAATAATAAACGTCCAAACTTAGGGAAATAGCTCTTCGACGATACAGGTGGAAGCCGAGGAGACCGATTATGGGATTATGTAAACGAATTTCACACTTTCTAACCCCGGGAACTTTCTGGGGTAGGAAAACTAAACTGCCTACCCTGAACTCAGCGCCCATACTTCAGGGGGAATTGTAAATATCGGGGTCGTACATATTATCTACCTACCACTAAAAAATAACTAGATTATCTACACCACTAAGATTAGAAATCTAGTTACCTTCCCAATGAACTGGCCTGGCTTGCTCTTCTCTGCATGTAGATTGAACCCATAGCCGTCATAGTCCTCCCACTTGGTTATATGGCAGAGCCGCACCACGGGCTTTTGTGTAAGGGCACCGTTCCCGTTCACTATAGTCGACATTTTGGCTCACTACGCCACTGCAACAAAAAATAAGGGAGATTCTTCAATCGTTTAAAAATTTTGAGAGAACAAAATGGAAAATTAAGGGTGAAACTACCTATCTGTTTACTGCGGATACTTACCACAGGATTGAGGATCACTACCACAGCAAAAGTTAAATTTTTACATCGGCATTTGTTTATTATTTTTCCTTAAAAAATTTAAAGAGACTCTGTATAAACAACTGAGAAAAGGTGATAATTCTTCTTCAACTGTGGCTCCCGTCAGTGAATGGACTATTCTCAGTCGTTTTAATAGTTACCAATTAATCATCTTTAAACTTCTGAAAGACAGCTAAAAAATAAACAAACCTCATAAAGAAAATTTTAAATTTTTCCTTTGATAGCACACAGGAACGGCAAAAGATTTACTTCCTTACCTCAGTGACTTTCCGCACTCCACCCATTTTATAAAGAGCCTTTTTCTTTTTACCTAGTATTGTACTTATAGTTATTACATTACGATAGCTTGGTAAGATTATTGTTCTTCAGCTATGCAGCTACAGCCCTAGCCGCGGTCACTGTCGCTCTTGTAAAGATTACATATATTACATAATAGTATTTTTATTATTACATACAGGGCGTGTCGTCACTATTCGTACGGAATGAATGAGACGGTTCTGCAGTTCGAATATAGCACTGCACCTACAGCACTGTATCGAGCATTGAGGTTATTATCAAATGGACGACCTTTAAGGTCACTTAATAATTGCCAACAGTGACCTTGGCTAGAAAATGGCCACAGTCAACGTTGAGATTTATAGACCAGTCAATATCCATAATTGTAATACTGTTGTACTCAGGATGCTGCATACTTTACAGTAGCTATTTCTGTTTATTTTATTCAAGCCTTTTTGTCCCAAATATAAATATTCAAAAGCGAAACTTTTGCTTTATCTGGATTAAACAGGAAGATCCATTACATCCTGAGGTTGCCTCATGTTCCGAGATAACGACGTACAGGTGCGAGGCCTCTTTTGACCAATCACAGCGACAATTGCTAACTGATCAGAGACACTGTTTAGACCTAGGGCTCACCTCTAAGATCCAACTACCTTGCTAGGCATGCAAAGGCAAAGGGATAGATCTGTTCCTCTCAGATTTCACGATAACACATTAAGGAGCAAAGCAGGAGCGCTTCATAGCTTTGGAATGCGAGAGAGACCAGGAAATAACGAAAAATTATCAGATAAACTTTTGTTATCGTCAATACAATTCAATTCAAATCAAATCAAGAGGAATTTTCCTCTCCTCTTCTTCATCAACCTCTACCGTAAGTCAGTAAGTCCAATTTTTACAAAACTTCCAGCGAAAATCAAAAGTTTAGTCCGGCCTGTCTTTCTTAAGGCGAAGCAACAGCAAGCAACGTATTTTAAACTAAAAGTACCAGATTCCGAGCTGACAATGCTGTCGGAAATTCACTGTCGGCTGATGCAGCGAAATTATCCAGATAAAGATCCAGAAAATCCCAAAAACAAACGGAATAAACTGTATTTGTACACTATAGTCCAAGTCAGGCTAGGAGCGTACCGATTACTCATAATTTCTTGCAAATCTAGGGCTGATCAAAACTTTTTCTTGATCAGGGAAATATCTGCTCAGGGTCGGATTGGCATTTTTTAGTGTATGGTAGGAAATGGAACCCAAATCCGGATCGGGGTCAACTGAAAATCTTCAAGAAATTATGAATAATCGGTACGCTCTCAGCCTGACTTGGACTTAACCACTCGTTGGGAATCATTGGAAATCTTTATGAAATCTCAGGGAATCTTGGAATTTTTTGGAGTGGTTACCCCTTCGGGGTTCATCTTTCTATGAATATCGTTTGGAATCTTTGGAAATCTTAATGGAATCTCAGTGGAATCTCTGGAGTGGTTACCCCTTCGCTACCCACTGACCCATGCACCAATTTGGGACGGCAAATGGCTGGTGACAACAGACACCAGATGTTTTACGCAATTTCCCTCTCATTTCCATACCTATTGTCTTCACGAGTAGAGATTACAGTAAACATACACACAAACTTCTATTTCTTCTGCAGTCGAAAACAACAGGTCATACTTCTGCACAGTGCACACGTACCTTTCAAGTAATGACCTTGGATCCACCTAGGTGCAACTAAGTGAGTGCAGCACTATGACAATCATTCGAGGCAGTGAGTCATACCTGAAAGATTCCACACACAAAAAACTTGTGTGGTACATTTCCTCAGTGAAACAGTCCTAGAATATGTAACCGTACTCGTGATACTTGTCACAATAGTTTCTATCACAGGTTCAGCCGTATCATTTATTAGTTTATTACATAACGAAGTCGACTTGGTAACTAGTATCTGCGTCACTGGCACACACTGTACATTTGGTATAGGACTGTGTCACAGGTAGTCAGTACGCTACCCCATATAATCACAATAGTCCTATCCTATCGGAAATATTTGTTTTTGAAAATCCAGGACACTGAACTCTCAATACTGGCAAATCTTCTGCTACTAAGAGCAGCAAATTGGTCTACGACGTAATATTTCATTGACCTGAGACCACTGAGGAGAGGCTATTTTTTTTTTTCTGCACCTTTTATGAGGAAACCGAGGGGTTTCCAGGAATCTCGTTGGGAATCTCAAGCAATCACTGGAAATCTTTATGAAATCTCAGGGAATCTTGGAAATTTCTGGAGTAATTAACCCTTTGAGGTGCATCTTTCCACGAATCTCGTTGAGAATCTCAGAAAATCTTCATGCAATCTTAGGCAATCTCTTGGAGTGGTTAACCCCTCGGAGGAAACTATTGGATTGGTGATTTTACGATCGAGTAATTTTTGCCACACAAAAAAAAATTGTTCAAAATGAACCGATTGTAAAATCACAATATAGTCAGTTAATTTGGAACATTAAAAGACATTATATTTCAGAACATATAAATATCCAATAGTTTCCTCATAAAAGGTGCAGAAAAAACGTAAGAAAACACGGTCACATCATAACGGCAACAGGCCTACACAGTCTATAAATGGGAGAGAAAGACGCAAAAAGTCAAAATCCAATATGGTGGAAGACACCTATCGGCAATCGGCACCCTCCGCCCATTTTACTATTTACTGGGAAGGCTGGAAATTCTAGTGGAGAGAATTATACGTGGCAGCGAGTCAAGAGCGATGCAACTATTCAAAAAATGCAACATTCTTGGAGGTGGCGCCAACAAAAAGAAGAAGACTCGAAGAAAATGGTAGCCCCCGGCTAATCCACACGACAATTGGGTGCATTCGGGGAAGGCCGCTCCCATGACCCTGAACCCCGCACCATCAGCGGCCTTGCGAGCCTGGACTCATCACTTCCTCGGCCTTAGTTGTTGCTAGAGACTGGTCCTACACGTCCTACACAAACACAGCCGACAATTAAGCCGATAATGACAAAAGTCACAGCTAACTACGATTCTAACTGGAGATTGTGTCGTTTTCAGAAAAGGACGTCAACGGGTGACAGAAAAATGAACTAAATACAGGATAATTCTTACAACCGTCAGAATCAGTCGAATGGTGTAGGAGCTAGCGGCAAATAAAAAGTTGTACACAGGAAAGGCGAACAGACAGACTTGAAATGCACATGAGCTATAGGCTGAACGTACTGCCCGAGGGGGTAACCACTCCAGAGATTTCATAAAGATTTCCAAAGATTCCCAACGATATTCATAGAAAGATGAACCCCGAAGGGGTAACCACTCCAAAAAATTCCAAGATTCCCTGAGATTTCATAATGATTTCTAATGATTCCCAACGAGTGGTCAACCCCTCGGTACTGCCACTCCAGCAAATCCAGGAGAGCTACAATTTAAAACCGAACTCTTCTTTACGATACAATGATACCACAAAATCGGATGACTGATTGACTGTCAGTGCCTTAAAAAATGTTGAGGCATACTTTCACCACAGGTTAGGTTTAGGTAGGTAAATACGACGGTAGGCTGGGGGCTTATTCGTACCTACTCATAATGTGGTACGTCCGTGTGGGAAGTAGAACTATTCTACACTAGTACATACCTAGTACATATCCAATGCAAATAAACAGCATGTCTAGACCGCTCTCGTTTGTTTGCCAGCCTAATGAATGAAAGAATCATTGCTACTTCCCAGGTTCAGCCAGTTGCAAGGCAGGGATAGGTCCTCTGCGTACTATCAATTTCTGCCAATGCAAAAAGTTGAATCGGTTGCTACCTAAAAAGTTACAGATGAGTCGGTGTGGTACCACTATTGCTCGATTGAAAAGCTGGCGGCCAGTACCTAAGTATATAACCTAAAAATACGTGGCTGTGCGACTCAACTATTGAGTTGGATAGAAACTCCTGGCATGTTCGATTTCAACTCAACAGGTGACCTTGACTAAAAAATTCATTTTCGCACAGCAAAAACGGTCTCAGCGCAGTTTGTGTGACTCTTGCAACCCCCCGAATGTAAAAGATTGGAGAAAAACGAACAATGATAATTTCTCATGTTGATCTCTCATCTTATAACGGCCCACGGAAGTCTCATAACCCCTTAAGGGGGTAAAACGAGGAAAAATAAGTAGAAATAGTCTAGACGGGTATTTAGAGCCCCTAATTAGTTAGCTCAGCAACTTCAAGGCTGCCAACACGGAAAACGCAATTCAACTCACGTAAACGTGGGCACGGGACAGGAAAGAAAGTGGTCGACCGGGACTTACTACAAATACGATAGCCAAAGTTGGTACGACCGGTGACATTAGATACCAATACGAAGATCGATGAGCCAAATTTCCTTATACATTGTGCAAGAACGTAACTTGGTGGATGATATTGCAACAAGCCCCACTAAATTATAGTATGGTTAAAGCAAATGATGCCATCATGATGGTTTCATTGAAAAGTTTCTTGGATATTTTTTGTTCTACAAAAACTTGGATGACTCATGAGGGCAAGGAAAAATTTCCTTTCTGTGACTGTCACATTCAACGACTACAATTCACAGATCTTGGCTAGGGGGTAACCAGTCCAGAGATTCCTTGGGATTCTCTGAGATTCCATAAAGATTTCCAAAGATTCCCAACGATATTTATAGAAAGAGGTAACCACTCCAAAAAAAATTCCAAGATTCCCGGAAATTTCATAAAGATTTCCAGCGAGATCCCAACGAGATTCCTGGGGTGGTTAACCCCTCGGATCTTGGGGAACTACATGGGGACAAACGTTCGATGGAATGACTAACCAGGGTAATTGTGCGAGTGTTTGCCTAATGACATGCTCCATGAACCTTGCTGATAACAAAACATCAAGGCCAAAACATGAGCATGATAAAAAATGGCAATGTGTGCTGCATGGATTCAGGTTCAGGTTAATGTGACGTATCAAATATTCAGAATGGGCAGCCGGACCACAATCACGTCCATTTCAGAACAGAAGCACGAGTGGAAAGCAAAAGCTGGCTACACGCGCCCTGGAATGTTGGGCTTACAATGGCAACGCAGGGATGAAGGGAACCCAGCCATCCCTTCCCGGGATGGAGGCAAGACTGACTGCTAAAGCAAAAACTGAGTTATTGTTTATGACAGCATATACCCGATTATGGACAAAATTTTGGGACCGATTATAAGACGGCAACCAGCCGATTTTATAGACTCCGAATCTGAAAAACATTTTTTTCTGGCGTACACTTCGAGACTGTTAAAACGGGATACACACCTAGAAATAGCGCATTTTTTGCAAGCCTACCTACCCACCTATAGGTAAGCATGTTTTACTATGCTTACTAAAAACACAGTTATGAAAAGGAAAGGAAAATTATCAAAAAAAGACTTCACCATGACTGGGTTTGGGCTAAATCCTTTCTGTAGGAGTAAGTACCTAGGTACCAACTTGGGGTAGATTTAAATTTGGATACCTACTAGATAGGTAGGTACCTATCTATACGGGGGCAGGGAAGTGGTAGACGCTGTAAAAACCTATAAACTCTCCCCAAAAAATGTATAAACCAGCATCAAAATACCGGATTATTATGAAATCCTTTCTTGAGGCGACAAGTCACATGATGCGGTAAAACATACCTAGATGATGGGCCTAAAAACCAGGTCTAGGCTTTTCAAGGTTGTCTCCCGCACTCGTCACCCATAAAAATAAACACAACAAAGAATCTTAAAAGAAAGCTGAATTTACCTTCTATGACCATGAAGAAGCTAATCCAAATTGACGCTGAAAATCGAGGAAAAACACACTGGATAATTTAGACTGTGTGCGATAAAATAATACGACCGAAGCTGAGAACTGCGTAACGTAAACAACAGAACAACACTGACTTTGTTATATTGGCACTCCCGACTACCCGACCAGTTAGTCGGGAGTGCCAATATAACTTTTTCCCGCTCAAAATGAAAAGTACGGTGTTTTCAAATTCACAACGGGATGTTATTTTTAAAGACACCGGAATGATTTTTAATGGCATCCTTGAAGTAAACTCATGTTTTGAATCTTACTCTTATTAACATTAGAAACCAAAAACGTAGATGTCTTCGTTCTAGGCAGGCATACCTTCCGACGCGACGTACCTACGATTTTAAAAATTTGTGGAACACGGAGTAAACATCAAGTTTTTAAAACATTTCAAGTAAATAAACTTTTTAAAAATTAAAAGGTAATGTCGAAAATTATCAGGAAGAAGGAAAAGTTGGTGCTTGCTGCCATCTCCCGACGTAGTAAGGCGTCTTTGACTGATATTGTAAAAGAGGTTAAGATCAGTGACAGTCGAATTAGCATCAACGACGTGATACATGCCCTGGACAAAGGGGTCCAGGACGGATCTATCAGAGAGACTAGAGGGGGCAGGTAAGAAATTAAGACAATAAAACTAGAAAGTTAAAAAGTTGATCCAAGACTAGTAAAGAAAGTTTCAGAACCTAGTCGGATGCAGGGTCTCACGTTTCGTGGTACGGCGGTTATTTAATCAAAACCTCGTCTTACAGTCAAATTTTACCACGGCCGGTAGTGGCTATAGGTACCCATCAGGTGTGGGTAAGTCCAGGGCAAGATTCATCCAAGACATTGTCTCAATAAGTCAGGATTAGATCTTGCGTACTCTGTACCTACTTACCTCTTATAGCTCAGTGTCAGGAGTCCGAAAAATTACCTGCTCCTTTCATGTCCAATAGTTACATGCTGATTCACCCCTGGGAGCAAGAAGAGGAGCTACGAGATGACCACCAACAGCAATGTTCTCCAAGAAGGAGAAGGAGGCGTTGCGCAACCTCCTCCCCCTGCCCTGCTCCAACTGACTGTCCTGGACCTGAGCCAGAGCCTTGCTGCCCAGAGAGCTTCACTCAGACTTTCACGAAAAGGTGTTCTGCTTTGGAAAAGCGGCTGGCCAGTGAGAGTTTCGAAGATATTTGCATGCTGAGAAGCCCAGCATATTTGGAGTGTTTTACAGAAATTATTAACCCAGAGCATAAATGCAGACCTGCTCCAGACTGCTAATTTTTAAAAATATAAATAAAAGTACTCTTTGTATCTTGTATCTCTCTGCTTAGTGGTAGGTACAGGGCTTGATAGCCGAGTGGACTAAATGGTCGACTTTTGAGGAGCAGTGAGAGCCGGGTCACACCGGTTCGATCCCGATCCTACCAAAAAGTTTTTCTGCTCTGATATGTTCAGCATGTCAAGTGAAATGTATATCGAGGCTGTGGTGGTTCGGAACCCACCTAAAACTGTAGGTCCCCATCGTTTACTCGATGGCTGGGGAGCTGGTATTTGGTAGTGCTCCCATGCAGCTGAGCACAATGGATAGTTGTTCTTGAAAACGGTCTAGTTGCTTGGCTTGTCCCCCCAACCCTCAGCTATTATTTTTTATTATATTATTTAAAGTGGTAGATAAGGGAAGGTGACCTATAAGATAATATACCATTCATACCAAGATCTGACTATTCCAAAAGCTATCTGACGTACTTAGGTACCTTCCCTGCTTAGGTAACTTAAGGCGCCTCCACGTATACGTTGGCCTTATTGGCATTGGTAAAGTATTAAACTATCCAGCTAATCGATATGTATGCCTATATAGGAACTAGACCCATTAGCTTTAAGGTTCAACAAAGGAAAATACCATTCACGTTATCGTTAAGAAACGCGAGGTATGACCTGGTACCTGGTAGGTATTATTAACTATACTTAAACTATACCTGGATAATTTACAGATTTTATTTACAGATATTATGGACAGAAGCGGCTGGGGATGAAACCTTCTTCTATCACAAGGGGTAAAGTAATGGTGTGCAGGGTGTATTTTCTATCACAAGTGTGACGCAAATCAGTTCCTTCAACGTCTCCGCAGTGACGTTGGACTGTGCTCTACATGGGATCGATACCACAACTTGCTAGATAGAACACGTAGCACGCAAGATGCAAAAAGGGACTTGCGCCTTGGTAGTCGCCCACTTCCTGCGGTCCATCCACCACGTAAGTACCTACGCATATTGCTTCCGTATTTTGTTTTTCCTAAAAACAAAATACTTCGCCGTCTGTTGGTAAAATCCTCTGAAATTCTCCATACCAGTAGGGGCTATAAGTCATCTAATAGGGGTAGCAGGAAAGTATACGGAGGTTCTTGTACTAATTTAGGAATTTTAAGTTTGAACTTTGACTATTTTACCGAAAGCCGAAGTAAACGGAAAGGTACTTTCCTATTGCTACCTACAGTGACGCAGATTTTTGTTTATGTTTTCTTATTGCATATTTTCAAAATTTTCTTTTGGATTTAGTGGTTACCTTTTTTGATAAATTTACCTGCTGGCATATTTAGCTTTGTCATGTATGGGGCAATCACTGCAGGGCCAGGTAAAGTAATGGTGCGGAAATAATGCAAAGCTTTTATTCAGTTCATCAGAATCAATAAGACAAAATATCCCCGTTAATATTCTATACCAATCTAAACCAAGTTTAAGGGTCCGCTATACCTGACGGTGCATTTTTTGCCACCCATAAGATTAACATTGCGAGCGGCGATTCATTTTCAAGGTTTACCCTTGGTTGCAAAGACACAAAATTTTGCCTGTACCTAGCCCTAACATGCAATGTTCTAGGGAGTGTTCGAAGCAGATTTCCCATTTTTTTACTGGTTTTCGAGATACAGCACTTTTCTTGAGGTAAGCGATGCTAGCATTTGCAAAACAGTTGCAATAAAAGAAACCAGTGAGAAATTGGGAAAGCTGCTTCGAACACTCCCTAGAACATTGTTAGGGCTAGGTACCGGCATAATTTTGTGTCTTTCCAACCAAGGGTAAACCTTGAAAATGAATCGCCGCTCGCAATGTTAATCTTATGGGCGGCAAAAAATTCATCGTCAGGTATAGCGTCCTCTTAAGGTCAAATGTCGTCACAGGGTGTAGGTACGATGTGTTAATGTCATTGGAAGACAGTATAGTTACAAGACAGCCTGTTGGCTGCTGAACACAGTGACCTTCTCCCCTCACTACCTCGTGTAGATAATATAAATGTTTATACAATACCGGTGAGTGGCATCAGTTTATCTTGCTTTGCAGAGGCAACACAATGGAGTTAATGTGGCTGCTGGCCACCTTGCTGAGCTGCTTCACTTTTTCAGCACATGGCTTCATCACAGCGTCAGATTTTGTGTTCAAACATCACTCCAACAAGGAATTACCTGAGGTATGTTTAAGGGGGGGGGGGGGGGGGGGGGGGGAGTGATCATGGCCGAAAAAAAAAATGGTTTTGTTTTCCGTTGTTTATACCATATCTGCAGCTCACAGTTAATTTTTTAAATCACATGTCAAGCGCAATATGCACGTTATCTCCGTTTCAACTAACTGGCAGTTGACTGAAAGTGCTCAGCCTGTACCAATAATGAACTGTACATATACCTACTTCTGGCACCGGAAAAAAAAATCCTGTTTTTCCTCCTCCTCCTGAAGCTAAAACCTATCTAGGTAACTGTTATTTATTCCAGGTTTTAGGAGCTATCCACGATCAGTGCCCCAACATAACCAGAGTGTATACTCTGTCAGAAACTTCAGTTCTCGGGGAGCCCCTCTACCTGATCGAGTTATCCACCCATCCAGGAGTGCACAAGCCAGGTACCTATCTCCATACAGTACAAAACAAATTATTATAAACCTTGAGATGTAACGTTTTAAACATCTGTTAGCATAATACGATACGCATATATGTCAAAAGGACTCCGCCTGACGATTTGTGATTATGTAATTATAAAGTCGGTGTACACGTCAATGTCAGCTAAAAATCTCTGGAGATTCCCCAATGTCCCGTTGGTTTTATCGAGTTCATTCGTTTTTCAAACGCTATCATGGGATAACCAAACTTCTAAAGGGTAAAAAGTGGGAAATCTTGAAACCCATGGCCGTACCTAGGAAAATATTTCGGGGGGGGGGGGGGGGGGGAGGGGATAGGTACCCAGGTAGCACGAAACCCACAGCCAAATTGGGAAATCCTTCTTCAGCCGAAAGATATATTATTTTTAAAACATTCGCCGCTTGCAATGTTAACCTTATGGGTATCAGAACTTCACCACTGAAAGCAGAACCTAAAAGATGGTACCTATTACTTTTTTAGGTCACCCAGAATTCAAGTACATAGCTAACATGCACGGAAACGAAGTTCTGGGTCGGGAACTTCTTCTGAAGCTCGCTCACTACCTGTGTGAACAGTGGCGGGCCAATGATCCTGACATTCGGAAACTTGTGTCCAACACCAGAATTCATCTGATGCCGAGCATGAACCCCGATGGCTACGCCCTAGCTGCTGAGACGTACAAATCGGGGGTTGCTGATTATCTTATTGGTAAAACAATTGTATTTTCTTTTATGCGCTAACTCGGGCGAACTCACTGTAGTCTGCCGAGTGTTCAATTTTTACGGATCGCATTTCCGGTTTACAGATTATAATTTTCCTTCCTTATTAAAGGCGGTTATTGACGTTTCCGATAGGTGAACCGCGAAGAGGGTACTAAACGACTGAGAAAAGAGGGTAACGCCTTTACTTAAGGGTAAAAAACGTGGTACCAGAATAATGAATTGGTTGACTATAGTTTCTGACGTTAAAACTAGTGCTGTTCTTTTTTTACAGGAAGAACCAATAACCGAAGCGTAGACCTAAATCGGAATTTCCCAGATCTAGATCGGGTAGTTTTCCGGAACGAAGCGCGCCAAAATGGAGATAATAATCATTTATTAGAGATGCTAGACGATATCGATGATCCGGTAAGTAAAAAAAAATACATTTTTTTAGAACATTTCCGAAAATTTCGAAACTTTTTTTAAGTTTAAAATAAGAACTTAGGTAGCTAAGAGAGGACCGTGAGATTTTGAAAACCCCCGTATTCAGCTTTTCTGGGATTATTCCTCAACAGTATATACCCCTATTCTACATAGTACCTACATATATTTATTTTATTTACAGATGCAACCGGAGACTCGGGCAGTAGTTAGGTTGATTTTATCAACCCCTTTCGTACTTTCGGCAAATCTCCATGGCGGCGATTTGGTAGCCAACTACCCTTACGATGCGAGTAGATCAGGAGCTGCTACAGAGTACACTAGCAGCCCCGATGACGATACTTTCAGGTACTACATCCGCAAAAGAAACAATTAAAACTCTAACAACTAAAAACGCATTACCTCATTTTAAAAAAAATGTGATGTAACCTTTCAGGCACATGGCACTAGAGTACGCTACACACCATGCTGACATGTCGGACCCCAAAAGAAAAGGATGCGGGATCGAAGGATACAATTTCGGCAAACAGGGAGGCATAACCAACGGAGCAGCGTGGTACAGTGTTCAGGGAGGTAAGCACTAGGCCGAAGGTAGCAGGTACTATAGGTATGGTACGAGAGATCTCAAACCGAAAAACTACACCTCGAATTTGGAATTTTTTTTATGATTTCTAAATTATTTTAGGCATGCAGGACTTCAACTACTTGTCTTCCAACGACTTTGAAGTGACTCTGGAACTTGGTTGTGAGAAGTACCCTTCGGAGAATAAGCTGGAGGAGGAATGGGAAAAGAACAAGGACGCTCTTATTCACTACATGTGGCAGGTAGGTTTGAGAAGGACAAGAACGTACTTGTTCGTCACAGGGCTGAAGTTTTTTGCAATCAAAGCCTTTTATTACGTGAAAATTATATGATGTAGTTTCAAAAAACCTCAGAAACCAGAAATATAGGAGGCTGTCATGACATACCTTTCTTCGAACTGCCTGGAATTCCAGGAGTTAACTCTGATACCTATTTTCTTTATTGCATAGGTCCATAGTGGTATAAAAGGAACGATAGTGGACGGAATGTCTGGAGAACCTATCCAGAACGCCATAGTACACGTCACCAATATCACTTCTGGAAGGAAATGGAATGTTCGTCACGATATCACATCAGGTACCTTTTTTTATGGAACTACTTGCATCAAGATTTGCTGAGAAAGAAGCAGAAAAAGAGCGTCTCTATCGAACCACCTTAAGAGGACGCTATACCTGACGGTGCATTTTTTGCCGCCCATAAGATTAACATTGCGAGCGGCGATTCATTTTCAAGGTTTACCCTTGGTTGGAAAGACACAAAATTTTGCCTGTACCTAGCCCTAACAATATTCTAGGGAGTGTTCGAAGCAGATTTCCCAATTTCTCACTGGTTTCTTTTACTGCAACTGTTTTGCAAATGCTAGCATCGCATACCTCAAGAAAAGTGCTGTATCTCGAAAACCAGTAAAAAAAATGGGAAATCTGCTTCGAACACTCCCTAGAACAATGTTAGGGCTAGGTACAGGCAAAATTTTGTGTCTTTCCAACCAAGGGTAAACCTTGAAAATGAATCGCCGCTCGCAATGTTAATCTTATGGGCGGCAAAAAATGCACCGTCAAGTATAGCGGACCCTTAACTGTTTTTTGTTTTACAGTTTCAGATGGTGACTACTACAGACTGCTGACCCCTGGTACATACCTGATCTCAGTATACAAAGCTGGCTATTTGATGGCACGAAAGAAAGTTCAAGTGGAGGACTTGGGGCATGAAGAAGCTCAAGTTGTCAATTTTCAACTTATTCCACTAGCTGAGGTCTGTATTCATCCACAATAAATTAAACAAGTACCAAGATGAGAACAAAATGAATTCCTAAATATACCTAGGTATAGTTAGAGCAGTGACTTTTTGTGAGTTGGGCCAAAGGTTTACAAGTAATTCCTCCAGACAGGGGTGTAGCCAGACTTTTTGGGAATTTTGTTTTTGTTTTTTCCTACTCTTCTCTTTTACGCTTTTTTCTCTCATTTTTCACAAGAGAAGAGGGAGCCCCTCCCTGCAGTTCCAACCTCCATTCCCATTGCCAAAGCACTACATTCAAAATTTTTTGGCTGAAACATTCGAATCGTGCTTTAAAGCTGGTATACGTAAACGTAAACAATTTGAGAGCATTTTTAACGCTGTTTCAGGAACCGTCAGAGAACTTCATCTATGACTACATGCAGGAAGATAAGGCAATCGATAATCAGTTGGAGGCAGACTCAGGACGCCGCCGTCGATGGAATAATAGCCCTCGATTTTACAAAAGATCCCTACACCCTTATTCGAACTAATTACTCGAAATCAACCCACATTCTAAATGAAAAGGAAAATACCTATACCCATTGATAAAGAACATATTATAATAATTGAAGAAACTTATATTTATTATGTTACAATTGAAGTACAATAGATAAGGTACTAACTTTTAAATAATTAAGGCAGTTTCGCGCATCTTCGGCTGACTTCATTGTTTCTTGTACACAATAAGGTACAGGAAACCAGACACTGTATCGTAATACTGCTCAAACGAACACTGTACAGTTAGGCAAACGTCCTCTCTTTCAATATGAAGAAGCCAAAATACTTAATTAACAATTCCATTTTATGTGTGTTTCATTGTATCCTTGATCATAAACGTATTATTTCGGAATAATATTCCTATTACAATGGTACCTGATTTAAATGCACTGAATATCCTTTCTTGTAGTGAATGGACAGTCAGTCTTCCATTGTAGGTCTTTAGATCCTTTTCTCTAATAAATCTCCAGCTCATATACCTACCTACAAATATTCAGCTGAGCAATCATCTACTCCACGTAATACCTACGTAATACCTACTAATTTCCCAGCAGAAGCTACATACAAGAGCCTCAAGAGTAAAAAATTTTATGACTAAAGCCAGAATGTTATTTGTTGATGTTTTTGGAAGACACTTTTTTGAGGAAACTATTCTTTGTTCTGAAATATAATGTTAGGTGTAATATAGGTATGTCTCTATAACTATAAGTAGGTACATCACGCTCAACAATCTATACGACAAATTTTAAGTCAGAAAAAAATGTAACATTGTTCTTGTAACGTTAAATTGAAGCGGAAAAGCAGCCTTACCCAAAAGGACCAGAACTAAAAATTCTGCATTAGTGATTTCGTCTGCGACTTCTTCGGCTGTCTCCACCACCAACGACTACACCAACCGGCATCGGGTTCAAAGGGAATACAGGAATAGGTATAGGGATCATAAATCGCCTTTGCATTCCAGAATCCTAGGAAAAACGAAAAATAAATAGAATATTTGCCTGTAAGGTCTATGGATGAAAAATCTTTATTTGGGGGATTTGGGAAAGGCGCTTTCCGGACAACACTCAGCGAAGCTTTGTACCTGCTAGCTGTTATGTTACTGCTTACTCGGAAACTGCGATAACGAAGCAGGCTGGACGATCAATACAAAGTGTCTCTACCGTGTACGAGTACTTATATATAGGCTCTGTGGGAATCATGCATTATTTTTTGTGTTTTTGGCTTTTTTTTCACATTGGTGGAGGGGTGGTAGTGGGTCGGGGAGGTCGTCGGGGAGGCACTCTAACTGGAAAGGGCATCACGGCAACAGGTATAGGTTTCACGTATCTTAGTCCAACTGACTCCGTTTCCGTCCGTTTCTGTGGGTAAAATTCAGTATGGTAATACAATTGGTAAAGATGATGTCAAATACTGTGGGGTGTAACCTAACAATCAATTATAAGGCAATATCAATAAGATTGCGCCTGAAAATTCATGATTATGTCATTTCCAAGTTGTGTACACATCAATGTCAGTTGTATAGGTAGATGCGCCTCCCACTGAACCTCCATATAAGTACCTACTTCCGCCTTGAAAGCACATTCAAAACCCACTCAGTAACCCACCGGGAGAGTTCGGGAATACCATTTGAGCGTTTCACAAGAGGTTGGGAGTTTGAATGTGATAATTGAGTGGTTTTGCTGGCGTTCGAGAAAGGGAATACCTAGCTCTGCTGGAATAGTTTCTATACTCATTGTACCCAGTCTCCATAAAAAAGGCTCTAATTCATAGGAAAGTTTCCGCTTATTTGTCAGCACAATTCCTACTTGGTTAATATGCTTAGGGTGCGTCCCACACCATGCCCAGTTAAAATTAAACTGGAGATTTACCATGTTAAATTTAACTTTTAAGTTAAATTTAACATGGTAAACATAGGACAAAATCTCCAGTTTAATTTTAACTGGGCATGGTGGGACGCACCCTTAGTACTTCCACCTCAAGACTCAACATCCGCATAAGCATGTATACATGCAATAACTTCGGGTAGTCAACGTATAAGCCCCCGATTACACCTTACAATTTCCAATCCTAATATGATCATAAAAAAATATGAGCAAGAAAAATTGTAAGGTGTAAAGTGAATTGAGTCAGTTATGATACAATTTGTATCGGCCGGTACAAATTGTAATAATAACTGCTGCGACTATCTACCTTCCTCCATGCTGCGATGTGTTGTTATCCAGCAGTACCTACCAGGCAGAACGTAGGATATACCTAAGTGCTTATGTAGGTATCCATCAGGGAATTTTGGGGGTTTGGAATCGTTTTTTATTCTGAGCAAATCCACACTCCAAACGGTTCCAACAGATTTCCTTCTTCCCTCACCTTAAATTACCTGATCAATTTTGGAGCGACTGGAAAGAGAATTAGCAGAGCCGGTGCCTGAAGCAGAAGATGATACGGATCTCGCAGTTCTTGGGGCACGCGGTGCTTGCGGGATATTCCAGTTAACCGGGTTCCATGGAGAATCGGGCCTAAAAGGCCATCTTCGTTCTAGACGATTCTCCAAATATTTCGAATCAACAGCTGCCAACTAGAAGAAAATTAATAATTTGACGGAAATACTTATACATTTTGCAAAAGGTTTACGTTGACTTAGGGCCCCACAAACTGACACTGCCTTACATCATCACCTCAGTTGTTTTATACATTAAAATTGGAATCGAAAGTGCCGATGATTTTTTACCAAACAAATCTGCCAACTCAACAGCTGCACGGAAATTGGCAGTATGTAGGGGCCCTTATAGGGAAATAACCAATATTATGTAGGTATATTATGTAGGTACTTACATTTTCTACGTCTCCCATCTGCTGAAGTACATGAATGACGACTTCACACATTTTTTGCCAATCTTGCTATACGCTAGGTTGACTAGACAGGTAATGTTACCGAGTAGGTAGTTAAAAACTAAGTAGGTACGTACCTAACTGAAATATACATGCCCTGCTTAGGATGAGTTACCTATACTGTACCTATCCTACACATTCCAGTTACCTACCAGTTTCACCTACCAACTTCAAATATCTCTACTATAAGAAATTTTAGTTTTTAATGACAATTTTTCCTACTGGTCTAGGTTCCAAATTCAGTCACTATGGTGTCTCCTTAAAGTTAGACTGCCGTTTTTTACAAGCTGATTAAATTGCCCTCTCGTGAGTGCCAGGGTTCGAGTCTGTGGAGTGGATTTATTTTTTGGGGAAATACTTTTTCTGGTGACAGCAATTCTCATTACTGGACACAACACTTTAGTTTCTCGAGCTTCTTTTACGTTTTTGTTCAGAATGATGCGAAAAAGGAATCGGCTTGGAACTACTTCGGGAATATCCTTTTTACTGTCAGTGCAGGTAAACTGAAAAGAAGGAAAAAAATACTGAAAAATACCCAATCGGTATGACTGGAGGTACAGGGCTGTTTTTTTATTGTTCTTAGTGACAGGTTTCTGATTTGTTCTGAAATATAATAAATGCCATATCTGGTCTTATCGAGTGCGCAAATGGAAACTCGTTAGTCGCTAGGCTACATATTTGTGGTTCGTGGTTCTTAGGGGGTTTCATCGTTGTATACTTAAGAATAGGACTCCCACTATTTCTTCTTATAGTAGCGCCACCCTGACCTGCCTGGCCCAAGGGCATTCTGTGAACAGTGCAGAATTCCCTCGGGCCAGGCAGATCAGGGTGGCGCTACTATAAGAAGTTTTTTTGGGGAATCTAGGAATCTACCTACTTTATGATAGGTACAGTTTCACTTATAGACAATGAAAAGGGTAGATAACATCCAAAATAATATGCGATTTAAAGTGAAAAATGTAATGGCAACATTTTCTTCTTACAAGCGAAGTTTGATATCCGCGAGATATGAAAGCCCATTGAAAGGTGGCGGGGAGGCAGGATAGGGTAGAGCCCTGTTACTGGAAGGGTGAGAATATACATCCCTGGTTTTTCTTCTCCTTTGATTCGAAATGTTAGGATTTTCTTCGCCAGGTGGCGAGAAGGTCCATTTGCCATTGCCGTCATAAATGAAATGGAAAGAAAATCTTTTGGGTTGTATTTTGCCACTTGGGGTATCCTGCAAGCAATCCCCAGGCCCGAACTGGAAAGAAGGGGAAAAAAATATAAAAAAAAGTAAGAATAGAAAATGCTGCCATCGGGCGAGACTCGATTCCAGTTGTATCTTAACACATTTTAAGGTATAGGCTACACATGCCAAATTGTATCTACCATTTCCAAAAGCTCTTTATCTTATACCTATGGTTGAAGATTTTTTTCTTTTTACTTATTCATTTTACTGGCACTCCTTTTTTTGCAGCACATCATTTTCATCCCCCTCAATATAGCAGGCTTTCCTAAGTAGGTACCTAAGTCCTAGAAATCACAACTCACTACTTACCTGTTATCGGTAAGTTATCTACCTAATGAAAGCATATCAAAATTGACTAACCTGGAAAAGGCAGAGAGCTAAAAACAGCAGTGCCAACTTAGCCATGGTGGAACTAAAAAGTACTGCGAGAAGCGCAGTGCGTAGTTATATAGGTAACTGCTCATACCTACCTCAGTTCAATCCCGATCACGTACCAAAGCTTACGTCAAACTTAGGATTTATTCACAGTCAGGTACAGGATGTATCTATACTCTACACCAGTGGTTCTCAAACTGTGTTCCGCGGAACCATTTGGTTCCGCGAAGCCTTGCCGGGGTTCCGCGAAGCCTTCTCCGAGCTTCAGGGAATACATTTTTAGTTTAGTTTAGAAAAATTGAAATAGAAAAATGTATTGTTGTTGTTTCCTAAAAAACCTCTGAAATCGACGATCCAATGTTTAAGGTTCCACGAAAGAATTCCCGACTAAATTTGGTTCCGTCAGCCAAAAAGTTTGAGAACCACTGCTCTACACCAACTTGGAGATTGGAGGTCTGGGAGACAGTAGCACATAGGTAGAGAACCCACTTAGGTTCCACATAGGTAGAGAACCCACTTAGGTTCCACATAGGTAGAGAACCCACTTAGGTTCCACATAGGTAGAGAACCCACTTAGGTTCCACATAGGTAGAGAACCCACTTAGGTTCCACATAGGCAGAGAACCCACTTAGGTTCCACATAGGTAGAGAACCCACTTTAGGTTCCACATAGGTACTTAAGAAAATATCTTTCTTACCTATATAGTTTACCTATAAAGTTACTTATTTTTCAAGAATTATCCACAAAACATGCGTGGAAGCCCTGCCAAATACCAGCTCCCAAAATGTATTTGTGCATCGCAAGGCCACAAGCATATTAACAGACCAATGACACAACTCAAGTGTAAGATGTTCCCGAAGTTGAAAAAATTGGGCGCACCCAATGCTACAACAGAAAAATAATATTTCCTGTTCTGGGATTCGAAACCAGCCACTTGAGTCGTAGCAGTAGGTACTGCAGGTCCAAAAAAAAATTGGGCTACTGGAATGAAACTTTGAGACGAACAAATAGTGTACAATCCGCTGAAATGACTCCAAGGTTGGAAATTTTCCGCTGGAGTTATTAACTAATGTTGAACATGCATGCATGGGCATGAGTGTTATTGAAAAGTTATGTTTAGTTGTCGGTTGCGCAACAAATCTCAAGGATACTGTGATGCTGCTGTTAGGGTGAGACGCCAGTGAGGAGATGAGGATGACAACCGGCGGAGTCAAGGAATTGTGGATAGGATGGACAGAAGGAGTGGAGGCCGCAGACGGGAAATGGACCCTTGCGACTGTTCTCCCTGAGCCACATCACAAGCCTAACCTCGTTCCTCGTTCAGAAGGTATTCCTCCTTTATGATTAGGTACTGGGGCAATTAGCGAATTGTCTATAGGTCAAAAAAGGCGACAGGAAAAATTTCATTCTGGACGAGGTTACTGAACTATAAATGTGACTGGGGACAAACCACAGACCGAAGTAACAAAGAATTCCGTCCATATAGCCGCACCGCGGTTTTGACGGCATGGAGTAGGTTGAAGCGCCCGGCTGCACCGCGTTCCCTGTCCTATACCTCATCACTCATCAGCCATAAATAAAGGGTCCGACAACAGTCGCACTTGACTTTCTCGCCCCATTTGAAATTTTCGTTTTTTTAAGATTTTTTTTTTGAGATTTTTTAGCGGGCGTAGTTTTTAAGCAATCCAAAATCGGTTAAAAACGACCCACCAACATCTATCTGAGATCACTCATACCAAATCTCATGACTGTCATTTTATTACTGTAGTCCCAAATGCGTTCCGACCATTCAAAAACGTGGTTTCTCATTCTCAACTCATTTCAACACTTTTTTGACCTCAACGGCCGTAATTTTGAAGATAACAAAATTCTGTTCGACAAATGTTTAAGTTACGTAGTTTTACATAAACGTACCAAATTACATGACAATCGGTCAATAAATGTGAATGGCGCCGAAACGATCGAACTTTGGTCCAAAACGGCCGTAATTTTGAACCAATTCAATTTTCGTTGCAAATGACCCCGAAGCATCTATTTTTAAACATAAATACCAATTTTCAATGTTATAGGTTGAAAAGTGTACCGTCAGCGCTTGTCCGACTAACCAAAAACACGATTTTTGAATTATTTTGGCGGTTTTTTGGCAATATCGGCCTTAATTTTTGACCAATCAATAATTCCTTAAAAATGTGTCTCCGCCGTGATTTTAGACAGGTTCATACCAAATTTCATCAACATCGGGTGAACGGTATAGGCGCTAGAGCACTGCACGGACGGACGGACGGACGGACTGACGGACGACAGACTTTTACCAGAAGCCACTTTTTTGGACTCAGGGGACCCCCAGGATCATGGGAAAGCCAAAATCTCAATTTCGAAATTCTGCACGAAAACAATACTTTCTCGCCATAACATGGCTAGCGAGAAAGTAAAAACCGCAGTACAGTTTCCAACAGACTCAGATGAAGAACTGAAGTTAAATTTATTTCCTTATCCTAAAATACTATTCGAGGACCACTTCTGTGCACAGTCGCTCACCCCTCCAATAATTGCTAGTACCTACTCGTACCTGCTGTAGGTAGGCATATAGTTTCGGAAACAAATCATGTCAGTTAGGTTTTGGTAAATCCCATCACCTAACCCAAAAACCAACAAAATAGACAATCTGCCAGAAAGAAAACGACAGTAATCAGCGATCAATGACTGATAGGCTAGGCACCTACCTTAAAAAGTTCCTCCAAAAGTTTCCGAAGCGCCCACACCTTGTGCTGATGGAGGGGATGGGGGACGGCAAGAAATCTTGAGATTAACGTAGAAAAAAAATGTAATGTTATCACCCAACGGCTTCACCGTCCGTTCGGATCAAAGGTTTCTTGCGTGGCTTCTCAACGAATGCTTCCCCTTCTTCAATGGTTTCGGGCAGTGTCCTGTTGAGGGTCTCTGGTAACAGAAGGGCGAGGCCTCCAGCACACAACGCCAGACCACCGAAGATGATTAGTGGTAGAGGGCGCCAGAAGTCAGCCTACAAGAAACAGATCCTGATTAGAATGACTCTATTTAAGTAATGAATACCGGTTACATGAATAACACATCATATAGTCCAAGTTTTGAATCGTGCTTCAAGAGCCTTAAGCTATATACCTACCTAAGATTGGGTTCTCTTGTAGGGGTGTGCCCACAACCCACTGTACAAAATTAAATTAACTTTGTATAGGTAGTATGCCTTAACTGCCTTATGCTGAATTTCACCACTTTATTTTAGTATCCGATAGTGTCTCCTAACGAGAGGATTTAACGAACGGATTTACGTTATCGTATGTTTAGTTTACGACAAGTGCGATTACGATAACGTAAATCCGTTCGTTAAATCCTCTCGTTAGGAGACACTATCGGATACTATAAGAAAGTGGTGAAATTCAGCCTTGGGTGGATTTCTCCAGACAAGTTTAACGACAAGATAAACTGCATAAATATTACAAGAATATGTTTAGCTTACCGCAAGGTTTAGAGAACGGCCCTATTCCCATAGGATAAATATTAATTTATTTATAAATTTAACTTAAATATCTGGTTAAATCCAGCATTAATATTATATGACGACGATAAGCGCCACAGACGGGGACCTCAGCCAATGCGCTTCCTACTGTTCAGCTGTAATGTAGGATGCACTTACCAGAAGGTTGATGTAAGGCGCCATAATTCCCCCTACGCGTGCGCTCATGGAAGCAGCACCAAGTGCAACATTGCGTACTACTGTAGGGAACTGCTCCGTGCTGAACACGTACACTGTACCATACGAAGATGTTATCGCCATTTTCCCTATCATGGCCAGAGTCACCGTTAACCAGTTCATTTCTGAAAAAATAAAAATAAAAACGGGGTTGGTTGGATTAATAATACAATTTTCGTGAGCCGCTGCCCCTATGAGTACTGTACATATGATGGTTAAAGCCAACGAGCCGGTAAAAATACATCGTCGACATGGACTTCACATATCTCCGAGATAATGCTTGGTTTCTTTTCCATCGTCATCGCAAAAAGCTTCCCAAAACATCCGTCGCAGTTGCTATTTGAAACTGGCTGTACCTTCCTACTGGAACTAAAATAGGCACCGGAACCGGCACATATGCCAATCACCTGGAGGTACAAAGACGGTGAGAAGTAGAGACGTTCCGCCGACCAGTAGCGCTCCACACAGGGTGAACTTTCGTCCGTACCGGTTGAGGGTGAAAAGTAAAATTCCATAGCCAGGGAACTCCATCACTCCGGACAGGCAGAAGTTAACGTAGTTGTTGCCACCCAGACTTGACGTCGACCAAGACAACCCATAGTAGGCTAGGCTATTCACGAACCTAAAATGGAAATGATGTTTCAGGTATACCTGCAAGGTTGCTAAAATTCTCAGAAAGAGGTGCTTTCGGATGAAGGAAGCCATAAGGGTCTGAAATACACGCCGCTTCCATCGGCTGAGTGACACATGCATGATTAAGACTCATTTTTGGAATTTTTCCCTTGAACCTGATACATTTTATACTGCCACCGGTGTTTTTGTCCTTACCAATTGAAAAAAATATTGAGACTTCTTCTCCGGAGGCTAGGATGGCGCATGAGATCCATTAAGTTTGGCTGCTTCTGGATTGTCTTCTTTTTACTTTCCTCCTCTTTTCCATCAGCTTCGACTTCTTTCTCAAGCATTCCTTTCTCCAACGCCTTCTCCTCCATCTCCTCCTCATCATGGTCACATGCATGGTCCAACACTTCTGGTGTAGAATTCAACAGTCCATCAAGGGCAGATTCTGGGAGATCAACCTTATTCTCCTTGGCCACCTTGAGAAGAATGGCTTTGGCTTCTTGGTGCCTTCCTTTAGAAGCTAACCAACGAGAAGATTCTGGAATTATCCTGGAAATTATCAATTTTTACAGTTTACCTGATGTATTCTATGTGAGGATGAAGAAATATCCTACTATATTCTGTCTTCACAGAAAAATAATTTAAATATAACTTTTATGATTTACTATAGACCCCTGTAAGATACATGTACGACTAAACCTACCAATCCTACCCACCGAGAGAGAAAAACCTTCACAAGGCTATTTCAAACCTAAAAGTGTGTCTACACCGCCCAGTTTACCAGAAAGGTGTTAAGTCTCCGGTGACCGCACAGTTCTATATTTACTAGGTGAAAAAGTTTCAGTGCTTACCACCAGTATGACATAAGGAATGCACCAGGAACAAGAGTGATTGTAATCTGAAAGACCCGCCAGCTGTATTCAGCTGTTGTGTAAGCAATACCGGCGATCAGCAGAAAACTGACAGAGAAGAACATGTGAACGAATACGCCCGCGTATAGTCGTTTGTTGGGTCCCACCATCTCAATCGCTGCAACAACAAACATTAAAACTTACAAAGCGAACCAAAAGTCACCCAAAAAAGCCTTCTGACGGCACTAGTATGGCACACGTCAAATATGGAAGTGAAAAAAGGAGGCTAACGATATTTTATCCAGAATATTTTTTCAAAAGATTTCCGAATGTTGGTGGCAATACCTATAGAACTTACCGATTACGTAAGCGACCAAAAAGACTCCTGAAGTTGTGGCACCAATGAGAATCCTTCCCAAGACGAAACTGATGTACTCAGGAGCCATGGCTGTCAGCAATCCTCCTACCAGCTGCAGCACCAGAGAAATGATGAACGTCGGTCTTCGGCCAAAGCGATCAGACAGGTCCCCGAAGATGTAACTCCCTGCCAGCACGCCAACCATGAACAGCGCATCTGCGGTCGCTCGGAGCCACGCCCGATTACAAACCAGCAAAAACTGAAAAACAGAAATTTAATTTGTATCTTGTTACATACTTACATTTAAAAATTCTTCTCCATGGGTCGCTAAGAAAGAGGCTCGCAGATATTTTCCAGAGATTCATTAATCTGACAAGTGAAAAAATTTCGATGACTGCATGGTTGAAATGCTATAGGTATATTAGGTATAGATGAAAGGGAGGTCATACCTCCGCCTACCTCGATGACGCTGCTGCTTTTGTATTCGGAGTCATCAAAGACCCAGGCTTCGCACTCCACACTTTGATTACTGGGGATGCCGTCCTCAAAGTATTCCTCCGTGAAGTTCGTGTCCAGCCTCCTACAAGTGGACCATGTTTTCCCGAGGTCTTCCGACACCTGCGTCAAATTCCTCAAGGTCTCATTCTGGTAGAAGGTAGCGTTTTCATTTTCGAATGGCAGTAAACATCTGAAAATAGGTACGCAGATTTGATATGCATATCAAGTACGTTTGCTTAATTTTTTACGCTAGAGTAAAGTTTCTGTTTTCTTCGGCTGAGACAACTTTGAGGCTTGAAAATTTACCAGAGACTGAGGTCAATTTGAAATATCACCAATTTCACCAGGTATAAGGTCATACTGCCCTGTAGCTACATACGTTTATACAAGAGCACACCCAGGAGGTGGTCTGTGACGAAAAAATGAAGACTGCTTCTTAGTTCGCCACAACTTGCGTGCCACCTCTGTATTCGTCCAACCTGTATCCTGTCGGTACCTACCTACTCATGCGTGGACTAATCTGGCCTCACTTTTCGCGTCTCTGACATTATTTACCAAGGTAATATGTACACTGCGCAAGTACATACCAGGATATACTGAAGTTATCTATTCTTTATAAGTAGAGGAAGCCATGGGTAGTTGAACAGTTCCTGGTCCGTGACAAATCTGTGAGTCTGTGACCTTCACAACAGTACCTAATTAATATAGGTAGGTACGTACCGCAGGGTGACAGACTTACCACAGTAGGCACGTTTGCAAAAACTTAAGAGTAATAACGCAGAGAGGTACAGCGGTATTCCAAGGCCCCATTTTTTTGTTTTTTTTGTTGAAGAGTTGAGATCACTCTGTTTATCTTCCTATCTAATCTACTAGCCTCTATGTATTTATAGTGGAAACGTTTTCCGACGAAAAGAAAACCCCGTCCACCTAGCCACGCTACAGTAAAGTGAGGTACGACCCCACGAATCGCGGAAAAGTGAATTCTCATTCGGATTACAGCTCCTTTCGAACCAAAAAATGTAATGTCGTTTACCTGTAATCGGGTTTGGCACCCAAAAAGACGCCTGCTAACTTGTGAAAGGCACAGGGAATTACGGAGATGCAGAGTAGGAAGTAAATTCTCCTTTGGTACGGGCCAAACTCCCCAAGACGCTTCAGAATGTCATCATAAGACATGATGGTAGCTGCAGGCACGCCACCTGGCCCCTGAAACAGAAGATATAGGCAGTAGGTAATGCCGAGGGGTTAACCACTCGTTGGGAATCTCGTTAGGAATCATTGGAAATCTCAGGGAATCTTGAAATTTTTTGGAGTGGTTACCCCTTCGGGGTTCATCTTTCTATGAATATCGTTGGGAATCTTTGGAAATCTTTATGGAATCTCAGTGGAATCTCTGGAGTGGTTACCCCCTCGGGTAATGCCGATGGTACCTGAGTTCAGGGTGCCTGTACTAAATATAGGAAGGTTTTTTGATGAATTTCCCAATCTATAGATATAGAGGCAATATAATAATATAAGATAAGAAAAAACCCCATAGATATTTTCCATCATCGAAAGTTTAAAAATCACAGCACTGACGTTCCTTTCCTTTCCCCTTATCTAGAAGGCATGTTTTTCCAAAAATTAAGAAGAAAGCCCGTATTTCCTCTGTGATTGATAAGGACTGATTGCAGTTACCTACTGGATGGATACAAGGAAAATGCAAGGAATTCCTGTCCTGTGATTGGTTAGAATGATTTTGGACAAAGTCCCTCAACATCCTAACACAACGAGATTATACCTACAGAATATAACTACCTATACAGCCGTCAAGTAAAGGGAGGCAACCTATATAACTAAAAATGATAATAACTGTAATATAAGAAATTAGGATCTCCGTCTAAATGAACTTCAACTTGCCAAAAGATCAAGAGGCGTGCTTAACGATTGTTTGCCAATTGTAAACATAAGTGTTCATACCGGCTTTGCAGACTCCTCCATTTCCAAACCGGCTGTTTCAATCACATGGACATCACGCCACTAGCTGGAAGGTTGTACCCCTTCTACAGAAATATTTACAAGAAAACTGCCTGGAACGCTTGGAAAGTGTGGTGAGGCCCAGCATCTCATATTCAAAAGATAGGGTCGATATTGTTAAGGGTCGCTTCACACGTTTGCAGACATGCGTGTCCGGTTAAGCCCACGCAATGTAAAATGAAAGGTTTCTTTGCTGGTTTTCGACCAATGTTCGTATATTTTTAGATTCGTCGTAAAGAGATGCAGTGTAGGCAACAATCCCAGCGTCACCTAGGCACAACTTTTTTCGCAGGACTTGTCCTAATGTTGGATTGGTACATAGTACATACAAAGGACATTTACGTCAGTGGTAGGTATTGATGTCCTTAAGAGGACAGCCACAGGAGTTCAGCTGCGGCACACAGACAGACAAATTTATGTCACAAACCACTTTTTGGACTCCAACATGGACCTCCAGGATCATAGGAAATCCAGAGTCTCGAAATCAATTTTTTTTTCAAATCACATTTATCAGTTACCTATAGACTTAAAAAAAAAAATTTTTAACTATCCTTTTTTGGAGGGCCATTCCTCCATCCTACATCTATACGTATAGGTACGTAGGTATATAGGTATAGGTACCCATACCCATACCATCACGAAATGGGCGCTAACGGCGTGATGTCTTCATTAAGATAAATAAATAGAAATTGGATTGAAGAAGAAAGCAAATAACGGTGTTGAAATCTCGCCGGGTCGCATATACGAGATAAGTGTCTTATCACTCCCCAAGGTCAGTCAAGTTATCGCTACGAGCTGGATTATACTGTTTGACCCCCCAAATTAGATTCAGGCCACATTCAGTTCAACGACGGATAATTCAAGGCTTGAAGGAGATAAAACATAATCGTGACTTTTATTCTTTTTTTCCAGCAAATCCATTACCTCCACAGGAGAGGGGACTCGAGGAAGTGCTGAGCACCAGAAGGGGGCACAATAAGCCTATAGGTTTCAGTGCACTTATCCCCCCCCCCCCTAAGAAAAAAAAAAATCCTGGAGTGATAAAACTTATCTGCTCTTCATGTCAAGACCTAATCACATGGGTTTTCAGAAACATACCTTTAGGTACTTACTTCATATTACCTACCAACCTCGGTTATTAAGAGAATAATCTCAGGTAGTAAATATTACAACCTAGGTGTACCTAAGTGCTATACCCACCGGAAAGGACAACAAACTCGCGCCAACAATTTGGAAATATCACACTAATAATCTGTTGTAAAATAGATGGACCAAAAACCTGGGGGGCTAAGCCCCCCAGACCTTCTCCTCGCCTAGGGGGCTAGGCATGGCTTTATGTGACGTTGAACACAGGTCAGAAAAATCCTGGGGGAGGCTAAATGGTAAGCCCCCCCCCCCCCCCCCAGACCCCCCTTTCTACGCCTGCGGATATAACCTTCACACCTAGGTACCTCATTTTTATGCCGCTAAACTGTGAACCACCGGCTACGATTCCGAATTGAAAACTGCCTACTATAATTTCTATTAAAATATGAAAGCCTGGATGATTCGCATCTTTTCGACAACAAAGAGCATTATGGTTTGGTTATCAGCACCATTTTCCATAAGTAAAAGTTACTCACCTATGGCAACAACGTGGCACTAGATAGATAAAGTTTGACGCACGTGGGCTGGACCTTAACACGATCACTGTGCAGTATCCATAACCCACACACGTCACCTAGTTCAACCAACTGAGAGCTTTCTATGTTCTGCTAGGAGATCAGCCCATATGGTGCCAAGTTAGTGTGGCATCAGTGCCACAACGGACTATCTGGCAAATAATCGCAAGGCTTATTCTTGGACAGAGGCGTAGATATGTGGGCGATGTTGGTTACGACATCACTGCTGGACTTGAAATCAGTAAAAGTGGACGGGGGTCAGTGACTTTAAAATTTATGGACCTGTACAAAGTAGGTTAGGTTAGGTTAAGAGTAGGTTAGGTTAAGAGTTAAGAGTATACCTATTGTCGAAGAAACCAATTAATGGCTTACTTTGAAGGGAGGCATTCAGAGAAAAGTTCCCCTTCCAGGTACCAGTTACCAATGAAAGGCTGGAAAAAACCCGAGCCACCCCAGGCTCTTCCGAAGGTGGTGGTGGTAACCACGCGGCGGCCACTGTGGCCATTAATTCGTTCCTTCGACAATACCTCCCCACTACTGTGAAGAGTTTTACAGTAATAAAACTATGTAGAAAGTGAGAACTTAAGATTTCCAAGACAGGAGCCACCTAAGGTCAATCCGATGATCATGGGTTAAAGAGCCGCCATGCAGACG
This sequence comes from Mesopsocus fuscifrons, assembly GCA_950004255.1. Lineage (NCBI taxonomy): Eukaryota > Metazoa > Arthropoda > Insecta > Psocodea > Mesopsocidae > Mesopsocus > Mesopsocus fuscifrons. The sequence continues at coordinate 9,443,642 of OX465381.1, forward strand.
CCAGAAATGACCTGAGGTTGGAAGTTTCAAAAACAGACCGTAAGGCTGCATCAATATCCTTCTTAGGTCATTGAAAGACGTTTCATCTGATTGGTGCTATACAGCCCTGGAACAACAGGGCCTAGTCCCAGTGGCATACAGGTCAAACCCAAAAATCTCAACAAACTCAAATAAATAAAAATTAGTAATTAAAAGAGGTCAATTCCTATGTTGACCCGAATTTAATTTCGACGAGCAGATTGGAGGTTAATGCCCGATAATCCTCCGTTAATTTAGCGGCAAATCAATTAATCCCAAACTAGCTGTTATCGTATCAGCAACTCGGCAGTTAGTCCCGTCTAACTTTCGAGGCGTTTTACTCATAAGCCGGCCGGCTACTCCGCCTATTGTGTTTCTATTACGATTTATGTGATTTTTAGAGGTCAGTACCATCGAGACTATGTGGATACCTACATGTACGGCTACCGTGCTATTCTAGGTTACGACAGCTGGGCTACCTAATAACAGCTGCCTCCTGCACTAAAGAATTTATACTTTTTTAGGTACCTATGTGAACACAAAATTTCGCAGCTTAGGTATTATTATTTCGGAAAACACTAAAAGTTGGACAATGAGTTTCAGTTCTCCTAAATTTCTCGAACAAACTATGCTGGCCAAGAAAAAAGTATAATCAGATTCGCAAGAGATCTTTCGAATAAGCTTCTTATTTTATACACATCACTATTTACCGCCCTCTTCCGGCAGCCCCCTGCGTGTCTCTGAGGTACCTCCTATACCGTCATAAATTTTGAGGTTATTAGAAGAAAGCACTGGGTTTGTCTGAAAATGGCCGATACATTTTGATTAGAAGCAACAGCCCTGAAGCCCTAGGAGGGACAGTGCCTACTGGAAAGCGAAGTCCAGATAGTCCAGCAGTAATAGATAGCTAGTGAAGAAAGGCACCCTCATCAAGACCAGGTAGATAAAGCTTTTAAAATTATTTTCCTACCTGTATGCGACACCTACAATCAAAACAATACCCACCTATTGTCATTTTTGCGATTCATATCTCTTTGAGTTAGTAACAATAACTGCTATTTTTAACAAGTCTATGGAATGCGATACCTACACCATAACTACGTGTATAAAACTTTCTCGCAACTCGATTTCCTTTTATAATTATTAAGCGGGAGTAATGCAGAAATAGTGTATGAACATCCTTCAGATAGTGGAATAGAAATTCTTATGGTTCCACAATAAAAAGTATTAAATTATAAATTATCTACCTATGTATACATATTTACATAACTGGTTACTGGTAGGCTGATAAAAGTATGTACCTTCCAACAGTAAGTACTGCTAGCGAGAAAGTAATATCGGCCATCTGTATTGTTTTTATAATAATTGGTATTTGTATTGTTATTGTAATAATAGATGTACCCATGCACAAGTTAATGAATACCTACCTATATGCAGTGGTGCAACCTTGGATTTACCGAGATTAGAACTAGATATATTGTTACAGCAAATGATCCCACACCTAGGTATACCTACCTACTTATAAAGCAGCAGTGAACAGTGATGACAATGCATCACATTCGGTAAGCAGTAATTTCGATTTCAGGAAATCAAAAACTACTAACCTGCGCCGGGATCACAAGGAACATAGATACCTATAACCTTACCGTAAATACCCGTACAGAAATGTGTCAAGAGTATTATATATAACATGAAGGAGACCATAATGTACCTGTCTAAAGGGCAGGGCCGCTCACAGCGTTCGCGGGCCCCAATGCGGACCACTCCCGGGCCCCCTCCCCCGTTTTTTTTTCTATGCAGAATCTTTTCGAAATTTCCTCTTTTTGACAATACTTTGGAAAAAAATCTGTATACGCCGCGCATTACCCGCATTATGGAGTGTCCGGCCCTGCTAAAGGGGTAGTGAATATGTTGGAGTAGATATGGTAGGGGGCTACAACAACATTCATGCAAATGACTTGACTGTTACAGGTCAGCAATGGCAGCGCTGACGGTAGCTATGTACCTGACCATGCTGCAGTGTGAGGAGTACCTTATACCTGAGATATTAGATCACCGAGTTGCCGCAAGTGATAGAAGTGTGTTTCCAGACATCAAATTTTCGTCTCATCGGATTAAAAAAGAAAATCGAACCACAACAGCTATCACAGGTTACCTTTCTACCGCAAAGACTGTACCCTGTGATGCTTTGGTAGGTACATATCAACTTAGGAAAATGGAAATATTTACCAGCACCTCTGTAGGAAAGCATTAAACCCCCACAATATAGTTCATATTTGGTGTTCCAAGCTACAGATATTAGTTAGGATATCCCAAGGGAGCCAAGGGGGGGGGGGGGGGGGGGGGGGCGCCACAGCACAACCACTTACTACCGCACCGTTTTTCCGCTATGAAGTATTCGACATACGAGAAGTTTCTCAAAAAAGTTTTATGATTTTGAATTTTTTCATAGGAGCCTACACTTTAGTTACTTTGTCCCGGGGTTCAAGTGGAGAGTAGGGGTTCAAGAACTCCTTCAAGGGAGCAAACCCCCTCTGTTGTTACACCCGCATCCGAAAAAATCTCAAGACCCACGAGGGTTTCTTAACTTTTGCACTAGTACTTAATTAGTGAAAAAGTTTGTTCGAGTATATTTTTTATTTTATTTGAAAAACTAAGAGCGAGGGTCAAGCTTGTCGTTCGTGGCCATTTTTATTTCGGTTCGAAATCATCCATCATCATCATCCCCATTTTTTTTGTAAATATAGTTATTTTAACACTCACTACCCCGGTAACGTCACAACATCGTCGATAATGGTGGGAGGAAACTGAAGATTAAATTTAAAACTGAAATCATTGCTGGTGCACTACGCCTGAGAAACCATGATTATGTAATCCCAAAGTCGGTGTACACGTATTTCAGTACGCCTGCAAAAATCATGATTATGTAATTGAAAAGTCGGTGTACACGGATTCCACACGCCTGCAAAAAATTCCTCACGGACCCCCTAATAGAGAAGTTCTAGTAATGTCTACTGAAATCTCTTTGAGGAGTTCCAAGATTTTGTTATTTATTTTTCAGTTGTTTTCTAGGTGGAATTGTCATACCGACCCAAAATCAATGGAAAATTCACCGAAAATCCTTTCTACAAACTTCAGATGACACTTTATGATTTTCTTAATGAATGGAAAAACAAAAGTGTTGGATACGCGATGCAAAATTTCAGGCAGTGCATTCTTCCTTACTTCAACTGCCCTTTCAAAAAGGTGGGTATATAGATAATACCCGAGGGGGTAACCACTCCAGAGATTCCTTGAGATTCCATAAAGATTTCCAAAGATTCCCGAAGGTACTCATAGAAAGATGAACCCCGAAGGAATAACCACTCTAAAAATTTACAAGATTTCCTGAGATTTCATAAAGATTTTCAATGATTCCCAACGAGTGGTTAACCCCTAGATAATACCTTTCGTTCTTATAACTTCCACTAATTAACGCTCATAATACTACATCAAGGAGAGGCATCAGCATAATCAACTTGACTATAATATCGATGAAGATAGAAGGAATACTATTGAACAGTCTATCTCAGTGTCTGCAACAGAAAGGTTATTTGTGATTATTTCTTCTTTCCTAGGAGGAAACGTTTACCGCCACTGATTGTACAATTGCGTCAAAAATTACAAGCATCATAATATCGAAAACATGGAACATGTCAGTTGTACTGGCTATGCCAACAATGGAAGACGTGATTCTGGCGTTCTGGGTCGAGGTTGACTTCGACGACAGCAGCATCAGCAGAGCAAAAAGACCGTCTACCGTTCAGAAAGCAAGGAGAGCGCATAAAGTACATTTCTAAAAAAATTACAGATTAGAAGAACGGCCGCATCTATACCTACTTCCTTATTTTGTAGGAGATGGTTTGGTCACGCATCATATTACTTGTATTCCAGAAATAAAAATATATATCCAACAGTTTTATTAGAAAAAAGGGCAAACGAAAGGGGAAACGTCACCAAATGGCAAAAATAAAAAATAATTGTGAAGGTTATCCGGGTGGTTGGGTCTTCACCCTAATATTGGTAATTATATAAATAGGTGCTGAACCGGACTAATAGAACAGGCTGCACCGGGGTGCTAGGTTCATGACGTCACTATTATGACGTCATGTCTATTGATCGTACCACGACAGGACTGCAACTCCACCTGCGGGAAACCCAGCAACTAGGAAAATCGGAGGGCATGACATTATACATTCACAGCTAGCGCGAATTTTCAGCATAGGTGAGTGCATATAGTGATACCTTTATGTTTACTTATAGTATCCTCAACCCCATCCCCCTGCTCTTGGAATGCATTTGTTTCCCTATTACTGTAGTGCAATAGAAAAAATATTTTTAGGAAAATGACGAAACCTTCATCCTAAGTCACTAAGTGACTAAGTTTTTTAAGGAACTACCACAGGTAAAAGCAGATAACTCGGCAGACAAAAAGGCCAAAGAGAAATAAGTAAAACCACCAACATAAAATAAAGAAGCAAACCAAACTTTTGTACCTATATGTTTATTGATAGTACGGCAGAAGGTATGGATAGACTGGCTGAATTGCTGGGCAAATACCTGTATCATTTATTTAGTATCGACAGGACTTCAAAATATGTCCTAAGTTCGAAAAGGGGACAATTTCCCTGCAGCCGCTCTAGTGCTGAATAGCGAAGCCCATTGCAAATGAGGCCCGACTGAGTGAAGCTAGCGCAGTGGCTTCGCAAGTTTGCAGTTTAGACCTTCTACAAAATTCAGCTAAATCTGCTTAGGTATGTATTAAATATTATAAGTTTACAGAACACTGTAGCATCTACTGAAGGGTGGGCTTTGAAAATTCTGGAAACCCAAATAGAAAAAAAAAATATTTTTCCAGAATCAGGGGAACACCGGTGTTTCTTGGAGGTTTTCAAGGTCTCCCCCCTCCCCCGTTTTTTACATGTCTATTTCTGCACCACTTTCTGATTTTTAAGAATTTTGGAGGTTCCCATACAAAGAAAAATTGGTGTCCCGAATGGAAAATTGTCTGAAAAGAGACCTTTGGCAAAGCAGCCCAAAGCTTCTAGGCAAAGTCACCCTATACTCTAATGTTGAAATTTCCAGTTCGTCTATAACTTTATTCAAAACATTACGTGCTTATTTTATCAACCCAACACCTGGTTATATGTTTAGAGATCCAAATTTGTAAGAATTCACTACACTCCACTGATGATCAAAAAAAATAAGTGCATCAGGTTTTAGGAGTTGCACAGGTAATACAAATCAGACAGAAAATTAGTTCGCATACCAAGAAGTTTTGTGACAGGGGACACCCTCTAAATTTGGTGTACCTGCTCATCTAACGGTCAGAACGCGATGCATGAAAATCAAAACCAGATCAATAAATTAAGTAACGCGTCCTGAATAGGGCCAACACAAACTAGTACAAGATTTTCTGGAGTTAATGTTTTAATAGTGAATTGATGTGTCTTTGTATTTAAATTTGAATTTAATAAACTTCCTTGTCTGAGTCAAAACTGACTTGAGGACTTTTTTTTAATGGTAAATCGAGGAAAAAATGAAAACTGACACAATGTTTCAAACAAGAACAACCAAGTGTTGAGACCGATAAGGCGAGTATAGGACGCTTTAACTGGAAAGTCAATTAAGAGGACGCTATACCTGACGGTGCATTTTTTGCCGTCCATAAGATTAACATTGCGAGCGGCGATTCATTTTCAAGGTTTACCCTTGGCTGGAAAGACACAAAATTTTGGCTGTACCTAGCTCTAACGATGTTCTAGGGAGTGTTCGAAGCAGATTTCCCAATTTCTCATTGGTTTCTTTTATTGCAACTGTTTTGCAAATGCTAGCATCGCATACCTCAAGAAAACCAGTAAAAAAAATGGGAAATCTGCTTCGAATACTCCCTAGAACATTGTTAGGGCTAGGTACAGCCAAAATTTTGTGTCTTTCCAACCAAGGGTAAACCTTGAAAATGAATCGCCGCTCGCAATGTTAATCTTATGGGCGGCAAAAAATGCATCGTCAGGTATGGCGGACCCTTAATGAAGTTCAGTGTTTTCTGTTTCACATTTTTGGGAACATAATTCGCTACAAATGGTTCAAGGAGATTTTTTGTTGCAGTTGTCCACAACTGGTTCGCAATGTGTGGCTCATGATAGAAGGCTACAACTTATGAGTCGGCAAGGCCCAATTTGGCCTGATATGTAGTTTTGGCACTTAAAATATTTTTGAACTCACCTACCGCCATGAGACTACTGTGCCTATCTACCGTGTTCCTTCTCCTGGGGTACTTCCCCTTTAAAGGTAAGCAAAAACTAAATCTAAAAAAATAACTGAAGGTTTCATTTAGAATAGACTTCAAGAAATTAGATTAAAAATTTAGTATTACATTCTGGTAGTTCTCCTGAAACACGAATAAATAAAAGATGTGCATGAAATTAGAAAGCAGGTACGACTCAACGGTATGTGAATTCTCTCTCTTATAACTTCAGCAATTTTTATTTAAAAAAATAAGCTTTGAGTGACGTAACAAGTCAGGAAAAGGGTCAATGGGAAACCATAGAGGTTTCCCAAGGGGGAGGAAGTAGGTCGTCTAGAAAATCTGAACCACATCCCACTTTGCACAATACACCCCTCATGACACGTTCGTCTATACTAAGGGGATCCTTCACCCTCCTTTGCAAATATTAAGGCAGTTGCAGGTGTAGGTTCACAGTCTCGCACCCAATTTCACCACAGCTGACCACATTTCTTTCAGTTAAAAGATCTTTTAAGGGTAACCACAACAGCCTTGATAGCCGAGTGGACTAAATGGTCGACTTTTGAGGAGCAGTGAGAGCCGGGTCACACCGGTTCGATCCCGATCCTACCAAAAAGTTTTTCTGCTCGGCATTCACCTATAATATGTTCAGCATGTCAAGTGAAATGTATATCGAGGCTGTGGTGGTTCGGAACCCACCTAAAACTGTAGGTCCCCATCGTTTACTCGATGGCTGGGGAGCTGGTATTTGGTAGTGCTGCCTGCTGAGCACAATGGATAGTTCTTGAAACGGTCTAGTTGCTGGGCTTGTCCCCCCAACCCTCAGCTATTAGGGTAACCACACAATCGTGTTTGTTAATGTTTGAGGAAACCGTTAGAGATGTTCTGAAATTCGTTGTTTTTAACGTCCGAAATTAACTGGGTATGTTGTGATTTTAATATCGAGTAATGTTGGACAAATGTTTTACTTATAAAACTCACTCGTTAAAAAAATCACAACATGTCGTAACTACCTAGTCAGTTTCAGACTTTAAAAAGATATACTATATTTTAGAACATTTAAATATCCAACAGTGTCCTCAAAAATTGGTCGAAAAAAACGTTAACAAATATAGCAAATTGACCTACAAGTTACATCCATTTCTTTTGTCTGGGAAAATACTGACAAGCTCAACATATCCTTGGCTAAAAAACAAGGTATAAGATTTTTCCACAGCAATTTGGCCATTATGCTGACGTCCAAGCATTCAGCTCTTCTTTTGTGCATAACAATTGATTCCATGGGTTCCGGAAACAAGAATAAATTAGTGGAGGTATTTCAATTATAAAATGGTCTCTGGGTCTCACGTCATCGATGAAAATAGTTGGGTTAAGGGTGACCCGCGTTATTGCTTTCAGCAGAGCAGACTCGCCAACGCCCTTTCTTTTAACATCAAGAAGGGAAAGATTGCTATACCCCATAAAAATACATGGGAAGGGTTCCTGTAGTAGGAAATGGGAGGAAGTAGTGAACAAACAAAATTTCAGATAGGTTTCGAAATTTGTTTATTTTTCTGAAATGAGCATTATTTACAGTGTAGGTGGGAACTTTATTCGAGTAGAAAGTAATAATTTAGATGTCTCTTTTCTAGCCTGGTTAATTGTGCTTTGGCCAGAGTTTTCTCGATGCTCACTTCGTATACTTTTAAAAAGTAGTGAATGGGTGTAAAATTACAGAAGAATAGGAAACTTACGACACTACGGAGGAAACAACCAATTGCTAACTCCTACAATGATTACTCGCAGCTAGACGGATCCAACTCACTGCGTAACACAATATTAACAACTGCGTCTAAATCGCTAATGAAAAACGATAAGTAGACCAAAGCTGCAACGAAATACGAATAAAATCGCTACCACCGGAATAATTAAGGGTCCGCTTAACCTGACGATGCATTTTTTGCCGCCCATAAGATTAACATTACGAGCGGCGATTCATTTTCAAGGTTTACCCTTGGTTGGAAAGACACAAAGTTTTGCCTGTACCTAGCCCTAACAATGTTGTAGGTCGTCATCGAAGCAGATTTCCCAATTTCTCACTGGTTTCTTTTACTGCAACTGTTTTGCAAATGCTAGCATCGCATACCTCATTTTTTTTAAGGGGAAAAGTGCTGTATTTCGAAAACCAGAAAAAAATTGGGAAATCTGCTTCGATGACAACCTACAACATTGTTAGGGCTAGGTACAGACAAAGTAGTTTTTTCAGTCTTAAAGTATATACCTAGGGTTCCAACTCATACTGGGTGTTATACATGGGAACTACTTTTTCCTTCAATTTTTCTATTAAAAGTAAGCATCAGAGGGCTGTTAAGAAGTAGGTGAGGCGCCATTGAGTCTATGAACCCCCGACCCAGATCTTTGGGGGCGCAATCGATGGGGTGGTGATGGCGCGAGGGGCTCTACTGCCCCTTAGACATGCTATCCTTCATAGGCGTCCTGTAAGGGGTTCTGCTGGCCAATATCCTTCATACTGCCCATGCACAGGTTACCCCTCTTAACCCAACGCCCTTATGCCACCAGTGCATTGCTATTGCAGAGGCTAATGAGCACAGTATAGTTGGGTTATTTACCGCAGTCTTAGTATGGAGGAAACTTTTTTCAAACATTTTTCTTCTTCACACAAATGAGCTGCAACTCTAGTGGCACATAGGCGTATTGTAGAGGGGGTTCACCACTCCAGTATAGTTTATACAACCCCAGACAAGTAGGGTGAAGAGGCCTGCTGCCCCTGTTTGAGAAAGGGGCGTATTTTTTACCAATTACCATACAGTTAAGCCATTATGCAATTCATAGGCGTACTGCAAGGGGGGCTACCTAATTTTTTTGCGGAAGATTTATTACCTTAGTAGTCTGGATTCACCCGCTGACCTATACAGCTTCGAATTGGCGAGAACTAGTTCCACGGTATCTAAAAGGAACAACGCTAACGATACTCTGTAATAGTGATGCTCTCCGGGGGAGTTTTACACATATACCAAAGAAATCAGCTTATGTACCTTATTATTAACACCAAGTGATCCGGGCAAATGCTAGAAGCTTTGAGAAAGGGAGTAACCTTCAGAGTCAGTGGTAGGACTCAGAGTGAAAAACCTTTTAACCAATCTAAAAATAACAGAGAGTGAGAAAAGGTTGTGTGAGCTATTCCAGTCATCATATCAAATTTTCCTTATGGGCATCCATTCGACCTCTGAAAAACTAAGATCCCCCTCAGACTCCTCAGCAACGGCTAGGTAGCTGAAGCAATAGTGCTGCCAATTTAACAGAAAGGAACTTCCCTAAACCCTCGCCTAACTGCCAATAAGAAAAATCAGTACTAACATAAACCCTGAATCTGTTGTATCATAGGACACTCGCTGGAGTGCTACGTATGCAATTCAGCGAACGACCCAGGCTGCGGGGACCCGTTCAAGCCGTTCACCATAGGCGTCATGAACTGCTCTCTCAAGGCCCCCCCGGAGCATCTGGACGAGGAGCACCGGGAAAGCAAAGTGTGCCGCAAAATTGTACAGAAAAGTAAGTGCGGGTAGTAGGTATAGGAATGGTCGAACCTGAAGATATTTGACATGACGAGAGAAATGTCCGAGGGGTTAAACAACACGTTGGGAATCATTGGAAATCTTTATGAAATCTCAGAGAATCTTCGAATTTTTTGGAGTGGTTACCCTTCGGGGTTCATCTTTCTATGAATATCGTTTGGAATCTTTGGAAATCTTTATGGAATCTCAAGGAATCTCTGGAGTGGTTACCCCCTCGGAAATGTCCTAAGCCGCCACTCTGTTAGCGGAATATGCCGCATCACGCCAATAATATTTACATCAATCGCTTCTATGTGTACTTTAGGAAGCGATTAATTCGGGTAGAGCCTTTCAGTTTACGGCCTTTACGATGAGGTAAGCGAAGCTTAACAAACTGAAGAATTCCAGTTATTTCAGCTTTCCAAGAAATAATTTCTTGTTTCAAACGAGCACCAAACAAAAATTCGATAAAGAGTAAGTACGAATCGAGCTCGAAAATTCAGACTCAACACTCGACCACCAAAACTAGATTATGAACGCGCGACGTTCAGAGAACATATGCGCCGATGAGTTGGTTTGTTGGATGTTTTTGGCCGAAGCCGAATATGAGTGGGCCGAAGCCAAAACATACATGTCGGAAGCGGAAAATTTTTCCTTTCCGCCGGGATTCGAACCCGGACCTCTCAGGACACAAAGCGGACCCCTTGACCACTCGGCCACATGACATAACATATCCTTTCTTCAGTTCAAGGTACGATCCGCATAGTGCGAACTTGCGGGTACCTGACAGACGCTGAGCGGGATGACAAACTCTGTCTTCGACGATCGGGAACCCATGACGTCAACATCGACTACTGCTCCTGTACGAAGAGTCTATGCAACGCTGCCAACCCCAAGCTCTCTCTCACTCACGCGCCGTTGGCAGCCTTGGCATCCGCAATCTTGGCTACTGTTTTTCGCCCGCTATAACAGACACCCTATTGCCTCATCATTCCCCTATAGACCTTGCCATCGGCTCAAAATTTCTTGATAATAATTTGATATGCAATATGAGTTTAGAAGCGCTGGATACCACAGATCTTAGAAGTTGTAGTGGATGTGTCGCAGGATAACTTGGCAATTTAACAAATTTAAAGTTAAAGGAACCGAGAATGGAGTTATTGAGGGTAACTACCGCCTAGGTTGATGAATACTGCATCATTTCAATGTCAATAAAATCAATATTCCAGAAATCAAAAATTTCACGCACATTCGTTTTCTTGAATTACTTATTGGCTTTACAATTCTATACCGTTCACTATCACTTAAATTACCTGTATAGGTAATGTACAGTACATTTCACGTTTTCGGAGTACCTGCTTGAACCTTACGGTGGCAATCAACCCTGCGATTTGAATTCCAGATCCAGATTTCCACGTACACTGTTTGGATAGTATGGATCGATATCCAAGAGGTCTCTGTTCTAAACTCTTGCATTCTAAAAAGAATGCCGAGGAGCGACACTGTGTTGCTGTCTTATAGTACGAAGAAGCTGGGTCCGAGCTTGCAGTTCTGCTGAGTCAGTTATCTCTGGGAGACGACGCTCTACTACAAAATCTAAAATCAATACCAAGAGTGAATTTCACCTCTTCTTAAGGCTGAATACATTCGCTACAAACTTTGTGAGAAATCTACTGGATATTTAAATATTCTGAAATATGGTATGTCTTTTTAACGTCATTACTCATGAGGCTATGTTGTGATTTCACGATCGGTTAATTTTGTACAATTTTTTTTTTGTGACAAAAATCACTCGATCGTAAAATCACAACATAGCCCCCTGAGTATTGACGTTACAAAGACATACCTATTATATTTCAGAATATTTAAATATCCAAAAGTTCGAAATCGGAACGTAAAAAAATAGTGAATGTACGGTGGCCCTTAAAGTATGCTGTAGTACGATAGTAGACAGTACGATTGCACTTGTCAAAAGCTAAACATAGGGTATAATAAACCTGTTAGTTAAACGTGTCCGATAGGAGACACTATGACTATGGTATACTTTAGTGAAGTGGTGAAATCCAGCCTAACACAGGTAATTTCGCCTACAAAGTTGCTAGAGGTGAGTGAGGTCGGTGGATTCAACCGTCCCAACATAGAAATTCATCGTTGTTTTCATCTATTTTTACCGTAAATATTTGAGTGATTTACTGCGTTTCAACTTCTACTTCCGTAACTGCTAAAACTGTTTTGAACTTTCGGTCTCCGGCAAGAATTGAAGAATCACCTCGAAGTCATGTTTAAATTTTTTTATCGAAACCTGCATTTAGAAATATGCGGAAAGAAAATGGAAACAACTAGTGAGATTCCAGGCAGGGATGAGGAACCTAACCAAATTCAATGAGTACCTATAAATTACATCACATACTAATTACAATTACTTACTGAAGCATGGGTAAGTAACAATTGCATAGGTATTACTACAAATATTACAATGAAAATGAAGAGGTGGTTCAATTTTTTTCAGAAAATTTAGAAAAACACCAAAAAAGATCTTGTTGCAAAATAATTTTTTCTCGTTTTCTTTCTGGAATACTATGTCCCAAAATTGAAAAAGTCCTCAAACTAAAAATTCCAAAATTTAATTGAAAACAATTACCTAATCGAATTTTCTCCACTGTAAATATTTTTATAGTAGAAAAAGAGCAGCTTTCAGTTAACAGTAGGCTATCATTACTATGACTAAGTGATATTTTAAATCTTTTCAACGAAGGGAAATAATAACGTTAGTGGCGGTAGGAAGAGAAGGAGACCGAGATTTCATACAGAGCCTTAAAACGTACTCAATGGTTCATGTCATTAAGAAATTTCTACTTTAAAAATTTTGCAGTATCAGATAGTAGAAAGTAAAGAGTGCTGGAGAAAGCAATACCGTTGAAAATAAAAACGACCATGAGCAATACGATTTGGAACAAAAGAAATGTTGAAATAGCACGACTCACGCTGCTTCTGCTCTCAGAAAAATAGATAGGTAAGTTTCAAATCGATTGTTTTATATCGGTTAACTTAAGTAATGATTTTATTGGTAAGTGCTGTTACCTAAGTTACCTACTGCTTGGTAGTTGTAAACTAGCAACTATTTGCCATATCTTAGCCATTATTTAAATAATTCAAAAAAATGTAGGTTAGTGAAAAACAAATGCTGTCGCCTCATTCCTCATGTTCTTGTTGACTTAGTATTTAACTACTAGTTTTATTTTTGTGGGATTTTCGGTACGTACGATCTGGCTCTTTGAAGAAATACACAAGATTATTCTGCTCTTTTTTTGGTTATTTCATTTCGTTGGTTTCAGTACACGTAGTTAGGGTCTCGAAGGCGTAGGGACGTGACGACCCCATCGCCCGGCATTCTATGTCGCAAGCAGTCATGACCGAGTCCTGGCGGGATAACCGGCAACACTGGGGAGCCTGAGGAAATGCAGGCTCGCGGCGTGGCAGACCATCAGCCGTCCTTCGCCAGTAGAGGACACCAGCGTGGGAGCGGGCGCTGCGAGGGAGACCACCGCCCGCTGTCGTTGGGCCAATCACCCGCACAGCGTATAGCTGATTCATAGCACAAATAATGAAAGCCTCGGACTTGGGTCCGAGGTGATCCCCCAACGCTGCGCTAGCGGCATAATGGGGCAGAAAAAGAAGAAGTTAGGGTCTCGACCCCATCCGCTTGCAGGCGTCTTGTTTCACAAAAACGAGTTATGGCGACTGCACTCAACTACATCCGCTTCATTATCTAAAAAATTCCTTTCGGCAGAGGGCCGACGGGGAACTTTATTTCGTGGAGGTAATCTATATTATAAGATTGAAGTGTACTGACACACTGACTCACTCACTCACTCACTGACTCATTTATCATAATTCATTTTCTTCGCTCCTAATTGCCCGATCGCAATGAAACTTTTTGCAGGTTGTAGGGGGTCCCAAACGGAGTTGAACGGGGGGTAAGCGATCCCCGTCAGCAATTGCTGAGTCAGCAAAAAATCGAAATCAAAATTTTGAGCCGTCCTATTTATTGAGCCAGCGCGACGGTACTTGCAGGGTAGAGTGCCCCAATGGCCCCCATGACGAATATGATGTGAATTCGCGAAAATTGTAATTAGCCAGGGTCGTAGCCAGGGTCATCCGAAGGTCATGACACTTTTCATTTATTGAGCCACGCGGACGGCAGTCGCAGGGTACAGAGGCCTGGTGGCCCCAGTGACGAATATAGTGCGAAATGGGGGAAATTCGAATTAGCCAGGGCCGTAGGCAGGATTAACCGAGTTCGATGACCGCGTGTTGTTTATGGACGGATCGTTACGATGGTCACAGGGTGGTCTCTACTGTTGGTACCAGTGACGAATATGGAGAAACCACCGGAATGGACGCATTATTCAGGGGCGTAGCCAGGATGAAAAAAGTTCGGACTTTTCATTTATTGAGCCACGCGGACGGCAGTCGCAGGGTACAGAGGCCTGGTGGCCCCAGTGACGAATATAGTGCGAAATGGGGGAAATTCGAATTAGCCAGGGCCGTAGGCAGGATTAACCGAGTTCGTTGACCGCGTGTTGTTTATGGACGGATCGTTACGATGGTCACAGGGTGGTCTCTACTGTTGGTACCAGTGACGAATATGGAGAAACCACCGGAATTGACGCATTATTCAGGGGCGTAGCCAGGATTAAAAAAGTGCGGACTTTTCATTTATTGAGCCACGCGGACGGCAGTCGCAGGGTACAGAGGCCTGGTGGCCCCAGTGACGAATATAGTGCGAAATGGGGGAAATTCGAATTAGCCAGGGCCGTAGGCAGGATTAACCGAGTTCGTTGACCGCGTGTTGTTTATGGACGGATCGTTACGATGGTCACAGGGTGGTCTCTACTGTTGGTACCAGTGACGAATATGGAGAAACCACCGGAATGGACGCATTATTCAGGGGCGTAGCCAGGATGAAAAAAGTTCGGACTTTTCATTTATTGGGCCACGCGGACGGCAGTCGCAGGGTACAGAGGCCTGGTGACCCCAGTGACGAATATAGTGCGAAATGGGGGAAATTCGAATTAGCCAGGGCCGTAGGCAGGATTAACCGAGTTCGATGACCGCGTGTTGTTTATGGACGGATCGTTACGATGGTCACAGGGTGGTCTCTACTGTTAGTACCAGTGACGAATATGGAGAAACCACCGGAATGGACGCATTATTCAGGGGCGTAGCCAGGATGAAAAAAGTTCGGACTTTTCATTTATTGGGCCACGCGGACGGCAGTCGCAGGGTACAGAGGCCTGGTGACCCCAGTGACGAATATAGTGCGAAATGGGGGAAATTCGAATTAGCCAGGGCCGTAGGCAGGATTAACCGAGTTCGATGACCGCGTGTTGTTTATGGACGGATCGTTACGATGGTCACAGGGTGGTCTCTACTGTTAGTACCAGTGACGAATATGGAGAAACCACCGGAATGGACGCATTATTCAGGGGCGTAGCCAGGATGAAAAAAGTTCGGACTTTTCATTTATTGAGCCACGCGGACGGCAGTTGCATGGTATATTGCCCTACTGACCCTCATGAGGAATATGTTTAGAAGTGGTGGAAATTCCAATTAGCCAGGGCCGTAGCCAGGGCAACCCAGATTGTGCACATTCTGTTCATCAACCGATCGTCATGATATTCACTAGGTGTAATATACTGGTGGGAATATGTTTAGAAGTGGTGGAAATTCCAATTAGCCAGGGCCGTAGCCAGGACACCCCAGATTTTGCACATTCACGCGGACAGAAGTCGCAGGGTACAGAGGCCTGGTGGCCCCAGTGACGAATATAGTGCGAAATGGGGGAAATTCGAATTAGCCAGGGCCGTAGGCAGGATTAACCGAGTTCGATGACCGCGTGTTGTTTATGGACGGATCGTTACGATGGTCACAGGGTGGTCTCTACTGTTGGTACCAGTGACGAATATGGAGAAACCACCGGAATGGACGCATTATTCAGGGGCGTAGTCTGGATGAAAAAAGTTCGGAGTTTTCATTTATTGAGCCACGCGGACGGCAGTCGCATGGTATATTGCCCTACTGACCCTCATGAGGAATATGTTTAGAAGTGGTGGAAATTCCAATTAACCAGGGCCGTAGCCAGGGCACCCCAGATTGTGCACATTCTGTTCATCAACCGATCGTCATGATATTCACTAGGTGTAATATACTGGTGGTACTAATGAAGAATATGTGACGAAATAACAGGAAGTGCGCATTAATCAGGGGCGTCACCAGGATTGGTAAATTATTTATGGACGTAGCAGGACGGGAGTCGGAGGGTGTAGTGCCGGAGTGACCCCGAGGAAGAATATGTTGCGGAAAGTGGCGCAAATTCAAGGAAGCCAGGGCAGCATCCAGGATTACGAAACATTGTGCGATACATGATGTTGATGCACCGGACGTTGTCACTGTAACGAGGTGCTCTCTACTGGTGGTACTAACGTGGAATACGTTAAAGCAGAACCGTGTACGAGTTTAACTGAGGCGTAGCCAGGTT
Source organism: Mesopsocus fuscifrons (assembly GCA_950004255.1). Lineage (NCBI taxonomy): Eukaryota > Metazoa > Arthropoda > Insecta > Psocodea > Mesopsocidae > Mesopsocus > Mesopsocus fuscifrons. The sequence continues at coordinate 9,460,041 of OX465381.1, forward strand.
GGGAAAGTTCTGACTTCTCATTTTTCAACCTAGCTGGACGGAAGTAGGAGCATGTAGTGCCCCAATGGTCCTAATGAAGAAAAGGCGGAAATTTTATGGAAATACGTGGTAGGCGGATAAGGCGGATCATAATTTATTTAAAAAAACATGTCCACATATTTACATTAGGTACTTACCTACATATCGAATTTGAGCAAAATCGGATGAACGGCGACAGACTGTCGTACGTATGTACGTCGGATGGACATTTTTTAAAAACCACTTTTTTGGACTCGTGGGACCTCCAGGATCATGGGAAACCCAAAATCTTAAAATCAAAATTTTGCACCACGACATAACTTTTTCAGCCCATGTATTACATACGGGCGAGAAAGTAAGAAGACAGGAAGGTCGCTATGTATATTTCTCATGGTATGGTGACAATTCTCAGAGTGAAAAATCTAACTATAGGAAAAAGCAAACGCAACAATCTGAACAGTCAGGAATTACTATAAAAAAACGTAGAGATCTCGGCCAAAAAACCATTCCAGTGACACCTTCACAGTGCCAAACTCCTAAAAAGCGCGGTCGTCCTAAGTTGTCTAATCTAACCCGAGAGCAACAGCTAACCGAAGCAAGCAAACGTTACGCTAAACAAAATCCAGAGGTACACAAAAAAGCGGCAGCTAAATATACAAAAACCAAACCGGAAATTCACAGACAAGCAGCAGCTAAGTATGAGAAACAAAACCAACAGGTCAATAGGCAAGCAGTAGCTAAGTATGAGAAACAAAACCCACAGGTCAATAGGCAAGCAGTAGCTAAGTATGTGAAACAAAACCCACAGGTCAATAGGCAAGCAGTAGCTAAGTATGTGAAACAAAACCCACAGGTCAATAGGCAAGCAGTAGCTAAGTATGTGAAACAAAACCCACAGGTCAATAGGCAAGCAGTAGCTAAGTATGTGAAACAAAACCCACAGGTCCATCGCCAAGCTGCAGCTAAGTATCAGAAAGAGAAGTCAGAGGCTCATAGGAAAGCAGTCGCTAAGTACCCCAAAACGAAAACAGACGAGACGCGTAACCGAAGGAAGGTGAAGACACTTTCCGTGACTAAGGGTGCAGGTTTTGACTACGATCCTTTATGTAATTACTCCAGTAATAAATCTATGGAAATTGGGGAAATGAGCGAGGTAAGACAGGGTCGTACCCAGGATTCAAATTTGTCGAGACGTCTCACTATTTATTTAGCCAGGCGGAAGGTAGGCATAGGGTATATTTCTACAATGCCCCCATGACGAATATTTGATAATACGGTGGCAAATCCAATTCGCAATGGATCCTGTACCCAGGATAACTCATATTGTGCAAAAACTGACGCCGCTGAACAGTGGCACCGATAATTTCAGGAACGGCGGTGCCGCTGGGGCGGCGGCGGACCAATACAAGACGCCGAGCGGCGCGAAGCGCCGCGAGGCGGCTTGTCATCCTATAACAGGGTACATGAAAGTGATACAATAGCACTATAGGGCCACGAAGGGCGTAGGCATATAAAAGTCCCTATAGGCAGTAATGGTACTGAAGTAAAAGGTGGCCAAAATTTAGTCACAGCTTGTATTTCCACAGGAAAGCAAGTAAACACACGGCTTTTTACAGAGTAGGAACAAAAAACTACATGCAAATGAAACAATTGAAAAACTGCCGTCAATTTATAGAGATCTTTCATGTAGGTCATTTTGTAATAGTTAGAAGAGCAATTAATTCTTAACAATAATACAAGATACAAAAATAAGGGGTACGACAATGGTCGCACAATCTTTCCCATCCTATATGTTTCTGGGTCTCGGAGAAACTTTTAGGTGAGATAACTAGCATAAGGAAGTCTCACCGAGTATTTTGATTACCCACATGACATATTTTACAAACCTTCAAAAACTCAACCCGGTGGGGGTGGGGGGTCGGAAATAAGATAAGATATATAAGATATAAGATATAATAAGATATACAATAGAAGATATACATAACTTACTTGAGGAAGTCTCCCCGAGTATTTGAATTCCCACATGGCATACTATCTGAACATCCAAAAACTGACCCATCTCCCAAATTCGAGTTTTCCCAGATATACCGCTAATGGGATTTTTTTACCCATAATATGCACTATTACTCCTGAGAAAACGAACAAAATCGTAGGCGCCGATTTTGAGAAAAAAATAAAAAACATGATTTTTTGAGGTTTTTGGGGGGCTGCGCCCCCCAGTTTTCACCAATGGAAAATCGGAAAAACGTGAGTGTTTGCATTATTTTTTACTTTACCTGTATACGAAGTATACGTAAGGTAAAGTATTGTATTCGTGCGGGCCAATTTTCGGCAAACCTCAACTTTGAACCGTCATTGCTCCCAGACCTCAAAAGCGACTGAAACTTGCATATACATTTCGGAAACGTCCATTCCTTGGGAATATGAAAACCATCTCACTTTTTTCCTCCGACGAAAAGTTTGCCCACAGGAATTTTTAGAAGAGGTCAGGTACTCCGTGTCAGTACGTATGTATGTATAGGTGAGCGTGTAGCTCCTCTTTGTGGGCTTACTTAATGGCGTTGTGTGTGTAGATTTCCGCGTCCTCTCTTTGGGCCTGCCACAAGAGGATAGGGAAGCCCAGTGTTTAGCGTGTAGGTACAATTTGCCCCTTCATCTTAGCGTTTATCGTCTAATCCCATAGAGAGGATTTTTTTAGGCTTCATTATACTTTGTGACATAGAATGTCTTTCTTCTCAACACTCAACAGTGACATGCCACTATTTAATGTTCAAAAAATTGGAAATTGGGATAGGACTATAGGGATGGGGAAATGAAGTTAGATAACACATTTTCCAGGTCACTTCGCATACCGTTTTGGCTTCATTCCGAAATTATTTTCTGTCACTTAGGCTGAATTTCACCACTTTCCGATAGTGTTTTTAACGGGAGGATTTAACGAACGGATTTACGTTATCGTACGTTTAGCTTACGACAAATGCGTTGCGCTTGCAGTTGTTTCTCTTCGAACGCACTTGTCGTAAGCTAAACATACGATATCGTAAATCGATTCGTTAAATCCTCTCGTTAAAGACACTATCGGAAAGTGGTGAAATTCAGCCTTAATAAACGTTTCATGTGTGAATAAAGTAGGTAGGTAGGTAGGTACCTAAATATTTACCTAAAGATTGCGATAACTACGTACCTATCTGGAAATGAACCTGTATAGATAACTAGACTCTAACTTGGCTCTCAACCTTTCTCTACAATCCACTTCGTGGGTTTGACGATCTTTTATTAAATGTAATGTAACTGAAGGTTATGGCAATGTCCAGCTTACGGACTTGAACTTCAGGTCCGATCCACCACTATAAGCGCTTGGCTAAATGCTCCCAACCCAATATTGTGAGAACTGGAAAACTTGATATGAATATAATGAGACATGTGCCCTGACTAAGCTAGGCACCACTACTACTACTATAGTCCAAGTCAGGCTGGGAGCATATAATAGGTTACCGATTACTCAGAATTTCTTGCAAATCAAGGCTGATCAAAACTTTTTCGCTCCTTTTTCGTCTTTTTCTCCCACATTCTGCTTCGCTTGGCACGAAATGACAAAAATACTAAAATAAAAGGGCCTAGAAATAGAGTCTAGCTTGGGGCCTCATTGAAGGTTAATCCGGCTCTGACCACGGCACAGCGCGGCTAGATGGACATAATTCTTTAAGTAGTGACGCTAAGATTAACATCGTGAGCGGGAATTCTCATGGTTCATTCAAAATTACAGTCGTAAAAAATATCCTACGAAATTTTGTTGTTGAAAAGTCATGAGCAAAATTCAACTTTCATGGATCACCTCACAATCCTCTTTGTTTACGTTTTTTTCGACCTTTCATGAGGAACCTGTTGGGAATTTATGTTCTGAAAAATGAATGAAACGGCTGCTTCGTGACTTTTGTCACGAAACATTTTTCCAAAATTGCTCGATCGTAAAATCACAAATCAGCCATTAGCCAGTTAATTTCGGTCGTTAAAAAGACATATCAGATTTCAGAGCATTAAATTGTTCAAGTTTCCTCAAAAAACTGTCGGAAAAGCTATTTCTTGTCGTTTTTTTCGACCATTTTTTGAAGATACTATTGGATATAGAAACGTATTGAAATCTGGTATTTTTTTAACGTCAAAAATTGGCCATGTTGTGATTTTATGATTGAGTAATTTTTTATTGACAAAAATCACTCAGGGTGCGTCCCACCATACCCAGTGAAGAGAAAACTGGGCATTTTCTCCTATGTTTACCATGTTAAATATCCGAGAAAATCTCCAGTTTTCTCTTAACTGGGCATGGTGGGACGCACCCTCAGGCGTAATTTCACAATATAGCCGTACATTTCTGACATTAAAAAGATATATCTATTGTATTTTAGAACACAACAATAGCCAGGAGTTTCCTCAAAAAATAGTCGGAAAGAAACAGAAACAAACAGGATTGTGTGGCGACTATTAATAGTTAGCAAAAACAATCATTTCTGGCAGTAATTTTAGCAATAAATAAAAAAAAAGAAATATTTTAAACCACTAACAGAAAACTCGAAACTCGAAACTCAACGTTGAAATTTAAGTTCACGAGAATTTTAGTGAAATATCCGTAATATTGGTAGGTACATATTTCTCGTAGGTATGACACTCTCGGAAGAAGACCAAGAGTCATGAAATTACTGATGTTCAGTTTGTCAGTTATCCCGTCATGCTATCCCCACCTCTCTCCGTCGAAGTCAGTAGTTAATACTGCAAACTTCTGAAATGAAAAAAATCCTGATTATTTTCTATTTTAATTTTTCTTTGCCGAGTAAGAGCCAGGCTTATTTGTACCTCATGTAAAAATTCTGTGTGATTATGGCCGAGGCTGACGTTGGAAGTACAACGGAAGCCTTAAAATCGTTCTTCTACTTCTTTCACCTGTTCATTTTCTTTTAAATATAACACATGCAGGGGCGCAGAAATCATAATTCACCATTTCTTCGGGGGAAATTACGATATATCCAATCAGCTAGATGCTAGATCATACATTATTCATACCATTTTTTTTCACGTTCTTGAGAAAGTCAAAACTTGATGGTCTTGATCACATTTAAGATGGAATATGCACTAGTTGTTTGTTTACGTTTCTTGCGACCTTTTTTGAGGACCATGTCTGATAGGTACTTAAATATTCTGAAAAAAAAAAGTCTTTTTAACGTCATAAATTAACTGGCTATGTTTTTTTTTAGACCAAGTGATTTTTGTCCTTAAAATAATTGTTCAAAATTACTTACTCGATCATTTAATCACAACGTAGCCATGCAGTTAGTTTCGGACTTAATGAAGACATATTCATAGTATATGTATATTAGAAGATTTAAATATCCAACAGGGTCCTCAAAAAATTGTCGGAAAAAATGTTAACAAGTAGCGAATGTATATTCCGTCCTAAGCATGACACTGTGTAAAGCTGGCCATCCATTGGCTGGAAACCAAACGAAACGAAACGAAAGTTTTCTCTGGTCGCTGCAAGTTTCCGATGCGTAGACGAGTTTCGCTTTGTTTCGTTTCCGGCCAATGGACATTTAGTATAGGTACTTAATGTGGGTCCTGTTCAGTTACAACCTATCATTAAGAAAAAGAAAAAAAGAGAGATTTTATATTTCTGAAAAATGGACATCCGTCTCCAGTATCCATTTGTTTCCTCAGAAACTTGTCGTCATTATAAAACGGAATATACATATTTGCTATTTTTTGTATACGTTTTTTCCGATCATTTATTGAGGACACTATTGGATATTTAAATATTCTGAAATACCTGTATCTTTTTTACGTCAGAAATTAACTGGGTAAGTATGCAGTGATTTTATGATCGAGTGCTTTTTGTCACTAAAACATTTGTCCGAAATTACCTCGATCATAAAATCACAACATACTTAGCGATCATGATTGTTTACGATTTTTTTTTCTGCGCACTTTACGAGGAAGCTATTGGATATTTTAATGTTCTGAAATATAATGCCTATGGCTTTTTAACGTCATAAATTAACAGGCTATGTTGTAATTTTAAGATCGGTTAATTTCGATCGTTAAAAAGATATATTATACTTCAGAACACTTAATTATCCAATAGTATCCTCATCAAATGTGCAGAGAAAAAGTAAACAAACACGACCCTTAAAGAGACATAGGTACTTATTATGTTTCAGAATATATAAGATAATTTCCTCAAAGAATGTTCGGAAAAAACATAAACAAATGCGATTGTGCTAAATAAGTAATAAAATTCAGCAGCACTGCTGCTAAGTACCTACTTCCGTCCTTACAGTCTTCACTTTGCGCGAACTGGCAGTAGATGCAGTAGATGGTTTTCAGCCTTTCCACACAGTGCTCTTTGACGACGTTTATTCTGCCCATTTTTGTGGAAGCTGATGCATCTTTACTATCTGAAATATAATATGAAAACGTCAAGACTAGTTTTACAATCGAGTAAGTCTGAATATAGGTACATTCGCTATTTTTTTACGTTCCGATTTCAAACTTTGTGAGAAAACTATGGGATAATTAAATATTCTGAAATATAATCTGTCTTTTTAGCGTCATTACTCATTACTCATCATGAGTCATGAGACTGTGTTGTGATTTCATAATCGGTTAATTTTGGACAATTTTTTTTTTGTGACAAAAATCACTCGATCCTAAAATCACAACGTAGCTTCATGAGTTATGAGTTATGACGTTAAAAAACATATTATATTTCAAAATATTTCAATATCCAACAGTTTTCTCAAAGTTTGAAATCGGAACGTAAAATAAATAGCGAATGTATGGTGACCCCTTAATGTTTGTCAAATTTTTTACTGAAAAAATGTCACTTTCTCCTTTCCTGTCACTACCGCATCAAAAATTAAAAACTGGCTCTGTGACTATTTAGTTGTTCTTCAGTATTTCGAAGATATAATTGGAACAAAGTGAGAAACAACTCATTAAAGTTGGCATAACACATACCTATCTAGCCATATTCAAACTCCTGATGGATAACTGAAAATTAACGTCAACTCAATTCATCAGCTCTAAACACCTGAACAGTCATCTACAGGGCACTCAGTCTGAGTTGCTAATCGTTTTCGAATACTATACGTACCTACATGACCTTTAGCTTCATCCGACCGGTCTCTCGGCTTCCACCTTATTTGTCTTTTTAAACTGATGTAGCTGAATACAGATATTAAATTTCGATCTGGAATCAGCTGTTGAGGGATGATAAGTACACATCTTCTTTTCTTCGATCAATCCTCAAATGGGCCTCAACGGCACGCCTTCGTCGGTATCTAAAAAAAAAAAAAAATTGCACAAATAAACAAACGTCCGAAATGACTCGTCTATACCTATAGGTACGGACACTGCCTATAGGTAGCACATGCGCCTTCAGCGAGAGACTTACGGCACTTTTTTTTTGACGAAATCTGTGCATAGTGTTGATATCTCTAGTCAGGCCATTTTATTCTGCCACTTCCCCTGTGGCCTCTATCCAAAGCCAAATGTTTCCTGGGATGTTGCCTGGGAAGGCACCACGAGCTTCCCATGTAGAACAGTCTCAACCATCAAAGACCAAGGTTGAATGGAAAATTCATCTTTTTAAATGGCTACCTATACTTCCCCAAATTTTGTTCCCCGAACCCCTAGTGAAACATGTCTGTCAGCCATGCTTCACTAACCTATCTATCGAAACAATATCACCCATTTCGGTTTTCGACAGCCCTTTGTCATTGTAGGCCCGACAACTTAGAAAACCTTTACGTGGCAATCAGCTGCACTGTGGACTGGATGGGTTTCCCACAGTGCCAGCTAATCCACCTCTATACTTCGTTGCCTACACATTTTCTTAAATTTTATGTACCTATTTAACAAAAAGTACCCTATACTTAGTACCAATACCCATAGGTATATAGGTAGCAAGTACTTACGTAAGGGGGCGGGGAGATGATGATAGAAATGAGAAACGGCATTACTCCTATAGAAGTGCTCAGTAGGTAGGCACAGCCTTCGTTTGTTGATAATGTTTTTGTCTCTAAGTTTGTCAGTTGCAGCAATAACTTCCTCCTCATTCAGGGTACTTGATCTGAAATTTATAAAATACAAATGAGCATCCATTTCTGTTGCTGTCTCAACTGGTCGGTGTTGGTATTAAGAGCCGCTCCATCTAGTCTCGCCGCCGCTCTGATAGCATGAAGTAAGATAGGGAACGCGGTGCAGCTGTCCTACTCCATATATTATCAATGGGACAGAGCGCTGCGCCGAAACCAGATGGGCGGAGTCCTTAATAGTTCTAAGATCAATTTTCAATAGAAACTCAAACTTGGCGGAAATAGACACAGAATTATTGGTTCCTCCGAAATTATGTAGGGTCCAGCACTATTAGCATAGGTAGATGTATTGTATGATGTTCTGATAGCGCTAATTCCCGCCACAAGATAAAGCCAAAATGCCACATTTGTTGTTACTCCATCTTCTAATTTACCTTATAACTCAACACTGGTACCTACCTACATACAATGCTACCTATTGTAGTAAGCTATGTTCAAACCAACTCATATGCACATTAATAACCATGACATTTTATAACAAACGCTACTTACTTAGTATTTATTTAGGTAAATACCTACTTGTGTTGACAGTCCTCAAAATAGCAGACGATTATAGCAGACAGAAGCTGGTTGTACGTCAGCGAACTCTGTAGGTACCCGTAGGTACCAATACGCACTAGATAAACCACATTTTGATTTGATTACGACACTCACTCATAAGCTAATCATAGTTGAACACGCGCTCTTACTACATTATGCTGACTCGGAAGAGGGGAGATCGGAGACATACAGGGACACAACGCAACTCTCAAAATACTTCAAGATGTTTTCAGAAATTAGATAAATTAGGGGATAGGAACCGGGATAATGTATTTAATGTAGCTATCTTAAGTAGATAGGTATTACCTATTTGTTTTCATTTTATTATTTTTATGACTTTAAGCTGATGTTCCACTTTTAAGTTTTTGCTTCTTTAATTTTTTGCTTATTAAATCTTTTATAGAATTTTTTAATGAGTATGTAAGGTTACCTAGGTACCTAGATTAGGTATGTCCGTTTATTTTATAAGCTGCAACACGGTGTATCGTATTCTTCGTTCACCTTATATTTTTTAGTATTCGTATTACGAGGGCAGGAACCTAATTATAATTACCTAACTTATTTTGACCACATAAGAGACAGAAGTTAGTGGTCAACGAATGGAAAATTTTATGTTCAAATGATATTTTAATACGGGGGGCAGAGTTCCCCGTCTCCCCTACCTAACACAGCTACTCTGCTTCCCAAGGCAGGGTCAGCTGACGATGCGTTATTCTACACTCTTGGCAGAGTGTGACTGTCAACTCATACTCTGATTTGGGTGTCATTAGAAAAATATTGGAAACTAAGGAGGAGAAAGGGGGCATGTGGAAATTTGCTGGACCCTTTCTCCACAATGGGGGGAAGGGGGGAATGAAGATAGAGGTACCTACTTCGTCGTAGGGGCTTTTCAGTTTTCTGGGGGGAGGGGGGTTACGAATGGGGGTCAAGGTTAGGTTAGTTTTTCTTACCTAAGTACTCCTCAACGTATAAAAAATATTGAACAGGGGGAACAAGGATTATTATAGGTACTTTGTCGAGCGGTTTCTCCTGTTATTTCTCTACACCTAAACATCGGATATTTTAGGTTTAGGTATGGTGAGGGAGATGGAGGTGCTACTTAAACGGGGTAGGAAGAACACGCGATTTTTCAAATTTGGAGGGGGGTATGAGGGTAGGGGTTGGTACTACTTTCAAGGTATTGTTCGTATTTTGGGGGGAAGGTACCTATACCTACTTAAGGGTAGGGGTAGGTAGGTACTTTTCACGCTATCGTTCATATTGGGGGGGAGTAGGTATAAGTATTGTTATTGGGAGCAAGAGAAGGGTTTATTCCCATATATGGGCTGAACTGGGAAAACTGGAATTTGGGTTTTTCGGAAAACTAAGCTTACTTTTATTACCATTCTAAAGGGTGTAGAACTTGAATCTGTTAAGGTTTGGGCAGAATTTTGGAAACTGGAATTTCGGGTTAGGCCAAATTTGCTCTTTTCGGAAAACTAAGCTCACTTTTATCACCATTCTTATGGGTGTAGAACTTGAATCTGTTACGGTTTGGGCAGAATTTGGGAATCTGGAATTTCGGGTTAGGCCAAATTTGCTTTTTTCGGAAAACTAAGCTCACTTTTATTACCATTCTAAAGGGTGTAGAACTTGAATCTGTTAAGGTTTGGGCAGAATTTGGGAATCTGGAATTTCGGGTTAGCCCAAATTTGCTTTTTTCGGAAAACTAAGCTCACTTTTATTACCATTCTAAAGGGTGTAGAACTTGAATCTGTTAAGGTTTGGGCAGAATTTTGGAAACTGGAATTTCGGGTTAGCCCAAATTTGCTTTTTTCGGAAAACTAAGCTGACTTTTATTACCATTCTAAAGGGTATAGAACTTGAATCTGTTAAGGTGTGGGCAGAATTTGGGAATCTGGAATTTCGGGTTAGCCCAAATTTGCTTTTTTCGGAAAACTAAGCTCACTTTTATTACCATTCTAAAGGGTGTAGAACTTGAATCTGTTAAGGTTTGGGCAGAATTTGGGAAACTGGAATTTCGGGTTAGGCCAAATTTGCTTTTTTCGGAAAACTAAGCTCACTTTTATTACCATTCTAAAGGGTTTAGAATTTGAATCTGTGTAGGTCTGGGCTGAATTTGGGAAACTGGAATTTTGAGTTGGCCCAAATGTGTTGTTTTCAACAAACATAGCCAATTTTCAGTAACATTCTTTACTGAAAATTGGTTCAATAGTGTGGTTCAACCTAGGTATAGTACAGCCCCCAAGGAATAGAAATTGAAGAAGTCTCATCCCATTAGATATCAAAAAGTGTAAGATTTTGTTAAAACTCTAACAAAGAATCGTATCCAGTCAATGTCGTATGCAATGCCTAGGTATATAGGGCCTCAATAGGAACACGTATAATGCCCGCATCACTATTTCTCGTCGCTGTTATAAAATATTCTTTATTATTTTTTAATTCCTTTCTTTTGCCTTGACCCTTGTATGCGACAACAATTTTTATTTCACTACGTAAATTTTGAAGACTAGGTGAACTTAAAACTGCATTTAATGAACAATTAACTATTAAGTCGATGTACCTACTGTAACCAATTACTTTTTAAAAAAAAGCGCGGCAAATCCCGAAAAGACGATTCTACACGCGATACCACAAAGACGATTCTACACGCGATTCCACAAAGACGATTCTACACGCGATCCCAAGAAGAAGACTCTACACGTTTTCCTTTTAAAAAAGTGCGCGAGATCTTTCCTAAATTAATTTACTCTACACGCTTTCCTTTTTGAAAAAAGGGAGACAAATCTTTCCTACAAAATTTACACACCTTCTTACAAAGAAGACGAGTTGTTTATCCCAATAACTTTTTAACTGCATATTTTAATATATTGGACCTATACTTGTACCTACCTTCTGTATTAAAAAACGGCCTCGATAGCCGAGTGGACTAAACGGTCGACTTTTGAGGAGCAGCGAGAGCCGGGTCACACCGGTTCGATCCCGATCCTACCAAAAAGTTTTTCTGCTCGGCATTCACCTCTGATATGTTCAGCATGTCAAGTGAAATGTATATCGAGGCTGTGGTGGTTCGGAACCCACCTTAAACTGTAGGTCCCCATCGTTTATTCGATGGCTGGGGAGCTGGTATTTGGTTGTGCTGCCAGCTGAGCACAATGGATAGTTCTTGAAAACGGTCTAATTGCTGGGCTTGTCCCCCCAACCCTCAGCTATTATTATTACCTTCTGTATTTTTAAATTTTCTTTTTACTACCAACTAGGGAAGTTAATGTGCATAGAAAGGGATGAGTTGATGATGGTCATATTTGGAAATAAACCGTAGCCTCCAGATTATTTGGAGGGGCTGCGGTGCATGGGGAAGGAAGTGTTGAACGGTGAGTGGTGATTCAAACTTAAAACCGAGTTGGTGCTTCGACCTTCCACCAAATTTGGATTCGTCATATACAATAGCTAGCTGACTATAAAAGGTTTGGGGGATCTCTCAGCAAACATACAATTTAAAATATACCAAATGTACCTACTGCACTCCAGTCATTGAACGCAGAGCAGGTCTCCGTCTCCGTGATGGAGGTTGTCTTGCGATCGATTAAGTTTTCAGAAAACAGGAGCAGCTTCTGAACTTCTGATAGTGTCCAAAATCAGGGTCCTTATTACTTACCTTCAGGCTAAAAATATGATTACACCTACTTAATCTTACTAAGTACGACGACGACTTTTATATTTCCTGCACATAAAAAGAAACTACCAACCAATGGAGCACCTGAAAACGATTCAGTAATATCAATAGGTACCTATATATTTATCATTTAAAAAATGAAACTTGAAAAAGGGCGGTAACAGTTGTACCGTTTCTGCATAAAGTGGCTGGGCCCGGAAGGAAGATGCTACACGCACACTTTCGTAAAAGTGTGTAAGGCAGGTCACGTGGTAGTCACGTGGTACAGAGGAGCCCACAACGACGAATCTACACGTATAGGTGTGTGTGTGTATGTATGTATGTATGTATGTAGCTAGCTAGCTAGCTAGCTATGTATGTGGCATTGACCTGGACGGCGCACTTTTCAACCGATTTTCTTCAAAATCGGTAGTGACCTTTCTAAAATTGGAAGAAATCACAATCCGGAAGTCCAGTTTCCCCCCTTTAAAATTAAGGGGGGTTACCCCCCCAAAACTCCCCCAAAAGGTAGAAAAAAAATATTTGCTCAAAATCGGCTCTAACGATTTTGATCAAATTTTGGACAATTATAGAACAAATAATTACGAATCCAATGATACCACCCACTACCCCCGCATAACTCCCTGGAAGGGGGGAAGTCCCCCCTGGACCTGTAAAAGGGTGAAATCAGTGGATTCAGTTGTTTGTGGTATATGAGTAGTTCTGGATATGACACGTGACAACGGCCATACTCGTCACAAATGGTATATGGCTTATTTCAAGCCTCCCCCCCCCCCCCCCCCCCAGGGAGGGGGGCAATTTTGAGTGACTTTTAAAGTGCGGCTTATGGGGTCTCAAACTGTTCGGGGGAACGTTGTGAAGCAATTTTTTGTATCAAAAAGTTTTTCTGAACGTATCCAAGCACTCCACCCCCTAAGGGGGGTAGATTTGAGTCGTTTGCGAAATATGGGTTGTGGGGGCTCAAAATGATCGGGAGATCGTTCTGAGGCAATATATTTGGTCAAAATGTTTTTTCGCCACCCCCCCCCCCCCCCCTTATGGGGGGAGTTTTGGTTACTTTCCAAAGTTCGTTGTATGGGGTATCAAAATGCTCGGGGAAACGTTCTGAGGCAATTTATTTTGTCAAAAAGTTTTTCCGAGCTTCCCCATCCACCTCACCTGGTTTTGGGGGCAGTTTTGGGTGGTTGCCGAAGTACGTCGTCTGGGGTCTCTAAGTACTCGGGGGAACATTCTAGGGCCATTCCTTTCGTCAAAAAGTTTTTCCGTCTCCAATCATTTAACCAAGGGTTTTTTTCTAGGAATCACGCAAATAAGCAGGTAAAGTTTTGTCCGACCGTGTCGTACCGCTTGTTTACACCCGTGTACCAAATTTGAACAAAATCGGCCGGACGGTTTGGGCCCTGGCTCTCCGTACATACACACACACTTACATTTTTTTATTTTATTTTTTATTTTTACGTTTTGTTGACCTTCACCTACCCAAAATAGGTGGAACTAAAGTATAAAACGCCTGTTTGTCCAGTTTAATTACAAATTTAAAAATTCCTCTAAACTATAAAAAAATTCCAGAACTACGATCCTTCAGATTGCCAAGAACAATGGACAGCTAGATGCGGTGGAAAACGTCCTACGCTAGTAGGTATACCCGCCCGAGCACCATGGAATGTAAGGTGATGAAGATTATATTCCATGGGACTCGAGCGGATAAACCTACTAACTTCTGCAAGATTCCCTACCTCGGCCAGGTAAGACAAAAACTACTGGAAAAAGAGTCACCTTTTATACGGCTAATAGCGTATTAACTGCAAGCCAAAAGTGGACAAGGAGCGCAAGTCGGGAGTGTATAGACTCAGTTGCAATCATTGTGAAGTTGGTCAGACGGGCAGAAACTTGAAAGACAGAATCAGTGAGCACCGCAGAGATCACCGAAGGCCAGGCAAAAGCCCAAACCACTTCAGTAGACTTGAAGCCTTAGAATCTTGGACCAAGTGCCGGTGCTTGTGGCAGATCAATGGAAAATGTGACTTCAACCCCAGTGAGGCACAGAAATTTTTGCCAAATGGACCAAATTAATTTCGAGTAAGGGTTCTGCTTTGTTTATCTTTATTTATTTATTACAAATTTTAAAGAAAACAACTAACAATAAACCAGTTTTTGACGGTGATAACTCCAATAACCAAAAAGCAACATTTTCCGTATAAAGAGACAAAGTATACAGTGTGGAGACCCTTAAGGAAAATCAATCCATTTCCCAGTCCAATCGCCTGGTTAGCTACACCGGACCCCCTCAACGACAGAAATTGTTACCTGTATGGGCGAAAACTAGAAGTACAGCGTCACAGCCAACAGCATCGCTTTCCTTTCCTGAGGACTGATGAAGTCCGAAGGAAGGGTAATTGCTTACTCAGGAACCCGTAGCTTGGCTATCCTGGCTTCAATGTCCGCGTCTGCCTTGGCAGCCGCGATGTCACCGCGCTGCGCAGTCGGAGCACGTGCCATCGCCCCGGACACTTCAATACCGATCTCATCCAGCACCTGCAGACAAAAACCGATAATTGCATATATTTTTTCCAATGAGAGTTAGGTAAATATGTAGTTCGGAGACCAGGCAAGATTTTTTAGGAAAATATTGTCAAGTTTGGACTCGAACTCTTTCTTCATAGATTAGGGAAATTCGAGGTAACTTTAAGTTTTAGCTACAGGCATGCTAAACACGGCACTAACCCCCAGTGGAATATAAAACAGTGATACAGGAAGTGGTCCATACCTGCGTCACTAGGGCGTCTGACTCCTCTTCCTCATCGGACCCTGCCATTATATCGTCCAAAGTGTCATTTACTGTAACGAACAACACGAAATTAGTCAGTACTTTATTTTTCAGGTCTGTACATATTCTGCTGTTGTCAAAAATATTTAGATCGTCAGCCTATCTGGTGTACTGAACAAGGCCGTATCCAGGAAAATATTTCGGGGGGGGGGGGGGTTTTAGGTACCTAAGTAGCACAAAACTATATTTTCTCCTTCAAAACTCAATTCTTTCTAGTGTAAAGCCGTGTAGTTTCGGGGGGGGGGGGGGGGGGGGGGGTTCGAACCCCCCTAACCCCCCTCCTGGGTACGGCCTTGGTACTGAATATGTGTCTTACGGCACCCGCGGAAGAGGTCTGATAACAGTACCACACAAAATTACAGCACACTCTAACTTATGCCTTTTGCACTACACTAGTGCGGTGGAATTCGTGCTAACCAACACTTGCGGACGATAACAGAGACAACAGAGAACCAAATCCCGTTAGTGCCGTTAGACCAAAACCGGAAATAGATATTATTAAAATCACTGAGAACCTAACAGACCAAAATCCAAAGAAAAAATACTGACTCATCTCTTCAGTCATCTCCATCTTGGTGTTGGACTGCTGAAAGGCACGCATATCCGCAGCAATCTTCTGTGGCTGCATCAGTCTATTCATCTGACCCATAGTTTTGGACGTGGTGGCTATAGCGCCCTGAAGTGCCATGTTGGCCCCCATCATTTTGTTTTGCGATGCAATACCGGAAATTTTGCTTCCAGCTGGAACAAAAAATTAAAGATAACACTTAGTTAGGTACCTGTGAACAAATACTTCTAGTTTCCCGAAAGTCATGCAACGCAACATGTACGTTGAAGAAGATGAAGATACGATGCTGTTTGTTTACTATTTCTGTTCCGATTTTTAATGACGGATTTCCAAGGATACTTATACTTACTCAATGCAATCTGTTTAACGTCAGAAAAACTGGACAACCACTTTCTGACATTAAAATATTTCAGTTCTATTGCAGTTCCATGAAGAAACGTCACAGAATTACACCTACAGCAGCTACAGCCATTAACAGCTATATTCCGCACAGTGTAGAAGGAGGCCAAAGTTCGTCCTACCTCCGAAGTAAACACGATTTGTTCAATTGAGGAGCCATGCCATGCCTTTAGTTATGATAGGACACCCACCAGCTAAAGACCGAGTTTTCTGTTTCCTCAGCTGCACCAACTGCTTGGCAAGTATCGCGCATCCCTGTCTGTTGCCTTCTTTGGCCATCTTCTTAATTTCCATCTCAAGCTTCTTTTCCTCACGCTCCAGCTGAGTTCTGTCTCTCTCGAGCTCACGATTGACTTTCCTGAGTTGACGGTCTGCATCTCGCTGTTGTTCTATTGGCCAAAAAGTCTATTGTTAACACCAGTGCATGTTACACAGAGCAGTTTTAAAAGCTAACGTCTGCCATATATTTTAGCGCTGCGCCCATGTCTTGATCATCCCGGAACCAGCAGATTTACTGTTGGGAACATTGGTGGTGCAACGGTGACCTATAAGTTAGATTTCTAAGAAATACTACCAATCATAGGCCAGACGACCAGACAGTCCCAATTCGCGTCATCGGGAGACCCTATTTCACAGACTTTAAAGATCCTTCTTAGAGTCTGACAGAATATTGGGATGAAAATTACAAACCTTTTGGAGTAGGTGCTTTACCGAATAAATTCATGGTTTCTTTAAAACACAGACTAGAAGGAATAATTAATTTTAGCAATCAAATGAGTCACTATCATATTCTCCGCTCTCTTTTCTTTAATGACAGAAGATCCAAACAACCAAGATGGCGGCAATAAAATGGTAGGGAATTTTGTCGCCACATTTGAATTTTTAAACATTCCAAAAATTTCTTTCAAAAAGTATTTATTATCACAAAAAATTTTTAGAAATAAAATAATTTATATAAAAATATATTTTAAACATTTAATTAAAAAAAAATTAAAATAGATTCTTCGTGAGAAAGTTGAATAGTTGTATAACCTGTTCATTATGGATGGATGGCCGCCTTTGCAAATAGACGTGGGATGTGATTTAAAAACTCAAATTTCTGTAGGATTCGAAAAGATTCTCGCTGCCCTGATGTCAGATACTGCTTTCTACTAGTAAGTCTTTTCATACTTTACCCCAATCATTTTGGCTTAGCTGTTCAAAGTCGTGATAAGCAAGGCGCAAGTGCGGCTTCCCAAGGTTGGAGAACTCTCTGGAACATTCTGTAGTCTTCTCGACGATTTCCCAGTGTTTTTATATAGATAGAGGCGCGGCCCAGCACTCCTCAGTATGCCTTTTGCCAATCGTGACAAACCTCGACTTATTGAACGCCTTCGCGGGAAAACTGGTCAAGATCTATTTAACGAAGTGAAAACTGCTTTGAATAGTGATAGTAGAAGGATGTTATTTGATACTCCATCGTGGGGAAACAGTCATACAGCCTTTCCGAGGGTAAGGAAATTATTTTGTACTAAACCTGCCTGTGTGTTGCGGTATATTGGTATGCCTCAAAATCTATAGGATTTCAAGTTTGAATGCGAGGTGAGGGTCTTTCGGTGACGCTATTTGTCTTTGGTTGGGTGCTTCTTATCATGGTCAAAATGGTTGGGTTACAGAATCCCCACCAAGCTCACGCTGACTCAGCACAGTAGCAATACCTGAACTGTGGGTGAAGTTAACTTTTCATACCCTCCCTTGAGCCGTTTTGCTCTTTTTTGAACCAGCAGCAATTTCACATACTATGTCCCAACTTTTGGTTTAAAAAACTTACCCACCACAGACCCAACCACTACCCCGAGATCCAATGGGAGTGTAGTACGCTTGATGTAACCTCAGTTGCCGGAAGACCCTTCTTACATGCTAACCTCATGAAGTTACCGATTGTGCCCCATCTTGCGACCTCTTTCCGTAAAAAAACGTGAGTTTTGTTTTGATCACTGCATGATTGGCGTATCACTTTTTGTCCTAACCGTCAGTAAGGTAGATCATTTGAGAAGTGCTCTTCACACACAGAAGGTTTGTGCAATCTTACGGCGTAGCCTCACCAAGCGACATCACGAGCCCAACCTTGCTGTATTTGCCTTACTCGTGAATTTTTACCGTAATTTCGTCATTTTATGAAAACATGTTGCACTAGTTTGGGCCTGTGATGTGACAGTGGCGTCGCGCGCTAGGACTGACTGACCTTCGGCTATCAACAGGAAGTGAAACTGCACAGGACTCATCTTTGTGTGGGCGAGACCTAACAGTCTTCTTGTAGGTTGATATAACTTTGGATTTTGGAATGGTAGCATTTGCCATAACTAGTTTTGTCCATTGCTGACGAGTGGGACTTGGCATGAAGTCAGGGACTAGAAATAAGCACCATAAATTCTCCGTAATATTGTTTGAATTTAACAAGAGTGACCCTGTTATGAGGTTGCAGACTGAATCAGCAAATTCCAGCTGTCACCTCTTACCTCGCTCCAACGTAAATTGCTATGATAGAGAATCGTTGGTGAGTGTACCAACAGAGACAAGGAAATCCCCATTACTTCAAATCTAAATATAAAGCCACGCGTATGATCAATCAAGAGGCGACACATTCACCCTTTAATCCATTTTGCAGTTTCCTCCGGCAATGACCCCCTTGAGGGGGTTCTAGGCACCTACCTATTCAAACTATTTTTGAGTGTTTTATGTTGACATTGTCCCTTCTACCAGAGGGGAGAGTCTTTATCCTCACTTACGTTACTTTTACTTGGGGTATTTTCATTTTTTACTGGCAGTCATAGTAAGCTTTACATTCCTTCAAAGGCTATGAGGAAATAATTCCTTCTATAGCTGTACGTTGCAACCTAACTACCCATTTGCAGTTTATGGGTAATGCTTGAAACTTTTAGCCCTTTGCCTTTGAGAGGTTCCGAAGGGATGAGTCTTCTTTTTTCTAGTTTTTATGTGTGCTGTCAGTTTTCCAGTGCTGATGATAATCAGTTACCATGACCCGCTAAGCGTGTTGGCTGAGGGCCAGTAAGGGCTATTTCGGGTCACGACTTGCTCATCGTGGGGGATGTCTGTTGCACCGAAACGTCGCGAACTTTCGTTGCAGTAGTTCATGGTTGCAACACATTACGAATTTATAGCAAGAAAACCATACTTGAGTTTACCCGTCTATCCTGTTTATATTCTAAAGATATGAAGCAAGTTTTCTAAAGGGATCCACTTGATATCCTCATACAAGCCGCATCGCCAGCTCGTTGTCTTAGTCTCCTACGCATATGAATATAATATTGTTCACCTACGTAGATGCTTCGGCTTGTAGGTGGAGCTGATTTCATAGGCCCCGTAACGTCTTCCTAGATTTAGCAGGACTGTACGAAGGCAGTTGCCGTGGCGACTGAGAGTAATGTGGCTTTCTGTTGCACAGGGCTTTCCATTTGATGATGAAGATGAGCCTCGAGTTGCCAGGGGTTTCGTAGGGCGGCCTCGAAACAGACCATTCGCCGACCGCGCTGCCGGCTTTGCTGAGACTCTGCACGAACCTCCCTGGGACGACGATTTCCATAACAAGAGGCGCGTCCCTGAACCCGCAGCGCCGGCCCCGCTCCCGACGTCACCCCTCAACCAGCACGGGCTGCGTAACACGGTGCCATTCGTCCAGCAGCCCAACGTGGAACGACCCACTCGGGCCATGTCAGCACCGCCTGGAGACCGTCCGCAACGCTTCACCTCGACTTGTGAGATCCCCGTAATGGGCGACGGTGCTCCGCAACCACCCCCGGCGCCTCAGCAGCCCCCAGCCGCCTCTGGCACCCCCAACAATGTGCGCGTCATCCCCATTCGGGTGGAAGGTCGTGATGAACCACTTGTCAACTCGAACATCGATACGTCTACGAATTTCGGCACTGACGCTCCTTCGTTCGATGCTCGTCTTCCACGCGACTTCGGTCCTTTCCGAAAGCATTCGGCACGGTTTCAGCAGTCGCCACCACATCAGCAGCAGTACCAGCAGTCACCACCCCCTCAGCAGCAGTACCAGCAGTCGCCGCCCCATCAACAGCAATTTCAGCAGCCCCCGCCGAAACCTCAGCCTCAGAAACAACAGAAGCAAGCCAAGCCGCAGCCTGCACCGCAACCACAGCAACCCCCGAACCAAAGGAGCACCGATGAGCCTGACCGTGCGGCTCCCCCAGATCCCACGGCTTTGGCTTTGGCGCGAATTGCCGAAGTTCAGCGTGAAGTAGAGGCCCTCACCCAGCAGGTGGAAGCAGCGACTCCCTCTTCGCGGAAAGATAAACAGTACGTGTACCTGGACGAGATGCTGACACGGCAGCTGTTGCGACTTGATGATGTTGATCCCGCGGGCCAGGACAACATCAGGCAGGCGCGACGAGACGCCATACGTGCCATACAAAAGTGTATCTCATTTCTTGAGAGTAAAGTACCGGGCGAGGCAATGGAAGTGGACGCCTCCTCTGAGGCTAACACGGAGGAGGCGGAGAAGACCGAAGAAAAAGCGGAGGAGGAGCCCATGGCCGTATCCACGGAATTTCAAGACGCGGTCGATTCGCAGCCTACCACGGAGTCCTCACCTCCCGTAGCTGAAACCGCGCAGACGACCTCGAGTAACGATCCTACCCCACCACCGGCCGAACCCTCGGCTTAAATTTCTCCTTATGAACTCGAGAGTGCAACAGCTTGTGCTCTGACTGATTAATACCTTGGTATACCAACTAATGTGTTATTTACTACCAGGTCGTATGTGTAGTTTTGGTTGCTTTCGAGTACTTACCGGTAGCACACTGATTTAATGTAAAAGTATGTTTTCTGTATGTTATGTAATTTCATCGAAAGACTGTCAAAGTTACGCTAGGATTTCACCAGAAACTGACCTATTTGTAACATGACGTGTAAACTGTCTAGCTGATCTTTTAACTCTGTGGTCTTATTTTTAATTAAGCACGAAAAGGATCGCAAGAAACATTGCTTATTTTTTTCTCACTTGTACTTGTGTTAACTTCCCCATAAACAGTATTAGTTATTGTTGTATCCGGAGATCTAGTCTTTCATTGGTCCGACTATATAAAAACTAGGAAGTGTATTTGTACTAAAAACTATGCATGAATTTTTCTTAATGTGAAAGACAGTGAAAAGGTGAACGAGCTATCCCTCTAATCCTGTTATCTAGTTCCCATCTTTTTATTTATTTATTTTATAATAAAGTAAATAACAGAATGACGAACAAGTTCTGATTTGTGTCACATTTGTGTCTGTCCCCATCTCGCACGTAATACAACTGGAACCAAGCCGATGTATAGGGCTGACGTGATAAATAGGCCCTCCTAGTAGCAGGTGGGCATGGCAATGGAGTGATATTAAGATACCTATATTCCTCAAAGCCTGGAAGGCTGTGTCCTACAGCAGTTTTCTATTATCTACTACAGGTACCTACCCTACTGAAGTACCTATAGAGAAGTTCTTCAGAGTAAAAACACAAGTGGCACATGAATGGATTTTTAATGACACAACTTCCCTAGTAAACACCAGTACCTACCTACCTAGTTAATATGTTTGGATTTTACATTCAAGTGATACTTCCATTTTCTTGTACAAGAATCACTCAACTGTTGAATGTTAACACATTAGTTTCTGATGTTAAAGAAAATACACTGTATTCCACACCAAGAAATATCCAAAAGATTTCAACATGCCATTCTGCTCCCACTCGTCGTCCCATGCTTTGCTCCTTCCGATATCAACAAATTTCGTCGGTATGTCTCACCTCCTCCCATGAGTATTCTTTTTGAGCTAACGAAGTGCTACACTCAGAAGTCCCGAGTCACGAGAGGAGACACTAGAGACAGTGATAGCCACAGCCGTTCAATACGACTCACTTTAATAAATAATATCACTCTACAGTAGTAACACTTATTCCCGTAGGTACCCAGGTACTAAACTAGATTTTGGAAACACGTAGAAAATAGCAACCTACTGAACATATTGTGGTTATTTAATACAGACCTCAATCTCAACTTCCGGCAACGAAAATAAGAATTAGAGGAAGTACTCAGCCTGAGGTTTCTTCATAGGATTACCCCTACTTTCTTGAGGAGCAGCCTCGAAAATGATGAAGTCACTCTTCAGATTTTCATTAAGCTGGAGAATCGCTGCTACGTTGCCGCAACGGTAGCAGTAGTTAGGCGCAGACCAAACGGTTAGTACTGTCTGGTTGAAATGCCACTTATAGCCCTCCATGACGAGTTGATGAGCACGACAGATCATGTCCAGATCGTTTGCAGCGTTGAATGATTCGACAATGTCGGAACCGAAGAGGTATCCAGCGCCGCGAGGACTAACCCCCCAACCTTGGGTGTCTTCGGGATCACTCCACAGTAGGTCACACATGGCGCCATCGTGAGGAACTTCTTGTTTACGATCAATGGTGCGTATCTGATCAAGTGAGCGAATACTAGGGCTCAGACCCCCGTGAACGCAGAAAATTTTGCCGTCGATAATGGCAGAGAGTGACAAATAGTCAAATATCTGGGTACAGTAACGCCATACAGCGGGAGATCCATACTTTCGAAGGCATTCATCATAGAAGCCATATACTTGAGTAATCTGACGAGATTCGTGGTTTCCACGAATCAGAGTAATGCGATCTGGGTAGCGCACCTTCAGCGCCAGAAGAAGCAGGAATGTTTCAACACTGTAGAACCCACGGTCAACGAAGTCTCCAAGGAACAGGTAATTAGTCTGAGGGACATCTCCTCCAACTTTGAAAAGCTCTTTCAAATCGTAGAACTGTCCGTGGATGTCTCCGCACACAGTAACAGGGGAATCGATTAGTTGAACGTTGCTTTCCTCTACAAGAATCTCCCTCGCTTTATAGCACAGGGACTGAACTTCAGATTCAGTAAGTATTTCGCATCGCTTGAGACGTTCAATTTGCCGATCTAGCTCGGAACCGCAGGTGCCTGCAGTGCTTATACTTTCTCCAGAAGCCATGGTTTCAGTAGGTTGCTGGGCAGATATCTGTAAGAATAATTACCGAGTTAATGCTTAGGCAAATAACTGAAAAATGAGGCAGAACTATAGTACCTTAAATAGGCACGAGTTTTAGATGCTTACGTTTTGAAAATTGAGGCTAATAAGTGAATATTCAGCAAATTGGTTACTAATGGAGTTAATTAGTTCGTAAATCCAAGATGGCGGCACAATTGGTTGCCATTGGCAACGGCTGGTATTTGGACAAACAAAGCGTTGTTGTGGCGTGGGTACCGTGGACTGTTTATGGTGGTTTTATTTTCGTTCGTTATTTTAAGGTTTTTTGTGCTTTTTTTAGTGTTTTTATTATGTAAAATTGTTTTTTAATCAGATCAAATGTCTCAAGAGACTATTTTAGATGTAAAATTGGTGCCAGAAGATGTGCCAGGTGCCGTTTTATTGCGGTTTAACATTGAGGACAACTCGGTGGCAGGGCTGCGAAGATGGCTGGAATGTCGGGGTCTGAACCAGCAAGGGAAAAAAGAAAAACTTGTTAAAAGGTAAATATTTTTTATTGTTTGCAGCTGGAAGCGAGTAATTGTACATTATAACGAGAAATGGATTCAAAGATTACACAAGGGCACACTTGGTTTTATGACGTGAAATGTACGTCTTTGTTTGGTTGAATTTTGAATTGCCTATTTGGAAACATTCTTTCGGCCAGGCCTACAGGCGTAGGTAGGTAGATTGTACCTAGTAATGCTTCTTGCCTATTACCTACACCGTTATTCGAACTAATGATTGTCATTTTGTTACAGGATTGCTGATGTTATTGCTTGCGGTGATGTCGGCATATTTCCGGGTGTGGATGGAGGGAAATGGCACGAACTGAAGCTTCGAGCAAAGCAAGGTTAGTATTCACATTTTTTTCCTCTTCGGATCTAATTCACTGTCATTTTTCTGCGATTATCGGCACTTGCAGTGTGTGCTCAAGTCTACCTGGTGGCATCTGGAATAAAGTTACTGACTAATCTTTATTATTTTATTTTATTAGCAATGCCATTCACCAAGCAATGAACTCAATCACGGCGCTATTAATCACTTCATAGCATTCTTCACAGTGCATTCTTTAGGAATAAATCATTGTTATTTGTTCGCTTTTTCATAGATGTCGCGCTACTTGTTGGTACTATTTTTTTATCAGACACACTGCACCAGTCGACTGTATGACGCTCACTGCAACCTCTGTATTAAAAAAGAAATCTGTGTGATTCCACTGATTCCAGGTACTGTACAAGAACCAGCCCCTGCAAGTGGAAGCTGGGACACATTTCCGTCGTGCGACATCCCTGCATCGTTCAACCCGGGCCATGTGTACTATTATTTGGTGGAGAGCTGCCCGGTACCGTTACCTTGTGATGGAGAAGAAAGTGGTGAAGAGGAGGCCCTGGGAGCGATCACTGACAAAGCTATGCGTCGAGGGAAAACGTACGTGTCAAGTGGGCACGTATTAGATGTTCTTGACAAAGACAGCAGCGGAGTGGTGTGGTATAAGTGTCGAGTTAAGTCTTCAATGAAAGCCACTTACTACTCAGTGGCTTCCAAGGTATCAAAAAAATCTGGGGCAGTGATGAGTGGCGATTGCGAGTGCCCGCAGTCTTCCCTGGGCCGGTGCAGCCACGTTTCGGCACTGCTTCAGTACATACTTCAGCACTGCGAGGAACGTGGCTATGAAGCACTTCCAGGAACGAGCAAGCCACGTTCTTGGGGCCTTGGGAAAAAGGAAAAAAATCCCAAAAAAGTGCTCTGTACCAGTTACCAGAGGGGAAGTACCACATTTGACCCTCGGCCAAAAAGATTTCAAACTGAAACCGTTGATTTCAATCGGTTTTTTTTTTTTACTAGAGAAATGTGGGGGAGAGGCTCGCACCACATGGGAGAAAATGCTGGGATACGATTATGATGATTTTGTCCTTGATGACAGTGAAAGAGTGGTCCTGCGAAAGCAAGTGAAAAGCCTTGTTGACACCTTGTCAGGAGGTTACGGCAACCAAGACCCACAGATGAAGCCGGGTACGGAAGGGCAGGGGTCGAGTGTGGTATGGTACGCGTGGAGGCGCTTAATGTTCACTGCCAGTGAGGCCAAAGACGTGGTATGCCTAAAGGAGGAAAGTTGGCTGAGGTACCTCAGGAAAAAACTATGGAGCACCCCGGATCAAGAGGTGAGAACAAAGGCCATGTCATATGGCATTAAAAACGAGGCGACAGCGAGGCAGAGATACTTCGAAGAGTCGAAGAGGCTCTTCGATGATGTATTGGTGGCTGAGTGCGGTCTCTGGGTATCTGCTGAGTACCCAATGATAGGGTGTTCAGCAGACGGTATTATTACTCGGCTGAACTCGATGGGGAGTACGTGTCCGGAGTAGTAGAAATTAAATGTCCGTGGGTTCTCAAGGACTCTGACCCCGCAAATTTTTCAACTGTGCTGACGGCTAGTCAGCTTCGCAATTTTTGTCTGGAGGAAAGCAACGGGTGTATAATCCTAAAGAGAAATCACAAATATTTCTATCAGGTTCAAATGCTACTTGGTATTCACAAGATGCAATTCTGTGATTTTGTTGTGTGGTCCCGAGTTGGGATGGTACTTGTAGCAGTTCCGTTTGACGAACCTTTTTTCTTGAGCCTAAGGGACAAATTAGTAGGTAAATTCTTTTCAGTGTTAGCGCCGGAGTTTTTTTTGATGAGAACTCCCCGTAACCTTCCACCATTGTTCTTGGAGTAAAAAAAAAAAAAACATATAATGTACGTTTAAAAAATTTCATTTATCCTGTAATATATTGTGTAAGGTACGTATTTTTTCCCTCGGATTTTGCGTTTCTAGCATTTGAACCTGGTAGAAATATTTGTGATTCCTCTTTAGGATTATACACCCGTTTCTGTGTTTGTGTGTAAATATTATGTTTTTTTTCTTTTTCGTTTTTCTTGTTTTATGTTCTTTGAATTGTGTTCCGGTGAACATAGAATGTATATATCTCTTGTCTTGTTTTTGTGTTTAAATGTAAGTGTGTATGTAGGTATATGTGTCTTTCCTCGTTTTCCTGTTGTGTTGTGTTTCTCTGTACTGTGTTTGCTCTGCTGAGCTGAGATGATACGTACCCTGCTACTACCCACTCGTCTTCCCCTTTGAGGCGCACATTTTGAATATATATATTTTCGTATACTTCTTCTCGTCTTCTTTTGTGATTCTGTATTGATTAGCAGTGACAAGGGGCTTGTTGCTCAGTGGATAGCTACGGGCACCTTACACCGCCTCCATGTTGGTAATTGAGTAATTGGGTACACTGGCCTATATATAGATATATTTTACTTGATTAGCTTCTAGGGCGCTATTACTTGAAGACGTAGTTGTAACCACATTTGACACCTCTGTGTGTTAACCTGTAAAGCTTTGGTTTCCTAGGAAAGCGGCCATCACGTATGGTTATACGGTGGGGGAGCTTGAAACGAGCTCCTTTTGTTCTCCACTGCATAACCATAGGTGACGGCCCTAGCGGGCACCATTTTCCTAGGAAACCAAGCTTGAAACACCCCTTGCACGCTACACGTTAATGGACGTTAGTGAAAAATAAAGTACTGTTCTGAATGCTACTGTACCATATCTGAATGTTCCTGAACGACTAAAAATACACACTCAAGGACTAGTCGTTTTTATCATGGGCGTCCAAAAACTTATTGTGTGCAAGGACTCTCATCATACCTGGAGCCATTACCACCTACCTATCTCCAGTTGTTTAAAACAAAATGTTTTCTGTCTCGTTAACTTGTTTTAAATATCAGAAGGTAGGTGCTGCAATACCTATTCACTTCTGTAGTTTTTTGAATGGGCTCGGCTAGCATAGTCCAAAAACATCAATTTTGCACTACTAGACTGAAGTTTAATGTCATAATAAAACAACAGTGGAAGGAAAGAGAATCTATCAAACATATGGTGTTTCAAAGTTGACAAGGAAACACACAATGAAAAACATTTGGGACAATAATGGCAATAAACTTAATTTCATAGGATGCTTTAAAATTCGATAGTTCTTAATTCTTCCAATTGCCCTTTCAACATGGATTCTTGAACGGGCGATGTTTTTCGTTTCCATTTCTTCACGGGCTGTTAGTTTATTTCTTCCCTTCAAGAAAGGTGGTATTATAATCTGAATGCCCAAAGGAAAGAGTATATCTTGTATTGTGAAACCTCTGTCTGCCATGATAACGTCGCCTCGTTTCAAGAACTTAAAAATAGAGCATTGTTTGAATATTTCTCTATCAGATATGGCACCCTCGAATCCTTCGCTAACGTATGAAATACCACCATATACATTGATTCCGACCAAAAACTTGACGGTATTGGAACTTTTGTATGATGAATATGTATCTCCTTGTTGTGTGAAGTCACTTGGCATTTCAATTAAAATTTCAGTACCGTCTAATATGACTTTCAAATTTTTAAAATGCCTGTAGCACTGTGGAATATTTTATCCAACTTTGCGTGAAACATAATACTATCATATTTCTTAAATTCTAAGTACAGAAAACGAATCCAAACGCTCACCGATGTGCTGACTGTAGTCTGAGATACACTAAAAAGGTATGCCAACTCTTTTTCTGTGAGACCCCGCCTCAGTCTCATTAACAGTATTAAAAATCTGTCCTCAGTTGTTAGTTTTCTTCCTTTAAAAGCTTTTACGGGACTGATTTGCTTGCGAGTATACTTCAAAGTCTTACATTTCTCTAAACCTACTAAATCTAAAAGTAACTGGAAGTGCTCCAGGGAAATGCCTGTCCAGAATTTGAACCAGCTCGAGGGTTGGTTCTTCAGTACTTCGTACGAAAACAAACGATGCTGCTCTACGACAGGATTAGAAAACAGTCTTCTCACGTAGGGCTCTCCAAGAGTCTGTGTTCCGCTCGTGACGGTCCCTGCAAAATAAAAGAGTTTAAGACTAAGGGGGCTCTAGGGAGCGTACGCCTGGTCAGTCATTACCGCCGATAGGTACGTACCTATACGATCCGCATACAACACTTCATGTTAAAAACATGGGGCAAAACTGCCGTCTCCCACCTGTGTAAAAGTTTTTTCAATGGATTCCAGCAGCTACAAAATTTTTAAAGAAAAAATAAGTACTTACAAGTGCCCGTCTGTGTCTGGCCGTCTTTCCTGCATTGTTTAGGAAGGTCTACACTTGATACATCCTCAGTGGATGGAATTTCTAAAGGTTCATCAGGCTCGTAAGGAAGGTCTACAGTTGATACATCCTCAGTGGATGGAATTTCTAAAGGTTCATCAGGCTCGTTTCCAGTTTCCACAACTGATTTTTTCTTTTTCCTCTCTGGCACGTAAGTGTGGCTCCTCAGCACTCTTTTGCGTGTAAATAGTGGTTTCCCCTCCTATAAGTAACAGATACAAGATGTATAAGTATTACATGATAAAAGCAATTTACTAATAAATTCAACTTCATACCGTGTTTCTTACTATGAGAATCTGAAAAATACAACAGGTACCCATGTAAAGTAGGTAGCCATAGGGACTGTTTCTCTGATGAGTTGCAGCTATAACCAGACAGGTCTCTTGAAAAATTTTACATGAACTCCAGGGACCTCCTTAGGTAGGTAGGTATAGTTTTAAGTTAAAAAACCGTGTGCCAAGAAATCAAATAATCCAAAAGTCGTTCCATGCTGAGATTCCTATGTCATTTTCTGCCAATGTTATGTGTTTGCATAAGGGATGGCCAACACTAGTGCTATTGGTCGATAGGTGCAAAACCCATTAGGAATACTAGGATCCTACCAATGATCTAACTATAAGTAAGATGCTTGTTTACCTTCAGCGCCGAAATAGGATGTGGGTAATCCTTCGATGGTCCATTAGAATCCACAAAATGCTTTGAACAAATATAAGTATCTTTGGTTACATTATAAATGGTGAAATTCTGCCTGCCGCAGAGGTGTACCCACATTTTACATTTTTCCATGTCCTCCCAAGGCTTCGGAAACTTAATAAATCGGACTCCTTCCATGTGAGGTCTATCATCATACCTACTATCACTGTTACACAAGCCATGAGCGCACCTTTTCCCCATAATTTATTTAATAAAAATTAAAAACTAAAATTGATCACAGTCCCGCCATAAGAAACAACAGGTAAACAAGATTTGTTTGGCCGAATACCCATAATGCTTTGCAAAACCTGCGCGCGCATGACGTCACAACCAATTAACTCCATTTTTTAACCCGCGTGAACGTTCCTTGGCCATTATGAAATACTGAACAAATACAATGGAAACATTCGATTAATCGCTTGTCCATTCTGGGTTTCTCTAGTCTTTCGTTGATTTCGTCGTCGTTATCACTTACAATTGCATATAATTAAAATTATGTTAAATGAAATTATTTATTATTTAATTTTACAGGAGCTTTTAGAATTTCAGAGCTTATAATTTTATAAAACATTTTAAAAACTGGAAAAAATATTTAAAATAATATTCCCATTTATTAAAATGTTCGTGCATTGAAAGGAAATAAAGATCCTTTTATAGTATTACAAATAAAATTCTAAAATGTTTTAAATAATGAAAAAAGAAAATACTTGATAATCTTCGGTAAAACAAAGAAAAACATACTTTTACAGGAACTTTCCACAACGACTAACTGTACTATCGAATTTTCGATTTTTGGTTCATCAACATTGTAATGGCGTCTTCTTCTCTTTAAATTTCATTAATTTGGTTTCATGCAAAAATAAATTATATAGAGTGCCTAGTATCTACTCTGGTGTTTTAATATGGCTTCTGCGTTAGAGCAATTTGTAAGCAACATACGACACCTATATTTGCATGGTAAGTGATGATAGAAAACGAAGTAATCATCAGCGAATTGACACTGGATTTTACATGACCGGTTGTCAGTATTTTGCAGTTTGAACCTTCTGTTCTGTTGAGCTTTTATTGGTAAAATAATTAAATGGTTGTACCTGATTCTAAGTGTGTGTCCCCATTGTTATGATATCACCCACCCAACGTGCGCCAGCGTTAGGGAATATGTTTACATACCTACCGTACCTAAGTACCGTAAGAATCTAACTACAATCAACGCAGACATGTGCACATTGGCTCAAATTTTTGCTTTTGATGAAAAAAATGTGGGCGATGAGCAGGCCAAGTTTTCCCTTGCCAACATAGAAGTCCGTACAGTATGAGGACATTGTGTATTAATTAATTACCCTCTTGTTTTCAGCGGGCTTTGTCGATGTCATACAGGTGATTAAGAAGTCAGGAGATGTTTTATCGAAGAATGTGGCTCATTTGGACAATGTGCTGGAAACATTGGATGTGGAGAACCACTCGCTGGCTGTGATGGCTTGTCTGAACGCTAAACTACAAGCGCTGTCCTCTTCGCCGCCCAGGGAGGCGTTCGAGACGCTCATGACACAGCTATCTGACTTCCTCACCAATTGCAGTGACTACCAAATTCGTTTATCACGGGAGCATTGTAAGTTTCCACCCTCTTTCCCGTGGTAATAATCAGTCCTCTCTCGGAATGTATCCTACTTGTCCATTGAAAACTGACCCTAAAGTATAGCGGGGTTTAACACCTCTCTCCTCATTTCCTTCGATACGCACGACAAATAATACAATTAGTGCAGAATTAGGAAAAACAGTTGGGACGTGTAAAGGAGACCTTCCTATTCCCTCTCCAGTATCGAAAAGAAGCTGCAAAACCACCTGGTGTTTTAAGATATAGTTTTTGTGTGTATTTTCTGCAGCAATTTCGAAGGGTTTAATTAGCGGCCCTCCGTAGTCTTGTGGTCAAACACAGGACTTGTAATCGGAGGGTCCCGGGTTCGAATCCCGGTAGCGCAGATTTTCTGTTGCGAGCATGGATGTCTATAGTGGGTCTCTCTCAATAACCATCCGTAGTTAATTGTCGCAATACCATCTTTGATAATGGTAGGAAATCAATATCCAGTGGTGTCCTACCTCTACCTGGGCACCCTGGTCAGCATGGAGCTGGATGTATAAGAAAATCCATTAAAAAAAGGGGGGGGGGGGGGTTTCATTCCTAATTAACGTTTCTCTTATAGTTGCAGAGTTATGCCACCTAATGACGCAAACTCTGATCGCTCAGAAATGTCCGATTCGGGGTATTGAATTAGTTCGGAGAGCCATCGTGAAACTGCAGACATCGCCGGGTCAACTAACCGCTATACACGCCGACCTCTGCCAGCTCTGCTTGCTGGCGACTTGCTTCAAGCCAGCTCTGCCTATCCTGGACATAGATATTACGTCCATCTGTCCCACCGTACGTTAGATTTAGTTTCAAAGTCAGACGTGATCGTTAGTATATCCGCAGAAGATAGAGATATCAATAAATATAATACTGACATGTATTTCAGCTAAGAACCTCATTTATAGATTTGATAAGTGAAAAATCATTCTTATGTTTCTGCAGACAATCGGGAACTCGCAGTGTTAAGATTGTTGCAGTGGCAGAAATTGACCCGCACTTGTTTATTTTTCCAGGCATCATTTGACTCGAAATACTTCGATGTGAAGCACTTTCTTCTGTACTATTACTATGGAGGAATGATCTACACGGCTGTGAAGCGCTACCATGAAGCTCTGTACATGTTTGAAGTCGCAGTAACAACGCCTGCCAGGGCTGTGTCACACATCATGCTCGAAGCTTACAGGAAATATATTTTGGTGTCCCTAATACTTCATGGCAAGGTTAAGGCGCTTCCTAAGTACACCAGTCAGGTATGGTATTTTTTTCGTTTTTTAGTTGTCGCGTATACCGAGAACCTAAACCCTAAACGAACAGCTTGATTATTTTCCCTACATTATGCTTTTGCTATCAGTACCCCCAAATACTCAGATGATATTTATTTTTTTTTGTCGGGAGACGAGATGAAAGAAATATCGCGTAGCTTAGAGAAGCCTATCTCAATAAATATTTCTCTTCTAGGTGGTGAGCCGGTTTATCAGGCCTCTGAGTATGCCCTATCAAGAGTTAGCGAACGCGTGCCTGGTGAATAATACCGAAGCAGCGCGTGCCGCAGTTGCCAAGCACGAGAATTCATTCGTACGAGACAGGAACCTGGGCCTGGCCAATCAGGTGCTCGCTAGCCTTTATAAGAACAACATCCAGCGTCTCACAAAAACTTTCCTCACTCTCAGTCTGGCCGACGTGGCTGCTCGCGTTCAACTTTCTAGTGTTGAGTCTGCGGAGCGGTATATTCTGAACATGGTACGTAACGTTAGGCCCACATAAGACGGTCGATAGAATACCCGATCTAAGCTGCTACTCTCGAAATCAGATTTTGTAATAGGGTGGTAATATCTTAATAGAACTCAGACAAGTCGTGGCACAGTCGATCGGATTTTTTTAGTTTATAAGTTCAGTCAGACGACCGAAAGCTGTCAAATACTGTTGGTTATGAGCGAGGGCCTCACGTTTTTAGGGACAGTAATAATAACCGTGAACTTTTGTCATCTTATATGCATATTATGCAAGATATTGAAGCCGTAGAGGCTGTAGGCCCAAAGAATATTTGAGAGTTCCTACCAACTAGCCGCGTCCTTCAGTGTCGCAACTAAAGAGGTCACCGGCTGGCGGAAAAAAAAAGTCATAAAAAGGGTTCCACTCTCTACATCGTGTACACTAGCGTGCTTGCTTTGGAAACCATATGACCAATTTATGACTGATTTTTTTTTTTTGTGATTTAATTTTAGATCGAAGATGGTGAAATTTTTGCGACTGTCAACCGGAAAGATGGGATGGTGATATTTCACGATGACCCTGAAAAGTATAACAGCCCGGCTATGTTGAAGAAGCTCGAAGATGAGGTAAGCATCTTTAAGTAAGCCAGAATTGAAAATCGTTGTTGATTTTGGGAGATTGGGAAACCACTGTTCATGGTGTTTTCATCTCACTACTAAAATAGAGAATTTTCAAAAAAACACACCGTTCTGAAATCCTATTTCACTGAATTAGAAGAACTGAGATAAAGGCACAAAGCAAATAAATAAAAATGTTCTGTTACAGGTGACGTCTTGCATAGAATTAGACCGTAAAATCCAAGCTATGGAAGAAGAAATCACGGTGAATCCCCTGTTTGTTCAGAAATGCTCATCCCAAGATGAAGACTCTGCGTCAAAACTCTGTCCCTACTCCATGTAATTCTAACGACGAAATCTTCACATCTGTTTCCTTGCTCCATTCTCTGTTTTTGTCGCGGTTGTTTTATAGGAGTTGAGCGTTCGCCCTTTGTACTTCTTATTATTAAATATAAGTTTCTTATTCGTGATATTTCGGTATTATGGCGCGATAAGGCTCTGTACTGCTACGTTCACGGCCGTATTGGGATATCTCTTTTCCATATGATTTTGGAACTTAGTGCTTTTATTATACTGTGTTTTGATGGGGGAGGATTGTTGGCAAGGCTAACGCATTGTCTGTAACCTTCAGTTTTGCACTGAAAGAATCAAGCCCACGCTGACAACCGTTAAAAATATTCAACCTGCTAACTGGGTTTGGAGATTGGACACAGAAGAATATATTAAAAAAAAGTATACTTCCAGATACATGCAAATATAATCCTTTCCTTATGAAATAATGACATATAATATCTTAAACATCATTGGCTATTTGTAACATGAGAAATGTCTCATCGATCTCCGTATAACAAAAAAGAGACCAGGCTAGCTTATATTTATTTTAAGAAGCCTGAGCTTCCACAAACAAGCCGCATGGTCTGCCATAACTGATCTCATTTTGTGAGGAACACTCCGGATTTACTCTCGAGGTCAGAGTTATCCGATTTGTTCACTCCCACTCTTTCAAAACTTGATCAAATTCCTCATTAGGTACGAAAGGTTTATCTATAGATTCTACCATCGTGTCTCCACAAAGGGGACACTCACTCGCAAGTATCGAGTCTATACTGCACTGGACGAGGTCTCTAGCGGTCGTGGCGCTTGACGCGGTCGATACGTCGTCTGCTGCCACTGTTGCTAGCTGTCGTTGGAGCTCCCGCAACCTGAAATATGAAAAGAAAAAAAAATAATTTCAAGAGAACATTATTGTGTAAAACGAATAGTCAATGATATGAATATAATATTCTTGTGTTCTAGAGGCCGGAGAAGGATTCTGGAAATCTCATCTTGAAGTTCTGAAAAATTAACTTTATCACATGCCATGTATCCCCCTAGCCCCCTTCCCCCAGACTTGGGGAAAAATAAATGAATATGGACAGCACAGCTTACCTTTGTTTTATAGGAGGGGAGAGTACATGTAAGACAGCGTCCTGCAGGCAGTCCATATGGAAGTGATGAGAGCATGGGAATATGTAAAACGCTCGCAAAAGTAATTTGAGCTCACAGGCTGCGCACGTGTCGTCCCACGTGACCAGCACGTGCCGGTTCTTGAATGCTGACATTTCTTGAACTATCAACTCAGCCGATTTACTTGATTCATCCATTTCATCTTTCAAGTCTTGTATGTGCTGGTTGTATTCCTGTGGAGTAAACACAAAGTCACTCGATTATGAAATTTCAACATGTCTATCTAGCTCTTTCTATAAAAAAGATGGCATTTTCTATATTTTAAATTTAGAACAAAGAGTTAGGGTACAGGCTCCTTCAAAATTACCTGTAATGAACTACAGATGGCACTCTTGAAGTCGTCAATGGTGACGAAATCCGGGAAAAACGGGAGAATGTCCTCAATTTTGAGAAGCGGGCATTTCTTTAGGAACTCCATAGCTGCCTTGATGTCATGTTTTTCCTTTACTACATGTTCAGCTGAAAGAAGTTAAAACAAGATGAATAAAAAATTTGGCTTTCACAAAATTCATTCTTTGTTCAACCATTTATCATATTTCCATAAGAAAAACATCTAAGAAATAATCATGAACATGCGCCCAGAAAAAATTCATGTAGGTAGGTTTTGTAGGGATTCCACCTACCTTACCTACTTACTTTCCAACCACTCTGTTGGTGTTCGAATTCGGGTTTCGAGGTATTTCCTTCGGGCACCAACAGAGGGGGTTGTTATTGATTTCTCTTCGATAGCTTATTTAAATATTAGTTTATTTATTAACAGATTAATGTAGAGCAAACATTTAGGTAGGATAATTAGCTAGAATTCCTGGTCTTGTGATAGGCGCTTTGGCTGTCCTATTCTCCTGTTGTAATTAGCTAGGCTTTCATAAGTAGCACGCGTGTCCGGGTCTGGGACCCGGCACGGTTGGGTGCTGGTAGAGTTTCGCCTATGTATCAACTAATATTGGAGTCAATACACGCATTTGAAAACCGTCCCTTCAGCTTTAACCGAAAGTTAGAGCCCTCAGTTAAATTTAAATTGAAATTAACACGAAACCCATCTTCTGAACAGATACTCCATTACGACTCCTACGAGGACTACTGAGTCAACCCATAGTCCCAATTTTAGATGAATAAAGGGTCCGACAACAGTCGCACTTAACTTTCTCGCCCAGAATGATTTTTTTTTTGGGGGTTTTTTGACATTTTTTTTTGCGGGCGTAATTTTTAAGCAATCGAAAATCGGTTGAAAATGACCCACGAGCATCTATCTGAGATCACTCATACCAAGTTTCATGGCTGTCATTCTATTACTGTAGTCCCAAATGCGTTCCGACCATTCAAAAACGTGGTTTCTCATTCTCAACTCATTTTCGACACTTTTTTGACTACAACGGCCGTAATTTTGAAGATAACAAAATTATGTTCGACAGATGTTTAAGTTACATGGTTCTACACAAATTTACCAAATTTCATGACAATCGGTCAATAAATGTGAATGGCGCCGAAACGATCGAACTTTGGTCCAGAACGCCCGTAATTTTCAACCAATTCAATTTTAGTTGAAAATGACCTCGAAGCATCTATTTGTCAACACACATACCAATTTTCAGTGTTATAGATTGAAAAGTGTACCGTCGGCGCTTGTCTAAGTAACCAAAAACACGATTTTTGAATTATTTTGGCGGTTTTTTGACAATAGCGGCCGCAATTTTTGACCAATCAAAAAATCCTTGAAAATGCCCCTCGGCAGTGATTTTAGACAGGTCCATACCAAATTTCATCAAAATCGGATGAACGGTATAGGCGCTAGAGCACTGCACGGACTGACGGACGGACTGACGGACGGACAGACTTTTTCCAGAAACCACTTTTTTGGACTCAGGGGACCCCCAGGATCATGGGAAACCCAAAATCTCAATTTCGAAATTTTGCACGAAAACAATACTTTCTCGCCATATATGGCTAGCGAGAAAGTAAAAAGGAACAAACAGAAATTTCCACCCAGTACTTGGTCAAGCAAATTTTTTCGATTCACTCAGAACTCTTAGCTACACAACGCCAGATAAACCTGCGGTGAAAGTATTCCTTACCAATTTTTAACCAGAGAGTTTTAAGGAGTTCAGGGTCGCTGCGATGAAGATTGGCAGTTTGCACGGCGAGCTCTACGTTAACGGTTAGAGCCAACTCTACAGCAGCAGACCATAAGCCCAACAGCGCCGATAGCTGAACACACGCTTCCTTCAGGCCGTTCTCTTGGCAGAGGCGCAGTGCAAAATGGACGTCGTAGTGCACTGCGGTCGGGTCTTGACCTAAAAAATTAATAAAAATACAAAATAAATAAAGGGGGTCCATGGGGATCCAGGGTTCACAAATTATTCATGTATTAAAATCAAATAACACATTCCATACGCATCAATTAGACCTACCTTCCTGAGCTAGGTAGAGTCGGAGCCGATCAGGTTGGTGGCGGACGTAGATGGCAAGCAAAAGGTTGTGAAGACATTGATCCGTGCATCCTGCGTCCACACAGTGCTGCAGGTACTGAGCCGCGTCCCTGGCCGCTCCTTCTATTTCGTACCTAAAACATTGAGTTGCCTTGTGTATTGTGTAAGGACCTCTACATTTGCTGGTACATTCCGGGACTTCCATTGATAACAGTGTCAAGGGACACAAACAAAATATATGTACAGTCATAAAGGATCCTGTATAGGTATAGGCACTTACGTGAGCGCAAGAGCAGGAAGCAGTCGCGCAGGGTTGAGCTGATTCCCCAGCTGCATGAGAAGCTGAACGACTTCACTGGGAATCTGTGTTATCAGACTAGGAGCAAAACTGTAAACCAGCTCTTTGCGAGAAGGCAGAGCTTTCTTCAATACCGCCAATGCTTCTTTATAAGCACCTGAAACGAAGTGGGAAATGACTCAAATTTACAGTGGACTACGCAAAATAACTTGAATATTTCGTGTTTACTAACGGTGGGCAGAAACACTGCAGCGCCTCTGTAAATGAGTCTCGTACCTTTGAAAATATGCTGCCGAATGACACCCTCATAGTCCAAATGTGCCAGAGAGAGCTTAGTGAGGTTTACCATGTCCCCATGGGAAGCCATAAGGTCGTAGATAGTGCCTTTGTTCTTGCTGACACAGTCTTTCACGGCAGGCAAAGAGAGCAGCTCGTCCAGCTCAGACTGCAATAGGGAGCGTTCAGCACTCCCCTTTTTGGTCTTTTCTATAATAAAGGAAAAAGATAATGTTATAAGGTGAAATGCCATTTTAACTTCAGAACTTCTGACTATCTACCTACGTAAAAATAAAATAATCACACCTATTTGGGAGAGATACAGCTCTACAAGCCATACGACCAGCATAGTTCTCTGCATGCTGTCCTCCTGATGAAGCCCTTCTAACCGAAGGCGGAGGAACCTCATCAGAGGCGCTGACTGCTGCGCTCGAAGGAACTTTAGGGCCACTTCCTCAAATGAAATTGATGCTGACTGGGAGTAATAGTAAGCACTCAGTTCGTAGTCACCCTCATTGAACAATGCGTCAGCTTGCCGGGTTGTTACCTAAAACAATTAAAGAGACTTCATGGTTTTTTTCCACTATCAATATAATACTGACTCGTGACCCCGAAAAATACGCTTGCCTTGCGTACCAGTAATTCCAAACTGGATTCTGAAGAACCCACCAACAGTTCGATGCTCGCCCGGGCAACAGTTCAATAAAATAGATACAGAATAGAATTTTAAACAGAATTCTTCAACTTCATAACAGGCTTGGATTGACATTGACTTGGTAAAAAAAATTTGTTGCGCACAACTTACCCTATCAAGATAGACAGGGTTTTCGTGGCAGTAGTCTCGGGCCCTGTCGAACTCGCCTCGCTCCACGTACTCTTTCCACACGTCACGATCCTCTCGGCGTATTTTGTAGCTGAACACGGCACGACTGGTGAACACAAATATATTTCCTCTGGTTGGCTCTCGGATTATCCGTTTCGGTTTCCCATTTGGCTGCAAGAAAAGGTAAGTAGACGGAATTAAGATAAATCAGCGAGCAAACTTCTTTAGGACGTCTATCAGCTGAGTAGCTGACGACATTATCATTCGCTGATTTAGTGGTGGTAGTATTAGTGGCCCCATACACCATCTGTACGTCTCAGCAATTATTACACCTTTATCAGCTTTTATTCAAATTTAACTCTTTATTTCATGTATAGAGAAGAAAATTATTATTATTTTGGAGACTCTGACACATGAGAACACTGCTGAGATTCAGTATTCTTAGGGTCATGAATAAGCTTATGGCGAGAAAGTAGGTAGGTATCTTCTGTAACAGTGCATTTTGGGCGCTGAGATTTTCAGCTGGGAGCATACCTAATACCGGACGCTAAAGTGAATGACATGAATGGCATATTTACGTCATCAGAGCCATCAGGATTGGAGAAAAAGTCCTGAAAAACGACAGTGTGGGTGAGAAGGCTGACAACAGACACGTGGGTCTTGTACAGCAGCAGCGCGTGGAACCCCGTCAGCAGAAAGTCTTGGGGGAATCCTTCCGGGTAGGAAATCAGCTCACTGTTGCTGAGCAGCGCTTCGTCCTGCTCTGGTACCTAAACAACAAACAGAACTAACCAACTCATTGAAACTCTTCAACACATTTTTGTTGTGAAAAACGCATTGACATCATTCAGCCACATAGATATCAGACATCAGAGTTTTACCACCACTCTTACGGTGGCAATTTTTTAAGGGGAAGACTAAAATTTCAAATAAATCCTGTATCGGAATTGCCACTTTTTTCCTTACCAGACCATAGTAAAGACCAACGTCGGTGAGCCATCCAAAGGAGGTGCGGTTTTCTTTCCCAGGCGTGACGAAAACATCGAGTTTGGAGCAGTTAGAATTGCTATTAATTGATTCACACCTTTCAGGCTCAGAAAGGTATTTTCGAAACACCTGCTGCAACACTGACTTTTCGTCTTGACTGACCACCTGAAAGAGCAGAAAAATGAATGCTGAACGTAAATTTTTTCTGGTTTGTTCAAAAACTAAATGTGGATCGTTAAAAAGGCCTCGTGCCTTCAAATTTTTCGATCACAGCCATAAGCTAGCATGGTGGCTGGTGTCTGGCTGGCAACTGAACGTATAAGTGGAGGCGCAGAAGTACGTACGGTAGCATGGTAGTGGTATATTTTTGTGGCAGTGGTGGCAATGACGTGATAACGGTCCCCCGTTCGATACATATGGAGTCCAGTGATAACACATAATGCTCCTTTTCCAATATCGAACACCTGAAATTAACCCAGAGAGTTAGAACCGTCACGGCCTACGAAGTTTAAACTTCACTGACTACGTTTTGCATGTTACCACTATTTAAGGTAACTGGATCTTATCAATCCTTTAGATGAAATGTAAGCATGCTCTTTTAAGTTACGTGGAATACGGCCTTAAGGTGGAATACACGTATTTGGTTCGCAATGCTACGTACTTCAAGCTCTACTCCGAAGTTACAGGGCGAGTGAAAAGTGTTTATAGGGGGATGTAAACCTGAGACTCTTTGTCGTGAGGTAGTGTTGTATTTTTGCATGAAATGGAGTAATAAGCCCACAGGAGCGGTTTTAAACAGTCAACTACCAGACCACATGTTTTTTTGACAGATCGCGAAAACACAACACTACCTCACGCGAAATATTTTTTTGTAACGTTTCGGACTAATACAGTATGATTTTATCGTCACATTTAGTAGAAAAGCTTGATAAATGTTTGTAATATTTACCGCCGCCATGTTACATGTTGACAATTTTTATTTCACTTACGGAAGTGGGTAATTTCAACACCATTTCTCTACTTTTTCTCCTGTAAAAGCTAAACATAGTGTCCTACTTTCACTCGTTCGTTTCGCGTTCGAATAACACACTATGTTTAGCATTCAGAGTAGACACAACCAATCCGATATTGCAATTACCAGTCTCCGGCTGCACTAATATGTAAACATTAGTTTTGTCGAATATTTACTTTCGCACAGTGGTTTTGGTGGAGTTCGTCGAAAATGTATGGTGGCCCTTAAGAAGCGCTTTATATACCTGTTTGTAATCGGCTACATTTGTAGTAAACAGTCCATCTGAGTCGCCACCGACTTCAGTTTCTATAAGTAGACCACGGGACGTCCCGATTAGAATTGGCCCTGACGTATTACCAGTTTGGTGCCACGGATTCCATGCTACAGTGGTTATTTCCAGCCCTCGAAACTTGGCCAACTAAAATTACAATCAAATACAAAAGTTACACTGGCACATTCATTTTTAATTTAAAAAAGGAAAGAGATGGAATTAAGGTACCTAGCCTGATTTAAAGCACTCAAAAACTCTGATTGGGCAGGACCAATGTACATACATCATTAGCCGAACGTCGTTTAACCGCCTACTTAATTTTACAATGCTTAATTCACTCCTGAAGTAAACAAGATGAAAGAGCTTGTTATTTGGATAATAACAAAGACATAATAATAAAGACAACCGAACCCACCTGTTTAAGTTTGATAGAATTGCGGGAGAGGTAAAGCAGCTCAGGTTGTGGGTCAGCCAGTTTTGGAGACAAACTAATCAGAGCATGCTGACCATTAGGGCTGAGGTAGAGTCCCGTTATTTTCATACTACTGCTGTACTTTGCCAGATCAATCTCTGGAAAGCAAAAAAAATACCCAAATTAAAATCTACAAAAATAAGTGCCATGATTATGGAATTAACTGCTGTATTCAAAGTAAGAAGAGCAAATTAAAAATTCCAAAAGTGACTCTAGGTATAGGTACTAAAAGGAGCTGAACAACTCTGATAATGTAAAGCGTTTTTACCTGACAACTTATCCTAGATGGAGACCAGGGATCGGCTTGCTGCCAACTGAAGGGGTTGATACCAATCAGGATCTATCGCTATAACCAACAACTGGTCAGCTAATAAAACAACCAACTCAGAACTTCACCTACCAACTGGAACGTCCGGCTGCCGAGTATTAATTCGGTGTAGAACATTATTGGCCATTGCAATGATGATAATATCACTACAGGCGCGCAGATGTACTATATCATCACTGGGGAAAAAGTCCACGCGTCGTTTACTGAACATCGGCGAATCATCATCTAGCTCAGTCGAGGGTCTCTGAAAAAAAAATAAGAAAGTAAACCTAAGTAAATAACACGTAATCAGCATTATCTCTCTTCGTTTGGTTTTCATTACTAAATACAAAACCGTAGTTTTCATGAGAAGGCACCTCAAATGTTCAATTTCATAAATCGGTTGGACCCTGTACCTACGAACTGTTTTGAGGTAGAGCTTCGGGAGATAAACAAACCTGTATAGCGCTAGGAACGCTGAATTTCTGAGCTGCTTCTTCGAACTGCTCAAGAATGCTTGCCATGATGCCGTATTTACTGTATTCCGGCCGGTATACTCTGAAATCAATTATACATTATTTTATTGCCATTGAGGCGCGTCTCCATCAGGAATATCAAGTAAAAGGCTGAGGTTTGAATTTTAAGCTGCGACCCGTGGGGACCAGAATTAAATCCAACAGGGCTACACGTTGCGCAAGGCAAGGGATTAGCCTATGCTGTAGGTAATGGTCTGAAACACTTTTCCTCTCTCATGAATAGCTACTGTACTTAGTTATCAATAAGCAGAAGGTTCCACAAACTGGGTAGGTAGGTAGGTAGATACCACCACTAGTAGGGGGAATACAACTACTTACCTTCCCAACATCCCCGCAAAGAATTACTCCTCAAAGTAATTCCATGGACTTATTTTAAAGTTTGAACATAATATAAGGCTTCTAAACAATTATTTTACCCTAATACATTTACGAAATAAACAATTTTGACATTAGCAGAAAAGTTAGGCGGCCATATTGAAAATTCTGCTTCCACGACTTAATTGAAATGTTAGTAAACAAACCAAAATTCACTCACTTTTATTTTAACTAAAATCTAGCATATTTAAATCATTTTAATGTTTTGTGAGTAGTTTTTATAAGGAGCCATGGATGAATTTGAAAGTCCAGTAGTCAAAGAGGTAATTTTTTAATTCTTTAATTGTCAAGTCGAAGTTGATTTGTACCACGTTTCCAACGCTCACGTGAATGTGGAAATGCTTTGAGTTCTTGCTTGAGACCTACGGTCTAGTTTTGAGTCCTAGAAGAGGCTCTTTTTGTTTTTAGCATGAAAATACTTTTGTTGCCTCCGCTTTCAGCCTCAGCCAACCATGTCCACCCCATGCCTGTGGTGTACCTACCTACAGGCATTGCTGGCTTCGCTCCATAAAAAAACGTATATTTACTGTTATTGTTCTTTTTAGATTCCGGTTTTTATATCACAAAATTTAGCCAAAAAGTTGATTCTTTATCAGTATCCATTGGAAGACTGTCTTCGGCCTGAAACCGCAAACGTGGTGGAATGCAGTGTCAAAGAGGACTTCGAGGTGATGATGGATCTCGAAAGAGATACTGGCAGCACCAACTACAACATAAGCAAGGGGGAACAGATGGCCCTCAACGCTGATGGCTCAAAAAACTTAGAAGACGCCATGTTTCCTCGGTAAGAAGGTTCACTACCTATTACCCCCTCTCCCTCACGTTTTTTGGGTTCTTAGTGTACTTACCGAGTTCACATTTTAAGCTTGTCGTAGGGTTCCATTACTCTATTGACACAGTACATTGAATTGAATTCCACTTACTTGTGTACGTCTGTTCTCTTCGGTAACCCTAAGATGCCGTCATTGGGTAAGTAACAGGTAGTTCGCTACTTCATCTTAATTGCTACGTGCCATTCTCGAGCAATCAAATAAAATTTCAGGAAATTAATGGATAAACAGATGCTTGTAAGCAAAGTGGTGCCTGGGGAGAATATTGCTGTCGGTATTTATCAAGACGGTGAACTACATTTGACTCCTGCAACTGGTGTGGCTGTTTTAAGGCCTGCTTTCCGTCACTTGGATATGGGAGACAGAAGAGCTAAGCAAGAAGCTAAGGATAAAGGCGAAGGTTTGTATAGTATAGCTTAGGAAAGAATGTAGGAGGTACAGAGGCTAGAGTGACATGTCTGGGATGATGGTTCCTATTCTTACGTTTGCTTGTTTTGGGGTAAAGTTGCTATACTAGTATTTAATCACAACAAATCACCAAACCCGAATCGTGAAGGTTTCAGTAAACTAGTAATGTAGGCCTTTCAGGACAGTGGTACAGGAGTTACACTATAAGACAATAAGACTCGCACTCATGGAAAAAACTTTAAAGAAATCCTTTCAGACTTCACCTTCGAAACCTTGTGCCTCACTATTTTACATTTATTGTAGGTGACGTTTCCGAAGAAGAAGAAGAGCTGCAACAAGTGACTGTGAAATTTGCGCGCCAAGAAAGTGAGCGGGCAAAGAAAGCAAGAGAAAAATCATTCAGCTACCTCAGCAAGCAGAGTGCTAAGCAGTTATGGCACCGGGTCGATTATTATGACACCAGATCTAGTCGAG
Organism: Mesopsocus fuscifrons; assembly: GCA_950004255.1. NCBI lineage: Eukaryota > Metazoa > Arthropoda > Insecta > Psocodea > Mesopsocidae > Mesopsocus > Mesopsocus fuscifrons. The sequence continues at coordinate 9,504,106 of OX465381.1, forward strand.
CTGAAGTAAGTGACCTTTTATCTTGATTACAATGATTACAGTAGGGGGGTTTTTCCAAAAATCCCACACACAAAAAATGTGCATTTGATTTGACATCTTTCTAATGTATCTTTGTGGATAGTAGGGACAGTCAGCTTGTTTATGATGATTTAACAAAAAACCCCAGCATTTCCCTTGTGGCAGAAATACACACAGCCTGTTTTACCTTCGAACTTGAGATAGGTTCATTGTTATTTTTTAAGTTGGAAAATGGGAAGCTGTTCTGCAGTCGGTCAGGGGAGCGTGTTACCGAAGTGAGAGCAGCAGGACTGACGCTAGTCGAGGGTGTTATGGTGGACGAGGCGGATGCGCGAAGCCGAATCGCCCATGGACTGCCCCTAACCCGACTAGCAGGCGTGCCAACGTTACTAGAACGGGTTAAAACCATATTGATGGAAGGTAAGTTGGTATCTGTAGTCTCAACAGTTGAGTGAATTTCTGGCTTTGGGGAGAGGTCAAGTTCATCATCGGATTTCTCCAATTTTTAGCTCGTGTTGTTGAGTTGGCGACTCTGCACCGACTGCTTGGAGAGCCCGAGAGTCTGAGTGAAGTGCAGGACCGAATCAAGGTCGTACAGCACGTTGCGGTTTTGGTGCAAGGCTGCTGGGTAGTCCTATCTGACGTCATCATTCCCAAGGAGGCCGCACCAGGGGGTGTCCCCGCCCTTTTGGCGCGCTGTGCTCGAGATTATATGGTAACTGTTAGCGCAATAAAAATTTGTGCCAGAAGGATAGAGTGTCAACCCTTGTATCTGCCTCGCTACACCAGGATATTAAAATTGTTCTAATAGATACATTTCAGAAAACAAAAATTGTTCAAGAGGATTCTGGTACCACTTATTTTTAGATAAAAGACCTGATCACCAGCACTCGCCTGCCAACCTTCCTTGGCTACCAGACAGGTTGATCAGCTAGAGCTGGTGATCACTAATAAAAGTGCGGATATCCAACTGGGTCTTCAAAACATGCTTGTTTCCAGCTATACATGTTTACACGAAGCCGCAGTATGACTCGTCGGAAGCTGATGGAGGTGGTCAAGCTGCCCGGAGATGTGGTCAAGACCATGCTGGAGGAAGTTTCTGCTCTCAACAATAACAAAGAGTGGGAGTTCATGCTCCCCACTGACCTCCATTTCATTGCCAAGTAAGTTACTCAAACAAGTGCAAGATGCTAACTTGGGAAAAACTACCCATGGTAAGTTACTCCTTAATGAGTTAGGCCGAGGCCAAAGCTGATTTGGAAAACAATGAGAAAATTTGGTTTACGGCTAAAAGCGTACTGAAAAATTTTTTTGTCCTGAAAAATAACTGATAAGGATTTGACAGTCGAGTGATTTTTTACTTCGCCCAAAAACCAGTTCGGTATGTTATATTCCAGAACAAAAAAATCTAGTAGTATGCCTACTACACTGCTGAATAAATGTCTTGTATTTACGTTCAGTCACCCAGAAGTGGCCCAACGACAGCAAGCAAAATGGGAGCTACGACTGGAGCAACTACTGGCCGGGCTTCGTCCTCCAGAAGCAGGGGCGCCGCCCCCAAGCAGACATCGACGCCGCTCTGGACGAGACTCGTTTAGTTCGGACACGGAGGGAGGCGTGGCAGCAGACAACAGACGAAACTTCCCTGCCCATAAAGTCAGGCGAACTGCCAAAGTCAGCGAGTCCCGGGCTCCTGATACGCCAGGTTAGGTGAGATTGTAGGGTGATGGCGTACGGTTTTTGGATCAAACCAGACGTATCTGGGGATCGGCGGACCACAGATTTGAGTTTTTGGGTGGAGTTTTGAATTTCCACCGAGGTGCAATAACCAACTACAAGTTTCGATCCGCCGCTCACCAAATGGTATGGTTCATTTGGTCCGACAAACGTTGTATCATAAGGGTAAGGAAATCCATGTTAAACAATGGTTTTAAAAATACAAAAATGCTATTTTATATTCGGTCCTTGTTCGTCATCATCACTGCATTTTTCTAGGTTTCAAGCCGGAATATAAGTACATTTCCTGTTTTTTTTGTACTGTTGGATTATTAAATATTATGAATTGTCTTTTTACGTCAGATATTAACTGGCTACTTATAATGTGAATTTACGATCAAGTGACTTTGGAAAAAAATCACTGTGTCATAAGATCACAGTTAATCAATTATTATAAACAAATGCGACTGCGACTGTGTGGTCGCCCTTAAACAGATAAACAGAAAGCGCTATTCCGTTTTACTACCTACTTGTTATTAGTCGGAATCAGATTCGAGATGTATTGTGGACGTGACAGTGGGTGGGTTGTACAGCCGCCGAGAAGCCCCGGCGACATTCTGTTTCTGCTTCCTGGTTGGCGGCTGCATCGTGGTCCTCGGCAGGGCGGCTGACTTGCCCTCCTCATGGAATGAGCCGCTTGACAGCACCTGCACGCAGGAATGATCGCTGTCTTGTGAATCCCCATGTGAGAAGTCGCGAGCTGTGGTAGACTGGAAAAGACAAGTTATCTGTTAGAGGGACTAAGGCTGACTTTCACCACTTTCCGATAGTGTCTATAACGAGAGGATTCAACGAACGGATTTACGTTATCGTATGTTTAGCTTACGACAAGTGCGATCGCAGAGAAACAAGTGCAAGCGCAAGGCATTTGTCGTAAGCTAAACATACGATGACGTAAATCCGTTCGTTAAATCCTCTCTTTAAAAGGCACTATCGTGAGGTGGTAAAATTCAGCCTAACAGTTTTCCAGTAATGCTTTTTAAGTATTCTGTAAATCTCTTGAATATAATTTGTTTTATAAACAACGGTTTCAGGGGGTATTTTGCATTAGAACCCAGCAAACAGTAGTGGTCTATAAACACGGCCCTGTGAGAGCCCTTTTGAAAATTACGAGAAACATACAAAACCACTGGACGCATTCAATTCTTTTTACCAAGCTCTTACAATAAACATTCACGTTATATCATTCGAAAACGTACCTCCAGGGGAATGTCTGACACCTGTGACTCCGGAGCAGGGTGGTCCAAGCAGTCATCTGTTTGCAGGGCAAAGTTCACCTCCATTATCTTCTTTTTCGTCTCTATTACTTTCTCCTGAGTTTCTTTTAGCACCTAAAAAATCCAACATTCTCTACAAATATGAACTTAATGGCGGAATGGCGCTACAGCCCTCGTAGGGCGAAGGCCCGGTGGGATGCAGCAAGCCTCACCTTTTGGGACCTCTATACACGAGGGGGTAATCCGGTCAGAGCTACGTACTATATTAGCCGGTGAAGGCCCAGGCCAGGGCCGAGACCGTAGACTAGAACCTTGGCCCTCTTGCTTCTCACCACTGAGCTAGCTATTTTAAGCTTACCAGTATAAGTCGATTTTTCTCTTTAACTTGGTGATCGATTTCACTGGATAAAGCGGAAATTCTTGCTTTTTTCTCTTCTATGCGCTCCCCTGCTAGAGTTTCTGCCTTCACTTTTACAATATTCGCCTTGATTTCTTCCAAAATTTCGCTGAGAGCCTGTTCTTTTCCTTCTTTTGTGGCCATAAGATCTCCCATTGTGGTTTCCATTTCCATATGCCACTGATCTATACTTGCTCTCATCTCTTTCAGCATATTTTCACCAAGTATAGGATCTTGCAAAATTGCCAAATCTGACTCGGCTATATCCCATTCGGCCACAGTTCTTTTCGCTTCTTCTTGTTCCAGTCTTGTTTTTCTGAAATCAAACAATGTACTTTTTTCACCCCTGGTACTCAGTACCTACCTAATGCCAGGACATGCGATGGCATATCCAGTACCACGAGACTACAATTTCAGGGTGAAAAAAATGTGAGTGACCGAGATTTCAAAACTGGCTTTAGTATACATTGGTATGACATTCACGTTCCTAACAGAAAATTTCTGGCACCAAGATGACACCCCGAATCTCCCACGTTCAGGTCCTGGTCCAGGTTCAGGTCAGGACCTCTTTGCCTCCTGGACCTGGAGGCACCACTACTTTACAGTGTTATAGTTATAAAGATTTCTTACGTTCCAGAACAAGAATTTTCCAGTGGTTTTCTCGTAGGTAAGTACCTAATAGTTGGCAGAAAAAAACCTGCTTGGGGCATCTTCATCCTTCATGGTGAAACTTACTCATTTTTCTCTTGCCAGTGATCAACTTCCATTAGATATTGTCTTTTCTTGGTAGCGAGGCTTTCTGCCCGCTTCTGTGCTTCTTCACAAGAATCCTCCACTGCCTTCATGTCGTCCCTCATTTTGGCAAGCTCCTTCAGAACTTCATTCCTCTGTACAACATAAATATCATCAAATTTAAAACGAGATTGTCAGGAAGGGGAGCCCCCCCCCCCCCTCCAACATAACTAGCTGATTAAAGAAAATTATTCACAATGCTTAGCTGGGACACGTTCCCAGCTGACGTTGCTTCCATTTTGTTGCGTGTATTATTCGGCACTGAAGTGATAGTGATTATAGTAACCTGTTCAGTGGCCGTTTCTAGGGCTGCCTGGGCGGTCTGCACTTGGACGGTTCGAGCTTCGTGAGCTACACACACCGCCACTTCTCCTTCTGCCACCTGCGCCTTCGTCTCTTCCAGAGCTTTTAACAGTCCAATAAGCTGCACTTCTTGTTCACTCAGCTCTTTTATAGTATCCCTGAAAATTGGAAGCGATGCATTTTTTAGTAAAGGAAAAATAAGTGACAGATAAACTTAGCTGAGTTGACCTTAACTTAGAAATCACCACCTCGCTATCCAGTTTCCTCTCAGCAGTCATCACATTATCACCCCGTCTAGGGTCATCAGTCATCACACTCCATTCCATTCTTTTTACGTAATTCAGTTTTCACCACACCAATAAGAAACACAGAATGTTGAGGACCACTTACGAATTCCTGGTGATATCGTCCTTCAGTTGAGTATACTGGGCCATCATAGTCTGCACATTGTCCTCGACCAAACGGAGATGCTCCTTCTTGCTAGTAAGCCCCTCTTTCATTTTTCCCAGTTCTTCGACTGCTTTGCAGTGTCTGGTTAATTTCTCCTCCTCAATGACCAAAACACGTTGTTTCTGCTCTTTGACAAAACTCTCCAGACATGCAATGTTTCGAGTAAGCTCTTCTAATTCGGTGCCATTTAATTCCAGCTCTGCTTGGGTAGTTTTGAGTAAGTCTTCCTTGCTGCGCGTTTCTTCTTCCAGGGCGAGGAGTCGTTGGGTGATTTCGTTACCCTGCGCTTCATTTTCACGAACTTGGTGGAGTCTGTCGTTCTTTACGCTAAGCATTCGCTCGAGCTCTTCGCTGATTTTATTCTCGTCTCCCTTGTCTTTTTCCAGGGTCGAAATTTCCTAAAAAGAATGGAAGAATGAGCCCCTTTTTCACAGAAGGTAAGCTAAGCTCATTTTGAGTAAATTAGAGACCCTATGGCATAAGGTTATTATAATTTTAGTCTAATAATCAGTAGGTTGCATAGGAATCTACGTTTCCATGTTTGGAAATTGTACTATCCAAAGTCAGTGACAATATGTAAAGTACCTACCTCAATGACATTGGTTAGCATATGGCACAAGCGTGCCTTTTCGGAACTGACACTTTGTAGCAGTCCAACAATTTCTTCACGCTGGGCTTTATCTTGTTTTAGTGCTGTCAAATCTTCAAGAACTGCAAAAGCAATCAGAAAACATTACTGGCTGATGGTAAAAGCACCTTCAGTTCTTTAACTGACACCAGACACCATAAGGGTGCGTCCCACCATACTCGGTTAACGGTTAAACTCCAGTTAAATTGATTTTTACCATGCAAAAATTGGAATTTAACTGGAGATTAACGTTAATCGAGTATGGTGGGACGCACCCTAAGAATAATAAAATAACACAACTCATCAGTTGTACCTACTGAAAGATAATTTTTCGACGATTTTATTATTTCCAGGTGAAGATCATTATACAATCTTCTTTAGGGATAAGTAACCTATGGGATACGTATAACCTTTAGATAACGGTCGTAAGTAGGTATGTGGGCACAATGCCAATAGTTTGCTATGACTTAAGTCAAAGCTGCCTTACCCAAGTTAGCATTGTGCTCAACGCGATTTATCTCTTCCCACAAGGCTTTATCAGCAGCCATGGTGTTGGCAGCTTCGTCACAGACGGGGACCGTTTGCATTAGGGCGGCAGCTTTCTCCATGGTTTTGAGACGCTCTTGGAAAGCGTCTCGCTCCTGAACCATCTCCATATATGTCTGCTTGGACTGCAAGACCCTATAGCAGCATGGAATACGTTTGAAGTAATGAAAATTCTATATCTACCGAAGTAGGTACCTACCTACGCCAGAGTGTTTAAGTCAAACTTTAGTGCCAGGTTCGTCAAAGGAATAACACTGAACGGTATGTAGGTACTTACAAATTCAAAACTTCGGTTCGTAGGGGCATCTCCGCCAGGTACATTTCGCCAAGCTTCTCTAATTTCATCTGACCCTGGGTTACGTCTGAACGCAGAGTATTCAGTGTAGCTTCATTTAGCTAAAAAAAAAAATTACCTATCATTATGACATCAACTTTATAACAGGACAACAGCGGAACGAAAACCCCATGGCAAGAGATCTTACCCAACGCTTCCACCGCGTCCCACACTGGACGTCAGAACGGTTCCTGTTGGGGTGCTTTGATGTTTCGACGAACTAGACTGGTAGACCCTAAACACTGAATGCAAGCTAGTAAAACACTTACCGCGTATATTTTTTTAAGATTTTCCAGCTTTGAGGCTTGCTCAAAACTATTTTCAATGACTTTTTTCTCAATTTCACTCAGTGGTAACAGCGATAAGCTGTTGGGAGAGTCTGCGACAGGAGAAACCGCCGTAAAGCTCTTCTGGGTCGACATCGCAAATACTTTTAATTTTAAAGAAGTTTCTGTCACAATGAGTTAAGAAAGGGAAAGGGAAAAGAACTTTTTTTAGAAAATAACCTTCCTTGTTCCTCGTTCCACTTTACTCAAGTTTTAACGTGAAAAACAATAACAAAAATCTCGAAAGACATCTATATCGATTTATCAATCGATTGATTTATTATAGCAAAACAATTTTAAATTTTTGGCGCCTTAATTATTACTACATCAGACTTCCCTATTTCTATTTTAGAATGGAGAGTTGGAATTTCTTAGAACTCATAAAAAATAATGCAGTCATGAACGGTACATTTTAATTATTATTACAAATAATATAAAAATATTACAATCAAGCTTGTAAGGTCTTTTTGCACGTCTTAAATAATTTACAGGAGGGAATAATTTGAAATCATTGAGCTGCACAAGCTGCCATATTATGTTAAAATTAAACTAACATTACGGTAATTAATCACTGGGGGTAGGTAAGGCATTCACTTACAGAAGATATGAATCCTTCACCCTTTTGAAGACGTGTTTACGGAGTTAGACAGAGAAAATTGGTGCAAGTGCTGACAAAAAAAAGGAGCGCAGAAGGTAACACACCTAGTAACTTATTTAAGTTTAAAATACAATAGTTGGTAGGTAGCTAAAAAATTGAACTTCAATCAGAGGCTGAGCGTTGAAGGCATAGCATAGGAATCCAGTGGTTTCTATTGAGGTCACACCACATTTTCCACTGCTATTTTTCGAATAGGGAGATGTATTGCACTGTACTTACTTATCTGTGATGTGAAAATCCAAAATGAACATTAACCTATTACATTACAATATGATGTCAAATTAGCTAAGCAAAGTCACAAAAGTCTATTCAGTCACCAAATGAACTGCGCACTTGGACCAAATTCCTCAACAATCGAATACATAAAAGCAAATGGAATGTTATACCTAAGTAATTTAACGCAATGAAAAGTGGACCAACCCACATAATTACTGTTTTATCCATGTAGGTACGAATTATCTACATATCAAAGATTTTATGTAAGTCGGTATCGAAGTATAAAAAGCTCACAAATTTCAAAAAAAGGATTTTCGAAAAAGCTCTGGATATCAAGATCTAAGTATAAATGTCTATAGGTTGCCGCGTTTGAATGTAAAATTTATTGTGACAGAGATCACGACCTAACTTCACGCTCATAAAGTGACAACCTTTTGAATCTACAGGGACCTGTGTAAAGTATACGTAAAAATGTTTAGGTGAATACCAACATCACTAACTTCAAACTTTTCATAATCTAGTCATACTAATTTTGAAAAAACACCTATCAAAAATTCACAACACTCAATCTGGTTAAAGCCTTTAGCTAGACAATGACAAAGATATGCAAATAGGGTTCAAACGGTATTCCACAAAACTATCCAATATCTAAACATACCCATTTTAAAACGGAATACCCTTCAGAGTATTCCTTTTTATTAGTTACTAATGAACCGTGCAATAAATGCGTGATTTATAAATTGAAGAAGTTAAAATAAAGGAGATATGGGTTACTTTACATGTTATACAACCAGTCAAGGGGAAAAGGATGGCTAGGCCGTGTACTTTCTCAGTTTTAAAAATATCCGTCAGGGTAACTCTAGACAGCTCTAGGAATAACATTACTTTTCACTCCAGAGTCCCAAGTTTCAGTAGTTTTCGGATTGTACGAGGCCTCAAAATTAAAAAATAATAAAAAATAGATCTTACAAATTTAATATCAATGTCAACCAACACCAGCTAGGTGCCTGAGATTCATATCATCACTTCCAAAGATTCATTAGACCAAATACTTGAGTTTTAAAATAAAATACCGTTCTACAAATAAATTAATAATTACAAGGTAATCCCGCAACCGGACGTCGAATGATATAAAAGTAGGACGAGGGCATGACAGTAACTTGAAGCTAAGCATATTACTTATTTAGCTAACACGAAACTTTCACTTATTCTTAAATAAGTTTGCCTCGTCCCTCAGGAATGTCATAAATTTTAAGAAATACAGGCACATAATGCAGTGTACAACTAGTGTTAATTTCAACACTGACTGGAATGATTACTAAGTAGTCCACTTAACCAACGGCAGATTGTTCATTATATGGATGGATTTCACGATCACCCGTAAGGTTTGCATCGAGGTGGCTGGAGATCTAAGAGACAAATCTAACATACAGATTATGAAATCCATCCACGGCATATTCTACTTTCTCATAACACCTATCAGCCTTTTCCTCAAATATCAGCATATTCTAGCAATGGAACAATCTGCCATTATAGCTGAGTAACAGAGAAAAAATTTGTCTCATAAAAAAATTGGAAAAAGACCTACCTACTGAAAAATTACTTCTAAAGATTAAGCCATTCATCCACTAACTTCATTAGGTAAGAGATAGTTGCATCCCCTTTGAGGTGTTTGTTTCTTTCGCGTACTTATCGTTAAATATGCTTTCAAATGTGTGTTCCGTTGAAGATTCTTTTTCATTTCCTGACCTATCTCAGAGCGCTAAAACTAAGGGATCATGATTGCACAGGTTTTTTTTTTTGACCATCCCAGAATGTTTTAATGCTTTGAAAACATTCGGAAGAATTCAAAACAATCCTCATAAAAATTACACTACTAAAAACCCTTGCACAAGTGAGTACAACAAAAGGAAACAAAAACCTGCAAGGCGGTGACAATAAAGAAACCTTCCCTTACGATGGTACACTTTTCAAAAGCGTGCATGTGCTTCTTCATATCTGAGTTTGTGCGCGAGTGAGAAGAGTTTTTGTCAGAAGTAGTGCGCTGATCGTCCACCATAACGCGCCAGTCCGGCAGCAGCAGTTCGTACCTTCCCAAATGAGGCCTGGGAAGTTAATATTGGGGACGGCGGTTTCTGTAGACAGAAAAAGTAATCAAATAAATATAATACTAAAACAAACCCGCTGGATCCCGGCTTGAAAGAATAAAACCTACGACTCCGTTATAGCTCCCAGCTCCGGGAGTCGGTTCTTACTACCACCCAAAGATTCCCGAAAGAATGGCTACATGCCTCTACTGACAGGTCACATCTAGATGGGAAAATTACATTGGGTGTCCTTGACTGTCTCGAGCCACGATCCCATTTCTGTAACATTACAACTCACAAATGCGAACCGACCGAAACTAAATTGGTTTGAACAGAGTCGTCGAAGAAAAGGCAGCGAAGAGACATACATGCAAATAGGAAGATGAACATAACGATTACAGAAAGGATGAAACATAAAACATGCCGTGCTCAACGGTGCACTTTGTATCTGACTAATTTTACTGCTAACCCTTGACCAGAATTGTGCCTTCATTGTAAAGAAATGTAGCAGTCTACACATGGATTTTTGAAGTCCAGTTTAACGGTTACGAACATATAAATTTATCTAGCGTTATACTAAATCGAACTTTTGAAATCCAATCTAAACCTTGTAAAAGTAAACATGAAGGCAACTGACCGTTGTAGGGCGGTCAGCAGCAAGGCGGTGGCCACTACTGTCATGCTGGCCTCTGTAGTCACGTCTCCGCTTCGCGCCTGCCCGCAAGCAGGCGGACAGATTGGGATGATGGTTTCTGCAAGTTCACAGACAAAACATCAAGCTCCGACCTCAATGCAACACAATATAACATACGACATATTTTCATAGAAGGGTAGCATAGTAACACCAAAAAATGATTCCTTTAGAAAAGGTATTGGAAAATACTCTGTACTAAAATTCACATCATATGAAAAGAGTGAATGGTACCTACGGTAAGCAGGTCAATCTTTAAATCACTAACTCGAAATTTTCCGCTAATGGGGGCAGATATTTTGACATGCTACTTTTGGATGATGTTTACGAACCAAGCAGTTTTCCCAGTTTGCTTTATCACCTTACCCTTCTAAACTAATCGGACTTCACAAGAAAAACGCTCAAAAATGAACAAACAAAAATTCGTCATGACAGAATTCTAAACAATCATGCTACTGAAGTAAAGAAATGGACAGATACAAAACGGAAGAAAAATTAGCCTTCATGCGACTTACCAAACAGTTCAACTTGTGCTTCAGCGGTGCCCAATTTGTTAGCAGCCTTGCACGTGTACTTCCCGTACTGCCGCTTCTCGATGGTTATCACTCGGATCGTGGTGTCAGTGTACTCGTCAGCGGTCGCGAAGTGAGAGATACTAAAAATAATACATTGTTATTTAATTTTTTTCGTTTTGTTGACCTTGTCCCGCCCAAAAAAGGTGGGTATAAAACACCCGGTTTTCCAGTTAAATTACAAATTATTGATAATTTCTTTTTCAAATAAATACGATTTTGGCCATTTTTTAAATATTGTTACCAATCTTGCTATTCCTACTTCGGATCCCAAAATGGATCAGAAGTCGTTTAAAAAATTTTACTTTCACTACAATTCTATATCTCCTTGACCCACCCCTTCCTCCTACCTGTGGTGCTGATTGTTACTGAGCACTTGGTCCCCCTTGAGCCACGTGATAGCGGGTGGCGGGTATGCCTCAACGTGGCACTCCAGGTCCATGTCATACTGCAGAGCCTGACCCAGGCGTGGACGTGGCACAGAAATGACGGGCGCGAATTCTACTTCCACGGCGATATTACGGCGCGCTCCTTTACCTACGCCATTTTCAGCCACACAGTAGTAGGTACCACGGTCTTCCTTTCGAACCTGGCTAATCTTCAAGATGTTGCCACTGGAATAAGTAAAAAGTAAATTAAATCTCTTCAATGGGCTTTCTCCAGCTCGCTAACTTCTGCCGACTTACCTTTCACTGGAGACTTGAATGGGCCTGCAGGCTGCATAAAGTATAGATATATGCCAAATTTTGCACTCACCGATAGATAGAGCCACCCGTGGGTAAGATAGCGTTGTTTTCGCGCCTCCACGATATTTTTGGAAGTGGGTACCCGCCAGCGTAGCATTCCAGGCGAACAGCTTGCCCCTCGGACACTACTAAACTCCGAGTCGAGTTGTCAGAGATTATGGGCGGTCGCCTCACCTGAAAACAACATGCATATCATTATAGACCTCACATAATCGAGATGACTTTGAACTCCACGATCGATGCCACAAATTAACTAGAATCCTGAAGGTCAGCAGCCTTTTTGTATCCCAGCGATTGTGTGTTGTAATTCAGCGGACTCCTCTTCACTTCCACATCTGTGTAAGGAGGGTCTTAGGCAAGATTAGATGTAAGTCGGTCCGTACTAGACACACTGAAATTGGTCGGAAGGCTGTTTTATCATTTATCTGCACCACGGATAAATAATACCATCCAAGAACTAACCTTCTCCTGGATCATTTTCTATTTCTATACGAAAAATACCTAAAATTCTTTCTAACCAATTTGCACTAGGTACCAAAAATCGAGAATGGGGTTATTTTTAGCAAAATAAGGTTAACATACCTGGAGCTCGACTTCCGCTGAAATCTGACTGGTGAGCGAGATAACAACTTGGCACTGATAGAATCCAGCATCGGTCTCTTGTATGTCTTTGATCTGTAAAACTTACTACGTTAGTGGTGAAGATATACAGGGTGTTTCCGGATGACGGGGCAAAAAAAATATGGCGGGTAGGTACACCCCCATAGACCATTTTTGGCTAATACATGTGGGGTCGCAGGTCCTTCCTAACTGAGATACAGGGACGGAACCAGTCAATTTGATAAATGGTTTTTTGCCCTTTTCTCGCTAACGACTTATAATAGCGAAAAAATAAGTGCAGTTTGGGTACCATTTTTAAGGATGCCGCATCGAATGGTGGTATCAGTTTTTCATAATTCAGTTTCAAAATGGCAGATTCAAGATGGCGGCTATCATTTTTTTCTCCGATGTCAATGAAAATTGGTGGTTAGGGGTTTTCAGACATGCTGAAAATGAATCTGAAAAATGTTTTTGAAAATTCGAACACTTTTGTTTTTCTGCCACTCTTATAATTTCATGAAACTCATTCGATTTGCATGAAATTTACAGTGTAGTAACTGATAGACCTACTTATTGCAAATCTGTAAAAAGTTTTCAAAAAATCGCACACGTTTCAAAATGGCGGTGTCGTGATAGTCGTTTCATGGTTCCGATCAGCATGAAATTTATAGCACAGTAATTCGTAGACTTACTTATTTAAAATCCGTAAAAAGTTTTCAAAAAGTCGCACTCGTTTCAAAATGGCGGCGACCTAAAATTTCCCTAAAGTTGTCATAGACTCATCAGATTTGCATGAAATTTGACGAGTATTGTTATTAAATTCTTATTATTTCATGATTAAACACATTGCTGGACATTCTCACAAAACATTTTGTAACGGACACAACTTTCTGATTAATTTGATTATTTCACGTTATCCAGGTACCCATGTACGAGGTACCCACCTAATTGCCTACCCTGACTTTATTTCCGTGAATTTTTACATAATTATTTCAGATTATTGTTTGTAATTCCTACATACATTAAATTTTCAAATTTTGCGAAAATCGGACAAGGTTTACTTCACCTTAAGAGTAACTTCAGGACGCCGCCATTTTGAAACGCGAGCGATTTTTTGAAAACTTTTGACAGATTTTCAATAAGTAGGTCTGTCAGTTACTACAATGTAAATTTCATACAAATCGAATGAGTTTCATGAAATTATAAGAGTGACAGAAAAACAAAAGTTTTAGAATTTTCAAAAACTTTTTTCAGATTCATTTTCAGCATGCCTGAAAACCCCTAACCACCAATTTTCATTGAGATCGGAGAAAAAAATGATAGCCGCCATCTTGAATCTGCCATTTTGAAACTGAATTTGAAAAACTGATACCATAGTTCGATGGGGCATCCTTAAAAATGGTACCCAAACTGCACTTAATTTTTCGCTATTATAAGTCGTTAGCGAGAAAAGGGCAAAAAACCATTTGTCAAATTGACTGGTTCCGGCCCTGTATCTCAGTTAGGAAGGACCTGCGACCCCACATGTATTAGCCAAAAATGGTCTATGGGGGTGTACCTACCCGCCATATTTTTTTTGCCCCGTCATCCGGAAACACCCTGTATACGAACTGAGGAGAGGTTGGAGTATAACAGGGAAGCTATTATTCTACCATTCCTCTCATTACCAAAGCAAAAACACCGTCTTTTCTCTGTAGTTTGTTTGTTTGCAGCATCTTGTAAATTATATCAAAAAATCCAAATACTATTTTGACGGAACACAATGCCAACAGCAAAATTTCATTTTAGCTATGGTAGTGAGAGGAACGTCTGAAGAGTGATTTCCCGGGCGCTTTGATTTTCTTGCCTGCTAAGCTTTAGATAACTACACGAAATTTATTTATTCAGGAATATAAAATGTATTTTTAACGTTAGTAGATTCAGCAATCGAAGTGACTTTTCCGTGTACACAGGAAAGCAAGGTAAGAAAAGAAACCAACCTGCAATGTGTAGGTAGAACTGGAGCTGTCGAATCTGAGGGAGAACCTTGAATCTTTGATAATGAGCGAGCTGCCGGTAGAAATAGTGAGACGGTCATTGTTTTTCAGCCGGTTCACACGAGACCATAGAACAGGGAAATCTTGAGCATACTGTACTGAGCATGCCAAGTCCACGGTCCCTCCAATATCCTTAATTTGCTCTTGTGAGATATAGGAGATCGTCGGGCTTCTTTGACACACACCTTAACAAAGAAACATGAACTTTAGTTGGAAGATAAATCATGGTAAAAAAAAATTGACATCACAATGGTTTTAAAAGATATTTCCCTAAAAACTAAGGATTTTTAGCATAAAAAACAAGTAGACAAATCAAATAAAAAATCAAGCTGATTCGAATCAGCTGCTAAGGTAATCAACAAACGTGAGCCTTGCCAATGGTGTGTTACTAGATGAGTCAGCTTTGATTCTGATTACAAATCAACGCTGATTTTTCTTGGTAATAAAAATGGGTCATAGATTAGTATTTTTAAAATGTTCAATTCACCACGACCTGCAGCCTGGTGCTCAACATCAAAACAAAACAATTGTGGCCGACGATTCACAATGCTTTATTGCTTACAGGGTCTTCCGGCAAACAGCTGGCCTTTTGTGACATAAATGCATATGAGTCAGTCAGCTGGTAATTGAAACATCTCCAGGGTCAGCCTACTAACCCACGTCAAGTGTAACACAATCAGCTTTATACATCGATTTCTACATCCGGCATAGGACCAATGAGACGCTTGTTAAGCACACTGACACTGCGTCAAAGAGCCGCAAGCGCGACTGGAAGTACCTTTAGGGTGATCAACGGTTGTCGGACCAAACCAACCATACCATCTGTGGCAACCCTCTTTTGCAAGGGATTTGGAGTTAGAACACTGTCCGACAACCTACTAAAAATCTCAAGTTTCGGACGAACCTTACTGGTTCCAATGCCAAGGGGTGATCTACTGTACACCTACCTCGTCTGTTGCATAAATTACGTACACCTAAGTACTTAGAGTTCGGCAGAACACCAGGGAAGAGCTCATAGCCAGTATTTCGGCTGTGTTAACTCTATTCCCTCGTAGTATCAGTTAAGTAAATACGGTAAACACGAGAGGAAATACTAGATGAACGAGGTTTCGCTATGGAGCTAAATACATCGGCATGTAAACCGGCTCGATGTAGCCTATGCTACAAGTGCTGGGACTCAAACCCGGTACAGCCTGAACAGAAGCGGCAATGGGTGACGCGCTGGACTCGGAAAGAGATGAGAAAGAAAAGCTTGTGGCGAAAATATTGTATGATAATACGGAAGAGTAAAACTCAAAACTGGCAAAGGCTAATTATCTACAACCGATTATTAGAGATACCACTATGTTAATTAGGCGCGATAGTTAAGTGACCTACGCCAATATTGAGAAGGGCACTGACCCAAGGTATCTATTTAGTTTAACCAATTTAAATGCTTCGTAAAAGAAGCTTTCAAACACAACAAAAACCAGTCATGCTGAAAATATGTAGCTTTACAGGGTTGTCAGGTGTTGTTTGGGGCCTCGCCCATTTACTTTGGGCGCTTAACGACATGGTTTGTAGGCATTGTGAACGTAAGTATTTGCGATAATGAATGAAGAATGGTAGAAACTATGAAATAAATGGTTATCAGCATTTACTTACATGTTTTAAACATAAAAAATAGTAGAAACGCAGAAAGCGATGGCACAAACATTTTGGCTGCCATTTTAAAAACTTTCGGTTGCGCCGTGGTTGCAGACACAGCCTAAGCGTCATTTCTTGAAAAGTCACAAATCAGCAAAATATATTACAAAACTCAATTAATACAATTTTGTACAATAAAATTCTTAATAATATATGTTAAATGTTTATTTTATCCTAAAATTATTAAATGAAATTTGCGTTCAATATTTTTCTATTTCCACGACTTTCCTCAGTGACTCAAGTTTACAAATGGCGGCGTATTCAAGTCTAGTTTCATTCATTACTTTCTTTCTTTTTGCAACAGGTATAACTATACGCTTTTAAAACAGTTAGTTCCACATTAATGATGGTCTATTAAGACCCTGAAATTCGTTGAACACACTCTAAAACTATGGCTTTGCATTTGAAATAGAGGATCTAGGTATCTACCTACAGATAGGTTGTGCTCTCCTACACACTTGAAACAAGCCCAGATATTGACCCAAGTTCTATATAAAAAGCTAGCACCTGCTTCCAGTGGCAAATTTACCCCTTGATTTTGCAATTAGTGGTGACTTGGCGCTTTACTGTGAACTTTATAGAAATAGACTGCCACCCTCTCACCCTCGGTTCTCTCTAGCTCTAGAATATAACACCAAATTAGGTAAAATAAAATTGTAATAAATTGACGCCAACCGGCACTGAGAGAACGGAAGTATGAACTTAACCCCCTAGTTCTGCCGTCATGGTACCTATCTATCCTTTTTCATGAAACCTATATGAAACCGACACCTGCCAGTTGGTAGAGATGAAATAATTTCCATAATTTTCTTTAGGAAAATGCGAGCGAACAAAGGACAAGATGTACGTCCCCCTGGATGGGGCTTTTTGCTTCCGACGTCTGACGGCCACCCAACAGTACGGATGTTCATGTAAGGGCGTGTTCATATTATAGTCATTGTAAAAAATACAACCTGTACAGGTATATTGCCTGCACATGAGAACCGCATGATACTATTTCAGTTGTCGTACCCGGTACCCCCATTGGAAGCATAGAGGGACACCTGGTGGTCGAGGATGGACTCGAGTTAATTTCTCCTGTAGATACTTACTCAACTACTAATTGAGCAGAGTCTGTCATTCCTAGTTTGCATGAGCCATGGTTGAACCCATGTGGCCAGTGGTAGGTATGTGTCGTTGAAAGCGGAACTATTGCTCCTCAGAAACAAGTGGTAAAAAGGAAAAATCTTGAAGCAAACTCTGGATAATACAATAGACTGGACTTCCAAAACTGTTTTTTATTTCTAGCCTCTGCTAAGGGAGACGTTGGTGTAATTCACTTTATCGAGTCAAGGGCCGACATTGATTTCATAGTGAAAGCTGGGGATGCAGGTCCTTACGTACCAGTCGTTCCCCTAAAGGATTTCAAAAGGTTTGTTGAAATATACCTAGGTATTATTAAGCTAATAAGAACTTGGATTATGGTTAAAAAAAAGTTTTCGAAGATGCAACCCATTGATGAATAATTATTGAGATGTCAAGATTGATTAGACGTCTCTTCCAGCTGGTATGGAAAAACGTTAAACTACATAAGGTTTCTTTCCTTCTTTTCAAAGGTAGCAACATTTTTTTATTGCAGGACCGACATGATCAAATTGAGGGACTCAGGAAAAGTGTCAGGAATGCTGCTTTATAAAAACGGGAGCTTAAACTCATTCAGTAGTGATGATACCTGCCCAAACCGGCGTTCCGGATTTGCTGAGGAAGCGTGCGACGTCACTGATGCCTGGAACCCTGTAGGCACTGGCTTATTTTTCGAAGACTGGGGATTCCCGATTGCTTACGTACAAGAATTAGCCACTATCACCAAACTTCGTGAGGTAAACGTCATGTCAACGATGCTGGACTGGAATTGTAGTAGAATTAATTCATTTTCCTTATGTACGATTGTATAGATGCAGAATGAATTGCAAACAGCTAAGAACTTCGTAAATGTGCAATCAGAAATCCATTTTCCTTTATTGTTTTTTTTTCTCCCCAAGCAACTTACAATATCACTTTTCCTATTTCTAGTGCTTCTTGAAATTCAACGCTGATCTGACAGGACAACAAGATCGCCCTCTGTGCGCGGTTCAACTACAGTCCTACATGATGGCTGCAGTTAACACTCTGACTTGTATTCGTCGCGGGGCGGCGGGGGGCATACTCGTTCCTGGTAAGTTTTGCCCCTGCGAAGACGAGCTAAGTGCTCTGAGTGGTACCTACTGGAGGGAGGTAGTAACCCACGAGATCGGAAGCTTCCTAATCCTTCCAATAATCTTAAGCTATCAGATGTCCTAGTCGTTTCTCATTTTCAGTTACTTCCTCTCTGTAATCATGCAATATTCCCGTGCCTGTTGTTGAAAAAAAAGTCATTCAGAAAAAGCAGTATTCAACTGCTTCCGCGGAATGATGTCAGGTTCCTTTTTGGTTTTTAATCCTAAAATAAAAAATTCAACTATGTTTATTTTTGCAGTTAAACTCTGTGATCCGCTTGGGGACTACAATGTACACTTATTTACGCAGCCTTCGGCAACGAATGACGAAAGGTCTGTGATTCTCGCAACTGCCCGGCTAGATGCCGCCTCCATGTTTGATGGGCTTGTGCCTGGAGCAATGAGTCCCATCACCAGCATCGTTACTCTTCTCACTGCCAGTAGCTACCTCAAAGACATGGATGCTTATCTTTCACCAACAAGTAAGTAATGGTAAAGCAACAGAGTGGTTTTCCTTTCGCAGGAAACTAGTTTCAAAGGTTATGATTCAACAGTCAAATGACTTTTTGACATTAAAGAAAACACTTGATTGTCAGTATAAAAAAAATGTATACAAATAAGTATCGAAGAAATTTTTCAATAGTTTGCATTGTAAAGCATCCCCAAATCAATGATAGAGAAATGATAAATAACAGCAAATGTATTTTTTAAATTTATTTTTAATTATCGTTCATTGCCATGTTTAACTTCGCAACGGCCGGTTAAAGGAAAAATTCAGCAGAATGTAAGGATCAAACCCAGAAAGTGGTGTCAAGATGTGGGGCTGAATGTTAACCCAGCAAAAACCACTGTGATGATGGTCACCAGGAAGAGGAAACTCTCAGTACTGGAGCCACTCCGGCTTGCAGGGGTTGACCTAGAATGGAAGCTTGAAGCCAAATATCTGGGCATCCTCGTGGACTCCAAGCTGCTGTGGAGCAGGCATCTGGAAGCAACCACGGGCAAAGCTACCAGAGCCCTGATGATCTGCAGACGCATCGCTGGGAAATCTTGGGGTTGTAACCCAAACACCCTACGATGGATGTACACCATGATGGTACGACCAATGGTCACTTATGGAGCCCTGGCGTGGTCAAAGAGAACAGTCGTAGACAAAGCGAGGCAGGAACTCACCAAAGTACAGCGACTGGCATGCCTGTGCATTACGGGCGCCATGAGGTCATGCCCGACAGCTGCGATGGAGGTTATCCTGGATCTCTCTCCACTGCATCTGACGGTGGAGACTGAGGCAAAGAAAGCCATGCTCAGAATAACAGGTGGGGATAAGGGCAGGCCTGCGGAGATCAAGGGAATTGCCCCATCCCTACTACATCTTCCTCGGGACAGAATCACCAAAAGGTTCTGCTTCACGAGGAACTTCACTACGGAGGTGAGCACCAAAGTAACTTGGAGCGGGGAACATACCTACTTCTTCAAGCCGCATACCATAAAATGGTACACTGACGGGTCAAAGACCAGCAAAGGGACGGGGGCAGGAGTGTTCGGGCCCGGCACCAGGCACTCTGAGCCCATGGGGGAGTACCCCAGTGTTTTCCAAGCCGAAGTTCTTGCGATTAAAAGGTGTGCTGAATTTAATCTTAACAAGAACTACAGAAAACGGGACATTGCGATCCTGTCAGACAGCCAGGCAGCCATCAAAGCACTGAGTGCATGGAGCATTAGCTCCAGGATGGTCCGGGACTGCCTAGCACTTCTTAACAGGTTGGGCGAGAACAACACCGTATCCCTCAAGTGGGTACCAGGTCATGCAGGTCTCGAGGGAAACGAGGCGGCTGATGAACTGGCAAGAAAAGGAGCATCAACCCCCTTCACTGGCCCAGCTCCGCCCTGTGGCGTAGGAGAGGCGTTCTTCAGCTCCATACTACGTAAAACGGAGGAGACTGAAAGAGCACGGCTCTGGAAGAACACCTCAGGACTGAGGCAGGCAAAGACCCTGCTCGGGCAGTATGACCGAAAGAGGTTCGCAGCCTGCATGCAACTCACCAAAAATGAGCTACGCATCCTAACGGGGTTCCTCACTGGGCACTGCCGGCTCAGGGGTCACCTCCATAAGATGCGCATCGTAAGCAGTGGTACCTGCAGGTTTTGCAGGGTGGAGGAAGAATCCCCGATTCACCTCCTTCTTGACTGCGGGGCCGTAGCCTGGAGAAGAGCAAGTTGCTTCAACCGGCACCTGCTACAGGAAGATGATCTCCCGTCTCTGCACCCACGCCAGCTCCTCAACTTCCTCAGGGAATTAGGACTGGTTGGCGAGCTCTAAGGCTGGCCTCAGAGCTGTAGTAGGGGAGCACAATAGATCACCTTTGGTCGCAGTGCATTACCCCCCCAAAAAAAAAAAAAAAAAAAAGGATCAAACACTGTGACCGCTCAAATTCTTGTTCCTAAAATTTCCAAAAATCCAGCCAGGATATTGTGGTATTATGTATTATTGTCGGGGCTTGTTCCTACAACATCCTCGCTCGGTGACGCGACATCTGCAGTTGTCCTTTTCACACTTGCAGACAGATTGTCCCTGACATGGGCACTGGTGCTCCGGACGTTGTTCGCAACCTAGAAAAAGTTATAAAATATTTAGGTGAAAAATAAACAAATGGTGAAATACCTACAGGTTTGCTGTTGGGTTTTCACTCAAGTGTACCAGCTTGAAATGTTATTTTGCGCTTTCGCCACCAGTGCAGTGCACTTCATTACTCTTCACAGTTTAGCAGTAACGAGGTGAATGGATTTGCTAAGCTACTGGCTACCGCTAACGACCAATTGTAAGCTAAACGTAAACTGAAGGTAATGATAAATTTATCTAACAGTTAATGCGTTAAATCTAAAGGCGAAAGCCACTCTAAAAGTAGGTGAATAAAAAGGGTTTTATGACAAAAAAACTCACCGTGGGTGCAGCAAGGCATTTTGGTGGATAGCTGTGAAGGTAACTGGCGGAAAGTAAACGATTGTAAGTGAAATCTGCACAACTGATAGCAGGCTTTCCTTTTATATCCCTGGCCCTGGAAGTGTTTAACTTGATAAAACTGAAGATGGCACGTGATAATGAGTCGTCTTTAAGTACACCATGCGGTTATTAGTCATCACTCATCGTAACTTACCAGGCCCAATGCGCACAGTCATTACTGCCCACCTGCCAATTATCACGATCCATGGTGAAATTGAATACTTTATTCAATCGTGGGGGAAAAAAACCCATAGCTTTGGGATTATGTAAAATAAATAATTATGAACTCAGCTTTTCTGAAAAGTTTGGTGGGAGAGTGCTGTTAGGTAATTCTCCCCAATAGCTTGAGGGCCGATGGAAGGTTGGTCAAAACCAATGGTCAGGTGGAGCATCTATGTTGCCAAGCCCAAGGTTGCTCTGGTCTTTGATATCGGGACCTCCGTCGTGAGGGGTCACCGTACCTACCAGTAGCGACCTTCACACCTCGAAAAGTCTCTTAGCTTTGCTTTTGTTTATGTTAAAATATAAAGAAGTTTACTATTATTATTATTAAACTTACATGTTTACATACACCCAAATACTAAGTATTAATATAAGTCTGTGGGTAGGCACGTATGTAGGAATTATGTAGGATAAGAACCCCTTTATAGAGCTACACACGGGCATAGCCTTGTAGCATGATTAATTCTGATTTATTGTAATTTTTAGTTTGGGAAAAAAATACATTATTATTATTATTATTATTATTATTATTGATCGATGTTCAATGATGCGTTTGATTTTAGCCTTAAGGCTGAATATACATTCGCTATTTTCGACTACACGTACTTGGTTCGCAATGCTAAGTACTTCAAGCCCTACTCCGAAGTTACAGGGCGAGTGGAAAGTGTTTATAGGGGGATGTAAACCTGAGACTCTTTGTCGTGAGGTAGTGTTGTATTTTTGCATAAAATGGAGTAATAAGGCCACAGGAGCGGTTTTAAACAGTCAACTACCAGTCCACATGTTTTTTTGACAGATCGCGAAAACACAACACTACCTCATGCGGAATATTTTTTTGAAAATTTTCGGACTAAAAAATGTATGATTTTATCGTCACATTTAGTAGAAAAGCTTGATAAATGTTTGTACTATTTACCGTAGCCATGTTGCATTTTGGCAATTTTTATTTCACTTACGGAAGTGGGTAATTTCAACAGCATTTCTCTACTTTTCTCCTGTAAAAGCTAAACATAGTGTCCTACTTTTACTCGTTCGTTTCGCGTTCAAATAGCACACTATGTTTAGCTTTTAGAGTAGACACAATCAATACGATATTGCAATTACCAGTCTCCGGTTGTACTAATATGTAAACATTAGTTTTGTCGAATATTTACTTTCGCACAGTGGTTTTGGCGGAGTTCGTCGAGAATGTATGGTGGCCGTTGTAGTCGAAAATAGCGAATGTATATTCAGCCTTAAGTTAGGTATATAAATAATGAAATATTTACTGAACACTTACGATTCCCAGTATGTATTTCACTCTCTTATTTCTAGGCAAGCAACTCGTGTTTATGTTGTTCAATGGGGAAGCATTCGACTACATCGGATCCAGCCGAATAGTGTTCGATATCCAGCAAGGTGTATTCCCGTCGAAGGAAAAACCTCTGTCCCTAAACCAGATTGGTTTGATCGTGGAGCTAGATCAGCTCTCAGGGAACAATCTTTTCTACCATAGTCGTTCTAGTTCCACGCCTGTCGTAAGTCCCTGCTTTTTTATTGCCTGTCTGTAGGTTTTGGTAGTGCCCTTAGGTAGCTGCGTGAGAGCATCCCTTTGCTGCTTGTATGGAATTAATGGAATTAAAATAAAGGGTCCGACAACAGTCGCACTAAACTTTCTCGCCCCGTGTGATTTTTTTTTTTTTTTTTTTTATTTCTTTGAGATTTTTTTGCGGGCGTAATTTTTAAGCAATCCAAAATCGGTTGAAAATGACCCGAGAGCATCTATCTGAGATCACTCCCACCTAGTTTCATGGCTGTCATTCTATTACTGTAGTCCCAAATGCGTTCCAACCATTCAAAAACGTGGTTTCTCATTCTCAACTCATTTTCGACACTTTTTTGACTACAACGGCCGTAATTTTGAAGATAACAAAATTATGTTCGACAGATGTTTAAGTTACATGGTTCTACACAAATTTACCAAATTTCATGACAATCGGTCAATAAATGTGAATGGCGCCGAAACGATCTAACTTTGGTCCAGAACGGCCGTAATTTTCAACCAATTCAATTTTAGTTGAAAATGACCTCGAAGCATCTATTTGTCAACACACATACCAATTTTCAGTGTTATAGATTGAAAAGTGTACCGTCGGCGCTTGTCTAAGTAACCAAAAACACGATTTTTGAATTATTTTGGCGGTTTTTTGACAATAGCGGCCGCAATTTTTGACCAATCAAAAAATCCTTGAAAATGCCCCTCGGCAGTAATTTTAGACAGGTCCATACCAAATTTCATCAAAATCGGATGAACGGTATAGGCGCTAGAGCACTGCACGGACTGACGGACGGACTGACGGACTGACGGACGGACTGACGGACGGACAGACTTTTTCCAGAAACCACTTTTTTGGACTCAGGGGACCCCCAGGATCATGGGAAACCCAAAATCTCAATTTCGAAATTTTGCACGAAAACAATACTTTCTCGCCATATATGGCTAGCGAGAAAGTAAAAAGTAAGTATTATGGCAGTGTTCCCATTGAAGACAGAAATTCTACCTTTTTTCCTTGCATACATTTTCACTGATTTCTCCTGAATCTTTTCGTCAAGTGGTGGAAATGCCCTAATTGGTCATTTTTCAGGTAGCCAAATTTGTGGAGACTCTAAGCGCTGCGCTAGGCCAGTTCGGGGTCAAACTGAACCAAACCCAAGGGAAACTTCCACCTGCATCGCTTCAAAGATTCCTCCGCGCTGACCCAGACATTCCAAGTCTAGTCCTATCAAATTACGATACTTCTTACACTAATCCGTAAGTACAATGTCGGATAGGACCAGTGACACAATTATTGGCCAAATGTAAAATGAATTGTTTAGACTTCAGGCAGGCAGGTGATGTCAGAGTTGAATTGTTGGTATTTAACCATAGATAAAAGGAACAACCAAACCAAATAGTGACAAAAAGAGCGAATCCCCCTGTTACTTATGTGGCAATTAATGAAACCCAAGGTAAATTTAACTGAAGGTCGGCCTTTTTGGGTAAAACCTAACTGTTGTAATCTTATTGTTTTCAGGTTTTACAATAGCATAATGGATGACGAATCGTTCCTAGGCTACGTGTACGGCAATGGATCGCAACCTACTAGCGAAATCCAGTCCAAAATCAGTCAGATGTCCATGAGTTTGGCCAGAGGCCTGTACACACTTCTCCATGACAAACCATATTACAAGCCTCTTGAAGACAAAACAGAGCTTGTAAGTAGTTTTTCGCCAGTTTTCTTCTGGCATTTGTGTGTTGAAATTAGATCAAATTTATTAACGTGGGACCGGTTTCATCAGTCGATCTTTTTTTTGGGACCGAAATCACTCGGTTGTTAAATCCCAGTGTAGTATGCATATTTTTACGTTACAGGTGGATGAACTGCTGCACTGTTATCTGGAGTCCCTGAACTGTTCATTTTTCCGCAATGTGTCAAACAACGCCTCCCTGCCGGCAACTCCTGCCCCTCTTTACGTTGGAGTTCATGGAAATAACAACACCATCACACGATTAACGGGTCTGACGCTGGCCTATCTTACAGGCACCGAAATACCTGCAAACAAATCAGAATGCCGGAATCGTACCTTACCTGTGAGTGGACAATTATCGAAATTATTTCATACCAACCAATGATGGTTTTTTTTTGGTTTTATGATAAAGGTAGTGGTGGTATTTACTTAGCTGAGGAATGGGGAGACATACAAAACGAAGATATTAACTAGGCTATATAGAGAAGTATCCACTGTGTTCAGTTGGCAGCACTGCGAAATGCCATCTCTCCAGCCAGCGTACATTGCACGTGCTCCTCTAGGAATAAATATTTAAAAAGTCTAATTTTTACAGGGAATGCAGTATATTTGGATGAACAATAAATGCGTTGAAACCGCGGTGAGCTATTCTGTTGCTTACAGCCCTGCGTTCCAAATCATGGGTAAGCATTCCTGTTATCTAGGGTAGGACACAAGGTGGGACACTTTCGTTGTAGACTGCTTAAATCTTGGAAAATAACGCTGGAGACGTAAAAACTGTCTTGAGGATGAGCTCGATAACTCGAATTGTGCTTACTGAGCTGATTACCTTCGGGAGAAAATGGTAGATCTACCTACATATATTTTTGAAACTAAAAAAAAAATGTTGTTGACAAAATTTGTAATCAATTCTATAAAAGGACTGGTTGAAGTTATTAGGTTGGTTTGAATAATCAAGACTTTTGAACTACATTGTGCAATTGCATTCATTTTAACGCAGGTGCTCGGGCTCACCAGAATGTCTGAAATAGTTGGTGTGGTAACACAGGAGCGATCGTTACGTGTTGTTCTATGATGGCATGTGGGTGCTGATATTCTATCGGAAACTCATTGTACAGGTTATAACTGGACTTCAAATTCATATTCAACATGGACCGAGAGTATCTGGAGGGAGCTGGGTATGCGGATGTTCCTGAAGCCAGCTTGGAAACACGAAGTCCTCAACATCACTACGGGCCTCCTCATACTCGTCGTGAGCTTCATCGCTGTCTACTTCGTCAACGCCAAATCTGACATCCTGTTCAACAGGGTTGTGTAAGTTCTTAAGGGAGCTCATTGTGTACGTCTGTTGCTGTTGCAAAAATGACAGGTAGTTGGATTCGGGAGGTAGTGTCATTAGAGTTATTCTGCGAGGTTCCATTAACCAATCAGAGCTGCTCTCCCGACTGTCTGCAAACGACTAGAGACGCAGGAGAGTATAAAATTTAAAATCAGGCGCTTGGATTGGTAGATCCTAAAATACATTGTTGTACCTAATCTTTTGGTTTATTTTGTTTCAGCTTAAGATCAACGGAAGGGGCTTGGTAGGACAACGCCGCAAGTCAGATATCTCTCACCACCTTCAATGACAATTCTACGCCGATAGTTCGGATGTAACTGATCTCAATGTTGCATTTTGTAGTTTGATCCCCTGGCTGGACTCGACAGGTTCTCCTGTTTCGAGATCAAGTGGTCGCTCAGATTCTCACTGATCCATGTAGACTTCATCTCGAAATGGGGCAACCTAAAAATGGACATCTTTACCTTGGTGGTGTGGGGTTTTTGGGACCGTACGTCTTGTGACTTTCATTCAGTTGAAAGGGATGGTAGGTTCTTACATTTTCGAGATGTCTGATTTGCTGTTTTACTCAAATACCTACCAATAGGATGCGTAGTGTAAATAATAGATAGGTAAGTACTTAAGTAATTTATTTAGGTAACTTTTCTGTCTTGTATTAATAAATAATAATAATATTAATAAATTGACAAATTAACTAACCTCTCCTTCTAGCTTTTGTAGTGCTGTTTTATTTTGTTTTAATTAATAATTTCAGTTACTAATAAATAATGTTGAATATGCATTCGTCGTACCCCGATGGGGTTATTACCTAACTTCTGCTGTATCGACAATGCATGGTTACCTACAAATAAAACTCATTAATCGTGTTATAATGCTCTTCCGTTGTCAGGCTCAAGCTCTGTTGTCCGTTACTCGAAGAATATGCTACGTGTACCCTATTGCTTTAAACAAACCTAGCGAGAATGTGGAGATTCGTGATTCTGACCGTCTTGAAAATTTTGAATTTCCCGCTTATTTTCACATTTTTTTAAAGAGATGCCTGGATTTCTTTTATTGTCCCAAGAATTTAAAATTCAATATAATTAAAGTGTTTATTATATATAATATAATTTACAAAACAAAACTTTTAGAGGAGTTTAAAGTTTCAAAAATTGCATGCTTCTGCCACGTCAAAAAAAGTGATGGCCGAAGCGGAGAAGGAAATGGAAATGGAAAATCAGTTGCGTTATATCCGTTCGGAGGGATTTTAGACTTCCTGTTGCTGAAAAGTTGGGGAAAATTACAAGGACCGGAAGGTAATGTCATAGAAATCCATTTTTGTGCCTGAATGGCTTAATTTGTTCCGAATATTGTGTCAAATTTGTTCCTTTCGGCTGGTGTTATGTTGTGACGCATTATGGACAGAACAAGGACATCGTTTCAAATGTAAATTTGGATCTAAAGTCAAGGAGCATCTAAAAAATAAATTCCCTTTGAATACTTGATACTATGTATGATGTGTATTTTGTAATGTTCCACATTTCTTGAGTAGATATCCCAATTCTTGAGTATCCCATGCTCAACTAATTCTGCACAGTACCGGTAAGTAAGTAGAGGTATCTACCTAGGTAGGTACAGTTTGACATAAAACCCCCCAAGCATAGATACTAATTTACCTTCGGAACGAAGTTAAGCTTAACAATGCTCATCAATGGTTTTAAGACTTGAAACCTGTTTATTTTGCAGTGATGGATCCTTCTGAAGACAATGTTTACATTTTGGGGGGCCAGTTTCTGGAAGGGGACGACCAGCTTCTCATTCAGGATGACTTTTCAAGAGGACGAAAACAGTAAGCACAAATTATTATCAAGTCACAATAGGGACGCTATCATTGGAGCTGACAGTCGCCTTGTTGTCAGTGACAACCTAAGTAATGTAGGTACCGAAGTAATGAAAAGATCTTTACCGACGAAGCTATGGTTTTTTTAATTGCAGGATTTTTACTTTGGAGGATATGGAGCAGTTGGAAGATGAAGGGATTCTCGTAGAAGGGGGTGATGGCACAGTCGAAGATATTCTTGGAAAGCCAGTCAAGACTGAACCAGAAGAAAATGTGCAGAAAGCATCTCCTGGAAGTGCGTAACATTTTTTTCCCCGCCAGTTTCTGAGTAATTAGCATCTACTTCCCTCCTACCTTTAATTTCATAATCCGCCTGGCCGGAACCTGTTCCGGAGGACATTGACATGATGTGATGTGATAAGTGATAATAATAGCTTTGAATAGTGTCCTCAATGAGTCCAAATTTGCAAAGTAAAAATTCAGCGAATGAAATCTTAACCGTCAAACACAGCCTGGCGTCCCGAGTTGAGCCTTAGTGTGGCAACGAGCTACGTAGAATATACCTACTGCTTGAAAACGTAAACAGTGGGACTGTTTCTAGTTAGGTACTGACTGGCGAATTTTGAAATCAGTGCACCTTTTTTGTTGCAGCTTCGCAAGATGGGCTCCCGATCCTGAGGCATTTCTTACTGTCAGATCAAGATTCTCCTCAGTTTATGGTGTCTGATGATGATGACGCGGATCTGCTTGATCTTGATTTACCTAAGTAAGATGGGGCACTCTTTATTGGATCATACTGGTTTCTACTGGGCATCGACGTACAGCAATTTTTAACACATTTCTTACTGACCGCAACATAAAACTGAAATTGATTTGGAAAGTAAATCCTTGTTCATAGTGTCATACCTATCTTGATTTTAGGGATGAGTCGGGATGTTTTGTGGAACACATGGATATCAGAGCACCTGTCGTACTCTTACGGACACTTCTCACCAAGAGACTTGGCATTGATCTCTCCGAGCATGACTTCTGGCTTCAAAACGCTCAGAAAGTAAGTCGGGTTTAGCTGGAGGTGTTTTCGCATTTTCTTACACAGGTAGCTTTTAATTTATTTTTATTTTCTTCCAAATTTTTCACATACATTTGAAGCACCCTACCCTGTGTAATCTTGCCTTACTACGAAAATCAAATCTGGAGAGAGATTCGATCTGTGATACGGCTGTAGGACTTCTATATTACGATTTTTTCAACGTTACCATTATTTTTGCAGTTGGAACCACAGAAGAATCTGGTGGATCAGTGCGTGCAAGGTGAAGGTTTGGTTCAGATCAATGTGGAGGTCGTGGAAACAGATGGAGACAAGAGGATTAATATTGTCGACGTTCTTAAACCAACTGAGGAATTTTTACAACGGCGTAAGTTTGTGTTAACCGCGCTTGAGTGTTATCATGCCTCAGTTGCAACTCTTTTGCTGTTCCTACCTCTATCAGCTCTAAAGCTAATTATTTATTTAATTTTTGTTTACTGTTTAGTTGAGTCACAGGGGTTTGAAGTAATTTAAAGGGGAAGGGGAACTCCTGCTGCTCGAAGATGGTACCGTCGCGTCGTTCCTTCATATAGACCTGGAGCATGTGGGAGGCTGTTGAAATAATTGATCTAACATAACATTCGTGGTGATGTTTCAGAGAAAGAAAAGTCTACAAAAAAGTCTGGGGTGCAGTGGGTTGTGGATCACAGTTTTCGAGAAGAATTGAATCGGCTAAAAATCCCAGAAGGTGAGGCTCCTCTCATGCTATGTCGGAAGGAAACTAACCAAATTATTCCGAATGTTCTCTCAACGTGTGTCATTGTTTGTCTAGATCCTCTTCTGTGGACCAAAGAACAGGTGAAACTTTGGTTGCTGTGGGCTGTGCGGCAGTTTAACCTAGTCGGTGTGAAGCTGTCTGACTGGATGATCACGGGGAAAGAGCTGTGTGAAATGACGTTCGACACGTTCAAGGAAAAGTGTAAAAATGATCGAGGTGGTATCTTCTGGACACACTTAGAACTTCTACGAAAATGTGATCTTTTGGGTGAGTCCACGCTTTCATCACTTATGATACTCGAAAGCCATGTTGTTAACTGATTGGGTAAGGTTCATATGGGTGGGTATTCAAGCATCCAGTTGAAGACTTGGACTGAAAAATCTTTCATTTCAGGATTATATGACGTAAAAGAGTGCCCCTCCTTAAAAATGAAATACTTTTACAGCTGTGGTGGCGAAGGAAGATGAGAAAATAGCTGAGGCAGCAGAGTCCGTGGAGGAGCCTCAACAGTCCATGGACATGCTGATAAAAGATCGTGCCGCCCTCAAGAGGAAATTACCTCCTGAACCCCGCGCTCGCGAGACTCCAAAAAGGTCTCGAATTCTCGGATCTAACCAGGCTGTTACTGAGCGGCGCACTGTTGGAGGATGTACTAAAACAGGTATTGTGAAGTATCCCTCAAAAAAAGGGAATTTGACTGAAGTTTACAATCCCCATTTCGTTCCTGTTTGTGAACTGTAAGAATCAAGAAATATCAACCACTGTGGCCACCTCAGGGAGAAATAATTATTACTGCCTTTTTTCAGGGACAAACGGGCAAATACAGTTATGGCAGTTCCTCCTTGAGCTCCTGACAGACAAGAACCACCAGAGCGTTATCTTTTGGGTATCAAGTGATGGTGAATTCAAACTTGAGAACCCAGAGGTGGTCGCACAGCTGTGGGGAAAAAGAAAACAAAAACCAGCCATGACGTATGAAAAGCTGAGTAGAGCATTGCGTTACTACTATGATGGCGATATGATTGCAAAGGTTAGTTAAAAGAAGTTGGGTAAAGTAAGTCAGTGTAGGTTAAAAACGGAGGAGGCACCAGTCCAGTTAAAAAGCACTGAAAAATATAGAAGTGTATTGTGATAGTGTTACAATACTTGACCGAATTGAAAGGTACCTTGTAAATACGAGAAAGTCAAGTGCGACCATTGTTGGACCGTTTCTTTTTTTTCTGTGAAGGTGCCTGGAAAGAGGTTCGTGTATAAATTCGTATGCGACATTCAGGAGCTGCTGGGCTACTCGGCTTCTAGACTGAACCAACTCGTAACAGAAAGTGCAATGCGGCACGGGCTGCCCACTCCTCGCGAACCAGAATTCTACGAGCATCTCGTCTGAACGCCTGGTTTTTCGTAAGGTAGGATTTTGCTGTTGTTAGGAACTAGAGTGGTCAAGAGTTGAACGTGAGGTTTCACTACCCTCCTTTCTTTGATTTCTTGCTTATTAAAACTTGTAATATAAAAAGTTGATTGTCATCACTGTGACTTGATGGTTTTTATTATTTAAAGATAAAAATGACTTAGTACTCGTGTCACAATATTATTGTGATGCATTGCTTGTTACGTAAAGCAATTTTTAATTATTTTCCGTATGTTTTCAAGAATTGGTACAAAAACTCCCCATGGTTGACTGGTTGTACAGACCTAATAATTTTGCAAACAACGCGAAAATTGTTTTTATAGGTTTTATAGATTTTTGAACAACCTTATGCAACTATGCTTGGTCGTATCGTATATTGGAGATACATATGGAGCAGGGCTGGCCCAGGGGACTAAAACCCTGGGTTCGCAGATGTAATAATTATTACAGATTCTATGTACCAACAATTTAATGTACATTTAAAATATTGAATATTGGGCCACCACTTACAGTTGCATAAGTTACATACCTAGGTAATCTTATATTTCCCAAGTGTAGTGAAATGCATAATCATGGATTTTCCATTCCAATCAAGTGATCTTGATTTTCCTTCACGTTCATTGCAGATACGTTTTCCCCAAGAAGTTTTAGAACCACTCTAGAGAGTAGGTACCTACCGAACACAGAAAATCAGGTGCATGTAGGCTAGTCAGGATTTTCTTATAAATAAACCTTTTGCAAAGAAGAAAGTACAGGTTTTATTTGCATTCAAGTTAGAGCCAGTTTTGGAAATAATTATTCATGTTAATTCAGCATAAATGGCTCTCGCTTCTGAGAACCCTTTTTAGTTAAGGTGAGTAAAAGACTGTTGTCGAGAGGTTTGCTTGAACTGCCCACTGGCACTGACTTAATCCCCCCTGGCGGACTAATGGTGGGTTGACCTGCCTTGACCCTGCAAGACTTGTCCTACCTTCTTCAACGTTGAACATCAGCAACTGATTATTTATGATCAAAGTCTGCTGATCTGTGACTCACATGCCTTGGCCTATCTTAGAGTGAACAGTCAAAGTTTATTGCTGATGCTGACTGACGTCGTCACAGTGTTCCATCTGCTTCAAAATAAAGTCAGTTGGGATCAGCCCAATTCTAGAAATCTGGTTTATTATTTAGTCTAACCTAAATTAGTGTGCAGTGGTTTTTAAAAACTTTTCACGGTACCTACCTATGGGAATTCTCTTCCATCGTAGAGGGTATAGTAGGTTTCAGAAAAGCGAGATAGGATTGGTAGCGTAAGCTGCTAGCGTGACTATTCAGGTGGGCATTTACGGCAGACTTCCTATAGCGTGGCTTGCTGTGATGCTTTTCTTCACAAAGCGGTTTCTTAAAGTATCCTTCCCTTTACGCTTTTCTGAAACCTACTATACATAGGTACCCACCTGCTCACGCAACGTCAGAGACAGAGGCATAGACATAATACTCCTTACCAGACTTCGGCTTCGGCCAATATAGATCCTACTTTTTCAGTGTTACATCCCACCGGGCGCTCACGCAGTAAATAAAGAACGAGATAAAGCTTGTCATTGAAACTCAAGTAAATAAAAAGTTGAACTTATTGCGTTCTTCCCTAGACAGGTGTCAAGGCTTATAAACGACAGCCAAGTTTTGTGGCTGCGGTATGTATTTTTTCGCCGTCCAATGTTGACGGAAAAACACCCTTTCTGATCCACATTCCTGCTAGATGTACAGATGTACTGTTCGATAAAATTTACCATTTTGCTAGATTCTTCTGTTGAAATAAATGACTAAGGGGCCAAAAATAATTCAGCCTATTTTCTTTTTCTCTCTTGCCAATAAGACGAAGTATGAATAACTGGGTACAGTACACTAGAACGATTTTTGCGATCAAGTGATTAACTATGAATCTTTTGATTAATTTCTCAGTACGTAAGTAGGTATACCTAAGAGTTTACTGGAAGGCCTGACGTTATATGCTTTGGTCCCACCTTCTTTTCGAGGGACAAGGTCAGGCAACCGTACACAAAAAAATATCTCCCGACCCCCTGGCGCTTAATTTGTTTCTTATCCTTATAGCTTCAACTTTCAACCTCGGCCTTTAAGTCAACTGCTGTTGTCAGTCGGCATATTTGTTACGTCATGGCATTGTTGTTTGGCCGTTGGTCCCCTGCGAAGAATCCGGAAAATCACCAACAACGTTTCCACACGCTCTCCACTGTTCTGAATCTGATTTACGGTCGAGAGTATTCCGTACTGTTTCGTATTAATAATCCCTTCTAAACACGATTCCGTGAGTTTCATCCCAATGAATCATAATCGTACCTACTTACGCAACTCTCCACAAGTTGTGTTACTTGCTTGGATACACAAACAATGACATCAGATCAGTCATCCTCAGAGCGTCCTAGGTCACCTTTTTGCACCTAGGGAGAGTTATTTGATTCAGTCGCTGCAGGTGACTTCCGTCTAATCCGGCTTATTGCGGCTAGTGGAAACGCAGTAGAAGGCTCGTCCCCTGACGTCACTGTTGGACTCATTGGACTCTGACGCTGGGGAGATTGTTTACACCGATCGGCGACCTCTGGATCTTCCGAGACCAGTATAGGGCTTCCCTTATATAAACCCTTCACTCTGTAGCTCTCTAGTTATTATTCGAGGACTGCTGAGGCTGATGGTACTGCCAGCATCCAGTATTCGCAAAAAATCAAAATGCCTGGTCTTGCGAAGGAGGTGAAATTGTAAGTTTTTTCAAATTTCTTTCCACCTTGATTTTTATTTTATTTATTTCCAGTTAGGTTGGTTATTTACCTGAATATTCAAAAATCCCCCTTCATCGAGTGAAAATATAGATATTGATGTGTGTTTTGCGATCCTCCGTGTATGTACGAAATGTTGTAGGTACCAGGTAGGCAGGTACCTCCTGTTCAACACCCTGAGTCGATGACCATTTGTGAAGGACCTTCATACATTTCTTGGTACTTAGTTGTCGACTGAGTCAGTAACAACCTATACTGATAACTATATCTACTGTTTCTGTTTAGGTGCACGACTGCAGCAGCAGTGGCCACAGGGGGTAAGGTGAAGCTCCCTCAGATTACCCTTAAAAGAGGAGCTAGCTCACCACTCAGCCGCTTGGGGCGCGAACTGCAGGAGTATGTCGAAGAGAAGATACAACTTTGCAAACCCAAAGACGTTCACGTGTGCTCGGGGTCTCAATTCGAGAACGAACAACTGCTCCACCTGATGGCCAGTCAGGGAACTATCCGTCACCTCCGCAAGTATGACAACTGGTGAGTGCAATCATTGACTTTATTACATTTAAAGTGAGTGGTAGGGCTCAGCTAGACGGCCTCGATAGCCGAGTGGACTAAATGGTCGACTTTTGAGGAGCAGTGAGAGCCGGGTCACACCGGTTCGATCCCGATCCTACCAAAAAGTTTTTCTGCTCGGCATTCGCCTCTGATATGTTCAGCATGTCAAGTGAAATGTATATCGAGGCTGTGGTGGTTCGGAACCCACCTAAAACTGTAGGTACCCATCGTTTACAGTTTACTCGATGGCGGGGGAGCTTGGTAGTGCTGCCAGCTGAGCACAATGGATAGTTCTTGAAAACGGTCTAGTTGCTGGGCTTGTCCCCCCCCCCCCCCAACCCTCAGCTATTATAGGGCTCAGCTAAAGGCACTTTCAAACTTACGCTGTGTCTCATAATGAAAGTGCCTCATAACGAGTTCGTTCTCTCCTGTATTGTGCGACTTCGTCGAGATTCTTCTTATATTTTGGTTTATCTTTCTATTGCCGACTGATATCTAAATATAATTAATTTCAGTTGGCTTGCGAGAACTAACCCTAAGGACGTGGCGCGAGTGGAGAGCAGAACATTCATGTGTTCAGAACACAAAGAAGAGACAGTTCCTAGAGGCTCCGGTACAAGTACACTGGGCAACTGGCTGTCACCCCAAGACTATGTAAAGGCCACTCAGCAACGTTTCCCTGGGTGTATGCGAGGTAAGTTCCGACAACCAAAATTTTTTTTATACGAAAATTTACCCTCGATGTGGGACTTAAGTTAGCACAGCATTGCAATATCATAAGTGATTGTCAATTTGCAGGTCGTACAATGTACGTCATCCCTTTCTCGATGGGTCCAGTGGGGAGTCCATTGTCTAAAGTGGGAATAGAAATCACGGACTCGCCGTACGTGGCAGCATCGATGCGCATCATGACGCGCATGGGCACGCCCGTGCTGAACATGTTGTCTGAAGCAGAAGACGTGGTAAAATGTCTGCACTCCGTTGGTACCCCAGCTAATGGTCATCATGAAGTTCCGTCATGGCCATGCGATCCGGAAAGAACCATCATTATGCACAAGTATGTTTTCTTACAATTGATGGCTAGTAAGTCAAACATTGCAGTGACTGACATATCAGTGGGATTTCTGTCCCCGGCCTAAAAATCTTTTCAGTTTATCCATCAGTAGCTATTGCATTACAATTTTTTACATAAATTATTTATTTTAGACCGGACGCCAATGAAATAATATCGTATGGAAGCGGATATGGCGGAAACTCGCTGCTGGGGAAGAAAGGTTTCGCCCTCAGGATAGGGAGCACACTCGCTAAGCAGCAAGGGTGGCTCGCTGAGCACATGCTGGTAAACCAGAGAAAGTGTAGTTGTCTTATGCTTTACGTAGTTTCTGATGTAAAAATAAGGAGAAGAAATCCAAAAGTTTCACTGGAAAGATGTACGAAAAAATCACTTGTGATTGTAACCTTTTTCAGATTGTGGGGATAACGAATCCAGCGGGCGTGAAGCGGTATATAGCCGCGGCATTCCCAAGCGCCTGCGGCAAGACTAACCTCGCGATGCTCAGCTCTAGTTTGCCTGGCTACAAAGTGGAGTGTGTGGGGGACGACATAGCGTGGATGAGGTTCGACGCCAATGGTGTTCTTAGAGCCATCAACCCTGAAAACGGCTTCTTTGGCGTTGCCCCTGGTGAGTTACCAACATATTGTAGGAAACATGAGCGCGCATAGCCGTAAAAAAATATGGAGTTAAGTCAACCGTAAAGGATGATTAAAAATCTTGTTTTTTTTTGTTACTTTTCAGGAACTTCGGACGCTACCAACCCTAACGCAATGAAGACTATATTCCGAAATACCCTGTTCACGAACGTGGCCAGCACCGGTGACGGGGGTGTGCACTGGGAGGGGTTGGAAACTCCTTCCTCTCACGTTGTTGATTGGAGGGGAAATCCCTGGAACACAGGCTGTAGTCAACCTGCTGCCCACCCTAACTCAAGGTATATAAAAGCTATTAAAAATCACACTCATTTCCATGCACCCAGTTCAACCACCTATTTTAGAATTCAACGAAATGACCAGGTCTAAAACTGTTTTCACCATTTCAGGTTTTGCAGTCCCGCTGTGCAATGCCCCATTATGGACCCCCACTGGGAGGACCCGGAGGGGGT
Source organism: Mesopsocus fuscifrons (assembly GCA_950004255.1). Classification (NCBI taxonomy): domain Eukaryota; kingdom Metazoa; phylum Arthropoda; class Insecta; order Psocodea; family Mesopsocidae; genus Mesopsocus; species Mesopsocus fuscifrons. Next base: position 9,540,762 of record OX465381.1, read on the forward strand.
TCCCATTTCTGCCATCTTGTTTGGGGGTCGCAGGCCAGAAGGTGTACCGCTAGTTTACGAAGCCCTTAACTGGACCCATGGTGTATTTCTGGGAGCCTCTATGCGAAGTGAATCAACCGCTGCTGCTGAGCACAAGGTATATTTTTATTAGATCTATGTGACTGAACTTATCATGTGGCAGCTACTTCGTTTCAAATTACGTCATTCCAAGGAAACTGTATTTCCCTAGAAAAAAATCCTGTAGTTACCTTGTAACTCAACTTGCCACTGTATCCATATAATTTAGAAAATAAAGATTTTAGCATTGTAAATCAATTGCAGGGGAAGACGATAATGCACGATCCATTCGCGATGAGGCCATTCTTCGGATATAACTTCGGGCACTACCTCCAGCACTGGCTCTCCATGGAGCAACCCAACCGCCAAATGCCAAAAATATTCCACGTCAACTGGTTCCTAAAGCACGAGGTGTGTGTCATTGAAAATCTGATAAAGTATTTTTTTTTTATTGGATTATCTTAAACATCCAGCTCCTTACTGACCAGGGTGCCCAAGTTAGAGGCAGGACACCACTGGTTATTGATTTTCTACCATTATCGAAGATGTTATCGCAACAATTAACCACGGATGCTCTGATAAACTAAGACATAGTTTTCACTCTTACATAATCCTCACTCACATCCGCCACCACAACCGAATATGGTTACAATCTCTTAATTGACAATTACGATTGCAGGGCAAGTTCCTATGGCCAGGTTTCGGCGAAAATATCAGAGTGCTCGACTGGATACTACGGCGCGTGGAAGGAGACGATTCTATCGCCACGTCATCCCCTCTTGGTCTCATTCCCACACCTGATGCCCTTCCTCTCCAGGGCCTTGGTCCTGTCAACTACAATCGTCTGTTCCATGTTCCGACAGATTTCTGGCACAAAGAGGTAGGTGTTGTTATTTTTCTGTAGAACGTATCCAACACGCTGTGTGAGTCTGACACATGCCGCACTGTAGTTCATTATTTTCAGGTACTATTTGAAAATGGAGTGGTGAAAACGTAAATGGTATTAGAGTAATCTTTCTACAGAAAGTACAGAAACTGTAGGATTTGTTTCTCTGAAATATATATTTTTTTTTAAATGTGACTTTCATTCAACAAATATTGTGAAAAATCACACCTTACTGAATTAAATAAAAGAAAGTGATAGCCCAACAGTTTCCTCGGGAAATCACTAAAAAATATTAACAGCGCCGTTATAATTATTTCAGACGGAAGCCATCGAAAGCTATTTTAAGGAGCAAGTTGGCGAAGATCTCCCCAATGAAATTTTGAACGAGTTGAAGCAGCTCCAATCGAGAATCGAATCCATCGAAACCCAAAAGATGCGGGTTCGAACTGCAGCGTGATGCAAGAAGGTACACCGTTTGACTCATTTTTCGAGACATCTTATTTCTTTCACAGTTCCTCTTAGACTGAGCTTTAGTAGTTATGAAAAGAGTGAATAATCCTGAAAATGTATATTTTTCTCATATTGTTAATTTAATATAATTTGTAATCTCGTTTTATTTTATTGTATATGCCACTTCGGACCTCTTCAGTTTATGTATGTAGGTACTTACCACTAAGTCTTACCACCTTAGTAATTGGAAAGTAATAAATTCTTCTCTATTGGAACCCTCAACACATTTCTCGAAACGATTTTTAAAAACCATAAAAATGGTTTTGTGGCGTGTTCAACTTCTCGGCGGCAGCAATTTACCTCAGAACCAATCAGGCAATTTCCATAAGCTAAAAAACACAAGCGTAATATATTGATCATCTAATGGAACCGTTAAATCGAACTAGTGAAATCCAAAGAAATAAAAACCTCAACTCTCCCCAGGGGCCCGATTACACACATTTTGGATTAAAAATATTAACTTGGAATTTATCGTCTTTCAAATACAATATTTCATCAAGTTGTACAATATTTTGTTATTTTTTAAGTCAACACTTGTTTGACAAGCACTTGCCAACCCAAAGAAATAAAAATATTACTTTTACGTTCGTAGTTAGGTACGCCTGCCAATAGCAAGACGCTATTTGGAAAATCTGTCGGGTCAGTAGATAAAAATTCTAACAAGAAAAATGTTAGCTGAATAAATTTAACAATCGGAAAAAGTGATATTATTATAAGAAAAATGCAAGCGTGTAAGTGGACCCTAAGGTTTGTTATGATGTTCGCCACTAACTTGACCTGATTCCTTTTTGGCTTTCCTGCACGTGTCACACTCTCCCCCCTCTTCCACAATGCGAACTTGAATGGTTAAGCTCCGGCCACACCCGAGGCGAACTGTAACGGCTCCTGCGTCGGAAACCTGCAAAAAACAGCCGTGTGAGCTGTCCCTGGAAAACTACTGTGACGGTAAGAGGTGCAATGAAAAAGGTAGCCGTTCACGAGTGCTTCAGCGCGCTAGTCCAAATGGAGCCAGTTCGAATCCGTTTAGACTGTTACGTTTGAAAATCAGCTCACCTGAAGCTCCCGCCAACGAAACGTCCACATTCAAAGTCAAGGATTGCGCACTTTTGAGAAACCTGTCGTTTATTTAAAACTGTTTGTAAGAAACGAATAGTGCCAGCATTACGTATCAAAGGATTAGCTATTATTTTAACAGACCCACGATCTGTTCTTCCCAGAGGTATCCTTTGGAAAAACATGAGATTGTGTTATTCCTTCATTTAAATACAAATCCCGCGAACTGTGACTACTTTCTAATAACACAACAATGCATTTTATTTGGAACTAGGCTACTACTGACAATATGGTAGTAATCCGTTATCAGCTTGCGTTACGTAAGAACACATTCACCTTTCCTGATAACACGAACTTCCCGATGGAATTGTAGGAATGTGCATCTACACAGTATAACTTTCCCGGGCTTTGTGTATTATGTAGAATGGCCTTAAGGAAGAACTGAGGTTTACACTACCCGTTTCTACTTGCTGAAAAATTCTCACAGAAATATTTAGATATTAGATTTCCCTCTGCGAGTTTTCCGAATCGAAAGTCGGATCGTCCCAGTTGAGAGGTCTTACCTCGGCGATGGGCTGTACGGCATCTTCATCAAAAGTAAATCCAGTCGGAGGAGGGAGTGGTGGAGGGCTATTTTCAAAATTCCGTGCACTCTGCAGTTGCAGAGGACCCGCCAGCACCTCTAAGGTTGGGTCCAGATGAGCTTTTTTACTGAGACTCAGTCGTGGCTCTATCGTCGGTGTTTTCCCGCTGGTTGTGTCTGTAACTACGATGGCAGGTGCCCCTGAAGATGGTCGGCCGGGTGTTTTCAAGCTTGGCAGGTTTCCAATGGCTTGCTTTTTGTTAATAGGTCCCTTCTTTGGGTCGATAATGCGCTGATTCTCTGCTATGGCTCCTTTTGCTCTAAATCAAAACAAAAGAGACAACTCAGTTTCATGTAAAGTATTTTGCAGCGCCAAGGGCTGCGACCTCTTACGGTCCAGGATTAATTAACTATGACGTCACTCAGCATGCCTACCATCATTACCCTAATGCTGAGTGCTGAAATAATCCTGGAAGAAAACTAATTGTTCAGCTATGAACAAATATAAACATTAAAATTTTTAAACCCGTTAACCTATCAGGGCTTCCGACGGTGTGCCCAATCTAACAGTTTGGCTTGTTCCAACTAGGTCAGTAAAGTGCAAGAACGTTTCTTTCTAATTTTTACCTATGTTTAGCTTACGTTCGGCGTTGAAATCCAGGTGTAGGTGACACAGTTCTGTGTCTCCTAGTGGTCCCTTCATCCAAGCTGGAGAATGTGACGTCATTGCGCAGAGCTGCTACTTGGAGGGAACTACGCGAAGTAGCAGAAGGGCATGACGTTTTGTTGTAATGCCGAAACATGGCCAGTTCCTCATCATAATGCCGAATTTCTGCGTCCAGCGCTGTGCGGAGCTGCACTAAATGATGAGACTCCTGCAACATCCGAAATTCTTGAGAATTTGGCGTATGTACTCGTAACATGGGAAATACATATAGTCGCCGGACGGAAAGGAGACCAAAATCCAAGATGGCAGCGGAGGGGTGGTTAGCCCCTCTACGTGGCACCATTTAAACGTACCTTGGCCTGTTTATCAAGACTCCACTCTGCCGCCCTCAGCTCGCTAGTTAGGTCAGTTTTAGTCCGTTCTAGTTGCTTGACATACAAAATAAGTTCGGACTGTGTGAGAGAGTCCAAGTTGACGACACCTTGTTCTTCTATCTGCTTGATTTCCGTTTCGAGATGTTTTTTCTCCTTCTCCAGTTTCCGATTGGATTCTCTCTGAGCCTGGAACTTGAACCACAGCTCATTGTCTGCTCGAATCACTCCTTCATCTAGAAAAGTACCACATTTTATTCATTTTTAAGGCAGGAAAGGTGGTGTAGAAGGATGGGTGAAGTAGGGATGGTGGAATGGGATCTTCCAAAAATGGGTAAAGCCCCACGCCATAAGCGAGAATGACAGCCTCTGCGGGTCAGTTTATTCACCCAACTAGCAAACAATTAGTAAAACAAGTCATCAAGACTCAAAGTCAAAGCACAGAGGGTCAAAGCCATGCGACCTTTTTGTCTGAAAAATCAATGAAGGGAAAAACAAAGGTTACTTTACTAACCAATATTTTGTGGGAAGTTGCTTTTGATGTAAGCTAACTCTTTGTCCAGGTTAGAGATGATTTTCTCCAATTCCTTGTTTTCCCGGCCCAGCGCGTCTCTGGAAAATTAAAAATAAAATAATAATAGAATACTTAAACACTGACAGAGCATGCTATTACTATACATCACAGCTATGGCACTGACCGGAAAACAGTCGAATGAAAACTTGAATCTGTATCCAGAGGGTGCTATTTCAGTTCAGTAGGCAGAACATCCAGAAAATTATCTTTTATACATACATAGTATGTCATACTTTATCCATCCTTTGGTTTAAACAGTTCAGTGCTCAGGTTAACATCAGCAAGGCAAGGATATTTATAGGTATGGAGATAGTGACTGATTAGTGATTACTTAGGTACAGCTAGAAGGTGGAACGACTCACAAATAGATGCGTTCTTGGTTAAGCTCATTTTCCAAGTTGGACACATCCTTCTCCTTCTTATCGGTAGGGGGAGGCGTGTCAGGAACAGCTGGGTAATCTTCTAGACCACGCATATCTGTATGGAGATCTGTATAGAAAAACAAAGAAAGACTAGAAATTAATATTTTAGGGGTGCCTGGTACCTACCTACTTAGGGTAAAACACAATAGTCCGTACGTTCGTTACATCAAGGATCAGTTCCAGTTTCTACGATCGGTCACTAACTCACAGAGTGTGGTTGTTTTAATTCAGAACAGAAAACATGGAAATTGTGGGATTTTTTTTTTTTTTTTCATTGGGAATTAGAAAGCTAAGGAGCAGTTTAATAATTGTGCGAGATTTTCTTACTTTGTGCAAAGTTAATTTTCTTATTTCAGCCTCATCCTATACCAAAATCACCATTTTACTGAAAAAGTATCAAAAAAATGATAGCAGTGCGACAGATAGGTCTTACCTCTATGTGAGGAAGCTCCACTGAGAATGAATGATGTCGTGTTGTATTGAGTTGGAGAGAAGCCTGCGTAGCGAGGAATCGACTTATCGATAAAAGCGGCGACGTCTCCTCTTAATACCTACACATCCTCCCCCTCCCCTACAGGGGGTGGGGATTCTTTTCTTTATTGTAAAAATAATACTGAGCCTTGGGCCAAGGCCTCACCCGCTCAACCCCCGAAGGTCGGAGACTCATATTTTATTCGCAGAAACAGGCGCACGGATGGTGTCACTTGTCAGGAAGGAAATTGAAACTTTGAAACAATTAACAATCAAGGCTGCTTTATATTAGAAAAAATAAAATAACGAACACAATACAAAATAAACTAGTGCCACATATCGAACGATCTTTCACTTTTTTATATTCTGTCAACAGTATGATTTTGAGTCTTCATATGTACAATCATTGCCGCTTTGGTACTGTAACTTTTCCGACAGATACCGCAAGTAAAAAGCCTTTCTTTACTATGAGTCTCTTTATGACGGCAAATTTCAGGTTTAGTATTAAAAGACTTTTGGCACACGGTACACTCGTATTGCTTGTCCGGCTTCCAGCCCAAATGACAAATTAGAATATGATACTCCAGCCGACATCTAAGTCGAAAACTATTCCCGCAGAAACTACAGTACAACACATCTGGGTGTAAGTGATTTTGTGATATATGTTTGGTAATCCTTCTTTTCGTTCGATACAGCCCATGGCAAATGGCACAAAAAAAATAGCCATTCTCGTGATGCCATTTATGGACCCGATACGACTGCTCGCTTACTAATGTTCTATCACAAATATTACATGTGCATAATTTGGGTTTCCTCTTCCGTTTTCTCGAAGATTTTGTCTTCTGGGCAGATATCTTTCCACCTTTACCTCTGAAATAGCTATGGTCATTCAAGGACTCTCCACAAATTTTTCTCGCAGGCGATTTGCCTCGGAAATTTAGATAAGTTGTTACATCAAATACCAAATCTTCAGATTTTATTTCAGAACATTCACCACGAACCGAGCTTTGCGAAGATATCACTAGTGGGTCCAGCTTCACAGTCGAGCTTTGCGAGGATATCTCTAGTGGGTCTAGCTTCATAGTCGAGCTTTGCGAGGATATCTCTTGTGGGTCTAGCTTCACAGTCGAGCTTTGCGAGGATATCTTTAGTGGGTCTAGCTTCACAGTCGAGCTTTGCGAGGATATCTTTAGTGGGTCCAGCTTCACAGTCGAGCTTTGCGAAGATATCTCTAGTGGGTCAAGCTTCACAGTCGAGCTTTGCGAGGATATCTCTAGTGGGTCCAGCTTCACAGTCGAGCTTGGCGAGGATATCTCTAGAGGGTTTAGCTCCACAAACGCATCATCTTTAATGTTATTGGTCTTTTTACTAGATGAAACATAGAACGCCAAGTGACAAGTCATATGTATTACTAGGGACCGTTTATGTTTGAACGCCTTTTCACAGTGAGAGCATGAAAAAGGTTTCTCAGTACTGTGACTTTTTTGATGGTATGCAAGGGCGAATTTCCCCCAGAACCTTTTCCCACAAATATCACACGGAAAGGACTTATCATTATCGCGTTTATGTATATTCATGTGTTGAACAAGTCCGGCCTTTGTTGAAAAAATATTTCGACAGACCTTACAGATAAATTCTTCGTTTTGCAGTTCCTTGCGTTTCCTTCTTCTGTGTGTTTTCCTCTTTCTAGTCACGTCCGGTTTACTTCGCCCGCGTGGAACTAGATCAGCCGAATATTTTTCTCGAATGTGATTTTGGAAAATATGATATGTGAGTGAGCTTTTCCGTGCGTAAGCTTTCTGACAAATGCTACAATGGTAAAGCTCCTTTCCCGTGTGTAATAGTAAGTGTTGTTTAAGCGCATCATTTCGAGCGAACGCCTTCCCACAAAACCCACAGAAAAAATCCTTTTGACCCGTATGAGTTTTTAAATGTAACTGTAATGGTGTTTTTGACGCGAAGGCTTTATCGCATATAGTACACAAGAACTGTTTTTCGCCAGTATGTGACAACATATGCCTCTTTAGCGACGTTTTCGCAGTGTAACTTGCACCACAAACGCTACAAGTGTGGTCATAGACACGCTTCTTTTCTTTCCCGCTATGCATGCCCATAGTGTGTGAAGTGAGGTAACGTTGTGTAGTAAAAGACTTGGAACAGATGCTACAAGAGAAAGATTTGGTTTCCACGTGTATTTCCATATGCGCAGTAAGTGCGCCCTTTCGCTTGAATACATTGCCACAGACAGGGCACTGAATAGGGTCACTACTTAGATTCTGTTTCCGCTCACGGGGAGTTCTACGCCTCCCGTGAAAAGCTTTTTTATGACTTTTTAGCTCCTGTATTTTCGAAAAAGTCATATCGCATTTAGTGCAAGTTTTATAGTTACTTTTAAGACCTTGATTTTTTGTAAATGTCGATTTTGTACTACACGTCTCAACATGAATCTCTTTCTCAATTATCATGCTGTTATCTGGTAGCTCATCCTTTTCCTCGTCTGATGCCTCGCTATCGTCGACATCGATAACATCCAACACCACCACTTCTGGGCCTGTAATCGAAAACAAGGGATGATTTTTTTTTTTTGAGTTACCTAGGTACAGGTTTTTGTCCTGGGGATGGAAATATTTCCAGACTAAGCAAACATTCCTCGGTTTAGGTTCAATAACAGGAGTATCACCTAATTTTATTTTAGAGTTTCTACATTCCTATTCCATACGTGTTTCAGCAAAATCGGTTGATTAATGCGACATGATGTGAAAACCACTTTTTTGTGTCAGAGACATCTGGAACGCCTTTTGCAATGAACAACTCAAAATCGAAGTTTTACGAGATAGCATCACATTCTCAGCCCATGTATACGTGCGAGAAAGTAAAAAGAGCAATCACTAAAAACGTAGGTACCTTCCTCCTTAACGTTCGACAACGGCTCTGATTTTATGATCACGTCCACGGCTTCCGCCACTTCATCGGCATCTTTACCCACTGCAAAAAGGCCAGACCAGGTATGAAAGTTATTTAAAAACTGTCGGAGATAGTGAATCTTAAGCAGAAGTACTTTGAGGGAAAAATCGATTCAAGGATTAATACAGGTCTTTAGACCTACCTGCATTTTAAGAAAAGGTACCTATTAGTGCCCCCACTACAAGCCTTATCGACAACTGAGGTGGTTTCATTTCCATTCTACTTCAATGTCACTTGTGTGCACCTCCAGCCTACCTTGTAGGTATGTGGAAAGGCTCAATCAGTAGCTACAGATTTTCAGAGAAAATTCACAGATGGGTATACCTAGGTACCTACCTACTTACCAAAATTCTGTAGGAATGGTAACGAGAAAGGACGTTTTATGTCCTTGACAGGAACTTCTGCATCACTTGTGCCTGGAAAAGAAAAATGTAATCAAACAAACTAGGTATGTGAAAACCCAATAAGTAAATAGGTAGGTAAGTAATTAGGAAGGTAGGTAAACTTTGTACTTCGTATACGTATATAGGTACCTAGGAGGTGCAAAAAGCCCAGAAACTGCGAAATTAGGATGCAGGCATCGTATTGAGCTATTTTCCAAAAATCCAAGAGAGTTCTCATAAAATTCACCAGCTAGGTATGAAGTAAAATACACTACTTACAGGGTGATGGAGGGTTAATACCACGGTATTTGACTATCTCACAACTTGCCTGCTATAACCTCTTCAGCTGCTACAGTAAATATGAAATTTTCAGTTTCACCACAATAAGAATGATCTGTTTCCATTATTTTCTTCAGTTACTAAAACGTTTTATCCAAAAGATTTGAGAGAAACGTTACGCTGCAGTCGAAAATAGCAGCCATTTTATCATCAAAATGTAAATAAGGTGCGTCCATTCTCTATTTTAGGGCCCTAAGCGCGGTTTTTTTGGGCCCTTTCCCTTTTTAAATGGAGAGGTACCTACCTAGTAAGTTCAGATTGTTTTATTTTTTTTAAATTGTTTTTACAGATTTTTAAGCAATAACACATTAGATTCGCAATTAATTAGAATCAGTGATATTATTTGTAGAACTGTTTTTATAATATCTACTAAGTATCTACTTATTAAGTCGTTCTAGGGCTAGGATGCAGGTGGGTACAGGTCCATATACCTACATACCTACCTTCCTACCGTCTAATCGAGTATTGTACCTACTAATTGTAGGTACGATACAGGGTGTGGTGGTGTGGTAGTGCAGGTACCTATAGGTATAATTATATAATTATTATTAATAGATCATCATAATATCGCCAATCGGATAGGTGTGCCTATAACTAGGTAGGCAGGTAGGTAGGGACTTAGGTTGACCCTACAAATATTTTACCTACCTATAAGAACACAATGACATCATAAGTGTAGGTAGGTACGTCTTCATTGTGTTGGTATAGGTATTTCCTTTAATGATAACATTATTTAAATAAAGATCTGACTTCCACAATACGGCCCAATAGGCCTTAGTTTGGATCTCGATCTTATTAGCACTTTTATCAGAGTGACCGGGCTAATCATGATTATCGGACTCCAAACTTACCAATGGCATGCGTTAAGATAATATCGTACTGCTAACATTCAGTCGACGACTGATCGGCTACCAGCCGCAACCGCGGCCTCCTCGAATTATTACAGTGACACACTTTACCGTACACAGTAAGTTATTAATAAATTAACTACTTATTGTACGGCTATCATCACTGTGACATAGATACCTTAGGTGCAATGACGCAATGGCGGCCTTTATTATCAGTCAAGTATAAAGGAAAAAACTTATTAGGGAATATAGCAATACCTAGGTACCTACTTGTAGCTTCTACGTTTAGCTTAAGTATGTCTCAGGAACTAGGCGTGCATACATTTAACATCTAACGTAACAACCTTTGAGGAATTTGCCGAACCTCGATACCAAAAAGCAATTTCGCTTTTCCTAATAAAACTTACTTTTCCTAAAAGCCCAGTAAAGTCGATACCTCATTAATTTTTTAAACGTCATAAACAAAATTTTAATTGTGGAACAAATAAAAAAAACAGTAAAATATAAAAATAGTAAGAAACTTCAAGTTTTTGGCGGGAAAGTTACTTCCACGACTCCTAGATCCTGCCACGACTTCTTGTTGACATCATGGCAGCCGTCCCTCAATGATGTCAAATTTTTCGAATTTTCTTATCTTTTTGACCCCGAAGATTTGCTTCTTTGGTATGTAAACCTGATTATTATTACTACAGCTACGACTCTTGCGACAAGAAAACTAATTTTAAAGTGGAAATAGGTTGTCAATGCCGTTCCGATAACCCGATAATAACAGGCCTGCTTAGGTATTTACCTACCTACTCTTCTGTGCCTTTGTGATGTCAGTTATGAGATCATAGGTACAATAGGTACTAGGTATCATAAAAATGATTCATTCTTTATGGGATGGCACTTAACTTGGTAGAATCACTTGCAAAATTCCTACCTTAGAGCCAGATACCATATGTTTTATCTGTTTTGGCTGAAATCTGCCAATGAGAGGTAGGTAGGTATGTAGGTACTGAAGCTAGGTACGTAGTTCTATGCCCATGTCACCCAATTTAAAAATCGCAAAATTAATTGTTTGTCGTTCGGCTGGCCAACTATCTCAGCAATAGATTGTCAACCTAGGTCCACACAGTCGAAGCAAACTGTGTACTGTTTCTGCCTCAGCCTGAGTACACCCTGGACATGGTTAAGATCGTAGGTACCCACAGTTTATAAATTTGTCGCAGAGATTGGAATCGTTGCCCAAGTCACTACCGTTGCTATTGTTGGATTTTCCGCGTACCAAGTTCACGACTCAGTTCAGATACCTTTATTCTTTGTATTCCTATATCTAGTATTTGAATGATAGCTTATCATTTGAAAATGCAAAAATTCCAAGAGCGGGTGATTGGCACGATACATGTGGTGTCCTGTTGTGATACTCATCATGAGTGATATAGGTAACTCAAACTATTTGATGCTGAGGGGTTCCAGTACCTACATGGTAGAATGGCAGCTCTAAGCCTGCTTCCAGAATTTCGTGAATTCTGTGACTTATAGGGCTGATTCAAAGCAATCATAACTTTATTGTCCCCTCATTAAAGTTTGTTACGGTCGACGGACCTATTAACTTCATACGAGGGTGACTACAAATTATCCTGGAAAGAAGGGAGTTCTGGTCAAATATAAATGATCTAGCCACCAACTTATATTCCCAAACGTTTTTACTCCTTTTCTTTACATTCCTTCCCGTGTTGCCTGAGTGTTGGTTGAGTCGATCTGGATGGTAGAACTTTTGCTGGAAACTTCTTGTGATGGTGACAAGTCTGACCATACTAAAACGTCTAACTAGTACTGAGCGATTACTAATTGATGTTACATAGGAAAGTTCACCGCTCTAGCCATGGACGTATAGACTTGGCAATTGTCTGCTCATCACGTGAAAGTGCGCAATAGTGATAGATCTTTCACTGTCTGTCATACTTGATTTTCAACAAATTTTAACGTTCCATTCTTATCATTATCATTAATTGGCTGCGAACCGTAGCGTGTGGGTCCCATGTGCCCTAAAGCAGTTATCAGTCAGTCAGTCGCGTTTCTAGAATTTACCACCGAGACGTGCTAAACTGTCTGTATGACCTTGACTGTTGGTCATATCTGCTGCATGTGTACAAGGCAACGAAGAGGCTAGTAACGTGAGAAATTACTTAAGTTGTAGGTAAGGATGATTTTCACCCTTTCTTTTCCACCATCATATAGGAAAATATTGCTGCCTAGGTCGTACTTTTGTTAGGAGTCATAATAACATTAATGAAATGTTGAAAATAGAGATTTTAAATGACTGGAGGAATGGGCTCCATCATGAATGTCCACTGTCACCCTTAAAATGCTGATGTTTTTTTGCAGAAGACCCATCTTAATCCGACATGGCAACCGACTGTCCGTGATCAGCAACCACCTTCCTCCCACTTACAGACTGACGAACCGACCCGCACTTCAGAACTTATCTAAAGTCAAAGCGCTACTGGACATAACGAAAATAATCTGACCAAAAATATAGAAGTAAGTGTAGTTATATCATCTTTTTCTATTACTATCGTCAATTTCTATAAATGGTAGGAAATGGGGGGAAAAGAAGAACCTCCTATACTGCGGTGCAAGGGATAAAGAAATGCCTTAGGCGACGACCCAACTAGTGGCAGGGTGTCCAAAGTGTACCGCAATATAATAGGAATAACCGGTGATGACGTCACCTGCCTACACTGGGGTGGAGTTATTTTGGTCACCCTGCCACTAGCTGGGTCGTCGCCTCAGGCATTTCCTTATCCCTTGCACCGCAGTATAGAGCCCAAGCCAAATTTTTGCCAAACAACCCTCTAAAAATGTAGGAAAAAATGAGGAAAAAGGTAAAAACCATTTCGACCGAAAACTAAATGTCACTGTTTGCGCGTCGTTTTCTCTTAAACCATTGAAGAGTATTTTTAATAACTTCGTTATGGTTCTGTTTTAGGGATGACGTTGACAAAAGACTTACCTGTGGCCATGGGAGTGATCGCCCGGTGTATTACTCCTCGTGACCCCGGCAAAGCTGTTTTTGTGCACCGCCTCATAGTGCTTATTCTTACCTTCCTCTCTTATACAAGTTACCATATGACTCGAAAATCGCTTAGTGTCGTCAAAACTGTCCTTCATCGCAACTGCTCCGAAGTTCCTACTACAATAATTCATAATACGACTACATGGTGTGACTGGGAACCCTTTGGTAAGTTCATTGTCCTGTTTTGGTTACTTATTTAGGGAGAGGGTTATTTCTTCATGACATCCTTTGTACGTGGCGGTTTAAAATAGAGACATCTGGTTTTTTGGAAAGGGAGAATAAAATGTTAGAATCCTGGAATATAGTCGACGGCGGATAGGAGACCAAAATGGCAGATGGCAGCGGAGGGGTGGGTACCCCCTCTACGTGGCACCGGTACCTATGAGGCTGAGCTGCGAGCCACACTAGGCTAAGCTAAGCATCGGCTATATATAGATTTTGCCTGTATATCGTGTAGAGATGTAAATGAAAAAAAAACCGTTCTGTTTTTTTTTGTTTTTTTTTCATGTTTTTTTTTCACCGTTTTTTTTCTAGCATTTTTTTTCACGAAATTTCGTTTTTTTTTCAGGACTAAGTTTCCTAACATTTTTACAGCTTTTCGACCCGAGAATTATAATTTTAGGGCCCAATTCCGTCAATCGTACCGTAAGTGCTGAGACTGCTGTTTTCAGGCACTCGACTCCGCAGCCAGTACCTACCTCCTGCTCCTGCCTAGCCGCACTGAACCTGAGTGATATTTAAATGAATTACTATAACTGGTATTCCAGGCATTTTAGATCTTCAAAAACCCAAAACTGGTTAATTATAATTAATTAATACATTCTAAAGTGAAGTACCAAGTACCTCAGCCGCCCTGAGCTGATCTAGCTGGTGTGCTACAGTGTAGGTATCATATTTGTTTGAATCCTGAAAAAAAAACGTAATTCTGAAAAAAAACCGTTTTTTTCTGCGTTTTTTTTCTGTTTTTTTTCACCGTCTGAAAAAAAACCGTTTTTTTACATCTCTAATATCGTGTGACGTAGCCTAGTGTGGCTCACAGCTCAGCCCTCATTGGTACTGGTGCCAGGTAGAGGGGGTACCCACCCCTCCGCCGCCATCCGTCATTTTGGTCTCCTTCTCGGCCGTCGACTATACTAGGATTTGAACTTGGGTTATCGCAACATTGCGATTACAATCCACATTGGACTCAACCCTGCTTCTTCTTACATAATCAGTAAATCAGAATGTGGCAGTCACATTCTAAGTAAGCCATTGTTTTTGGATTCATCTTTGATCTTTCAAATCTGTTGGTACAGTTAGAGATTACACTTCAAGTAGATAAACTGTACTAGATAGGCTGCGGGCTGTCATTAATCGCAAAGTACCACAAAGAAGGTCAAGAATCGAGACGGCGCGACGAATGAAAAATGAAGTACTTAATCACTTCCGTTGTCCCATACTTAGTTGCATGTTATGATACCAAATTGACACGTGAAGAGCTTAGGTGTACCTAATGAGTTTGAGAAAGGTCAACCCCAGAACCGCCATCCTATAGAGATTAGTCTCAGCTTCAGGTATATTGTTTCTGTCTCAAATGTTATTCATTATTTTATTCTTCAGGTGGAAGCGATTCCGATGCTTTACTCAGCAGTCTGGATTCTGCATTCCTCTTCTCTTACGCTATCGCCATGTTTATCAGGTAATTTAATAAACTCAGTGCGCTGTGCCACTCCTGCCGGAGTATCCATCCCACACGAAAAATATTCGGATGTAAAAAAGGTATATTATAGTTCAGAATAAGAACACAGAATGTCCGCAAAAAGTGGAAACAATTAGCTGAACTGCTGAATGAATAACTTGTTTTGATTTCAGCGGTTTAGTGGCAGAACGGGTCAACTTGCGGTACTTCCTCTCCCTAGGCATGATCGCCTCCGGGATATTCTCGTACCTATTCGGTCTCGCGTACACCCTCAACATTCACTCCCTCTCTTACTTCATCGTCATACAAATATTGTTCGGTATCTCGCAAACTACGGGCTGGCCCGCTGTCGTTGCTGTCGTTGGCCACTGGTTTGGCAAGAGCAAAAGAGGTTGGTCGCTTTATTTTTTAGATTATGTAGTGATACGTAGAGCATTAATTTTTGATTTTCTCGTCCGTATGTAATACATGGGCTGAGAAACTAATGACGTCATGGAAAATTTCGATTTTGTGGTCTTGGGTTTGCCATCGACACTTCACCTATCACTTGGCTTTGGCTTTTACATGTGTGTAAAGACATAGTTCTTTGGTACACAAAACAACAGTTGGAAGTTATGGCCAAAGAAATTAATTAAATTAAAGAAAAAAAATCATTTTTCGTACCCTTCATTAGAAAATACCCACCCAGCTCCCTTCACTTCACCCATCTGCTGCTCAGTTAGCAAGTGAAAATAACGTAACTCGTTTTTTACTAGGTTTGATCTTCGGTATATGGAATTCGCACACGTCCATTGGCAACATCCTAGGCTCGCTAATAGCCGGAGTATTTGTAGAAGGCAACTGGGCCTACAGTTTCATCGTACCTGGCGCCATAATGGCTTTTGTCGGAATTCTTATTTTCTGCTTTCTTGTTGTGTACCCAGAAGATGTAGGCTGTCAGCCGACTTTAGAAGCGTCCGTCCAGGTAAGTGTGGGGAAGTTCTTGTCACGTTATATTCCATTTGGGATTTTCATCTTCATTGGGGGGTTTTCTTTGATTAATTTTGTTTTTCGTGGTATGTTTTTTTTGTCTTTCTAGTCCTTTTATGTGGAGTCTTCATGACTTTTTTTGTACACTACACCAACTGAGAAAAAAGGAGCTGCCTACCTGGCCTAAAAGGTGTTGGTCGTACTTACGTCGCTTTGTTGAAGTAATGAAACATTCATTCTTGAGCCTTTTTCGGTAGTTCTGTTTTAATGTTCATAAGAGGCTGTAAATATAACTAGAAGTAAAATTTC
The DNA here is from genome assembly GCA_950004255.1 of Mesopsocus fuscifrons. Taxonomy (NCBI): domain Eukaryota; kingdom Metazoa; phylum Arthropoda; class Insecta; order Psocodea; family Mesopsocidae; genus Mesopsocus; species Mesopsocus fuscifrons. Next base: position 9,556,907 of record OX465381.1, read on the forward strand.
TCATCTACTGCGCTGTGACTGGGGAGCTGGGGAAATTAGTGGATTGTCTGTTGATCCAACTTATAGTTTTGGATAAAAAATCAAAATGCCTTAATGTGAAACTTCGCCGAGAACTGCTGAATGAGGCTCACAAATGAATGTCCTTTTAGTCTTAGTCAAGGGTACACGTGCCTGTTGAAAGAGGTTGGGATTAGAAAGTACGTTAATGTTAATGCGCCGTTATTATAGTCAGTTGCTTTTTGTCCGTCTTTAGGGGATCAATGTATCAAGCGCTGGGTATTCCGCCATTCCAGTCACGGACTCTGAGGAGTCGGATTCAGACGACTCTCTCAACCGAGCCCCCGTGAGCCACCCCGTCCATGAGAGTGTTACCGCCCGAACGCATGTTCATGTAGGTTAACTTTCAAAGTCACTACTAGGAATTGATTCCAGCCTTCTTGTCAGTCTTTTTACTATTTTCAAGAACTGGAATCTGCATCTGGTTGGTTGTGACGTTCCCCAACTAACTCATTCTGCATGTTCGAAAAACATACATTTTACTCACGTAACTCATAGAAGTTGACGTTATTCTGGAAAGGCTGTTGCTCTGGTGAAAGGTGCCACCGAGGAAAGAACAATTATAGTGTTGCACATCCGCTGCAACCTTAGTGACTATTTTCTCAGGTGTGTGATTTCAGTTCTACTGTAGATGCCACAATACAGAATAGGCTTTACTGTCTATTCTCTATTTTGAAAGTAAAGGATTAAAATTTAGCTGCGCTTCAGTACTTATCAGATATATTTCCGAGCTTTGCATTGTTGGGGGTAGCTAGTGTGGAGGGTCTGTAAATTCTAGTGGAGTATAGAGATTGTCTCGTTTGAACTTGGGTGTCAAAGTGACGCCAAACCATTTTTACCTTGACTCGAAGAGCTTTCATTTATTTCCAGTTGTCCTGATCCGCGGTTGGCGTCATTTTTAGACGAGGAGACCTTTGAAATCTATAGCTCTTAGATAATCGTAGTGTGCATTCTACAAAGTGGTGTTATGATATGACAATTTTGTTGTTTGAAACTGTTTGTAGAGCGTTTCTTGCTGAAAGTGATACGTAGCTTGTGTAAATTTTGGATCCAGCTTTTCTAATGGGCCATTTTTGTTCCTAAAGGCACAGTCCAACTCTACAATCGTGAGTGAGTCGAGCCCTATACTGCGTGGCGAACCTAATCAAGCTATCGGATTCTTGGGTGCTCTAAAAATTCCTGTAAGTGAGCAAAAACATTTAAATTAGTTTTTAAAACTTTTTCAGTTTCTGGATGGAGATGCGGTATTTTCAACACTTTGCGTCTACCGTCCAGAAATTGATCAACCTCGCACCAAATGGTGTAGAAGCCACTATGTCACCTTCCATTATGCATGTAAGGAAATAGGCGTGGGCTCATATGTTTTTTTTAAGAGTTGCACCAGAAAATGTATTTATACTTGATTCCAGGGTGTCATAGAGTTCTCTCTATCGCTTTTCTTCGCCAAGCTTGTATCCTACACCTTCCTATTCTGGTTGCCGAGGTACATAAAGGACTCTACAAACTTAAGTGCGGAGCTCAGTGCTGATCTCTCCACGTTGTTTGACGTGGGAGGAATCGTGGGCGCCATTGTTGCAGGCGTGGTTTCAGACGCGTCACGCATGCCTGCCACTACGTGTGTTGCCATGTTGATCTCATCCATACCGTCTGTGAGTACCTATCTATTCAATTATGTCAAGCCTGTTTTGTTCTAAAGAGTAAATTTTATACCCTGATGTAATTCGACTCACTCACAAATGGGGTTCAGGCTGTAAAACGCCTCTTCTCAAAATCAGTGGAGTAGTTGCTTCTTTAATGGTCAAGGCACCAAGAGCTTGAGGACGTCAGCCTCCAGATGGCCGTTTTAATTCTCCTTTTTTACACTTTGCCCAATATTTCTGTTTTAGCTCATTTTGTACCAGCTGTATGGGTCAGACAACCTCGCTTTGAACATTACTCTACTAATGATCGGGGGAGCCTTCGTTAACGGTCCTTATGCTCTCATCACGACGGCAGTATCTGCTGAGCTGGGGACGCACGAGAGCCTCAATGGGAACGCTAAAGCCTTGGCTACAGTCACCGCCATTATCGACGGCACTGGCTCTATAGGTGAGTCGTTCATTATTTATAGGGATTAGATGCCAACTTTGCACTTTATGATGCACTTTTAGCACAAAGCAACTGCAGAGAACATAATGTCAATTTCTTTTAAATAAGTATTAGTCGCTTTTGGTGTATCAGATAGGCCGCACAGTGGTAGGTATAGTTTGCCGTTTCCTACACTGTTGGGAACATTTCCAGCGTAAAAGCGACTACTGAAACCTGCAAGATTATTTGACAGTAACTTATAGAACAACTTGAAACTAAATGTTTCCTAAGTTAAGTACCTTATCCTAGGGGTCATACTAACTTACTTGTGTCTGTGTTGCAGGTGCTGCAGTAGGCCCTCTTCTTGCGGGGTTGGTTTCTCCCACAGGGTGGCAGAACGTATTTTACCTTCTGATCGCTTCTGCGGTTCTGGCTCTTCTCCTTCTGACTAGGTTAACGTACTGGGAAGTAAGCAAATGGAGGCGAAGAAACCATCGGTCTTTGTAATAAATACAGTATATTTTAATTTATTTTTAGACCTTGATTTATTAAGTCACAATAATTAGTTTCAAAGCAGTTTGAATTTCTAGTGACATAGGTATTTCCGAAAAAGATCCAAAACACGAATATTCTTATTAGGTAACGTTGATGGATATTTTGCAAGTTATCTGGATAGGAAGAATAGGAAATAGCTGTATCAATCAGAATGATTCAAGCTAGGAAGTAGTATAAAGCAATGATACTGATTGGGACATCAGTAATTTATTAAAAAAGTGTTAAAAAACCAAAAGCACTCTGTAAATGGTGATTCGTAATTTTCGCGCGTTTAATTAGACGCGTCAAATATTGGGCCCTGAAAAATTGTATTCTGCTTGGAATTTGTAAATAAAGATGTAGACAACAGGAATCTTCATAAATCTGTTAATTTTCGCTTTATAACATGCAGAATTCAGTGATAACGGGTGCTTTAAATTTAAAAATAAAAGAGGAACCTATCAGTGACTACCCAGGTAAGTTATACTGACGTAAGGTTTTTTGCCTTCTGCGAACAGTAGGTAAATATTGTAGCTACCTTAGATAGGGTGAGTTGAAGTGTGGATACCACCTATACCTGCCAGTGCCTACCAGCGACAGGAGTATAGGTTCCAAAAACCCGTAGTCTCGATCTACATTTCACTCGAGATGCTCAACATATAAGAGGTGAATGCCAATCATAAAAACTATTGATTGGATCGGGATTAAACTGGTGTGACCCGGTTCTTAGTTGTTTCTCCAGTGATAACAATCCTGACCACTCGGCTGTCAAATCTGTTCCCAACTCTGGGATACATTGGAGCTTGCTGCCCATCCACATTATGTGATTAGCTTTCTTTACCTGCCACTAAACTAAAGTTAGTAGTCTCTGATGTAAACTATGCTCTTCTTTTTCAGGATCTGAATCCATAGGAGGAACAAGCAGTGCTGATTCAGAGGGAAATGTCTCCCATTCTTCATCAATGGAGCAAGAGGAATTTTTGAACTGTGTTACTATTCCTATCAAAGAAGAATTAGGTAAGAAGCGAGAAGCGACCAGAGAATTGTTATAGAACTCCTGGATCAGCTGTGTAATCGCTTTGCGAGAGTGATATCTTTCATCAGTTGGATTGGTAGCTCTACCTACTTATAAAGAGCGGGCCCATCTTGATGTAGCGATGTCATAAAAAAATTGCAGCATGCCCACTATGATCTGGATGCTAACGTGAACATGAACTTGCCTTCTGTAAATGATTTGTCGGTACTGCTACTAGTAGTCCAAGTCAGGCTGGGAGCGTACCGATGATTCATAATTTCTTGAAGATTTTCAGTTGACACCGATCCGGATTTGGGTTCCATATCCTACCATACGCTAAAAATGCCAATCCGACCCTGAGCAGATATTTCCCTGATCAAGAAAAAGTTTTGATCAGCCCTAGATTTGCAAGAAATTATGAGTAATCGGTACGTTCCTAGCCTGACTTGGACTATAGTAGTCAATACAGTCTTATTTGTTTACCGTACTTCTCAAACCTGTGTTTCTTAAAATCGGTCTTGGGAGATTAATAATTACTCGCGAATTATATGCACCTACTTATTGTTATTTTTTATTCAATACCTATTTTGGTTCTTCCGCAGACGACACGTGGAGTTCTGACAGGGAGGAGACTGGCCGATTGGACTTATCCAAGACTGCACCGAAGACTATACCAATCGAAGAAAAATGTAAGTTTCTGTCATATCATATTTATCACAGCTTCCTTATTCTTTCTTTCCCAAATCGGTGTAATGAGTATATAAATACACGTACATCTCTCTGCACTTATGGTGGGTAGCGTCGCTGTGGTTGGGTGGTCGAACACCAGACTCACAAGACTGAGGTCCTGGTTTCGAATCCCAGTGCCAGAAATTTTCTGTTGGCTTTCGTCAACAATCGATTTTCTAACCTCTGAGCCAATGGTAGTGGCTGTAAGCACCAACAGGTCCATCGGCTCTTAACTCGGAACTTAGCTTACCAGCATTTTCTAGCCAACATACAATATTTTCCTAGTTTCCTTAATGTTGCCTCTATTGTTGCCTTTCAGATATTCAAACAGTTAAATTGGAGTATGAAGACGACGAAGGAGTGAGCAATCAGCAACATGTTTCTTCTAGACGTGGAAAAAGAACTGAAACCAGATCAGAAGAGAGAGAAAGGATTAGTTCGTCAGCTGGCAACGACTCCTCCACCTTCAGTGACCGTCAACTCCCTTGTAGTGTTTGTGGAAAGTGCTTTGCATGGAAAAGTAACCTTACTCAGCACATGAAAATTCATGCAATTAAAAACGGTTTTTCATGCGAGTGTGGGAAAACGTTCACAGTGAAAGCGTACCTGACAGCTCATATGAAAACACATACTGATGGAAAAAAAATTGCCTGCAACGCCTGTGAAAAAGTCTTTTCTACCGATAAATATCTCAGGCAACATAACAAAGTCATGCATAGTGGCATGAGGCCGTTTGTGTGCAAATTTTGTGAAGCATCCTTTAAAATTAGGCATAAACTTAATCTACACTTGAAGACCCATACTGGTGAAAATCCCTATTCTTGCCTCGACTGTAATTTGACTTTTAAATCGTACTACTTCCGGAAATTGCATCTGGTAACATACCATGCCGATAAAAAGCCTCTCACGTGTGCCGTTTGTAATAAAATCTTTACGACTAAACAGAAACTAAAAACCCATAAAATGACTCATACTGGAGAAAAACCGTTCTTTTGTAGCGACTGTGATAAGAGTTTTACCACTAAATATCATCTCGGTTTGCATTCCATGATCCATACCGGTGTGAGACCATATTTTTGTAACGATTGTAGTAAGACTTTCACCACGAAACAAAGACTAGATAGGCACACTATTAAGCATACTAAAATTATTAAACAAACCTCGAAAACGTAGCTTATGTTGATTCCAGTGAAGTAGTAGGGACTGGATTATTTACCTTTACGTAGCTAGGATAGGTTACCTAATTTTGCGTTATCCCTAGTAGCACAGAATTGTTCCGAAATGATTGTTCAGTGTGGGGCGATCATCCCGCTCTACGCAATCGGAGTAATGGGGGGGCCGTAGTCGATTATAAGTCAGGGGCTAGCGGGGCGTGAATGACCTAGTCGTGTTTGGCCCGATAAGTACCTACGTATTTCCAGCAACAAATACCCGGTCTATTGGTAATTAGTACTAATAAAGTATTTCTTCGTTATTACCTAGCCTAGATTCCAAGGTCATCATAACAGAAGTCTCCCATGAAATCTTGCAGACGACTTGTGCTACTAGGGATATCACTTTATTGTTACGAATTTTACAAGCAATTATTCATTATAACTGCGTTTTTTTTTATTACCGAATTTGCACATTTTTCAGTAATTTGTAGGTATAGTCGGTGCTATAAAATTGCGGTGGAAATAGGCCTTCCAAAGTAGCGTAAGATGGGAGGAAGGGTGAGTATAGGTGGTCGTCACGGCAGACTTCTTAGAGTGAGAGCTCAGAAAATTAGGGCAGCCTTAGTAAACCTATGACTTGCTGTGATAGCTTGCATCACAAAGCAGCTTCTTAGAAGAACGTCGTCCACCGCCCTTTTCTGAACGGAACTTTACCTAATTTATTTTAGGTACAATAGATGGAAGTAGCTCTGCGGTCACTTCCCTGCTGAAAATGGATGTTTAACAATGGGCGAAACTATAGCAGAACTAATTACCTCCTCTGCCTACCTGCATAGACAGGTATAATGGTACGGATATGTGATCGTAATTCCTACAGAAGTATAGTCCAAGTCAGGCTAGGAGCGTACCGATTACTCATAATTTCTTGCAAATCTAGGGCTGATCAAAACTTTTTCTTGATCAGGGAAATATCTGCTCAGGGTCGGGTTGGCATTTTTAGCGTATGGTAGGTTATGGAACCCAAATCCGGATCGGCGTCAACTGAAAATCTTCAAGAAATTATGAATAATCGGTACGCTCCTAGCCTGACTTGGACTATAACTGTGAGGGTTTTTGAGACTGAGGGACGACTCTAAATTGCAAGATGAAAGTAAGGAATTGTTCTAAAACCGCTATAACGAGAAAAATTATAATTAAAACAACAGGTGAAGAACATGCTCTTCACAGTACTAGAACTGGAATCGTCACCTAAGTCAATCCTGAAACAAAAAGAGTGAGACTGTAGTTTCGGTGACCCTTTCTTCAATAGTAAGGAATTCCTGCTGAACTCCTCCACGGTGGGTTTAACTAATATTATAAACGTGAGCGTCACTCTTGAGGTAACATGCATTTTCCGTCTGATTTACGTATTTCTGCTAACAGATGTTTCATACCCACACTCAGAATGAAACCTGAGTTGCCCACAAAAACGTCAGAAAGCTTCGAAAGCATTCGCAAGTTCCGTACCTCAGTTAAGACGAAATATGAAATGAGAAAAAACTGAACAGCGGTTGTTGTTACCTATTGTGTTTTATGACAAACTTGTGCGTACCTTCACTAGACAATAATACAGGAGATCAACTGCTGGCAGAGTTGGCTATACTGCAGCTGGTCACCGGAGATTCGGCGGAGTTTGAGGCCGCTCCCGTGTATCAGCAGCTGGATCTGCACGCCACCTGGATATTCCAGCGCCAACTGCCCCGCTGCAGGTAAACACAGAGTGGGTGGAGCCTGAAAATACAGGTACAATTCACAATGGGATGGTTGCCGAAGTGTTTCCAAATAAGGCTAAAAAGCAGAAATCTCTAGCAAAAATAAGTTAAGAAGTATCACGACAGTTGTGAACATCGACGCAATGACAAAGACCTTAGGGCAGCCAAAATACACAATCTAATAAGTGATGAATTTATACTGGTGCATGTGTTTCGTGATCCTAATGTAACCAACATGTTGCGTCCCTATGAGTCCCAGCATTGTTTTTTCGCATATACTTGACTTATAAATGCCGCCATTACGAAATTACCGTACTATCGAGTATTATAATTAAACCAACCTTAGCTTCTATAATCCTCTTGACAATTGACAGAAGGTCTGACTGGCTGAGGGCGGAATAACATTCGGACAGTCGGAGCTCGAAGGATCCACTCGACGTTTTCTCCACGAGCTCTGAACTCAGGTACTCTTCTGCGGGTGCGTCACTGGGGAAGGTGCGACGGAGAGGCAGGTTACGGGGCGTGGCGTACGCCCCTCGTCTATGGGGGGCGCTCAAAGGCGGCACCAAAGTCACCTGAAATCACGAAGGTTCATTTCAGTTGTAGGTTGTAAGAGGGCTTATAAATACTTCCGAGAAGAATGGGAGAGGGGAAACAAAACGTGTAAAAAGAGAACTACACAGTGCATTATTTTATACGTACGAAAGGAAAAGGGAAATAAAAGGTTTCAGAACTTACCTCTCCGCCCAGTTCGTCAGTGAGTGAGATCTGCGGCCGGCAGCACAGCTCCTCGCGGATCATGGTGAGGTTGGTGCGCAGATCCAGAGGGGTGGTGGCTAGGGATACCAGCGGAATAGGCACAAAGGGTGTCTGCACCGTTGGGGTGCCTTGAGTTATGGACCCCGTGTTGGACGTTGTGGTCAGACTACTGAGCCCTAAAAGAAAGCCAGCGTCTGGTTCAGTGCAGCGATGGTGGCAACTAAATTCAGTAGGGCACCAGGGTGACCAACCAAGAGCTCGTCATCGTGAGATCTACTTCATATTCGAACAGTGGTCAATTTAAAAACACTAATTCGATAATACTGCAACATATACAATACCTTGGGTTATGACTGACACGGGTGTAGGGCTCGGGCACATGGGGCTTCCAAAACCTTCACTAGGACTGCGACATGGCGACTCCCCACCTTGTATAGATGGCCCTGAAAAATAAAAGTTTCTCTTTAAGGGGAAATACACCCATTTGGTTCGCAATGCTACGAACTTCAAGCCCTACTCCGAAGTTACAGGGCGAGTGAAAAGTGTTTATAGGGGGATGTAAACCTGAGACTCTTTGTCGTGAGGTAGTGTTGTATTTTTGCATGAAATGGAGTAATAAGCCCACAGGAGCGATTTTAAACAGTCAACTACCAGTCCACATGTTTTTTTGACAGATCGCGAAAACACAACACTACCTCACGCGAAATATTTTTTTGTAACGTTTCGGATTAAAACAGTATGATTTTATCGTCACATTTAGTAGAAAAGCTTGATAAATGTTTGTAATATTTACCGCCGCCATGTTACATGTTGACAATTTTTATTTTACTTACGGAAGTTCGTAATTGCAACACCATTTCTCTACTTTTTCTCCTGTAAAAGCTAAACATAGTGTCCTACTTTCACTCGTTCGTTTCGCGTTCAAATAGCTCACTATGTTTAGCTTTTAGAGTAGACACAACCGATACGATATTGCAATTACCAGTCTCCGGTGGTACTAAAATGTAAACATTACTTTTGTCGAATATTTACTTTCGCACAGTGGTTTTGGCGGAGTTCGTCGAGAATGTATGGTGGCCCTTAACTACAAAATTTTAGTAAACAATGTGGGGACTTGTTCCTGGGACGGAATAAAAACTTATAAATGCCCAGAAAATGGGAAAAACTGTACATCGAAATCATATACGTACTTTCAAAAAATCATTAAGTTTCTCTCCATAAGATAGGGTCAAAGGGGTAAAGTAGGGATAAAGAAATAAAGTAACAGAAAAAAGGAAAAAAATATGTTTTGCCTTTTGTGAGGTAATACCAATGTTGAAGCTTTACAGGGGACAGGGGAGAACGGGGACTTAGCCCCCGATTACACCTTACAATTTCCAATCCAAATAGGATCATAAAAAAATATGATCAAGAAAAATTGTAAGGTGTAAAGTGAATTGAGTCAATTATGATACAATTTGTATCGGCCGGTACAAATTGTATCATAACTGCTGCGACTACCTTCCTCTAGGCTGCGATGTGTTTGTTGTTGTTGGGTTAGTCCGTTAAAAATGGCGGCTGAGGTAAGTGGAATGGAAATGACCCGTATTTTAATAGAAAATGTGGAGGAGTCCGAATTTCTTATAACGATGAATTGAAAGAATATAGCAGAAATTATTTAACCTAAAACGGTTCAAAAAAGGACCCTAAAAATCTTCAAAATTCTATTTTTTTACCATGTCAAGTTGGCGTCACTGCTAAACATGATCCTATTTTTATTGTAAAGTGTATTACAGTTTTTCTAAAATTTTATGATACTAAAAAAATAGGATCATATAAAAATAGGATCATATTTTTTTTGTAAGGTGTAATCGGACCCTTAGAAAAATACAGTAGCTACCTGCTCGATTGATGGTCTACGTCCACGGATGCGAATATGAGGACTCTCAACGCTTCAGCGAACTAAACTTTTCACTCAAAGAACAAACCTGGTACGTAGCTCGAGCCAACACTGCGATGTAAGTTCTGATATTCTTGCTGGAGGTGTTTCAGATCAGGTTTCTCATCGACTGAGGTTTTGGAGGCGAGCAACGTGGCACTACCTTCACTGCAGCGTCGCACCGGGCTGTACCGTTCTTGTGTCCAGCTACTCTCTTTTAGTGTTTCTCGTCCTCCTGTACCAAAAGATACATATGGAATAAAGCACGTCCGGCTACCATCACAGGGGGGCTTTTTTTAACTTTTCGAGAAACCCAACAGCATTTTGAAATTTATTCGGCGCCGGCGTCCACCAATATTTTAATGGGTAGATCAAAAGAAAATGCAGACTGATAAAACCTAAAAGTAAGAGAAGACTACTAGCAAAATTTTGGTAGACGTGGTAGGAAGAACTTTTGGAGGGAGATTCAAACCATCTACTTGCCCAGACTTACCCACGTGAGTGACCCTTCGTCCTTCCTCCACAATGGCCAACTGGCTTGGTTTGCGACTCCTGGTGTAGCATTTGGGGCGGACGTGGGTCGCAGCAGGTGGGAATTTGGTCGGGAGATGAGATCGATTCATTCGACTCTCTACCTCAAGTACGAGCTCGGGACTGATCACTGGTGGCAGCCAAACAACCATGCATAACACAAACGGAACGAAAAACGAGCAAACACAAATAAATAAAATCAAGACAAAATTAAGAGTAAAACAGGTGCAATTATTGTAAATGGGATTGTAATGGTGGCGAGTTGAAATGGGTTGAACTTGAACTAATTAAACATACCTAGTTAATTATACGAATTTAATACTGTCCACAGATTTTTTTTGCTAGCGTTTCTTATGCCCTAGTCAACAATTCTGGGTGACACTGGTGCTGATGATGTTGGGAAATGAGACTGATCACCCCAAATAAGTCGTGGATATTTTGAAATATATATATATATATATATATATATATATTTTTAAATATATTTTGACCTAAGAAACTAGCCTACTACTTATTTGGAATTTACTAATCGATTTTTTTTTTTTTTTTTTTTTTTTGACAAATACATTTGTTATATAAATGTGATTACTCAGCTAGTACAAAGGTATTTAATGTTTAAAATATAGTAAATAGTCACACAAGAACGAGACATTTGACACCTATACTTTCTGATAGGAACTCGTCCTTGCACTTGTTCATGCATTTTGTTGCAACTCACCAGCCTAGTAATTTCTACTGTGCCCTAATTTTTGGTTAATGCAATGCAATAAGCAACTACAAAAATTAACTACAAAAAATGGACTAATTGCACGTGGAATAAAAAATTAAGGTGGGTAAGTAAAGAGGTATTCCGAGAGGTAGCACAGCTTTAGTTGCATACAGGAGAGCAGTGATCAGATTCCTTTCAATTTCACCAATGTCTCCAGGATGCAAAAGCTTTTTGGTAACTCTACGAAACAGTAAACCAAACGTACCTGGTGGTCTCTCCATGACAGTGAGGAGCCCAGTCCTGCGTGTGCGGGGTGTTGGACTTGTAGAGGAAGGTTGCGGGCTCGAATCTTCACACGTGTCTAAAGCCAGCGTGTGTCTCTTGCCAAAGCCCCTGCTTGCCATGTATCTACACAATAAAATCAAAGTAAGGTAAAAATTCTAAAACCAATACCACTTTCGCAACCTCTTTCCAAGAAAACTGTTTACCGTCTCCATATTCAGGTAGCCCTTTGTAACTAATGACGATAGGTCTGTGAATCTCACTACCTTATTAAATTAGGCGAATTTTTTAAATCCAGTGCTGAAAATGTGTACTCTCACCGACAAAAGCAAGTATAAGTGTTTTCTCATGTACCTGGCCACCGCGAAAGCGTCTGTTAGGTCTTCGCTGGCCATAGGCGCCGACGTTAACGGAGGAGAAGAGCCGTCGGACGGATGCTGCCCACTGAGAGGCTGTGATCTTTGCGCCAGAGTAGGACTTCCGGGTTGCAGCTAAAAATCGAGAAAAATTACACCTTGATCTTTTTTTGTACATTTCAAAATAATTTCTTCACATTTCTTCTGAAATCTTTGCCGGGAAACTGTTTGATTTATTTTTTTCTGAGAGATAACGCAATTTCTTCATAGAAGCCAGATGCTGGGATAAGTCAGTGACCTGCCCATCATCCTAGATGAAACTATCAGCGCTTTCTATTAAACTCGTACTCGATGTAACACCGGTTCAGTGCTAACTTGAAAATGACAGTTTTTGACAGGGACCAGTTTTGGTTTGGATTTAGCTCGCAGCACCAACTCAAATCAACCTGAACTGAAGCAGCGGATCTGTGCAACTGTGGAGGTTAAACAACATGTTACCAGTTGCATGTGTTGGCTGCTTCCCGGCTGACTCCAGTTGCCGTCACCCTGTCTGTGGAAATACATCTCGAGGTTGGCGCCACCGTCTGACGCGCGGCGCCCAAATCCACCACCTATTTGAAGAATAAAAAAACATATTACGAGATGCGAGAAATCCTTGGGGCTCAAAGTACTGATTTGCTTCAGTCATGATTGGTCCTTTCCAGAAGATGGACTTACTCACTATCCCCTCAGTTGCGGTGACCAGATCATCTATACTGGGGTGCAAGGGATAAGGAAACGCCTCAGGCGACGACCCAGCAAGTGGCAGGGTGACCAAAGTGTACCGCAATGTAATAGGAATAACCGGTGGTGACGTCACCAGCCTACACAGGGGTGGAGTTGTTTTGGTCACCCTGCCACTTGCTGGGTCGTCGCCTGAGGCGTTTCCTTATCCCTTGCACCCTAGTATAGGAGAAACCTAGACAGACTATGGCTTTTAATTAGTACGTTTCTGTCCTGATACTAATTTTTCCTACCATCTTAGCACCAAGAGAAAGTACTTCTCCATAAGTGGGGCACAATTTAATACCGGGCCGTTTCAAAATGAGTTACTTACTGGCTCCCATAGCAGGCGGTGGTTTGAGAAGATGTTGATCCTTGACAGTAAAGTTCTGGGGCGGCTGATGCTGCACCAGCGGGATGTTGACAGGCAAATTCGTATTTGGGATGATGTGCGAAAGTTCAGACTCGTTTCCTATGTACGGATTGTAGTGTGCTTCCACCACCTAAGAAAAATAAATCAGATATTTATTTTTATTCACTAAAATTAAGTTTTGGTTTCGACACAACAGGTAACCTGGAAACTCCTCAAACAGCTCACCTGGTGATGCGTAGAATTAGCCGGACCAACCGTGTGGCGTCTAATGGTGAGGCACTTGTCCTGATTGGTGGAATTGGCGGATTCCTCTTCACTCTCCCCCTCCCCGTACTTTTCTACCAAGGCATCCATTTCCAATTGGACAGCAGGAATGTGCAACAGGGGGCTACTACTAGGCTCCAGCATCTCTGTACTGTTTGCCGCAAGTGGTTCTACAACCCGTTCTACAACACCTATAAAATCAACGATCAACAAATCAAGTCATGGCAATACAGTTATCTATAGATAACTGATAGAAGTAAGATAAATACCTCAATGGTGCAGAGACACCTGTCTAGACTAGATGATCCAGTGACGCGGGAACAACACTGTCCATAACTTTTCTACTTTCCTTTCCACTTTCATAACGAAGACAATATATAATGTTTACCTATTTAATAAGGAATGACCTCTCTTGTGAAGATGAATCTAATATCTCCTTCCTGTTGTCTTTAGTAGAGGCCCCAGCTACTTTTGGTTTATAATTGCTCCATAGGCAGTGACTGTGCTGACTGGATAACTCACGATATTCCAGCAATATAGTATATATATATAGTATAGTATATAGTATATATATATACTATATATATATATATATATATATAGTATATACCTGTGGTAATGCTTGCTTTTCTTTGTGGCGTATGATTTACTATTGAAGTAAGGCTAGGTGACGTGGTTTGCACCTTGTCGCGGGCTTCTAGTTTGTCTACAAGCAGATGGTAGATGGCGCTAACATGGTCGAAGAGGTCTTTCTGAACGGACTGAAAAACAACAAGAAAATAGGTACGTATGGAACGAAACATCTGGGGTGAATTTATTCATTTATACTCTTAGGGTGCGTCCCACCATACTCAGTTAACGGTTAATCTCCAGTTAAATTTCAATTATTGCACGGTAAAAACCGAATTTAACTGAAAATTAACCGTTAACCGAGTATGGTGGACCGCACCCTATATAAATTTATTAAATAGGCACTATAATTATTGACTGAAATGTCGATTTTGAGACTAGACTGGAGTTCAACCCCACGAACCTGCCCCCAAGCTCCCCAAGTCCAAAAAAGTGGTTCTTGAGAAATTTCTGTCTGCCTGAACTGTCCGAGGCTGGCTACATTACGTACCTCATATATGGTGCGGTGCGTGAGTCCAGGCAAGTTAAGCATATGTTCTAGAACTAGGGAGTTGAGTTGCAGGGGTGAATCTAGCATTGTGATTGGCTCCAACGGCAAAACCGGTTCCGCAGGTCCCATCCACCGATGATCGCTGACCGACTTCATACACAGCCGCTTCTCTGGCTCCACTACCAGCATGTGCCGTATCAAGTTCTCGCAATCTGAAAAGAAAGAAGAATAAGATCAATTCCAGTATATTTTACTAGTTTTGTCCGAAAGATACATCATAGTTCAGAAAAAATTACCTTGGCGCCATTTCTGTTTCCACGCCTAAAACAAACTGTATTTACACAGTCCAGAACAGGGAGTTCCTAAATAATTTATTTCTTTGCAAAGGTCGAAGAGGTTTCTAGAGCAATATTTTACTCTTTCCACACCCAGTAGGAATTTTAAGTCATTCTCCAATAAGTAAAAAAATCACGTTCTTTATAGAGTATGGAAAGAATACACACTAAAATGACAGCAAAACATCCAGTTAAAATGACTGAAAACTTTTAACCTGATCAAGGTCTGGAATTCCAGACTGCATAATGATCTATATCTCTACGGGACACTGTTGCCAGACTTCGGTGTTGATCCTCCCCAACTAATCATTTAATTAAATAAACAATTTCTCAGTTGAAGTTGACGTATGTGACGAGCAATAAAACTTACCAGCGCTCATAAAGTAAGGTATACGGAATTTGCCGGATATAACGCGCGTCCTAAGGGAGTGTAGGGTAGATCCATCAAAGGGGAGAGCTCCACACACCAACACGTACAAAACAACACCGAGACTCTAAAAACACAACAATTACTTTCCTACAAACCATACACTGTTATTATTCAAACTAATTTATTACTTGTGGACTATCTATTCAAGTTCACAGCTAAATGCAGTTAAATTAAGAAGCCGGACGGTGGTTTTCGACCAACGACTTATATTGCAATATCTACAGGTCGTTGGTCTCGACCATTTCAAGAAGTAGGTATCCACTTTCCAAAACTGATCAACTGGGAAAGTGTAATAAAACAAACACTTAAAATAGGGTGACTGTCTGAACGAAGGGAGCCAGCATAATTTCCACGTCTCGCGAGAATGGGAATTAAAAGGAAATGATACTTACCCAAACGTCAGCCTTGGGTCCGTCGTACTCCTTTCCCTCAAACAGCTCAGGGGCAGCGTAAGGCGGACTCCCACACCACGTAGACAAAAGCTCTCCTTCTGTAAAGTGGTTGCTAAATCCAAAATCTGAAAGAAAAAAAAACGTTGACAGCGAATACTGAAAACAATTTGATAATATTTTTTCTGATAGATACTCAAAGCTTTGTTCTGAAGTAAAAGTTAAGATCACAAACTATCTGATCACTGAATTAACCGTATTAACTAGTTTCTCATGGTTTCTCCTTGAGTATTTACCCTGAAACCCAACCTCATGGAGCGATTTTGTTGTCCTGAATTGCCGCCAGTTTCTTGTAAACTTTTATTACATTTATTCGAAGAAAACGATCTTTGAATTTGCTTACCAGCAAGTTTTATATTCATCTGTGCGTCCAACAACAAATTCTCAGCTTTCAGGTCCCTGTGGACAATATTCCTGGAGTGGCAGTACAATACGGCAGCTAAAATTTGATGGAATGTTCTTCGAGCCTCCTCTTCCGTCATTCGTCCATTGCTTACTAGATAGTCTGAAAAAAAAAAAAAAAAAAAAAAAAATGAAATTTTGAGTTTCTTCAAAAATACCAGCTACTCGGAAATCTTAAAATCAAAATTGCTCGGCATATTACCTACTTTCTCAGCCAAATGTTGATGTACCTACATATTATAGAAGAGGTAAGTAGGACATCTTTTCTTTATCCTTGACTAACTGGTCTCCTACCTATAAATTCAGCACTAATCTAACTATCTATCTATCTATCTATAAATTCAGCACTAATACTTACCAAATATTTCACCCCCACTAGCATATTCAGTGACTAGATAAATCATTTTTTCAGTCTCCATCACTTGGTACAATCTTATTATATGTGGATGCCGCAACTGCATCATTATTTTAACTTCTCTAAATATTTTCTTGAGGTTATCTTCATTTAACTTGGTTTTATCAATTATTTTGATCGCCACCTGAAACCAGAAAAATAATAATAAAATGCTCTGAACATTTTATGTAGGTGTAAACGAAATAGGGCGACCCGATATACCAAATCACAACAATCATAAGCATTCTCTGATTGGTCAGAGCCATTTGACGTTATCGTGAGACAACGAACCTACGTCACCTCTGAGCGAGGCAGACTTTGGAATCTTGATCCCTGCCTTGGCTGAAGGCACCAAACTAAATAAATGGGCCCCACGACTGGGACGCCGAAATTTGGAGAAATGAATATTACGTTTTACACATAAATTAACCTAGATGGAGAACCAACCTCCCTAGTAAGCTACCTATTTAAGGGTGTAAACATATGTTGGTAAAGTTCCAACACACGCCCGCAGTGGAGGTACGCCTTAAATTACTCGGAGTCAGCGTTTTATATCCTGCTGGCTTACCATGTGCACCATGTGCCAGAGAAAGTGATTTAAATAACAAACACCTATAGCCCTAGAGATTACAAACAATCCTTCCCAATGTAAATTCAAAGGCCTTGCCAGTATCTGATTATTACAATACACAAAGCTCGGCAGTAGTGTGATCTTTCCTATTAGGGATGTTCATCAATTAAGGAATAAAGGCCTTGGTTGACATTTTCTACTTAGCATGTGTATTGTCCATAGTAGGATTTACGTTTTACCTTGGTTTTGGTGACTACATGGGTAGCAAGTTTTACAACTGCAAAATTCCCCTTTCCTATAGTTCTTTCCAATTCATAATAACCAACTCGTACAAGCCGATCTACCCCAAAATTTGATTCAGAAGGTTTGTTTCTCAGTGGAGCAGCCATTTTGCACTATTTTCTTCATTACACGTCGGCTGCTATTTTATGGGTTTTCACTGATTTAACCAACTTGATGGACACTATGAACGCATTTTACACAATCTGCAAGGTTTGCACCACAACATTCACTGATTTACTTTGAGATTAGCTGAATCCTTTTGGTACAAAATGAATAACTTGAAGGTAGTGAATGAGACACCACTCTTGTGTTCCTGGTGACTAGTTCTAGGATTTGACACCACTCGCCACAGCGCTAGTGTTCTTGCGCGCGCTTTTTCTTTTGAAACTACGGCGACTCTTTTAAAACTTTTTTTTTAACTTTCTCTTTCTTGAAAAAATAAGTGATAATTTTATAAAAATATACCTACCTATTTTTTCAGATAATACATTAAAAGAGTATATACTCTTGTATTTAGTAGTGTTCTATCAACAGATTTTTGCTTATAGCGGGATAATAGCTTATAGTAACGCAAGCTACCAACCACACAATCCTGTGGGATAATAATCTTGTAAGCATGTAAGCTGTTGAAAAAGGAAGCTGGATTCTTCAAACTGTCTTGAAACGAGTCAATCCCATGGGTCCCTGACTAACAAAGGAAGTTGAGACAAATAGGTAAGTAGAAAGAACGCCATGCAAGAACGGCTGTCCCAAGATTTTCAATCAGTACCTATCAATAAAGAACTTTATTTACGTGGGCAAGTAAGCAGGTGAAGTTTTACTACTCTTAGTAGGTATACAAATTATTGATTAAGTTAGTCCTAAAAAGGAATCGAAGTGGGTCTAAATAAGAAGACTCCCACAAGTTGAGTGTGTTGTCCAGTCGCCCACAAGTCGCCCTGCGCCCGCATTGAAACCTGAGCCTGATCCTGACATATCGGACTTATACTCGTCATTTAGCACCCACCACTCATTTCAGTGTTAATCCGCTTTTATACGCTTTCAATGTTTCTATTTCAATTTTTTTTTTTAAGTCGTTATCCTAAAACATGGCTTTATAATCCCCATGGGCTTCGAGAAAGAGGTGTCAAGTTACATATAGGAATATGGAGGAGAAGGTATTAGAGGATTGCTCTCAAAGCTCGATGGGCCTAATCCACAAAAAACAGGTCCTTCTACCTTTGGCAGTATTACTGACTAGTTACATCGCCTATAGAATTAGGTAAGCCTATAAGAAGTAAAGGTGGGTAACTGCCTATATACCGCCTACCCAGTTGGTAGGTTATAGCGAAGACCGAGTACTTTTTGACAGACAACAAGCACTGAGCCCACAGCCTTAACGGTAGTAAGTAAATCAGCCATGGCGATCAGGTGACTACGTCCTTAGATGAGAGTCGTAAACTTCTACTTGCGTAGATTTGCTGGATATCCTGCAGGTGATTACTTGACGACTCCTAGGGAGGCAGAGAGGGATATACAAAGACGACAGGAGGGTTGCTGACAGGGAGAGTTGGATAGTAGAATACGTCCAAGTGAGTCCACGTTGTCGATGGGGTTTGGTTTGGTGGTCCCCGCTGGCTAGCCACAAGATTGCCAACAGGACTGAGGGGTGTATGCGCCAGCTCAGCTCGTGATTACCAGCCACAATTAACCTTTTCTTATGAGGCAGGATAGGCAGTCATCGCGTTCATAATGCTGCAGATATGTAAGTAGGTAGGTAGGCATAGTGCTAATTTGTTGAACGTTTGTGGTGAGACAGTTTTTTGAGGAAACTGTTGGATATTTCGTTTTTCTGAAATATAATATAATTTATATATGTATTATAATTTCTGGCAAGCGCCTCGGGGAGTAGGTAGGTACATTTAATAAAGAATTTAATAAAGAAATGACAGTGATGACTGATGACTAACCTTATCAATGTGTAATCGCGGCTTCGTCGGCGATTTAGCACGGATCCAAATTGTTATATCGGGTTTTTGAAAATTTCCCAACCACCGCACCGATTCAATAATTTATTAATGGATGATCTATATCTATAAAAATATCAAATATCAAAATATTCCGGAAAAAAATTATTTTTCCTCTCTGTCAACATTAAGCACTGTATTTATATGGAAATTGCAACACCATATTGTCGCCACAACATTATTGTCGCAACCGCCGTAACAGAAAAAATAGGTTGGCGTCCTGAAATTGAAAATTGTTTATGTTTATTGAAATTGAAAAGTAAACAAGTGAGTGCTTTCAAGGTTTTCCATTTTCCTTTTGCCTTTTTTGGCTGGTTTTCGAAATGAGTTAGGATGTGCTGTTGTGTTTCAAAAGTAGTTCATTGCGAAGTGTATTTATTTAGAACTAAGCAGGGCAATGCCTTGTTGAAGTCGTGCCAGTGTTTGTGTTTACAAGCAAGAAACAAGAATATAGAAGGCGGTTGAGGTCGACGTTGCGTCGACTTTGTGAAACTGCGCCATATATTGAAGGCGGTGAATATGGTGTCGATAGTACCTGTTAATCTAGCTCCATAGTCAACATTACGGATCTGTCAACAGGTGGCTGCGTCAGGTGTGCGTCAGGTTTGTCGAAAGATGAAACGGAAAACGGAAGTTAGGGAAATGTGTCGCGCAAATGTTTTGAAGCATTAGCCAATCACAACGCTGATCAGCAGTTGCCAGTTCGTCCTGACAGTAGTATCGTCAGGTGTCAGTTCACGGTTTTCAGGTTGATGAGGTTTTTATGTGATTTATCTAATTATTACATATATTTTATCTTTTTTGAGAGATGAAAAAACTAAAGTTATGGAACCAACTTTTGAATCGGCTAGGCCGTGTAGTACTTACCCTAGAAGTTACTGAAAATGCACTGTGACTTTTGCATAGTTTATAGGCTGCGTTGAATTTTGAGTCTTACCATGCAAGTGAAGGGGTTAAAAATAATTTCCTACCTGCGGCCAAGAGGAGAATACACACAATAGTCTTTCTCTTTGGTTGCAGTCATACGATCAGAAAGCTTTTCCGTTGGAGACATGTTTATAGGTTAGGTATTCAACCCTTTGACTGTGCACAGTATAATTCTGAAATTAGTACAAATAGAATAGTCGATTATTATTATTACTTGTATGCTGTGGATAATACTCTGGATGTGGATGGATGTGGATGGATACTCACTCTTGTGGTCTGTGCAGTCAGTGATAACCAAATCAGTGTAGTGATGCTAGTGATGTGTTACTTCAGTGAAGAGCCGATCCACACTTCGGTACACCATTTGGATACCTACGCATTTCTTTTGGATAACCCTCGGAGATACCTTTGGATATACTTTCTTGTGATCTGTGCATAGTGATTCTGTGAAATCAGTGAATAGCAGAGCAGTGAAGTGGTTACTCAGTGAAGAGTCGACACAATATCATGCATACCTACCTCTGGATATCTAAAACCCACCATACCGTTTCGGATACTGGATACACACCTCCGGAGACCTCCTCTGGATTTCTTGGTGGCGTTCAATCAAACGAAGGTAGGTAGGTAAATACTGTCTTTTAACTTTGAAGATTTGACGAAATATTTTGAAAACCTTAGCAGAAACAGATTGTACAATATCTGGTACCTAGGTAGTGTGCCAATATTCAAAATCATTGGCTGGTTATTAAAATTGTAGCAAGGCTAAAATTATTTGTTTATATTTTTGTCCTCCATTTTGAGCAAATAGTCGTGGAAGCAGAGCAGGAAAAATAATAATTAAAGTGACAGCGCGCGGCGGCGGGAATCGGTTAGGTCGTTCGTGAACAGTTCTGTTCTGAAAATATTGAACACTCTGCACCCAGACGTTCGCTTGTTCGGATCTCCACTGCTGTCTTTTTCCGTGTCCCCAGCTAACAGCTGGTAAGTTCATCTCCAATTTTGTATTAAAGGAAATGGTTAGGGGATTAAATAGAAACATTGTCTAAGTAGAGAATTCGAATATTTTCCTAGGCTCCCGGAAGTCCCTACTAGAAGAGACGAAGGAACCAGTTCCAACTCAGTCCTATACCGCACGCATAGAAGTATCTGCAGATCCTGTGCGACTTTTCTGCATGAGGGGGAAGGTCACCTTGATCATCTGTCGAGGGGTGCCAATCATGGAGTAGTTTCACTACTTTGCCCAGGGGCGGGCAACTTCTAGAGCCTCCTCAACATCGCAACATCCTCAATCAACAAGTTGGTAGAAAATGCAGAAGAAAGTAAGTCTGTGGGGAAACTAATATTTGGGAAAATCTACTGAGAAACTTCGTCATGGAATCATCCTGTTTATGCTTCTTACAAGTAAAGTGCCAACCTCAATAATCTAAGTTTCAACGATCTCATAGTGCAAATAAGGACTTGTCTAGATTATAAGTTTTCCAAGTTCGACGAAATAATCATCTATCCATTATCATAATAAAGGAATTTGGTGGCGTCCAACAAATAGGTAGGCTGTTATCAAAGTGTAAATCGTCTTTTATATGAACAACCATTGAACGTAGTTACAGTTTTAGAAATACTTATAGAGTTGACAATAAACCCTTTTTAGATCATGATCTTGATGAGTATGAACGGCATTTTATGTAATTTACTGGAATAAACAACATCGCAAACTAACCACCTTCTTGATTAGATAGGACCTGATTCTCAAAAATATCACCAACCACTTACCGACTATAGATTCCATATCTCTTCCGACTTGAGCAAAGCCTAGTGGCGGTTTATAAGGTTTATCCTCAAAACTTAAGAAAGCCGGGGCGGTAGATGGGCCCCAGGCGCAGTAGGTAGTTAATTCCTGCTTCGCCCGTCCCAGAAGGAAAATAAAGGGTCTGACAATGGTCGCACTTGACTTTCTCGCAATTTTTATCGAAAATTTTGATTTTTTTTACGTAATTTATTTTTTTTGGACCAAAATTTTAACTTTTTCTAAAAAATATTTTGCCATACACTGGACAATAATTTTAGGCACCTACTCACCGGATTTCAAACATATCCGTCAAATGGTGAAGCGTCGTTCGACGCGCGAAGTACGTGTTTTCTATTTTCCATGTCACGGCCTTAATTTTCAAGTAATTGAAAATCTATTAAAAATGACCTTGAAGCATCTATCTGAGACCACTTTCACCAATTTTCAAGGAAATCTGTCGATTAGGGTTGTTGCAAATCCGTCTGAACCAATCAAAAACGCGATTTCCATTTTTGGAAAATTTTCCTACGATAATGCCAATATTGGCCATAATTATTATGTTGGATAAATTTCGTTCGGTAAAACATCAAACTAGGTTAAAGTACACCTCCCTACCAATTTTTATTGAAATCGATCGAATAGTGCTACCGGAGTGACGACCAACGCGTTTGGGCCAAAACTGGGCCAAGTTATTGGCCCACCTCCAAGTGATTGTAAAAGACCTAAAAGCATCTATTCAAAAACACTTTCGCAAATTTTCAAGGTTCCAACTTGATATACGTAGCTTCCAGCCCTTCTTAACTGTCAAAAAACACGATTTTTTGCCTTTTTTTGACCATAGCAGGTGCAATTTTTGAGTTATCAAAATTTATCAAAAAACGGGTCCAGATATTTACATTAGGTACCTACATACCAAATTTGAGCAAAATCGGTCGAACGGTGTGACGTCCAGTTGCGCGACAGACTGACGTACGTACGTACGTTGGACGGACATTTTTTAAAAACCACTTTTTTGGACTCGGGGGACCTCCAGGATCATGGGAAACCCAAAATCTCAAAATCGAAATTTTGCACGAAGACATAACTTTCTCAGCCCATGTATTACATACGGGCGAGAAAGTAAAAATTTTGTATGAGTATTACTCCTATAATCGATTGAAGGTATCACTCCTGCAGTAACCATTCCCAGTAGAGCTTTTCCACACGATATATGACTATGAGTAGGTACTTTGTGTACCTAGGTGTATGTGTGTACCTACACTCACTTTCCAGGTGCATACTCGTGGCTCGTGGTTTTTTTTAGGCACAGTGTACTTAATACGTGTATACCCACTTGCTATTTATTTATATTCTCGAAATCACGGTTGTTAGCCGTCGCAGTGAAATACATGTACACCCACTTTCCAATTACATAATCACGATTTTTGCAGGCGCATCCTGTTCCCAGAACACTAAAAGATGCTTAGGAAACAAAGAGAGTTAGAGAGATAGAGAGGGGGTAAGACCCCCCTCCCCTCCCCTCACGATAGCTTTCCCTGGGTTGTTGTCTGCATGAGTGTACTGTCTTTTAACTTTCTATATTATTACACCTGGTAGTAGGTATTACTTACCTAGGTATATGGATATATCTATTGCTGTTTCTTCAATTACTTTATGATACCTACGGTTCTTCACGACGGTACTCTGACGAGAACCTACAAACAGGCACAACCATAGCTATTCTAATATTTGTAGGCGCGTTGGCTCATTTATTCGTCTCTTCAATCGCATTTGGATCACTCTGTAACAGCGATGACATTTACTGTGGGGAAGGGAAAGGTTGTTTTTCCCTTCAACTCGACTTCGCCTGTGGTCGTGTCTTGCTAGCTGCGGCACTGCCCATAATTGACTATGTCTCGTAAGAAAGCATACCATGGTCGGGCCCGGCGACCCGCAGGGTTGTCATGGAATGCCGTCATACTTGGATTGGAGTTGGCTGGTTCCGGTCCTGAGCGCAGATCTTACCTGTCTGTTCGTCTGTTTTGTCTTTGTCCTCGTTGACCATTTTTTGTGAGTTTTGCTTTAATTGCAATCAACCGAGTCAAACAGAGAGTTATGTCTTCACTATATGCCTTTTAACCGTCTTTCTTTTCAGTTTTCATCTGATAAGTTCATGTTCCCAGCTTCAAAGTGATCCAAGTGCAGAGAAATCTGAAGTCCGGTGGCACTTGACGTCTAGTGTAGGCGACATTTCACAGACCCAGTTGTAGTTACTGCAGTTGGACAACGTGTAGTATATTATATTGTGCCCGAAACGCTAACAGCCATGCAGGATCATCTCCCTCGATTGGAGAGTAGGTATCTAACAGGTCTCACCCTGACTGGAGAACTGGTAGGGGGCACGGGATGCATATACATAATACCTATGCAGTCAAGTTAGATGTAGGAAAATCATGCATTGGTTCAGTTCTGTTATATATCTTATAATATTCTCGCTGGAAGCTTAGAAATTAGTGATATTATGAAATTGTTTTGTCTGAGGCGATCCCACTACCTACCCCACCCAGTGATGGGGGTTATTTTCCAAAAAATAGTAAAATTTCCTTTCCATGACTTTTTTTTACTTATATCGAAAAAAATATTCATATATATTTTTTTAACTTAAAATATTTTTTTTCGCGGGGTTTTTTTTTGTCACGTTTGCAGCTGGGGCTATACCAGTCGTTTATTAATATACTTACCTGAAAATCAACTACCGTTCACAGAAATCTCAAACCGTTACTTTAGCTATCTTAGAATTGCATTCTGAACTAATTATTAATACACTTAAAGACTCCAGAGCTCCAGTTTTGAGCTTTTTGGTGACTTCTTAGGCGCTGATGATAGTTATCAGAGATTAAGGCGGGGTCCGTAACTACTGCGGCATCACATAATCCACCAGTAGCTAAGCCTGTTAGGCGTTATACAGTCAATCAACACTAAATTTCCAACAATTTCCACATTTTCGGAAAATTTCCGGAAATTTTCCGGAAAAAAAATTTCCGGAAAATCCCCCATCACTGACCCCACCGCAGTCGAAATACCATATGAAGTGGGTATATAGTAAATTTACCATTAGGTACTTTCTTTTTTCTTTCTTTATTGGCGGGTTAGGGAATCCCGAGGCTCCTCTGAACACTTAGGCAGGAGCCCAAGGTACCTCCGCGCAATACCTACCCTGCTACCCTACTGCAAGAGTCTGGCCAACTACAGGAAGGTGTAGATTTTTACTAGAGGCTGCTGCATGATATCATCAGGACCATTAGGTATTCTTCATTTTGATTCCATCCAATCCTACGGCTAAACTGACGTTTAGCCAATCAGTGCATGTTCAAAGAAACCCTCGTCCGTCTACAAATATGGTATAGGCATACAATAATGTACCTATGGCTCCTTGGATACTGTATTAAAATAAGTCTAACAAAGTAACAAAAATGTACCTGGCTAGACGGAGCGCATTCATGTGCCTTAATTTAACGGTTCCTTCGAAATGCATGGAAGGAAGTTTAACAATTAACAATAAACAATTAACCAGTCCTGAAACAATTCTACAGAAAATCATCACCGGGGCCTTTGTAGCTGGAATCATGGAAACACGAAACTTGCTCTCAGTTTTTTGCCCATCTGAGTTTTCTTCATTTCCAGTGATGTCTACTGGGGTTCCTAGTATAACTGTAGGTACCTGACAGGTTCACCATAGGCGTCTGCGATTCATTTCTATAAACGTTGACAACATGAAAGCCAATCTGAATTTATGGATAACGTTATTGTTATAAACACAAAATCAACTCAACAAGCTTTTATACTTGTGCACATGTAGTATTTCGTTAAAGGCATAGTAAGTAATTGTGCTTTATTTCGTAAGTTTACAGTTACATTACCTTTAAGGTTTTCACGCCCATGCTGGTGCATTAGCCGCTATAACATAACTCCGCCCTGCATCATTTCCAATGGGTGTATTACTTACGACAGTAGTTGCACAAACTTTCTCACATTTTGTTTCTGTAGGAAGTCAGACGGAAATTAAGTTTTGAACCTGACCCCAATGTCAAGCAGGCTGGTCAGCCAGAAATTTCCTGACATTTCCATCTATTGCGCAGTTAGTTATCAACAGCGGGATATGTCAACACTATACTTACCTGCCCAAGCAACTTGCTAACAATCTCTTTGTACGACTGAGCATTGTATACATTGGAGGGGTAGAATTTTTGACAATAGGCGCCTATGGCTTCGGCCTCCGTAGTAATCTATGTATAGGCATACCTAAAGATATAAAGATATACCTGTGGGACCTGTGAGAGCAACAATTAAAATGGGGCGCAGAAGTCACAGAAGTCATTTGCAATACAAACACGCATGGGCTAATTTCAGGCTCCGAGCGCAGCTGGAATTTCGACTGGCCAGTTTTCAATTTTTTTGGGCAGCAAGCAAGCCCGTTGTATGGAATGTGTTCCTTCATCTGTTTGTCCTTAATTCGAATGTAATTAAACTGGTAGGTACATTTACTTCTTGGAATAAACCTGCATGCCCTTCCAGTACCGCACCCAGGGTCTGCAATCCAAATTCACAGTACCTAGACTTAGCGTTCTCCTATAGAGGAGCCTCGAGCCTCAGTTGAGGATCATAGCGTCTTCGCCTGAAGCACAGTAAAGGAGGTTGAAAAGTCATCGATACAGTGAAGCTATAGGATTTTGTTTAGTGGTCCTTCATCAGGATAGGGAGTAAGTAAAAGGAAACTTAGAAAATTCGTTATATAGCTGCTTTAGCAGCCTCGACTATAGATAAAACACAACTGGAGGAACACCTCCTCTCTCGTCCATTCCATTGCTACCTAGCAATTACTTATTTTCAAATCTCTGATGAACAAATTTCAAACAGTTAGGTATCTTCCAAGTCATAATTTCTTGAAGATTTTCAGTTGACGCCGATCCGAATTTGGGTTCCATATCCTACCATACGCTAAAAATGCCAATCCGACCCTGAGCAGATATTTCCCTGATCAAGAAGAAGTTTTGATCAGCCCTAGATTTGCAAGAAATTATGAGTAATCGGTAAGCTCCCAGCCTGACTTGGACTATAATAAGGTTTCTCCTTATACGCTGCTCTGACCATTAGAGATTTGCAGAAGTCTCAGGGTAGCTTGGTCCAGTTGGTCCGACTGTACAGTCCAGAGTGGTATTAGGGAGTTGATTGTTGACGGGTAGAGCAGCATACTGTCATATGCAGTATACCAGCCAACCGGTCCTTATTCAATTTTTGGCCGTGGTAGCAGGCGTCGAGAGGGTATGGAGGAGTGTTGCTTCGAGGTCGCTAGAGGCCGTGCCCTAGAGGTGTACCTATACTGTGTAATTGTTATGTGTAAGACAAAAGCCCCTCCCCTGGCGCTGGATTGGCCAGTTCTTTGCCGAGCGGAAGCGATTTGCATGGCAGGTAGTAGCTACTGAGCATGCCTATACTCATACAAACATGCTACATGGGTACCTCGAACATACCTATAAGTAAGCCATAATTACCAGCCTTATAATTACTGTCCCCCCTTGCTCTTAGCGGCCATGTTTGCGGCGTCATATGCAGGCCCGGAGGAAGCCAGACGGAGACAGGTGTACCTAAGGGGTTGCAGGTCCTCGAGGGGTTAACCACTCGTTGGGAATCATTGGAAATCTTTATGAAATCTCAGGGAATCTTGGAATTTTTGGAGTGGTAACTCCTTCGAGGTTCGTCTTTCTATGAATATCGTTGGGAATCTTTGGATATCTTTACGGAATCTCAGTGGAATCTCAAGGAATCTCTGGAGTGGTTACCCCCTCGCAGGTTCTTTTTCAACTGAACTCTTTTTTGCTGAACTGCAAAGGAAGTAAAGGAAGTGCTTTGGTACGTCACTTTGTAGGAGTCCACAGTACTCAGAGACCTCTCTGAAGCATCGGGGCGTTAAGTCTTGCTTCTTCTTCTTCTTGCTTGTTGATTGATGTGCCACTATCATGGGGAACGAAACTTGTAGCCTTTCTGTGTGTGTGGTACATTTGCCTTAACGTCTCATTCTACGGATGGGAGATGAATTCAGCCAAAGAACCTTTGTTCCAGGTGATCCAGTTGTTAAGCTTACCTAATTAGGCCCTTTTCTTTTCTTGCTTAGCAGTTTCAAATAGCTCATCTTTATCTACGCCTGTACCGCGAAATCGTATGTTGGCTACTCAATCAGCCATCAGACGCATAGGGTTACTGTAAGAAGCTTTGCCTTTTTTGACCTAACCCTAACCAATATTTGAGCTAGCTAATTTCGGGGTACCTATAGTTACATAATATTATGGAAAACCTAGTTTTAAGATAAAATTATTAATATTTTTCCTATACTTAGGTATAGGTAATATAGAGGTTCCCTAGCACTTAGGTACCTATAGGTATGTTAGTTAGTTAGCAGAGGGTTGGGGGGACGAGCCCAGCAACTAGACCGTTTTCAAGAACTATCCATTGTGCTCAGCTGGCAGCACTACCAAATACCAGCTCCCCAGCCATCGAGTAAACGATGGGGACCTACAGTTTTAGGTGGGTTCCGAACCACCACAGCCTCGATATACATTTCACTTGACATGCTGAACATATCAGAGGTGAATGCTGAGCAGAAAAACTTTTTGGTAGGATTGGGATCGAACCGGTGTGACCCGGCTCTCTCTGCTCCTCAAAAGTCGACCATTTAGTCCACTCGGCTATCGAGGCCGTCCAACTAGGTATAGAGGTACGAGAGAAAACCTACAGCCCACGTATAAAAAGCCACACAATGAACTAAAATTACGAGCTAAAAAAGCAACTTTCCTTTTAGACACTCATTCAGAGAATAAGGAGCTGCAGAAGACATATTGATTTTAACATCGAAAAATTGAATAGACGGACCGTCAAGAGCCCGACCACCATTCACTCTGGATCACCAAATAAATAAACAATCGAGCCACGAATAAATAAATAATTAATAGATTAATCGGTATTCATTAATTAAAATTGAAGGTAATGCAAGTTCTAAATCATGGCTACCGTCGACAATGCATCCATCACGTGACTAAGGTGCCGAGTCTCAGTCGAGTTTAGATTGTTGCCCTATGGGATGACGGGGGGTCAAGTCTCGTTGCTTTTATATACTTGGCTTTCGGGATATAAGTCACGTCATTCATTGCAGGTACGACAGGTACTCCCGACTTAAACAGATGAGTATGACACTGACGAGGGCCCAGTGCCATTTTTTGGGGGGAAATTTGTTTTCAACTCATGTCCAAATGTGGCATTTTGACCGTTTCGATGGCGATTTCTTATTGCATTGAACCAAAGTATTAGTACCTACCTATCCCTGTAGGTATACAGGCCCCAATACAAAGTTGCAGGCCCTGATTAATATTGGTGATGGCAAGCCCATGGTATGTCGACAGGAGACTAAACGCAGAAGTAAAGAGCCTTGGGTACAGATCGGCAATTTTAGGTATAGGTACACATAGCTAGGTATAGGCTTGATTTATGAAGGTTGTTGAACTTATTGGAGCGTATAGACGCCAACCCCGACTGAACGCATACATATACCTACCTATACACAAGTGTGACTCCGGTCAGGTGGGCAGGGGCGCCATCTTGGGGGGGGGCAGGGTCCAGTTTGCCCCCCCGGAAATTTGGGGGACAATTACTTTTATCATGCCAAATATTTGGCGTTAACTTCATTATCACGTAAAAAAACCAATAAATAAATAAATAATAATTTTCGCTGATTAATTAAGTCCAGATTGCCGGTAAATCTGGACTTAAAAATTAAATTTAAAAAAAACGAGATAGTAAAAAATTAATTGTAAATTTTTAAAAGTCGAATGCCTTGGACGCTGGGTCACTGAGAGGCACAGAGACCTATCAGACTGATAAGAGTGATAAGTAAATTGAATACCTATCTAATGTTTACAACTTCTTGCCCCCCCCCCCGGATTTTCAAAATCTGGCGCCCCTGCAGGTGGGTATGCCTCTGGCTACCTTATGTTATTTTTTACACGATATTTAAACAAAATCTGCATTGACAGGTTACCAGTTCAGTTGAAGAATTGTGTATTTCCTTTGCCTTGAGAGTAATTTACCTTGCAAGTTAGATGATGGAACGTCGTCCATGCATTATCTATAAAATTACCATGCAGGTAACTTTTTCGCTATGGATATCTGGAATTGTTCAACTTTGGTTCGCAACTTACCCTGGTTGTGTACAAGATATCAGCTACGACAGGTGAGGTTTAAAAAAAAAAAGAGAGAGAAAAAAAAGTGGTGTCAAAGTACCTATAAAACGCCTGACTTTCCGAAAAAATAACATGCTGAGAAATTCATCTAAACTATAATATAGGCATTTAGCAATTATTATTTTTATAATATTGTTAAGCTTTTTTCAGGTTTATTTAATAAGTGTAAAGCCAAAAATACCTAAATGATTTGGATACTTCTTATCTTATAGTGAATTGGAGTACCTAATCTACAAAAAATAACCTATTATTAGCATATAATGTACAGGTATATGGAGATCAGGTTGGGTCGGCCACCGTATATAAACTGTTGTGTGGAAATGCAACCGCTGAATTTGACACCGGGCAGTGGGTGCCCGCTTACACGCTTCAGGTAGTTGAGGGAGACGGGGAGCTATCTGGAGTTATCCAAGCCAACCGCAAATGAGGGCAAAAGGGCGCACGCCGAGCGCGTGGCTACTCCGGACCCTGTAATAAAAGGAGCGAGGCCCAAATATTAAAAAGCACGTAAAAACTTAAAAAACTATAATTAAATAAATGAATACCTGTTAATTATCCAATAAAACTTTGTAGGGAGGACCCAAGAGGTACTCAACTGATACAAACAGTTCCTACCTATGTAATTTCTGGTAGAAACTGGAGAAGATGGGTTAAAATACCAACGATGACAGAGGATGCTGCGTCTTCTTACGGACCAGAACCAGTTGAAAATAAATTGGCTCTCGTCGTTGGCCTTTTGACGAGATTCCGCGCTCTTTTTAAATTTTGGGGGAGTTATCTAAATGACCAATGTTCTACATGAGGTACTAATGGAGCCCACTAAATGTGCATTTGAACAAGCAGATGACATCTTTGGGATGGTTTGGGGGTTCGGAGCACGTGCCTCAAGCCTCAACCAATTCATGCATCTTTTTTTCTTGTTTCCCAGATTTATGTATACAGATTGAGGGATTCTTGTAGGGCTCTATTGTGTTTTTCACCTGGGTGTCTCAATTTGCATATCCCGGGCCTCGCTGTGACATTACAATAGCCTCGCCCTGTGCTGTGAAGCCTCAATTACCGTATCGACTAACTCATCTATTTATTGTTTTTCAATTGCTTTCACACGCTTGTTTCCTTTGACATTTAATTTAAATATTTTGTGTACTATAGAATTCTTTTTAGATTGTTTCCATTCATGATATAATGACTGCACACTGACCCAGCGTATTTGTACAAGTGAGCATGTACCATACCTAATTTCTGGTGGGTGCATTGAGAATAGATTAAACTCTGTAAAAGTGATAACTAGGTAACTCGTAGTTAGGTACAAGTTCTATTGGATACGACAACCAATCAACCGAGGGGTCAACCACTCGTTGGGAATCTCGTTGGGAATCATTGGAAATCTTTATGAAATCTCAGGGAATCTTGGAATTTTTTGGAGTGGTTACTCCTTCGGGGTTCATCTTTCTATGAATATCGTTGAGAATCTTTGGAAATCTTTATGAAATCTCAGTTGAATCTCAAGGAATCTCTGGAGTGGTTACCCCCTCGCAATCAACCAACTTTTTCCAGGTGTACCTATATATTCTAGCCATAAGTTCCACTAGCTGAAGGTTCCCATCACCGCGTAAGTACTTGCAAGTAAATATCTACCTGGGAAATAACTATTTATTGACACTAACGCTTTACTGTTTATGACATTATGCTGACAGGAGTGTCACTCCGTGTCATTGTGGAATAAACACCTTGACATGCAGTACATGCCATGCACTACGCCTTGCACTATGCAGTGTGCGTTACTTCAGGGTTATTGAGGTGATGAGACTATTGACAAGTAAGTACTGAACATGGTACCTTACTCCTTATGTGGTACTGCAAGTACTTACAAAAGATACCTAACCCAATGATAGTAAATTAGAAATTGAGAAGTACCTATGTTTTCTGGATGATATATAAATAAGTAGCTAATGGTAAGTACTATCTGAACCTTAACCTTTCATTTGTGATACCTGAACCAGAGAATGCAAGTAAGCTTAACTTAAAAACTGCTGGGAAAAGTGCATGCCTGTTTATGTGAACTGTCGCACCTCTGAAATGGACACTGCTGAACTGTCGCGCCTCTGAAATGGACACGTCGCCACTGCTGAACTGTCGCTCCCCTGAAATGGACACGTCGCCACTGCTGAACTGTCGCTCCCCTGAAATGGACACATCGCCACTGCTGAACTGTCGCTCCCCTGAAATGGACACGTCGCCACTGGATGTCGCATGGCATTCCAAGCCATGCGCTCGTCATAAAGAGTGCTAACTATGACTCGCCGAGGTCGCTGCCCTTTTAATTTGTCGTACCTGGTTGCGCCTGTGGTTATCTTTCGCCCGTCCGTCTGCATCATCGGGCTTGATTAAAAATTTCTCAATCTGTCCCAGCACAGTCCGCGCGCTACTCGTGTTCTACAAGCTACAGCCACTTGTGACCAGTGGCGGAATCAATCCCTCATTCAAAAGGTTAGGGGGCATTCCTCTGGCTTCGAAAACATCGTTACCGGCAGATGCAGCAGGCTATGCTTTCACTTTGTGAAAATGTAGGGGCCCATAATGCTAGATAGCTTCATACAATATAGGTATAGGTACTGTGTGAGACTGTGAGATTTTAAGAACTAATCAGTTATGGGAATGACTGTTAGGAACTAAGGCACATCCTGACCAAATAATTGTCCGATCTGCAGTTTTGGATGGGATAAAATTTATTTCCCCTAATATGTATAACGATTTCCACTGGCTTTCATTAGATTCCAACCCTTCAGGCACCATACCTATAGGTACGATTGACTCTAGGAAGGCCATAGTTATATCTATCTACGCAGTAAAAGTTATTATACATTATAGTCATAGCCGTATCCACGGGGGGGGGGGGGGCGTTAGGGGGTTAACCCCCCCTCATGAGCGGAAAATTAACATGGTAATGCCAACGTGAAGCAAAAAAAAATATAGGCAACCCCCCCCCCCCCATGGCCCTAAACCCCCCCCCATGACCGCTTTCTGGATACGCGCGGGCCTGAATATAGTAATTGTATAATTAAGGTCCAGTGGTACAATTTTAGGGTCTCAGTTGAAGACATTCGGCATGCCGGGCCTTAAGGCAAGAGGGTGAAGTAAAATGACCGCATTGGCACAGGTAGGTGGTCCATGCGGAGCAGGTAGGGTGCTTCTGCCTACGGATGACTCACAGGGATGTCGCCCCAGATCATCAGATACCTGAACTCTACAAAAAATGCCTGGAAATATTCTGAACCTATGGATCCACATTCCATAGGTTTCCTAGGACTCCCTGCCACCCGAGTCTATCTCTTTTTATTCCAACATATCTCTTTACATTGACGTTCTTGACCTGGTCCATGTGCAGTGGCGTCGTTTCCCCCAAGGTAAATATCGAACGCCAAATACGAGGGGTTAACCACTCCAGGAATCTCGTTGGCAATCATTGGAAATTTTTATGAAATCTCAGAGAATCTTGTAATATTTTGGAGTGGTTACTCCTTCGGGGTTCATCTTTCCATGAATATCGTTGGGAATCTTTAGAAATCTTTATGGAATCTTAAGGAATCTCTGGAGTGGTTACCCCCTCGGCCAAATACCTCAATCGCAGGAAATTTATAGAGATTATTTCAAGGTACACGTGTTTGGGGTTTAAAAAAAATTAATACCTACTTATACTTCTACAACTTCCCCCTGCAAGGGGACCCCTGGCTATTTATGCATTGTTGTATAATACATTTTTTACAATGAATTGGTTGAAACTATAGGTCTGCGGGAAGAGACCAGAAGGGACGATAGATTCTTCAGAGCCCATCTTTTTGTTAATGCAAATTAAGAGAACACCATAGCGACCTTTAGTTGTTTAGCAAGTAATAGTTTTGAAACAATTTTGTAAGTCTCCTAGCACTCCTTCCTTGGCCGTGAACTCGTCTTATACTGTATCGCGAGTATTATTGAGAATGAGGACTGGATTTCATAAGAAGCATGCACTATAGGCACTAGCTCTGGGGTTGGACATGCACAGACCATGATAGCCATCATTTATACCTACCCACAATTTTTTGCAGCTGCGTTTTCCAGGTCCACCATATTGCGATTGCATGCGTGTAAGTACATGTACCTATGCATGTTCAGACATTAGCATGGGTTTGATAGACATTTTTAGCGTGACTTAGCCATAAGTATGGAAGTGGTTGGAAACCGACCAAACCCCCCAGGAGGGTTTGGGTCTCAAGACAAGGAATTCTCACATAGAGATTGCACTAACCTTGCCGGTAGCCTAAGCAAGGTACGTAGGTACGATAATTGCGGCGCGACCAAGAAAAGATGGGCGCTCGATAAACCTTATGTTGTCAAATTCCTCCTTAATCCACTCGATGAGTTCCCATTTGAATTTCATCGTCGATTCTTATCGATTTTTTTTTATCAACGGTTTATGAAGCACTGTTGAAGTGTATTTAAATCATAAAAAGAGAGGAACAATTTCACAGCCTTCCTTGCTCAGTCAGACCTTCGGGCAAACGCACAGCGATACTCAGGTAGATACGATATTTCGATGAAATTTGCCTATTTTTCCACTTGAAATCTGGGGAAGGAGGTAGCGTTTACAAGTGAGCTTTTTTAGCAGGTTTTATATAAGGAGGTAGGTATTTACAGTTTTCCGTTCACAGTTCTTCTACTCTTGACTTCTGGTGTTCTATATTTGGGTATTCGATATTTTATACTGAATAAGCGAACAAAGAAACCTACTGAAGCGCCAAAAACCAGACATCCCGTTTTCCATATAAAAAAGATAATTATCCAAAAGGAACAAAAGTTCATTCACAAAATCAACAATTTTTTGTCTCGTCTGAAGAGTTCCGTAGGTATAGGTTCCCTAGTAAAGGTACCCTACAACCTTAAACCACGGAGCATATCATTTTTTAGTATTTAGTGCAGAGTCACCATGTCCCCCAGACAGAAGAGGTCTTTCAAGTGGTGGCCGAGGCTCGAGATTCGACCGTGTCTAACTCAAGTGGGGACCTACTGTTTTTCTTTTCCATTTCGATGAGAGAGCGTGCCCTAACTTGGTTTGTGGGAGTTGTACCTTGTCAGAGTTGCTTTGTTGCTTTTCGAACCAAACTTGGTTGGCCCAACAGCTCTCTAGAGAAGTCGTTGAACGAAAGAATACTTTCAGTTGATCCAATAGGTCCGAGGTCTCAACCAGCGGTTGAGAGAACGAGAAGAACAGTATTACAGAAAATCACATGGTGGTTTATTACTACTAACAATTTTACACTAATTACAAATTTCACAGTCTCTTTCACAATAAAATAACTTTTCTATGGTAGGGATAGTGCAAAAATTCATAGAAAGGTTACATAAGAATAATTTTCCTATTTACTCATTCGAAACACTCCTGACCAGAGCATTACACAAAATTTGACTTTCGGTGATCCCACGGCATGCAGGGACTAAGGAAATCAATAACTTTCAATTTAGCCATGAACGAGCAGCGTACAGATCCCAAAATAACAGTGCGTCACTTTTCAGAATAAAAACAATTCACATAAAAAATATCTTGTTGCCGTCTAAACTTTTTCAATTTATTTTTGCTGACCAGTGTGGTGACTGAACGGTGCTTTTTTCATCATTATTGTTTAAATAAAATGCAAGATAAAATGAGTGTAATGAAGAATATGCAGCAACGTGAAATGGAGGTGTGACCTTTTGAATTTTCACTGACGATTGGCAACCAACAAAAATGGTTAGGTATGGGTGGTTTGGTCCAACAACTATTTTACAAAGTTTTAGGTACTAAATAAAACCAAAAAAAGGTTAAGTTGTTGCACCTACCAGGGTAGGTTATCTGCTAGGTACGTGAAACCTGCATAGCGCGCAAGTATTGTATCATTCCTATATAATTATGTACATACGCTAAAACCTACCTACTGTTTAAAAATCAACATGGAATTTACCTATAAACAACAGCAAACGCAAACCAAATCAGTTCGAAAACAGTCTCGAATTTAACGTAATCATTATAAAAGCATTTTTCGGAGCACACATTCGTCAACGACCATAATATCTCAAGTATCAGTTTCAGATAGAAGTTAGTATTTCAGTAATAGGTACCTATAGTAATTCTTACAGAAATTGAGGTTTGAAATAAATAAAAAATGAACCTTCCGTGCTACACAGGCTGACATGTCGAATGTGTTAATGTAACATGACAGCAGCACTCACGGCAGGGACCACTCAAACAAGTCGGTGAGGTTTTAGGTACTTTATTCCAATACAGGGAAAGGGGGAAATATCAAAAAGTGTAGGGACGAAAGAAATAGGGGATAGCGAGCGGTTAACCACTCCGGGAATCTCGTTGGGAATCTCAGGCAATCATTAGAAATGTTTATGAAATCTCAGGGAATCTTGGAAAAATCTGGAGTAGTTAATCCTTCAGGGTGCATCTTTCCACGAATCTCGTTGAGAATCTCAGGGATTCTTTGAAAATCTTCATGCAATCTCAAGCAATCTCTGGAGTGGTTAACCTCTCGGGGGATAGGTGTGCATTGCATTTCCTGGAAGTTTGTCAGCCCGACTTCGTAGTGTAAATGAATAGTGAAAAATGTGAAATCACGAAACTTTGATTAAGTAATTATGTAAGTGATTAAGCACTTAAGTACTTAACGGGCGGCTTCACCTAATAAGCCATTTTCAGATGAAACACAATTTTCTCTCCCATCCCAACTTTTATTCCTGCCAGTTACTGTATTCCTTGATTAACATTGAAAGCGGCGAATTATTATTAGTTTTTTCCCTCAATTGGAGAGACCCAAAATATAACATAGAAAAGTAACATTCTAAAATGCTGTCGTAAGCTCACTAATTTACAAGTGGCCTCCCCCTTGTCGCTTTAAAAAGTTAAGTTAAGTATACCGTGTTCGCACTGGCAAAACTGTTGAAATCGTAATGAGAAGTAGAAATCACAGAAAAATTGGGGAATCTGCCTTTTTCGCTTAACTTGGAAGTTGCGAAAGCTGCGATTTGGCGAAACTTATAATCTCTCAAGAAAAAATTAAAAACTATTCGCCGCTCACAATGTTAAACTTATAGTTATTTGTTAAAACCCGTCTTTTTTGAAAATTTATTTGGTGTAAAGAAACGTCTTCATGGTGCCCAGGACGAGCCCATCAATTAAATTAAATTTCAATTAATGCCGGGAAATACCGAAAGTTTTTCAAATTTGCCTTTTTTGGGACTGATTTTTTTATTTAGCCTTTTTGACCCCCCCCCTCATGACGGGAGAAAATATGCCTCATCTGCGCCCTTTTAACGGTCCTGCTTACTACCCTCTGCTGCCTGACTATAACTCCAAAACAAAAAGAAACCAAAACCTTTTGAGGGTAAGTGCTAAAGTTATTTTTCACTGTTCATTTGCACAGGATTTGCTTAAAAACCATCTTTTGCTGAGGCGTGTAGAAGCAGGTAAAGGGGCTACTTACCTTATTAAGGGACAGTCACACAATGAAGATTATTTGGGTTCAGGGTAAAGAGATTCGCACCGTGATATCACATCATGAACTCGACCTATTCTTCGGTTGAGAATCTGAACGCTTTTCTCCGGAAGTTCCGGTAGAACATCTAAAAGATCTGGATGTGCCGCCCGAAAACGATCCAAGAGCAGTTTGCCGACGTTGCCATCTTTGTTAAGCCTTCTGATGGCATCGGCTGTGGGTCTTCGGAAGATACAAAGAGCATCAAGCAGAGCAGAGTGATGGGCTTCGTACTTGTGGAGTAGTCTGTATCCATGGAGGAGACCACTTTCATTGTCCAGGAAGACCAGGAGAGGCCCTGCACGATTCAGATTATGGGTTGGGGCGTCCATCATCGCAGAATTCCACTGCAGGTTGTACAGATTGTTGACCACCCTATCCAGGTTTGCTGTAAGGTAGTCGAAAATGATCAGGTCTGACCACTGTGCAAGTTCGACGAGATCAGTTGTGTTGCCCACATCGGGAGGGTGAAGGCGACGATCGGCAGATCTGAGAGGTAGAGGGATGTGCACCGGGGAAAGCTGTGGGAGGAACCTCGTGTGGACTACGGGCCTGTCTTCAGCCCACTGCGCCAAAAGAAGCTCAGAAAGAACAGGCGACCATCTCGGCGATCGCGTTTTGACCAGGTCTAAACTAGTAGGCACCAAATTTGACAATCCAAGTTCTCTTCCTAAGTAAAAACTAAACATTTCACCTTGAATTTGATCGGTGTTTTGTCTGTAGCGTACACACGACTTGCTTCCGTCTTGAAAGGTGATGAGTCGATTCTGCATTCGCCCGCAGCCATCGGTAACGGACACGACAGTGGCGTTTCGCGCAAATCTTCGCCATGACTCTTCTTCGGCCTGGGAGAAGCCTTTTGGGAGGTTCGCTTCTATTGTGGAGGACCAATAGACACCCTGAATGGTTCGGGGTGGTTCTGTGACTAGAGCGGGGATGACGGAGCCGGCCAAAAACCCGAGGAAAAAGGCAAAAGCTCCTGTAAGGACGCATACACATTGGATGCGTCGCCGTGCTGTTCGTGACGGTGACCTCCGCTGCAGCGCCGCAGCATCGCGCAGGTCCCGCCCGCAGCCACCTGACGGCGCTACCGTCACTCGCGTCTCTTTCAGCATTGCACCAGTCACGGGGCGAGGGCATAGCTCAAGCCCCTCATAGCTCCTGTAAGCAAAGAAACCTAGTATCAGCACCACGGAACCAAGAGCGAGAGGTGACGGCAAAGGAGCGTGAACTTCAACTACACAGACTAGTCTTCCTGAGGAAAACTTAACTCATTAGAAACAAAAAGGCCATGGATACACAAACTACATGCTTATGAGTTCAAAGAGATCGGCAAGCCTGTTAACTTCCCACACATCAATGAAATATCTCACTAGCCAGTACGCGGTAACGTACAAGAAAGGCTGTCCAAAGTGCATTGCGGCATCTCACCAACATAAACCGCAGATGTACTCAATGACCACTGTACCGCGGATTGTGTTAGTCTGTAGGAAGCTTTATGGTTTTTTCTTGTCTTAGTAGCTAGACAGAACAATAGTTAACTCACAAAACGACGAAGCACACGCCACCGGCACAGGTTCAATGTTATATCTCGGGTTGCGGTAATTCACAGCCTGGTGTGACTCTTATGCAGCTACGCCTCTTTTTCTTTATACCTACTTACATTTTGTTGTACCAGAAATATGACTTAGGCTGAATTTCACCACTTTAACGTGATGACTATCGTGTACACGCTAGCGCTATGAATTAGACATTGTGTAGTCATTCCTATAGACACAGCAGCAGCGTCTATCCGCAATAGAACCTTATATACAAATAGACGTCAAAACCCAAAGAGGTATCTATCATAGACCTATACACACGCGTCGTTAGGATTAAGGGGTAAAAGAGAGTTCTGTCGGTCCTTATGTACCTGTAAGAGTTAAATTTTGAGGTATACGACTGAGCCTGGATTTGGGTAGGAAGGACCGCAGAGTCAGGCACGAAGGTATGGAGCGCTAATTTGATTAGGGGCTTCTACTCAACGAGATGATAGCTAGTGTTAATGGGCCCATTAAAAACGGTTTTTTCATCCGTTCGTCGCTCTGGTGGTCATGAGGTACGTACGTATACCTTCCTTAACCACATCTTGTCAACCTAACAATCTTTCATTTGGTTTCAGACAAGCAGACAGTAGTTGACGCTCGCTGATACACATGAAGCACCACAGCGTCTGTTTAGCGCAGTCCGAGGGGTTAACCACTCGTTGGGAATCTCGTTGGGAATCATTGGAAACCTTTATGAAATCTCAGGGAATCTTGGAATTCTTTGGAGTGGTTACCCCTTCGGGGTTAATCTTCCATGAATATCGTTTGGAATCTTTGGAAATCTTTATGGAATCTCAAGGAATCTCTGGAGTGGTTACCCCCTCGGCGCAGTCAATAAAACTCTGACTAGTTGTGCACCTAACTAAAGAGATGGAAAATCTTTCCATTACCTCCAGTGTTATTCCATAACTGACCTCCCCATTGATGCCAAAAATAAATAAGCACATGCAGTTCGTTAGCAGTGGGTTAAGTAGGTACATTTAAAAAAAATAGGTGTGCCTAAATGAAGTAAACAAAATCGCCATTATTGCTAGATAAATATACGTAATTAAGTAACAAATTTACTATAAAAAAGTGGATGCTCAAAAAATAAATAATATTATTAATACTCAATAAATCCAAAGACGTTAGGAAGTGTCTGCCAAACATTCAAGCATTGAGTCCGTAAAGTCAAGAGGATCTTGCACCCTTCGCGTCCAAACAATCAGTACTTGCGTTATCATCAATCACTGTAATCGGTAGGCTGTCTAATCAGTTGGGACTCTGATACATACGATATGTAGACCCAACCTATCTGTATCAACAGTGGCCACCAGTGGCGTAACAATCCCCACTTTTGAGCGGTTTTTGCAATTCATTTTTTTTTTTTTTCAAAATTATAGAATTGTATAAAACTGTATAGGATATTTAAATGTTCTGAGATATAATGTCTTTTTAACATAAAAAATTAACTGATATGATGTTATTTTACGATGGAGTAATTTCGGATTGATTTTTTATTGACTTTACATCACTCGATTGTAAAATCACAATCTGACGTTAGAAAGACGTATTTTTTTGAACATTTAAATGTCCCAAAGTTTCCTCAAAAAGTACCAAAAAAACATAAATAAACAGGATTGTTTGGTGACCCTATAGTTCGACGTAAAATTATTGACAAGTACCTATCCAGTTTCTCGTATGAGCTTTCAGGGAGTTCATGTCTTAGTTAACTACGAGGGGTTAACCACTCCAGGAATCTCGTTGGGAATCTCAGGAAATCATTGGAAATCTCAGGGAATCTCAAGCAATCTCTGGAGTGGTTAACCCCTCGGGTAACTATTAGAATACGTTTTCTATGAGGTCAAGGGGGTCTTATACATAGAAGGTTCAACGAGAAGGGGTGGGTATTTTAAATTTGTGTAAGGTATTGCAATAAAAAGGTAGGTTCTTAAATTTTAAAAGATAGCTCCAGGTGTGAGGAAAGTAGGTGGGGTATACAAGTGCAAATAGTACAGATAGACTTCTCAGTTCTCTCTATTGCTATAAGCAATAAGTTGGTCCCCAGGCCTATTATAAAGACAGGAAATTTAAATATCACCTAGGTACCTGTCGTAACCCACCTAATGTGACGTCCACGAACTTATTAACATTAAACTTGAAAACGTTATAGACATTCACATTATGCCTACATAGGTATACCTACTTGTATAGCACCAGGTGCCTAACCTCGAAAACATCGTCGAAAACATAAAAAAGCCGTTCCCAAAGAATAAACTTATAAAAAAAGGTGTCTTCTTAATATAACTACTGCGACAAAACTATAAAAGTCTCAAAAATATAAAATGGTCCAAAAAATGTACGTTATTTGGAAGGACCGGGCCTATTCGGGCTAAGGACCGGCCGATGCCTGGCCACCGTTATAGCTTTTGGGACCCCCTGTGGTTTCCTCAGGCCTAACAATTCTTGGATACCTACGTCTCAGATTTGTTTCAACTTAGGTATACAGGTACACCTATCGTGTTCTGGGATATGAAGGGATTTTTCACATCAATAAATTTTGCCAATTTGTTGTTGTGAGTGCAAGGTGTTTTGTCGAAGCTGAAGAAGTCTGGCTGAAACTACAGAAAAGGTGGGCCGAAGCTATATGCGAGTATAGGTACGTTATTTATCAGAGAAATTATTTCAATTCAACTTTTTATTTTTTATTCATTATTATTTTTAGGGTGCGTCCCACCATGCCCAGTTAAAATTAAGCTGGAGATTTACCATGTTAAATATAGGACAAAATCTCCAGTTTATTTTTAACTGGGAATGGTGGGACGCACCCTTAATGGTGGAGTATGAAACCATATTGCGCTTTTTGTACAATACCTACCTGCCTGTATGTTTTTTTAAGTTTTTCGGACAGTACATGCCATTGCTGATATTCTTCCTATAGGTACTGAGTTAATAACTGGGTAAATAGGCGTTGACTTCAAAATATCATCATATTTATATCACTTGACACTCTTATTTATTATTTATACATGAAAATCCGAAGTATTTATATTATAAGCACATAGGCTTCAACAGTCAAAATTTTCCTACCTTCAGTACCTTCCTATGTAATGATCAGAAATGAGAGTGAAATTCGCTCGTTGGTATTTAATTTTTCAAAGATCGGAAACCGCATGCAGGTTGGCTGTTCCTTCTGAAGCTGAGGTATGTTGCCTGCAGC
Organism: Mesopsocus fuscifrons; assembly: GCA_950004255.1. Classification (NCBI taxonomy): domain Eukaryota; kingdom Metazoa; phylum Arthropoda; class Insecta; order Psocodea; family Mesopsocidae; genus Mesopsocus; species Mesopsocus fuscifrons. Next base: position 9,599,478 of record OX465381.1, read on the forward strand.
TACAATAACTTTCTCACGATATAATAACTAGGTAGGTAGCAAGGTACTGGTATAGGAACCAAGAGGTATGCATTGAGGAAAACGCGTACAGACCTTCCCACGACATTTTCTGTATTAAAAAAAGTTGCCAACACGATTTTATAAGTACCTAGGTTAGAAGACCCAGCCTATATAAGAATTAAGGCTCACAAGCATCACCCCAAAAGAGGTGCCAATCTCTGCAAATCTGAAGAAGAAAATCCGTGGGGTTAACCACTCGTTGGGAATCATTGAAAATCTTTATGAAATCTCAGAGAATCTTGGAATTTTTTTTTTGGAGTGGTTACCCCTTCGGGGTTCATCTTTCTATGAATATCGTTGGGAATCTTTGGAAATCTTTATGGAATCTCAAGGAATCTCTGGAGTGGTTACCCCCTAGAGAAAATCACTTTTTTGACATCCCTAGGATGGGAAATTCACATACTTACGTATATTTTCCAAAAATATTTACTTAAAAGTACTTTTCCGTAGAAATGGCCCTTTCAATTTTCCCTCAAGAGAATCATTGACGTACCTAGCTGCACCTTGAGAAAGTATACATAAGAAATGAGGCCACGATGTGACAACTGTTGCTCTAGGTACCTATAGCAGAGAGGTACGGACGTGGAGAGAACCTAGAAACGAGAATGTCAATTGCTCTCACTCAGACGTCCCGTTAAAAAAAAACACATAAACTAGATAAGGTCACTCAGGAATTCTTTGGCTGGGATAACTGACACGTATATCAAAGCCATTCTTGTCATAATACCAGGTTTCTTCTGGATCTATAAACAGCAGTGAGCCGCTATTAACCAGGGTGGTAGGTACGTGTGGGTAGCACTTAAGGCGCGGGAGGGGCAAGAGCAAATAAGATGGCAACAACTTTAAATTAAAATAAAATAGTAAAATTGTGGTTATAAAATGTATATTTTACGTACGTCAGGATATCTGTAAAATGCTATTCCTTCAACTGTAAGTACCTATTACCTCCTACATAAGCTACTGCAGATAGATTACCCCTGCGTCTCGTCTATCAAATCAGCTACCTAAATCAGTTCATTTTGAAAGAAAGGTCGGACGGTTCGGTGTATGCCTTCAGCGCATCTTAAATATTTAGAGTTTTAAGACGGATATAAATTTGGTATTTGTTTACGTTTTTTTCGACCATTTTTTGAGGATACTGTTGGATGTTCTGAAATATAATAATGGCTTTTTAACGTCCGAAATTAACTGGCTAGTGACTATGTTATGATTTTGTACGATCGATTATTTTTTTGGACAAATTTTTTACCGACAAAATCTCATGTTAAATATCACTACCCCGAGAAAGGTATATGCTTAGGTATATTTTCTCTGGTTGTCCGGCTTGAAGCTCGGAGTCAGAAACAAAATCATAAAAAAATCAGCTCATATTTCTAATTTCTTACAAGTACCTTTCCTCTGGGTCACCCAGCGTATAGCTGGTTGTCAGCTAAAACTCTTTGATGTTTTAAGGTCAAGACCGCGTGGAAGTCATGCCATATGTGTCTTTAGTCATGCTGTATAGTTTTCTATCAGAGGAGAAATCCCAGCAAGCATTACAATATTCTGCTCCGTTTTCCTATCGGGGTGATTTAAATCATTTCTGCTGGAGACCTACTATGCTGCTGTTTTCCTAGTACGACGTTCCATAATTTTGATGGAACTCCCCCAAAAGAATTTAATGACACGTCTAAAACAAGTTAAAAGAGGACTGGAAAGTTAGCGAGATGGGGAGTTATACTGAGAACTGAGAAAAGATGCTGCTGGAAAATTATATCAACTGTTCTTAGTTATTGTGGTTGTCCTATAAATTATCTTTCAAGCTCTGAACATCAAACAGACAACTCAGGGAATACTTGATTATAATTAATGGCAAACAACAGATAACTGAAAAAAGATGGTATATTTCTCCGTTTGAAGCTGTTCTTTATACTTCTTATAAAGTGTCTTCCAACCCTTCAACGACAATAAATAAGTCTCAAACCAAACTTTTCAGGTTTCGGTAGTAGGAGTGCAAAAGTTTGGTTGTGCCGGTTGTGCTTTCCCTCTGTGTAAGTAAGGAATCATGTCAGCGCTTCAAGCTGCATTTTTAGCATAATTTCGACTTGCGGCATAGAAGTAATAATTATGTGTAACGGTATATGTTCTTCTCAGTTAGTTTTTTTTTTTTGAATGCCTATTCAGTAACCAAAAACCAAGTCAATAGAGTCTGACAAAGAAGGTGACAATAACAAGGAACAATAGACAGTACAACTCAAACTCAAGAGACAAAGGGGGTTCATAAAAGTCGCACCCACAATGGCATCGTGGGGTGTCGAAGCATTTCTGCAAATAACAGCTTCACAAAGACCGATGCGTGAGAAAGAAATAGTTAACAAACGAGGAAACTATGTACATTCTGTTTAACTTTTTTTGTAGAAGAACTTCGAAAATTCTGTAGGTACCTACAGTCATAAAACCGCTGGCAGAATATTTCCCAAAGGTTCCACCATCATCGGGTTATAGGCTCACTGAAGATTTTCCTTTCCCATACTGGGCAAGGCTTGGAAAAAAAAATTGAGAGTTTGAGTTTTATACGATCCTGAAGGCCTTTCAAAGGAAACATTTCTGTCTATCACTACATCCTACAGCTCAACTACTGGGCCAATTTTGCTCTGTACGCGAACTCGACGAGACCATACATCAAAGTTAAATATGGAAATCGAACCTGGACCTGACTCAGTATGGAGAGGAAGTGCAGTATGGAAAGTAATGAAAATAACAATAAATTTAAAGATCTGTAAAGATATGTATCTTCAAACGTATAAGTATGACATGCAAGGCGCGAAGTGCGGATCATTTTTGGCCTGAGTTTATTCAAATTAAGATTATATCCATCAGGGTAATTTAAACAAATTAAGGGTATGTAGGTGCTCTACATTTCATCGTACTCAGCATACAAGAAATATAGTAAAAGGTCTGCAAGGTCGCGTTGGCTGGTAAAAAACTACAAAGTGCAATATAACAATAATTAAGAATCGTCAGAAGAAAATGAGTAAATACTGAATAGCTCGTGCAGGAGGTGTAGGTACCGACCGATACTTTAAAGGGTAGGTAACAGATTAAATTTAGGAAGGTGCTCTCAATTTCATCATGCTCTGGAGATCAAGAAATGTAGTCAAAGGTAGTGATAGGTATGGAAAAACTAGACAGTGCACTACAACAATAATTAAAACTCATCAACAAAGAATCAGTAAATATTTAGAAGCTTATAGGAGCAAGCGCAGTTGAATCATAGTGCACCGTGGAGACTAGAGATCACGTCATAATAAAAGGTCATGACCACAATTATACATTATTATAACAACAAAAAGTGTAAGTAGATACCTGGAAACGAAATGAAGGCTATCCAATACACGTCCACGCACGCACCATGTTACCAACTGACTTCCAAATTTAGCGAAAACGAAAAAGGACACTTATTGAAAGAGTTATTTGTTTAGAGCCGATAGTTTAGATAGAAATGTTGCCGTAGAACTGAGCTAAAGCAGGCGACGCTGGAGAGCAGGACTCCAGGTACGCGCTTAGTGTGGAAATGGCATATCTACTGAATTAAACTGGTCTGGGCGCTTGAGGCCACCGCGCGCAGTCAACTTGGTGACAATGCACCGGGTTCGAATTCAGCGGGGATGGATTTCTCTTTTCTGTCATTGTCACTGGAACTAGATACCTCAACTCTGCCAGCTATTTATCAATATAAACTCATTTCCTACTGTTTGAAAACAAATTTAAAATAAAATTTAGCGGGGATGATTAAAGTTAAGGAGAAAAAATAATTTTTTTAAATTTAATTTTTAATAAAATTTTTGGTTTTAAACCTAATAAGTGAGTATTATATTTTTGGCATTTCTGTGTTTAGAAGCTGAGGCTGAGAAGAGTCTGTCACTATGCATACCACTCTAGTTTTGACTGTAGGTATAATGAAATAATGAAATGTTTGTCAGCAACTTCATGTACGTCTCAGCATTTTTAATTTAGTTTCTTCCCCTATATAACAAATAGAAATTGTTTTAAAGTGATTTCTAAGGCCGGCCCTAAAATATATACTCGAGGTTCGGCTTCAGCTGATGCATTTCTCCCTCTGATACGGCTAAAACTGCGAGCGGCAAATTACTCTTAGTATAATTGTCTTGTTTCTTAAATCCACCACTGGCTTTTTCAGAATTATAGGTACAGGTTCTACGTACGTTGACAGGTAAATTATGTTTTGGGACATAGGTAAATGAAATATGTACAAATACTTTGCAGGTGTACTTTTAAATTTTCCCACTTACCTACAAGTACTTTCCTGTACTTATCATATATCATGACGAGGTTTAGAGATCCATCACTCCCCTCTATTTCTGTTTAAAAGTTGATTTTTTAAAGTGCCTGTAAGGCTGGAAATAAAATTGGAATTTTATTCCCCTAGCAACGTATGACAACCTTGTTAAAAAATTCGGGTAAATCAAATTCCGAAATAGCTAAATCCAACCTAAGGAGCTCTACTAAGGGGGTCTAAGTAGGTACACGACAGTGATAGACTTAAGTACTGACTGGGAAAAAAGGGTTTGCCATTTCTATGTAAGAAATAGGAGAAGGCAAGGCATAAATTACTGTCGCAATAAGTGATGGGAAGCGCAGAAACGATTGAGGCCATGTGCCATGATGTGCTTGCTGCAAGCCAAAGCCGAGGTCGCCGGTAAAAAAATGTCGGCATGCAAAAAGACGAAACTAAAATTACTCTCTTTGAAGAAATTGCTTAAAATGATCAGCCTGAAATGAAAGGAAAAATCTGCAGTATGTCTAGTAAAAAAAACATTAGCAATAACAAACAATATAGAAAATTCTCACAAAAAACATATAGACCTGACAAGTTTTTTACCCCAGGTTGCGCGGTCAGGATCGGAGATGTTCCGTTGTAGTCCGCAGGACTTTAAAAAAGTAATGCACGTGAATTAGAAACATGTAACTAAATGAAGGAAACACACTTATTAACGTTTAAACTGTCATCTTTTTACAATTTGACAAGACAAGTGTCACTTCCTGTAAGAAGCCGGCGTGATATCGTCTCTAGCAGATAGCCGACCAATCTTTCCCGTGTTCCAGTCACTTCTCCAGCCTGGACAAACCTGGAATTTTGAGACAGCTCTCATGTTTAGCTTATGATGTATTATGAATATTTATGACCAGGTTTTTAAATGAATAGTTGATTAATTTGGGTTATAAGTTGATGGATGACGGGTGGGTTGTTCAGGTAGGCGGGGGCGTCATTTTAGCGTGAATGCGACACACTCCAGTCATTTGTACCTTAAGAAGTCAGGCTGTATTTAATCTGGTGCTATCAAGTTAAAGACGGTCTACTTGACCCTTTCCAGCCTTGCTGAGCAGCCAACTCACTTCTTCAACACGCATTTCCCATAAGAGTGCTAAGCAGTCGGGACAGATTCAGTGGGTGCACACGGACAGGTCACCGGTTCACTGTTTTTACAATACTAACTTGGACTTACCCCTGCTCAACATTTTTTGTGATAGATGCCCTATAAAAAATTGAGTCCATGAAAAAGGGTAAGGAAAATGACTCGGTACATTTTTGTTTCAAATTTTTGTTTGCCTCTAAAAATATGCGGCGATGTAGGAATGGCTAGTCACCTATGAAAATACTTGAAGGAATGCTTTCTAGCCCAGGCTGGAGGGAACCCTTCAGTGGCAGGGCCGAAGCCCAAATGACACGCACCCACGAATACTACACTACAATACAATACCTATACATATTATAATACAGTAAGAAATAGGATCAATGCCAAAACAAGGTGTAAGGGAAATACGGAGGGTGTATAGGCCATGGCAATAACATCTACAAATATTATACTCAGAGTCATGCATAAACAATGTATAACTTATCCAAGAACTTTACGACTATAGTCCACGCGCATCTTGGATGCAAGTCGCGATGCAAGTGCAAGTAAAACACATTGTTTTAAAAAAAAACACAGGGTTCCCAAAATTATTTTTTGTTCAGAACCAGAAGTAGACTTGAAAAGTAGGGTCCCAATGATCTAGAGTTCAACAACGACAATTCACAGATCTGTAGCCTATCCACCCTTCGATAAGTCTGAATTTACTATCATCCAAGATGCGCGTGGAGTATAGAGGTGTATGGGTCTAGCTAAAAACAGGGTATCCCGATGACGTCAGACCACGATGATCAGAGTTATCCCCAACCTCCAAGTGATAAGTCACTCTGACTGGGTTACTCATACTTCACTTGTCTCTTCTGTCAGAAAGCAGTGAATTGCACTATTGCAGATACCTGAATTAATGTTATACATACGCTTTAAGTAGGATTCATATCAAATTATATGCAGGATTGTTGAAGAACGAAGTTAACTTCTTTGTGGGTGCTGAACTCTTTAACTTCCTTGTCCATATGAGGAATAAACGTTTAGGTAGATATAAGTCACTGAGGATCGTCATAGATCAAGGCTATGACAAAAATAGGTACGCAATAATTCAGACAAAGCAGTCATGATTAACTGAACCTTTATGAAATTGAGAGACCTTAATCAAGTCATAACTAAGGTACAGCCAGGCAAAAAGTAAAAAATAAATAAAAATGAATTTCATAACCGCGGGCGTTAAAACAGCCTGAAGGCGTGTCAAACGCGTTAAAAATATGACGGCACGTAGAGCTCGAATCATCACGACTGTGCCTCTTTACTGCAATTCTGTCCTCCCACTAGTGAAATAATTAATTTGATTTTAAATGCTAGAGTAATAGAAAAACGTGTTAATTATTATTAAATTACTTAAATGAAATATCTACAGATTAGTTTTTAGAACGGCTGTCAGACACCTATTTTACAAGACCAATAGCAGCCGCTTGGCGGGATGTGAGATGTCAGAACACCTAATGGAGCTTAAATACCGAACTGAAATTCCTGACAAATACCAGTGCACTGGGCCAACTCCAAGGCAGTACCTAGGAAAATATTTCGGGGGGGGGTTCAAACCCCCCCCCCCCCCCCCCCCCAGGGTACAGCCTTGGCCAACTCTCAAGCCCTCCTCAATGGATGGGGTTGCAAGTGGGAAATGAGAGGGAGGTGAAGTGTCCCTGCAACAATATTAATCGAATAAAACTAAGGGCTACCTAGTGCAATTTCATAGAAGTAATAATGTCGGAAGTCGGAAGAATGAAAAAAAATAAATAAATAAATAAAGAGTCCGACAACAGTCGCACTTAGCTTTCTCGTCCCATATAAAATTTTAGTTTTTTATTTTTTTAGATTTTTTGAAATTTTTTTTCGGGCGTAATTTTTACTCAATCCAAAATCGGTTGAAAATTACCCACGAGCATCTATCTGAGATCATTCACACCAAATCTCATGACTGTCATTTAATTACTGTACTCCCAAATGCGTTCCGACCATTCAAATTCAAAAACATGGTTTCTCATTCTCAACTCATTTTCAACACTTTTTCTACAAAAACGGCCGTAATTTTGAAGATAACAAAATTCTGTTCGACAAATGTTTTGACCAATCAAAAAATCCTTAAAAATGCCCCTCGACAGTGATTTTAGACAGGTCCATACCAAATTTCATCAAAATTGGGTGGACGGTATAGGCTCTAGAGCACTGCACGGACGGACTGACGGACGGACAGACTTTTTCCAGAAACCACTTTTTTGGACTCAGGGGACCCTCAGGATCATGGGAAACCCAAAATCTCAATTTCGAAATTTTGCACGAAAACAATAAAGTCTTTCTCGCCATATATGGTTAGCGAGAAAGTAAAAAGCTCTCTGTCAGAAAATGACAAAAAACTTATTAATCATCAGCCGAGAAGGGGGAGTAAGAATGTCATCCTTTGCACTAAATGTTCAATAAATACGACGGTAGAATAACAACAACACAGCAAAATTCCAAAATTCCGAACAAAACTAAAAAAATTTCCATGAAAATAAACACATATGGGGATACCTTGGGTAGTCAGACCACCTGAAATTCAATGTGACGAAACGTGAAAAGGTATATCTAACTCAGGGGTCCAAAAAGGTTGTAAAGGGCAAAATACGGAATAAAGCCCCAATCGATCATTGCGATTGTCTCTTCAGGTACACTCTGACACCCGCTATTCAAAAATACCCAAAATCCCCTGACTTCTACCCGTGGCCTTTTATAACGATGGCTCTTTCAAATTTTGAGGACAATAGCGCTTAAAGGTCCTCATTCTTTCGAATGAGAGAGATGAGGGGAAGATTTTTTCCCTCAGAAGTGTGTTTTGTGCCAGTATATACGAGACTACCTACGTTACCGCAAGGTTTATCTGCATGGGAAAGCGGTGTATATAGTTCTCATCATTCTAGGATTTAGACAATGATGCCGGAAAATGTTACCCGTAGAGCAGTTCCCGTAGCAGAAGACTTCTCAATAGGTAGAAACAATAAGCACCCGTACCTTGAATACCTTGTATCTCTGTGTCGTACAATTCAACTTCTTGTTAGTCGCCTTGTTTTATTTGTAAGATCTTCCCTTGCTAACAACAGAATTTCGCAGGACGAAAATTTTGTAGGCCCATGCACAATTCTGATTTTCTTTGCCCCTTCTGTTTCCAATGAGTTTCCCCCCTCTCATTTGGTTTTAACGTGACGAAAGTCTCCGAAGTGGTCGACAACCGCATCAAACTAGGAACTTGAGAAATCTGGAGAATGACTGGATTAGCCCTGGAGCGATGGCCAACCCTTCCAGATTTTCCGGCGCGACGGCTCCGCCGCATTGAGAACTTGATGTTCGCTGGATAACGTTAATAAGCGAGCACAAGCCAAGTACTGATGGACTCCAGCTGAAACTGATACTGGAATAACCCTAGGTGACGAAAACTCGCGACTCCTTATGTGTAGATGATGCATCAAGTATAGGGTGCCTCGAAACGGAACTGCACATCAGTCAGTTCTTTACTAAGCCAACTTTTGTGGGGTTGAGTTCATCTTTTCACTTCATTTTTTTTCTTTTTCCTATGAAAATATTTTTTAGCTGAAACGAGCCAGTTTCTCCAGTCCCGACATGAGGTTTTTTTTTTTGCCCTGAGTCCAAGCAACCAAGCAAGGAAAGGTTAGGGGGCCCGTAAAAAGTATATACGTGTAGTCGACCTTAAGGACAATGTTAATTGCTAACCCGTTGTGGCAAGTGTATTTAAAGTTATACAATATTACAATAATACTACCGGTAATACTATACTGAACACTGGAACAATATAAGGTAAGCTTACTTCACCCAGCTACCCTCATTTTAGGCTGTAGGAATTCCAGATCTCCCCTCCTAAGTGCAGTTATATGTATGTAGGTATATGTATATGTACCTGTCTTTGACTACATATAACCATTGCGTTTAAATAATAATTTTTTATTGAACTTAAAAAAGAGGAGCACAGATCTGGACAGAATTGGACCAACTCGTACCCCTCGTAAGAGTAGGTATGCGTATCCGGCATACCTGAAACTGCTTTTAGGATGTTTTAGGCAGCTTAGGTAGCTTAGGTACAGGTACAAGTCCCCTGGGTCCTCAACACCTGGACATCCTGCTTTTGAGGCATCTTATGTTCTTAATATATTAAAATATATGCAAGATGGTCTCGCATAAAGATTTTAATGGGTGATAGCTGTTTCCTTTTAAAATATAGAAAAATTCCTCCGTGCAAGCAAACCTGGGTTGGTATCTATCTACAATTTCGTCAAGGTACTCAATACTGAACTCTGCCACCAGAGGCGCAGTAAACTGTTCTGTAAGCGGTCACGAACCTAAAAAAAAACCATTTTCAGAGGTCACATAAATGCACTTACGAGAAAATTCAACCCTGAGTTATTCATATCTACACACCCGAGGGTTTAAGTAGACCCTTAAATGCCGGAATGTTCATGAGTCGCTATTTCAGTCACCCAAATTTTGTGAGAATGAAGAAGCTGGAGTAGGCTAAACAGAGGCAGATCTGACGGTGAGAATAGCGAGAAGAAAGCTTTCTCACCAAAATTGAGGCTTATTTGCAGAGCCTGAGCAGGTGCCAACAATGCAAGACATCTCAGTGGGGAAGTCCTTTACAGAAGTTCCCCCTTTAGAATTTGAGAGCGCCTTTGCTGTACCTGAGTGGTAGCGGTATGAAATGATGGACTGATGGAGTGATGGTTACTAAATGATACCAAAGTCAGGTTTTGGCCGCTTCAGGCAATCACTGTTAAAGAAGGGTAACCCCAAAATGTATTGGATTATTTGTTTAGATAGATTGTATCATTTTATAGTGGTCTTGAAACTTTTTCAGTTTTCAGCGTTTTTTGATGCCTGAAAAAGAAAAAGATAGGGCTCTCTATAATTATTTGGAATGAATGAGCAGGCATCAGCGAGTAGGATGGACAGCCTCGGACAATTTTATTAAAGGAGAAATCTTGGTTCAAGTCGTTCGAACGAAGTACCTACGAGTGATTTTTCTCTATTGTGGAAGCATTTTCAAATGACGAAGAGAAATAAAGGGTCTGTCAATGTGTTTAATTTCTGTATACAATTTAGGTACATTTCTGCCATGCCTAAAGAAAAGGGGGCGTAGAGCCATTGAACTTTTAGGGATTCCTTGAGATTCCATAAAGATTTCCCAAGATTCCCAACGATATTCATAGAAAGATGAACCCCGAAGGGGTAACCACTCCAAAAAAAAAATTCCAAGATTCCCTGAGATTTCATAAAGATTTCCAATGATTCCCAACGAGTGGTTAACCCCTCGCTGCTTGCTTATTTACCAGGTTCATTTAGAACTGTTTCACAAGTCTGAGAAGATGATATCAATGTGGACAAACGAAAAGGACACTCGAACATGTTCATAAAACATTTAATTCCCATTAGCGTTCAACATACGGTATAGACAGCTCATTAGGACTGGGCCTAAGCACACAAAGACGGACACATGGGCGACAAGTCTGTCACTTGGTGACACGTTTTGTCACATTTTGAGGCGTCAGATTCCAAGTACTTCGGCGGGTGTTAACACATTCACAGCTTGTGTCACGTTTGGTACTTAGTGGCTGTCACATGTGTTAATACAGGTAAGGGTAAGGCGCCGTGATGTGAACCGTTTCGTTTACCATAGAAAATAATGGAACCTTTTCAGTAGCAAACGAAAACCTGCTATCCTCCGCAGGGGGTTCAGGGTGTTGTACTCAAAATAACTGAGCCTTCCGACTCAGATCCTACACCTATTAGATCAGGCAATTTGGGCCAGAAAAAAGAAGCTATAGCGAGGCGCAGGTCAGCCACAGGAGGAGCTGGGAAGTTCCGCGGTAAAGAGAAATTGCTGACACTCAACTAATATATTTCTTATGGAACGGATTTTCTCAATTCCGGTGTCAGCTATGGGCAATTTTTTTTGGAACTTCAGAAGGTGCTGGCCTACCCGCCCGCTGCAGTCGATTTTGATTACCGAACAACATGTCGTAATTGGGCTACTCTTGCATCCATTTTCAGTATAAAAATATAATCTCCTAGGCATTTTTATTTTATGGAAATAGAAAAAATCTTCCATTTCATCAGCCTGGAAAATATCTCAGAGTTGAAAAACAAAATGGCCGTCATGACTCTTAATTGGATCGCAGGAAGGTGCATAATCTGTAAGATTGCTATCGTATTTAATGTACCCGTACAGGTACGTATAGGTACGTACCTACCGACTATCTTTACATCAACCGCAAAGTGAGTCCATTGAGATTGCTTTTGTGCATTTAACCATCGGCGAAACTTGTTTCGGGAAAAATTTTGATACCAAATAATATGGGTGTACGTTATGGATCTACCCTTCGATACCTCCTCCTCGGTAGAACTCATCGTCACAAGGGTATCACTTTTTGTGACCTCTGTGCAACAGAGGGTGGTGTTACGTCAGAATCACATCCAACAGTTGAGTTTTCCCGGGTCACTGAAGTTCATCAGGTACCGGGGTACCCTTCAGGAATGGGTAATATAGCTTATATAGCTGAGGGTTGGGGGGGACAAGCCCATCAGCAAAACTGGACCGTTTCAAGAACTATCCATTGTGTTCAGCTGGCAGCACTACCAAATACCAGCTCCCCAGCCATCGAGTAAACGATGGGGACCTACAGTTTTAGGTGGGTTCCGAACCACTACAGCCTCGATATACATTTCACTTGACATGCTGAACATATCAGAGGTGAATGCCGACCAGAATTTTTTTTTGGTAGGATCGGGATCGAACCGGAGTGACCCGGCTCTCGCTGCTCCTCAAAAGTCGACCATTTTAGTCACTCGGCTGTCGAGGCTGTTTTCAGGGATGGGTAAGCCCACAGTGGGTAAAATTCACGGAAGAAAATCTTGACGTGTCGGCATTCACAAAAAGAAACGAAATTTATTCCTTGCCGTGAAAACCGTCATCAGATAAAAGGGAAGTACCTACACACTTTGGTGTTTTGACCCTGGTGCAATTAGCCTCAAGTATTTTCCACTCACATAAACCAATTTTTTATTGACAGTGTCCCTCTCTTAAGTCCTTACTACTGAGAGTGTGTATGGTTCTCCATCACGTCAGTCGTTCGCACAAAAAATTGATTTGTACCAATGTGGATGATTTTCAATTAATCACAGTTCACCCCAATTGTTTTTTGGAGCATGCCGCCCTGTGAGACAGGGCCACCCCCAGGGCTCCGCGAGATAGTCATCGGGTATCAGGTTCAGGTAGGGTTATAGGAAAAGGGTTTGACGGCCCCATAGGGGGCTGCGCCCTTGGCTCCTACTGCGCTCCAGCCATACTATCCTTATCCTTCATGTGACATTTCACATTTACAACTCTACTTCGGTCCTCTCGGGATAATTGTGATTTTATCTTTACCATAAAAATGGGAATCTATTTATCTTTCAAAATTTAAAAATTATTCCAATGCTCGACTAGTTATAGGTAGGTAGGTACGTTGCGTTGTCTTTGAATGAGTGCCCTTCCCATTCAAACGATGAGAAAATTGTGGCCTTCGAGAAAACACACTTGAAACTCATTCTAGTTTTGAAAGAAAGGTTATTTTCATTTCCAGTAATATTTTTTAATGTGTTAGAAAAATATACACCTTACCTGATAAAGGAGAGGAGGGTGGGAAAATAGTATCTATAGGTGAATATAGTATAGAATAGAACAAAGTAAAAGGCGAAATTAAGGACAAACTCTTCGGAAATTTGTCGCTAGAGACTATTTTTAAAGCGCTAAAAATGCGATTTTTTTTTCTAAATTGTACCTTTCCCGCGTAAATGAAGAAATAGAGAAGCGAGTAGGGAAGTACAGTGATGGGGATTTGGTGAATTGATTTAAATACTTCCCCCTCCCGAATTCTGAAGACTCACCGCTGTTGACTGAACTGACCAGAAGTAACAAATCAAAAAGGAGTAAGCTATTGGAGTTTAGGCCATGGAAGTGTTTGAGACTAGGTGTAGGTTTGTATGTTTAGGTAGGGCTGGGTGGAGAGATATGCGTTCCATGGCGGCTCAGCTTGTATGACTGTTTGCTCTCAGGCTTCAGCAAACATGTCATATAATGTTTGTCATCGGTGTTAGAAACACACAATCCCTATGCCACACCACACTTTGTCTCGCATCCTCCACATGTCTAGGTACCCCACGAGGGGGTAACCACTACAGAGATTCCTTGAGATTCCCTGAGACTCCATAATGATTTCTAAAGATTCCCAACGATATTCATAGAGAGATGAACCCCGAAGGGGTAACCACTCCAAAAAATTCCAAGATTCCCTGAGATTTCATAAAGATTTCCAATGATTCCCAACGAGATTCCCAACGAGTGGTTAACCCCTCGGTACCCCATATACCTCGAACCACAACCAAAAATAATTATGAAACTGGATACGTAAGGGTGGGTATCAAAATTATAAAAGCAGAAGTGCTATGTGACAGCGAAAGGTTTAGTAGGTATATAATCAACAATTCACCCCTTTGCGTTTTAGTGTTAAGGCGGAATACACATACTTGTTTTGCAACTTCACGTCACTCTCCGAAGCGGCAGGGCAAGCCAAAGGTGTTCGTAGGGGGATGTAAACCTGAGACTCTTTGTCGTGAGACTAAGTTGTATTTTTGCATGAAATGGAGCCTGTTATATTTTTTAAAATACATTCTATATTTCAGAACAGTATAAGATAGATCCAGTAGTTTCTTCGTAAAATGCGCAGAAAAAACGTAAACAAACAGGGAATGTTTGTTAGGTCTTAAGAATTTGGAGATGAGTTGCATTTATACCCCGATACCCGCATGCATGGAATGTTCTTGTAGATAATTCCAAAAACCTTTATTCGGAAGCCCAGCCACAAGCAACAGGTTCATTTAACCACTCTACATTCGCCCCTCACAGAGGGGCATATCCCTGTTTGAGTTTTTGCGTTTTTCCCTGGCGCAGGAGTAGTATGCGGCGAATATGTTAAACCGACCGACTTGAATGTCAGGGGCACACCTAAACGGACAATAACAAGAGTCATTTCAATCTTTATCGGCGGAGGAAAATATTGCTAACTGTAACTACGATAACGGCCAACCTTAGTATGCAGCAGCCGCATGTAGCTATACTTTCGTTCAGGATGTTTATAGTATTGCTGTTAACATAATGTGCAGTAGCTGGTGCTACTTGTGTTCAGGATGTCTATAGCACTGTTTCTAGTTTTCATACAGGCTTTTAGTTTCACAGCTGGATACGGGAGAGGTAAGTCCGAAAGACATGATAATGACCATACTATAAAGATAAGAACTAAACAACGAAATCTGAATTATGTGAGAACTTTTCTGCGATAATTTAATGAAGTTTTTTTGTTTATGTAACTTCGCCAGTCACGACGGTTGGATTCCTCGATTTGCCCTGTACACAGGTCTCCCACCACGTCTGTATAAAGAAATGCTCCGCACCTAGCGTCTCCACCCTGCAGTGCCCCAGCCAACTTACTTGCTGCCGTCAAATACCATTCGAAATGAAGGTAGCTATACCTAAGCATTTCTTGATGATTACTCCCCAAGGTAGCACAGACTGCTTCCGAGCATACGCCATACTGTGTTGGTAGAAACGTATATAAGCAAAGTGCGAACTTAATATTATGGGTGTAGTTTTTTCGAGGGGCATTTACACCATCATTCATTTAGTTTTTTATGAACACAGAAAGACGTGCTTAGTACCTACGCCAGAAAATGTGACTGCCACCCCTGGCCATAAATTATGGAGGTTGTGTCGTAAACGCGAAGTAGACCTTAGTGTGAAACCAACTCATGTTGACCAGTGAGAGACAGACAACCTCTAGAATTAACCATTCTTGCTAGCCGTAAGATTCAACAACATTCGCCTGCTATAACCATGGTTATGCAACATAGCTGCGTTGGTGTATGCTTTATCCAAACAGATTTTATACTTCTCGTCCTATGTTGAGGGCGAAAATCGTTCTAATATCTTTGCGACGAAACTGTTTCGACTGAAAAAACGCTAACTTGTTAAGTGGTTCCTGGCGTCAAAGATGTCATTGTCGCGTGAAGAAACTTGAATTTTAATGTAGGCAGGATTGAATGGTATGGGATAGGTCACAGCAGCAGCGTCGTAGTAATAACAAAAATGTCTGTCTGTAATTTCAGAAACGTGTTGTGCCGGAACGAAAGCACAATCGCCCCCATCGAGGCAGGAGAATGAAGTCCAAAAAGCGGGGGAATATTCCAAAAAGGAGGAATTACCGACAGGAATCTTAGGAACAGTAAAAAGCTAAACCATGTTTTTAGTATGTATTTCAATTAGTTATTGTACACACCAATTGAGTAATGTAACAAAGTAGGTACCGGGAACATAATGTATTATATCTAGCAGGCATTGCTCCCTTACATAAAGAATCAGAAACAAGAAGAAAACTATAACTTTATCTAAAAGAACAAACTATGCACGTTGGCATAGTCTCTACCAGAACTGAATTATTAGGCAAACAGCTTTCTAGGCATTATAACAACTAACCATTCCGGCTATACCTACACATTCTTATGGGTTTCACCTTGTCCCGAACTTTCAGCCAGGTTCTGAACTTTCCTACTTTCCATTTGATTTAATTATACAGGATCCCATCGTACTAAGGGAAGAGAAAATTCCTCTGCGTGTTTATTTACGTTGGCCTGCAACCGAAGCAAAGCATTTTTTCTTGTCAGTGATAGAAAGGAACCCATTCAATAATTTAAGAAAAAATAAGTCGAAGTTCAAATTAAAATGATTTCTGGGTAAAAAGAGTATGTATGGTGGATCCAGAATTCGAGAATAAAGCAACACTTAAATACTGAGCTTATTAACGATGGGAAAGGCCCAGACTCTTCAGAATCATCATACAAAAACAAACAAATAAAACAGTAAGGAAATTTGGGGCAAAATGAAACCTAAACATTAGATTATTGTTTACTACAGAAAGTATTACTTAATAATAAAAAAATGTTGCACGTTATTTTCATTGGAAGGTACTACTTATTTTATCAACTAAAAGGTCACACTATTATCAGTTTATTATATCATTTTAAAACTCAGAAAAGAAAGATTTGAAGTGAAAGGTCAAATGGAACCTTTTCTTCTAAGCGTTACTTGATTTAATTTATTTCCTAATATCAAATGGTTAGAAGGTAAAAATTTGAATATCTAATATCTAATGGTAGAGCGCCTTAAATGTGTCTCAGCAAAAAGCAGGCCTACATGGGAACAAACAAATGCAATAGGTACGAGAATTTATATTAGCGATTCGGAAATGTTAATTTTTTCCAGAGGAGCTGAGTGACCGGATGTGGCCTGGGTTATCATTTTTACCAAAATAGCGCTTGAAAACACTATAGCTTTTATAGAGAGTCATTTAAAAGCAGTAGGTACTGCTCAGCATTACTTTGAGTAGTCCATTTTTGGAAAGTGATTATGTTTCTGTGGCAAAAGGACCGAATGCTAACTGTTTAAATGAATTATCAGAATTTTCTACGATGTAATAAGCGACCCGACCATATCTCGGTCTGAGAATTCTATTAAATCAAATTTGTGTTGAGGTTAAAGCATCACCATTCAGCTCAAAAACTATGCTAAGTTATAGGGAGTAATGGATGGAAAATACTGATTTTTTTCTTTAAAAAAAATCAAAGTAAGGAAAGTAAAAAAAACGGGTGTGGCACCGCTCAGCAGACTACTGTAGGTACCCCAATTGTGCCAAATTATACTCCCACTATCTTTTACTATTACGATATAGCCAGAAGTTCAAAAAAAGTAAAATAGGTTACGATCGGGTGGGATTAGTCATCTAATTTTTTTTCTGCCGAGATCTCTACTAGAAATTCATTCTTACAACACTCCCTTGAATGGACCATTTTCTTTTTGGATTAATCGTAAGTGTTGAGTTTTGTCTGTATGACATATAGTGCGCAGAAGCTCCAGGAGTGCAGTACCGAAATCGAAGTATGTGAGTCATACGACTTCGAGCTTCAGTGCACCGCACTGTCCGATAGGTGTGAACAGCTGACTGACATCCTGATAGGTCTACATGTCTATTCCAGGGAATCTCGGCATAAGCAAGTTTCTCGTTTATGCCATGGATTTTTACCTAGGTAAGGCAAACTCATCAACCTCGGCGCTCACACCCTTAAAGAAACTTTGAGCTTCAATATGAATGAAACACGTTCTACATCGTTAAACAGAACATAAAGGTTAAATTAAACTATGAAGACCTATCTAAACGTTAAGATAATTTTTAAATACATATCACAAAGTTAGTACAGGCTATCAATTTTTAAATATTTTTAAAATAAGCAGGTAGAATGAACAAATCAGGCAAGGTGTGTGATGAGTAGGGTTCGGATTGTTAGGTTGCTTAAAACCGAGAAATAGGTTGCTCAAAAACGCAAAATAGGTTGCTGAAAATAGGTTCCTTAAAATCCAATTTTACCTAGTGCTTAACTACTAAGGTAAGGTTTCTAATAAAAATTATAGGTAGGTAAGAGCAAAAAAGGAAGAATTTTCACATTTGGTTTTATTGCACGACCAAAACTTTTTCCAGATTTTCATTTTTTTTTTTTTTTTTTTTTTTTTTTTTTTAACGCGCGTAATAGGCGCGGATGTTTTTGACCGAAGCCGAAGTAGAGTACGCCGAAGCCGAAATATGAGTGGGCCGAGGCCAATACATCCATGTCGGAAGCGGAAAATGTTTCCGTTCCGCCGGGATTTTCCAGATTTTCCACCTTAAAATTACGTCGCATCTCTGTCAAAGTTCTTTTAAGTGCAAAGAGACTTCTTTCTACGTCACACGAAACGAGAGGCAGAAATTTGAGGGAGGCAACTTCGGTAGATAGGGGAAAGATCGGGCCAGGCCCGTATCCAGAAAGCGGTCATGGGGAGGGGGGGGGGGGGGGGTTTTAGCCTATATTTTTTTTTTGCTTCACGTCGGCGTTACCATGTTAATTTTCTTTCATGGAGGGGGGAGCTAACCCCTTAGGTTACCCCCCCCCCCCCCCCCCCCGTGGATACGGCTATGGATCGAGCAAACGTTTTTTTTTTCTGCACTTTTTCCTTCTAATATCTCCGCAGCTTCTCGGGCTGAGGCCCAGCCTGGGCAGCCTGGGTTTCTTTTTAGGGCTACCGCAAGCTTGGTGCTGACCAAATGCATCTGGCGTGTCCTGTGGCTCTGCGCATAGGCACGTAGCATGTACACAGGTCACAGGCATAAGGGTAGTTGGTATAAAAATAGAGTAAGTACATACCTACTTACCTGGTCTGCGAGGGAATAATGGGGAGTAACCTCGACTATCAACGAACCTAAGAAAACATATTTCTAATGGTGAAGTTAATGTAGTCTACGGGCTTCTTAGAAAAAATAAGTCTACAAGCTGATTTTATTTTCGTCTGGAAAGATTCTTTTGAAGCGAGCGTATTGTAAGACACGTGTCCATAAGTACTGTTATCTGCAGAATAGGTTAAATTAGGCCGTCAACCAGCAAAATAGGATTTTTTAGTACTTTCAAAGCTGAAATAGGATTTTTTAGTACTTTCAAAGCTGAAATAGGACATTATAGGTCTCGATAAGATTTGGTGTGTGGGGTCGTGGAGGTCCAAAACGCCTAAATACAAAATTTGGCTGAAATCAAACGTAAGGAGAAGAATAGGTCTTTTTAGGACAAATCCGAACCCTAGTGATGAGTGACTTTATGAGCAAAAAGTGTCATGTCAGCTATGTTGGATGAAAATCACTCAGTGAGAAAAAACTGATGGTGATAGCTCCTTTTGAGTCAGCCTCTGGTACGTATTCTATAGCGGAGCACTCGCGAGAGTATGTGTGCATCCGAAGGTTATCAGGCCGACAGGCTTTGGTGGAGACTTACTGTTCAATTACCCGCTGCCCAAGATAAATGGAAAATCTGAGAGGAAAATTCTCGGGCCGCCGGGGTTTGAACTTACGAAGGCTTGCCACCAGTCAGACATTTAACGACGACCGTGGGTGGTACTCCCTACAAAATAAAGCCACTCACCTCAAATCCTCCACTGAAAACTAATAATTTAGGCGACCGATTAAAATCATACGGATGACAGGTACTGCTTGTGCTGGGCTGCGACCTGAGAAGACGTAGGCTCCCGCTTCTCGAAGATGGCCGCCATGTCCTTTATACAATATGGCGGCGTTGTATTCCCTGAAGTTTTTCGTCGGGGTGACGTCACTTTAAGTTCTGGCGAAGTTTTTGGCCTGAAAAACACAAAACAAAATATAAAAGCTACCCGGAAACTTACTTAGTACCATTTCAAAGCTGAAAATGCCCCCATTCATGCTCAGTAAATAATTCTGTTTTATGGTCCTTTCGCTCCTCAGGCCTACTTCCAATAATGCCACAAATAACTCTTAAGAGGACGCTTCTGTTGACGGTGCAAGTCAGCGCTGGCTCCGAGGCGAGATGAAGCGTATATGAGTGAAGAAGGCTATTGTGATTACAGAGACTCTGACTTCTTATGGCTGTAGCAACTGGGTAGGTACAACAACTGCATGCGGGTTCTGTTATCTTCGCTTACTCTGCATTACGTGACCATACCAGGTCCCCAGTACCTGCTGTCACTTTACTAATACCATTCATAAGGTGATTCACGTCCAGAGTTCAGCCAACCCACAATTTCCCGGGGGGGGGGGGGGGGGGGGGGATGGCCGGTATTTTTTTGTTCAGATCGGGGAAAACCCCCAAAAAACCCGCTCAAAAAAATTTTTTTACTTGACGGTGCACAAGTGGTCTTGGAATTTTTGTCCTTCACTTTGGTAAAGGTTAGTTCCATGATATCGGCTCGGTGCGCGGTGCGGTGCACCATATTTTGGATAGGAAATTATATCAACATCTGGGAGGGCCCGGTGAATCAGTGAATGCCCTCTGTGTTTCGCTTATGTGTTGTTGTGAAGTTATGACCGAATGACCGTTTATTTTTGGTTCAGAGGACGTCCAGTGGCAGTATAGTAAGTATCCTGCTGGGAAAGTCTGAAATCTTTGTTCGTAAGTAGGTATGGTGCCTACCTAGGCAATTCTATTTTTTCAGATTTATTTCAAATGCAATACTATACGTGATACAATACAAATTACGAGAAAATACAATACATTTCCAAACAACATTATTCATAGACCCAAAATATGTACCAGGTGTGGGTACAGGTGGAGGCAGGTATAGTAGGCAAAACCTACATGTCAGAAATTTGTATTGGAGTAATAGGGAAATGCTGTACAA
Source organism: Mesopsocus fuscifrons (assembly GCA_950004255.1). Taxonomy (NCBI): domain Eukaryota; kingdom Metazoa; phylum Arthropoda; class Insecta; order Psocodea; family Mesopsocidae; genus Mesopsocus; species Mesopsocus fuscifrons. The sequence goes on from OX465381.1 coordinate 9,620,307, forward strand.
TGTCTGACTTGACTGCCATACAGGAATGTATAGATAATGTGTAAATTTTTATACCTACAATATACTCGGCTGTCGAGGCTTTCTGTTACCTAATAAGTCACACTACAGAACAAACTGTTAGGTGCCTAATAGGTCCTACGCCAAATAGGAAAAGATCGGTCTAGGTAGGTAGGTAGGTGCCTACATCCCTCCAGGAGGTAAACAAAACATATACCTAGAAAAATGCACCCCACACCACCACAATAACTACTCTTCATTCAGCGCAGTCATATCTATGGGTAAACAGAACAGCCTCGATAGCCGAGTGGTCGAAATGGTTTTCTATAGAGGAACACTGAACAATCACACCGGTTTCACAACTGAAATGTTCAACATTTCAAGTGAAATTTATATTGAGGCTGTAGTGGTTCGGAACCCACCTAAAACTGTAGGTCCCCATTGTGTACTGCACGATGGCTGGGGAGCTGGTATTCGGTATTGCGGATAAGGTGTACCTACTCATCGCACTTCCGCCGATACTTGCTTCGGATTGTCGCACGACACTGCGACTTAGTTAGCAGAGGGTTGGGGGGGACAAGCCCAGCAACTAGACCGTTTTCAAGAACTGTCCATTGTGCTCAGCTGGCAGCACTACCAAATACCAGCTCCCCAGCCATCGAGTAAACGATGGGGACCTACAGTTTTAGGTGGGTTCCGAACCACCACAGCCTCGATATAAATTTCACTTGACATGCTGAACATATCAGAAAAACTTTTTGGTAGGATTGGGATCGAACCGGTGTGACCAGGCTGTCTCTGCTCCTCAAAAGTCGACCATTTAGACCACTCGGCTATCGAGGCCGTGACACTGCGACTACTTCGGAGTGTACTTCTTACTTGTTCCCAATGTTCGTTGACTGGCGGATGGGGTTCGAATTTTTTATTTTCCAGAATGATTCACCTCTAGCGGCGGCTCACTCTGCCGCTTGGTGCACCTGGTTACGGGTCGCACTGACTGGAGGATATTTTTTTATATATATGGAACAGCCCTGTGATTCACCTCTAGCGGCGGCTCACTCTGCCGCTTGGTGCACGGAAGTGCGATGAGTAGACCTTTACCGGTATTGCTGCCAGCTGAGCAAAACGGATAATTCTTGTAATGGTCTAGTTGCTGGGCTTGCCCCCCCCCCCCCCCCACCAGTCTAACCTAACCTATGGGTAAACAGAAAATTGCGGAATAGGTCCTACCCACACCATAGGAAGGTAGGTACGTGTAATAAACCAATATTAGGTAGGTACCTACCTACGTACCTCCTAGTGATTTGACTGATGTGCGATCCACATTTTATGCAATAGGTGTCCAACATAACATAAAATCCAAAAATCATTTTTTTAGATAAACCTATGCCCACAGAATGTGGCAGATAGGTAGGTAAGTATACAGCCTACCTATATACCTACCCACGACACGGCAGTCACAGAATAAGGGTCTCTCCTGTATTACAAAATTTAGATAAGTAGGTAGGTACCTACCTAATTGCAAATTGCAACCCATCCCCCAATACAGTAGATGTCATCATAAGTCACCCAATCTATACCTACCTACGAGTCCTGTCCTACGACACCTACGATTCTCAGATGACAGGATGTTACACAAAAGCAGCTCATATCAACCAATCGACATGTCAGACATAAGAAGACAGGTCGCGATCTTCCGGCCGGAGCGAGTACGGGCGAGCGACGTGACAACCTAGTCCTGCAAGAGCTCAAACCATACTGAGCGGTGACCGCGCGTTGCTCGCCGTTGCTTCTTCACCATGATTTTTTTTCAAAATGTGTTTTTCACACATATTTATCATATAATATTTGCCAACCTAAGGAGAAATTCAAAAAACTGCTTCGGTCACGAACTAAGTTACACCTTCTACATAACAACTGTAATAATTCGAAATTTTTATTCCCAGTCAAATACGCTCCCTAGCCGTTTGAAAAAACCGTGTTTCACGATTTTTAATTTACTAAAAAATTAATTTCTAATAATCCGAGAACAAATTCGAAATTCTGCTACGAACGTTCCCTAGACATTTACTGGAGCTACTTCTATACAAAATTTCAAGGCAATCCGTCGGCCCGAAAAAATTAAAAAAAATTCAGAAGATAACATGGTAATCTAATGGGTGAAGCGCAGCCTTAACTTAAAATTTAAAAAAAAAACGGGACTTTTTAATTTTTTGTTTGCATAAAAACTTACTCTAGTGGGACGAAGTCTAAAGATCGATGTTTCTGTGGTGAAGTAGGGGATAGGGATGATGCCTGCCCTGAGCGGCAGAGGCTGGACACCGTAGGAGCCTCAAACGATCGCCTCCCGCCCGCCGAAGTCGTCGTGGCAGCAGAAGATGGCGGAGGGTGTTTACGCGGAGGTTTCTCAAATGGGGGCAACCTGCGCGCTGTCTCCATTTCTGCTCGGTATTTCTCCCGTAGATAAGTTCTCCTCTTCTCCTGTAAGCAACAGGAAAGTATGTGAATAATCTGCTTCATCGTAGTGATTACCCTTCAAAATTAAAACGAGGCTAGTAGAAATACATGTATCCACCATAACTTACCTTGTAGCGTTCGATCCGTTCCCGCCGTTCTGGATCACTCAGATCCAGTTCAACCGAGTCTTTGGCTCTTCTAGTGGACAGCCTTTCTAGCGTTCGAGGCCGTTCGCCCCGTTCACAGCCTTCAAACTTGTGCAAGAGTTGCCGGACGTTTCCACTAGAGTTGGATCGGAGAGGAGTCTCAGTTTCCCAGTCGGCTTCTTCCTTACTTCTTTTAGGACTTTCGACCGGTGCTTTGCTTCTTTTGGGGCTTTCCGGATAGTCTTTGCTTTGTTTCTGGGAGTCAGACGAGTCTTTGGTTTTTCTTGACACCCCCGAGGGAGCTGAATGTCTTCCGTATGTTGGAGAGCCGCGGTCGGTCAGTCTTGCGGTCACTCGCATCACGTCCGGAATGTCATTCTTCTAGAATAAGTGAGACTAATTAATATTCAGTCGTTCAACCTGTAGATACGGTACCGGTTGTTGAACGGCGTTTCTGAAGAAATAGTTTCGATCCCCTAAGTAATTAATTTTTTATGTAAAAAAAAGAATTGACCCTCCTTTTACATTTCAGAAAAAATGTCTACTCAACAGTTCCAAAGATATCAGAAAACCCCGTGCTGCCAGTTATGTTCGTACCCTTTATTACTTACTTTATCATCACTCGGAAGCCTATGCAAGACTTCGCTAGTGTCCATCTCTTCCCACGATTCCTTCCTTCGTCCACACGCTGGTGGGCAGCGATCGGTCACCCGATGAACGGGCGAACTTTCGCATGAAGTCCCGCCTGACTGTCGACTCACCAATCCGTCACCAGTCTTCTTATCTTCGGATGACCCCCGCCTGCCAGCCCCCCTAAGGGTGGGAGACCTATCTAACAGGGGCAGATCCGAAATTGCCAAAGTTTCGGAATTGGGGCTACTTTTCCGGCGAGTCACGGAAGGCTCTAATCTTCTGGTTCTTTGTGGATCTTCTAAAGATTTTCTCAAGTCCAAACTTATTTTTCTCGGTGGTTTCTTTATTTCTTTGGGGCGCTGACTTAGATGCTCGGCAACACGAGCCACGCGAATACTTTTCATAGGTGAGCCTTCTATTTTTTCGGGCTTTTCCAATGGTACGTTTTCTTTTTCTGCTTCCTGGATGGCCTCGGTGACTTTTTCGGAGTCACCTGAAGATATTGAAGTGTCTTCACTGAGTGATTCAGTATCCAAAACTCCTTCCGATAGGTCTTTATGGATTACTGTTGTCCAATCTGAAGCCTCCGACGACGCAGAGGTGTCTCCGACTCGAAGGTCAACTCCAGGCAGAGATTGGTCTATTGGAATATCATCAGTAATATCGTTATCTAGTGAACTATCTCCAAAGCGAGCAGAACTTGATTCTGATTGGTTCGCGTCAAAATCTACCATTTCGGAACCGTCCGTGCACCCGATTTGAACCTCACTGCCGGGCTGGTCGGTTCCTTCAGATCCTTCGAGGATGTGGCATTCCTTAGTCGCAGACGATTCTACTTGGATTACATCAAAAACTGCCGTCCAATCAGCTTCCTCCCGTCGCCCAGGCTCTGCTTCTGACTGATCAACTTTTACATTATCCATCAAATTGAATGTTCCATCACCAAGATGCTGTTCCCTGGCCAAAGAGGCATCTGACAGGCCTTTTTCAGAATCGATTGTCCAATAAGAAGTCTCCATTGCCGTTGTATCTCCCACTCCAGGATCCGGTAAGTTTTTTGATAGCTCAGTTTCAACCAAGCCATCTCTGAGATCGGGCCCCGTGACCAAATCCTCGGATTGGATATTTTCGACATCTGATAACCAATCGAAAGTCTCAAAAGCAGAGCTATCGTTTATCTTTTGATCACAGACAGGTGAGTCAGGCAGCTCCTGGGATTTGTCAAATGGATTGTCTACATTACTGGATTGGCTTTCACAAAAATCAGACATCCAATTAGAGGGAACCAGAGAAGCGGCAAAATCTTCCAACCGACGATCCAACATAGTTTCTTCCTTTTGTGACTTTTCTTCGTCAATATTCAGTAAAAAATCGCCTACATTAACATTATTTCTTTGTTCAAGGATTATGAGATTAGGATGGTCACTTCGAATATCAGATTCAAGGTTTGCGAAGCTCATCTCGGTCGACAGATCGTGACTGGCAATATCGGCCGCAAAATCACCACAATCTAAACAACTTTCACATTTGTCCATTTCTACAAACATAGACGCTACACCATATAAGCTCTCTTCTGAACTCTGATAGCTGCCACATTCATTCACTTCAAAGTCGACAAGTTCTTTAGCTGCCCTTGCACAACTCTCAACTTCCTGTATATCAGTCCGTCCTGCATTTTGTAATGTGCCGTCACTTAAATCCATTTTTGTGTCTATTGCTACTACAACCTCACCGACTTTGGAGTCTTCTTCAGAATCGGGTTCAGGCACTTCCTCTTCCTCCGATACTTTCTGGACCAGGCCAATGAGAGACTTACTTTCATCAGTTTTCTTAAAATCGATCAACGAATCACACGAGCTTTCCGTAGAAATCATTTCATACTTGACGCTACCGAGAGAGTCTCTATTTCCAGGTGTGTCAACAACATCAAAGCTTGTTTCCAAAACAGGGCTCGTTTTGACGAGGGGTCCCACATTTTCGTAAGGATGGTAAGGTTTTTGCTTTCTTTCCTCCGGCCTTGGTGGATCTGGAGACTCGATTAGCGGAGCATACGAGGAGCACAGAGGAGTATCCGGGGTCGTTAATGTTGATTCGTTACCGGATGTAATATTCAGATGAGACGTATCCGGTGTCGTGCGGCCTGACTGGTTAAGAGGTGGCGTCTCAGGCATACTCAGCGAGGATTGGTTGTACGATGGTGGTGTGTCAGGCATACTGAGTCGTGAGTGGTCGTCTTCCCGAGTTAAAGGAGGAATATCAGACATTCCAAACGGTGACTGATTGTCTCGCCGAGTCGGGGGTGGAGTTTCGGGCATGCTGAAGCGTGACTGGTTGTCTCTTTGGGTTGGGGATGAAGTTTCAGGCATACTATGCCGTGACTGGTTAAGATGCGGTATGTGAGGCAGTATGGGGCTCGTAGGAGGCAGCAGTGAGCTGACTCGGGACAGTGAACTAACGGAGGATGGGCTCTGGATAGGGTGCACTTCTGCTTCAACCCAGATCTGAAAAACAAGAAAAGTGAAATTTGATAAAACAACATATAAATACACGTACCTATAATATTTTGATCTGAAGACCTGCCCTGTCACTTATGCCTGTTCATAACTTGATCATTCCACTATGGGGATTTTGTGCTGGAAGTACGTGTAATTCAATAAGTTTTCAAAACTCATTTTTCTAAGAGGCACAAATCGCAACCCAGGCAGTAGAGCTCACCTGATCTGGAGAGACGCTGTCGATGAACTGGAGCTCTCCCACTGACGATGACAGCCGTTCCTCCAGGCGAGATCGAGAGTTAGGCTCGACATCTTGTGTCTTCTGCTTCTTGGGCGAGGGGTCGGCGCTCTGGGAGCTGCTCAGACTATCCTCACCACGTGCCAGCCGAGCAGCAGTCAACCGCTTACTCATGGGCTAACACAAAACAGAAGAGATTTCGCTTGGGTCCTAACCAATCGGTGAGGTTTATATAACAAATACAAGGCAAAAAAATCTGTACCATTTCAATGAAAAAAGCAACTGCACCTGTTCGCGGGAGAACTCTTCACCGTATTTTAACTTTAGGTGCCGATTTTCACAGTGTACCAGTAGTAAAACCCTCGAGTGGGCTGTAGTCAAAGAAGCTGAGACCGAAAAAACAACATGAGTGACTTACCAATGACTTAGAGAGCTTATTCGGCCGAGGTGAGCTGAAACTAATAGAACCGCTTCCAATGAGAGTTTCATCCTCGGAAAATATTCGCATCTCCGACTCTTCCAACTCAAAGTTGACTTGGATTTCACTTATGTCGAGTGTGGACTCAAATACCTGGTCATCCTGCAAAAATTACAGAATATCAAGGTGGGAATGCAGAGTAGAATGAGCTGGCGATTTCAGTCGTTTCCTCTTGAAACGTCAAAATCTGGTTTCCCAACTATCCCTCAAATATTGTCGAAGATAACGTTAAAAGGACTGTTCATTCGAAGCATTCTCAGATATTATGTTTCCGACGTTAAAGACCAATAATCTAATACTTTCAACGATTCATTTACAAATCATTTAGCTACCAAGTTGTTTATTGAGCTTTAAATAATTTCCTTTGTTTCAGTGGAGACTAACCGTATCATCCTGCAGAGTGTCAAAGTAGGAGTCATGGGATACAGAGCGATTGTGGTTGTTGACAGCGTCAGGAGGGCGCAGGAGTGCGGTAACTCCCGCAGCTGGCGGGGCTCGAGGGGGACTCACTACTATCGGGCTCTCTCCCGCACTACTCAGGCTCTCTACGCTCTTGGCAGGCCGCAGTCGCCGTTTGCTGCTGCTCGACTGCAGGTCCGCTTCGGTCACAGCCTTGTCCTTCAACAAAAAGTTAGTTATGATGAGTGACTACTCAAAAAATAATTATGAGGAAACCGGGAAACTTTTCTCTCTCACAATTTCTTCGCAAATGTGTCACTAAGAAATTAAAACAACCTCACATGAAATATTCATCTAAAATGGTGAATAATATAATAATAATATTTAAATTTATTTAAATTTGAGGGTATCTTGACAGAAAATTAACAGAAACCTGCAAAGTCAGGCATACTGACCCTCATCAAGCCGAAGTCAGCAGGTGTAGAGCTTTTCCGCTGATGGCCGTTCGAGCCCTTGCTGCCTCGACTTCCGAACAGCATGCGCCACCCCAGAGGTGACCGTTTGGAACCAGCTCGCTTGCGTGGTAACTCTATCACGGTGTGGTAACGGGGCGGTAAACTGGCAGGCCCACCTCCCACCTAACGAACAAAACAAGGTTATTTACTACTAGGGAACCTTAAAATTAAATTCCAATTGCGCGGCAAACATCCAAGGGCGGGATTCAAATTTGTTGGCTAAAATCGACTAAAAAACCTACAATATCACTTTAGTGAAAATCAACTGTTATGTTTCAGTTATCGGTGGTGTAGAGCAAAATTAAAGATGTAGTACTTTTCGTTAGCGGCCAGTTGTTCATTAATTTTTGTTTGATTTGGGATAGTTGAAAACTAAACAAATGTTGAGTAACCCTGCCTCTGACTTTACCGACCTCTGATCTAGAAGCTAATCTCAAATCAGTGGTGGTGGTAGTAGGTATCGACATAGTAATATTCATAGGAACAAAGCCAACAAGGCGAGATCCTGATTGTCCGGTCTGGAGAAAGAAGAAAGCCTCCATTTGGTAATGATATTTAAAACAGCACAAACCTCTATGTATTCTTGCTGGTCTGCCTGCTGATTAAGTAATGCTCGGTTCCGGGCCTCCTCCAGGGAAAGCAATTTGGTAGGAGTGGAGATGGCCAGGGATTTGGGGCGCGACTTCTTTGCTAAACCTAAAAAACAATGATTATTAGTATTCGGATGAGATCCAAAGGTTAAAAACCAAAAAGTCTGTGTGACCAATGAATTATTTCTCAGCTGCGGGGCTATGTAGACCATAATGAAACTTCTACTCAAACTTGCGCGAACGTGACACGTGACTCATGTCCTCGGCTACAAGTCACGATATTTTGTACCCCCGCGCCCCTGTTCTGTGTTCCTGCACCTGAACTACCGGCCTACCTAGTGCCTCCTGCCAAGGGGCAACGGGTAGCCTCTAGGCCTATGGTGCATCCCTTCACACTTCACATGTCTCAGCACTCAAAATAGAATGACACGAAACAAGAATCCCAATCCGGACCGGAACTAGATTCTGCCAATAAAATTGATAATGTATATATACATTACAATACATTGCATTCAATATTCATTAATATATATTTGGTGTTTTAAAAGACCACTCAGATCGCATCCCTCCCATCACGGGGCCCGGAAGAGCCCCGCTGAACGGTCATCGATGGAGCGAAGTCCCGACCAAATAGTCAAACTCCGCGCCTGCCTCACGCTCAGGGAAGGACACCAATTCTCGTCCTCGTGGTTTAAAAGCCTCAACACATTTGTGAAGAGAAGGTGGAAGACACACTACAGAAATGATCCTGTGAAGTGTGGTCTTAGTTTCTCCTTGCTCCCACCTGAGACCGACTCTGGAACCTTACAAACCCACGACCCTACTTACACATTAAAAGCTCCGTTAAAACATACCGCATATAAGTAAAAACTACTGCAACCGATTCCAATTTTTTTTCTGATAATATTTCGTTAAAATTAAATCAAGCAAAATGTGACACCCATTAAAGAACTAGGTATTTTCTGGTTGGTTTGTATTTTGATATACACGAGAGTCCTCTAGCGGTCAACTTTGGAACTATAAAGATCCGCCTGCAAAAATGAGGTTATGCAAGGATTCCGGCATTTGCATAGAAGCAAGCTAGTGGATATTAGGGACAATTAAAAATAATGACTACCTACTGATAAATTGCTCTCAATCTTTGCTACTTCCTATGTTCTGAGATTGGAGCAGGGTTTGGTTAGTAAATTAAGTACATGTTGGAAAGGTGGTGTCACAACTAGCTAAAAACAAGTGGGGAAAACACATAGAACTGACCCGACATACCAACCTAAGTATAAGAACGTAAGAAATGGGTCAAATTTGGTCTTCGGCCTCAGCAGTTGGTACGTGGTAGGTGAGTGGCAGCACCCCTACGGAAGAGAAATTTATGGAAAATTCATGCAGCATGCAATAATTGGAAATGTGGCAAACTGGAGATTAACTGAATTTTCTAAAAAATAACAACATTTCGGTTCATCCAGGTCTCTTAAGAAAAAATGCACTGAACCTGCGAAGAAGTGGTCCAGATGCCAGAGTCGCTAGCCAGACCCCCATACATTAATCTGCCCGCAATAGGGATACTGCTTTGAAAAGTCAAAGCCCTCAATGGGAGAGTCGCTAAATAATCTTCCTCACCTGTGTGATGGGAAAGAGGCATAGCAGGGAATTTGTCGGTGAAGATAAGATCAACGTATCGGACGAGAAACTCGGTGACGACCGCCTGCACGCCGACAAATTGTAAAGCTGCGACACCGCCCACCTCGAACTCGCGACACCTCAACAGGTTGGGGGCCCACACTATGGCAACATTTCTCGGAGTCATGCCCGTGTCGGAACCCCGATCGGCGACGCGAGACAGATGTCGCATCAGATATTCGAGAGTCCTGAAACAAATGCAAGTGTGTCAATCATATTATCCAAATCAAGGAACTCAACACTAAAAAATGTGTGTTTTTTTCACTTCTCTCAACCACATCTCCCGAAGAAAACTGCAACTTCCTTGTAATTTGTCCATCTACCTTTTCGAAAATACGAAAATTGTCGGCAAACCTGTAGTGAGGCGGCGGGAGCTTGTGAACAACGTCTCTCATTTTGAGAAGTCGCAAGTCTTCACTGTGCGAACCCTGCACAGCTGCGACAAACTGATGATACAGCTGGTAGGTGCACAGGGGGTTGGGTAGCTCACGGAAATACATCTTCAACAGGCTGGCGACACTGTGAATATCTTGTATAATGGCGTCGTCTTCATAGAGGGCAGGCACCCGATCCTCATCAAATGCATTCCTGAAAAATATTGTAAACACTTGTAGTACAGAACACTACAAGGTCAACAGTAGCTTTTGTTAATGCTCTTTCTACTGTTTCCATGTCTATTTTCATCTGTGGTTTGCAACTGCGTTACTAGCCTTGTAGATTTCTTTGGACCATCTTTTCAGCTATTCTCATTTGATTCTTACCTTCACTACTCACCTTAATTTGTGTATATTCGACGTGACTCCAGACAGCCTGTAGATTCCATCAACAATACCATGAGCCTCAATGAACTCAGCACAACACTTGAGCACCAACGGTATCTCGTGTCCAGAATTCTGCAAATGTTCACCCAGGTCGCACCCGAAGACTCGCTCTTTGAGGATACCCGACTGTTTCAGACGTCGCCGTGACGGCCGAGACAAAATGAAAGACCTACAATCAAAACATGCGAGTAACTTTTCTGGTCAGGAGTCAGGAGAGAAGAAAATGAGCACGTAGAAAAATGGAAAATCCTGCTAACCTTGATACTTTGAAGGCAAATCATATAAATTAACAAACCTGAAAAAGGCGATGAGTTTCCCATGTTTCCGAAGCACCGATTTGCTAGGTTCTGATGCTGACGAGTTGAGTCGGATATGACGGGGCACCTTGTCCCCTATGACTGACACACATTCACAGGGGAAAAATCCAACCAAAAATCCACGCTTCCCTCTCCACCAAATCGACTCCTCGGGGGGCGGCATATCGATCACTGAGATCATGTCTCCAACCTAAAACACATCTCACAATGAGTTTCACGAAATTACAAACATTCCCACCTGCGTTTACTGCAGTTTCCATTTGTCTCTAGCGGATAATTTTTCCAAGCCATTTCAGGCAAGAAAACAGAGCTTTTCGAGAGCATTCATCAGTTCCTCAGTCCCGACAGGTGAGCTATTTTCTCTCCGTACCTCAAAAGAGAGCTCATCAGGTGCCTGCGCCTGATATTTCTTGACCGTGTAAGCAGCCGCCACAGCAGGTGTGTTGATAGGACAGTTGTCGGTGTCAGGTACCAGAAGACGGTGACCTCTGTTGTCCATTTCCAGCCAGTTGAGGACTGGGCCGCAGTTGATGACACTGCCCGCAATTTCTGACAACCTCAGCAGGTATTTGGATATAATGTCTTCTACATCGGTCTAAAAATATACAAATCAATAACATGTTTTCGTTTCTCAATGATACGTTTCTAAACACTTCGGAGTATTTATTTGTTCTGAGTTTTGTGGCCAAATCACAATTTAGTCAACTAAAATAGGCTAAACCAAAAGGGATCTAGGTCAAATCGATCTTAACCAGTACCTGAGCCTCCGCAGGGAGAAGTGGGAGGTTTGAAAACTTGCGATCGTAAATGCATCGATGGAGCTGTTCGTCTAGCAGACGAAAGTTCTCGTAAGAGCGGCGTACCATCCAGGTCTCGCCTTGGCTCACCACTCGCATGTACCAATGCTTCACTGACTCTCGATCTGCGGACAGCGGCTTCACCATATCTTCTTCAACCAGACTGATCTGAAATGTCGCACAAAAAATTAGTCAACCGTACTGTTCACCTGACTATTTCACGAATTATATGTTGCGTTTGATTTTAAAAACCAGCAGTTCACTTGGAAAAACTGGAGCATCACACGAAATCTCGCTAACATACGGTAGAGGATCGTGTTCAGCTCTCATTATGCAACTTGCGTGCCAGGTGACGTCGGTCGTACCCCTAGTTTGCATTGTGTTAGTTGTCACGTATTATTTGAGGTGCAAACTATTAGATCCCTGTATAAGCTGCAATGTTTCATATTATGAACCCCCTTGGCAAAATCCTATCACACACCCGGCTGAACGTCTGCGGAAATGCGATGTGGAGCTTACGTGTATTAATGTTCCAGCTCTGGAACCCCTTACGGGTATGACTCACCCCTGTGCTCATCAGTCATCCAATTCGCAATCCCAACCTCAATTGTTTACCTTTGGAGCCGTGCCACTGTATTGACACGCTGTACATATCGTACGCCCCTAAAGTCAATATCGGCGAAATGTCTGTTCATTCAGTACCATACGCAATACGCCATAGGGTAAACAAGGCCTAAGCAATAGCTGTAAGTGGTATGCCCATCGTGGCGGAAATGTATCTACGGTGCAGGGGCGTTACCAAGAGCACGATGCTAGCACTTTGGTTCAACCGTCATCGGCAATAGACAATGTAAGCTTGGCAGGTATGATGTCTACGTGCAGGTAGGGAAGGACAAACACCCACCTGGATACGCGCCAAGTCGACGTGCTCGTAGTGGAAATGAGCGCATTCGTCCAGCTTGGGGAACCTGGAGGCACCGTCCGTCCCCACCGAACTTGCACCCAAGACATGTTGAATGCGGAAACTTGTGCCTCGAGCTCCTTCCAGTTCCGATTCGGTACACAAACCACTCTGCAACAATGGAAAGGGTCAACATCAATGAAAAATCAATATAAGCTATAAGGTAGTTTTCATATTAAATCACACCTAATGTTTACATTTCTGGATGGCAACTTTGAAATTATTGGATTTTTTTTCTTTAATACATCTCCCTACAGAAATATAAAAATTTTAACAACAAAAAAGGGGTCACTGTTCCCAATGTCACTTTAGAAAATAACATTTCAGAAAATAAAATTCTATCAGTTTCTTTAAAAAAAAAAAAGTCATTAAAACCATTCTAGAGCCACTACTGTTTTTACCCTTAAGGGTCGTGAAACTTGTTATAAATCTAGAGATAAACCGCTCCGATTTGAGAACATAATGTCAGGGGGCACTTAGGGTTGGAAAGCCTCTTAAGGAAATTGCACATTGAAGAGAAGGGGTAGGGGTGGGTGGCCAAGACGGGGGAGGAAGGGGAACCCAGTGGCCTACATCTCAAGGACGGGACGCCACGCTGGCGCCACCCTCTCCCTCTCCTCCTCAACCACCCATTAAAGCTTCCTTTCATTTTATTTCTCCGAATATTTTTCTCTTCTCCGAAAGAGGTGGGAATTGTTTTATGAAATCGGTTACCCAGTTCCCACCATCACCACCTTTTAGGGAGCTCTTCTGTAATTAAATGGACAGGCTCCTCACGTGAAAACCCATGACAAAGCCCCTTTATAATACATCCTGACTAGTGACCACGCAATCAGCTAATTATTACAGTACTCAAGGTTTGAGTGATTTGATAGCTGTATCAGGCCTAGATGAGAGTGCTCAGTGCAACTGCGGCCAATTTTGGCACAAACCAAAATGAACCAATAATTTTTTTCGATGGGTTCTGACCCTCATTAGTTACTATACATTTTAAATAAACATCGTAATGACTTACCTTGGCAACATATTGCGGGGCGATGTCTGCCAACCCTCGTGATCTTCGACCAGGGGGAACTTGTCCAGGTCCCAGCGGTACACGAGCTCCCTCCACTCTCAAAGGCATATCAGAACCTAAAAAAATTCAAAAATATAACAAACCACAAAGGTGTATGTCACTGAGCTAAGTTCCATCCCTTTGCAGTCTATGGTACACCCTTCAGTTTAATTCAATGGAATATGTTTCCAAAGAACGGTCAGACATGTTTTGTCTTAACTTATAATAGAATCTTTTTCACGTCAGAAACTGGTTTAAAATAAAACATTTTATAAACGATTGCAGTTTAATTTCCGCTGCTTTGTCTGCTCCGTTGTTTGTTGTTTAATTGAATTTCAAACTTTTGAAATGTAACAAAGACAACATAAAATAGACTTTCCCGCCTTTCTGTCGTAAATAACATATTGTACTTCAGGACAAAGTACCTCCGTATAACAGTTTCATTTCCAAAGAAATAATTAACACCCTATCTGGTGTGGCTTGGCGAGGTCTACTAATTCCAAAGACTGTAAAGTTTGGAGACGACGTAGATTTGTGCCCAATGTCTCAGCACCCACATAAAAACCTCCGATTCAGATTCTACCTTGATGCCCTTCTAGTTAAAAAGTAGGGTCTCATGGTGACGTCAAATCAGAAACAGTTTATTAGCAGGTACCTAATTCATTTACAGATCTTGCCTAAAAAGCTGAGACAGCTTCCTAAATTCAACCGGGTGAGTAAGCTGCCGCGTTATTATTTAAGTATCAAACAAGGTCAATTGGTCAGAAATTAATCTTCTCATAGAAAACCAGTTGGGCACTTGAGACGAACGAAACCCGCATTACAACACATGATACCAAGCTGTCAAATTGAGAAATGGAACCATCTGTGCATTGAGGCCATTACCCTTCGGTAAAAACTACTAAACCACTTGAAAAAGAAATGTACTTAAGTTCAACGAGACTTCTAAAAACCCACATTCCCCCATTACATACCAACACAATTTGAATACTAATAAAATGACAAAAAAGGCGACTAGTGTCGTTTTCCAAAGAATCATAACAGAAATTTCACGAATATGGGGGAGTAGTACCTTGAATGATAATTCAAAAGTTACCTTATATGTTCACTTCATTGTGAGAGCGATAACAAGTAAAATAAAATGAGTAAAAACAAGTAATTTTAACAATTTTTAACAAATTTTGACCAACACAACCTTTCCAAACAGGACGCCGCCATTGCTGTTTTAACTTCAAAATTCGACGCTATGTTTCGCTTATGTGGAGCAGCACCTGCCAGATTCAGAAAGCGTTCTTGGCTACTTTTCGTCTGGAAATGGCTCTAAAGAAATAGATTTATTAAATAACATAAATATAATTGGTAATAAATATAATTTTCAGTGAAAAAAGCATAAGAAGGTGTAGAAATTTTAAAAACACCGTTTGAAAAAACATTTTAAAAATGCCGCTAAAAATCGATTACTAGAAGATTTCGATATTCGTGGAATCGAGATTCGATTCGATACTAAACTGTTTACTGTTTACTTTTCGCATTTTAGCGGTTCTTACATTAAAATTTACAATTAAAGTAAAAAGCAGGTAATAACTTCCTGAAAAATATAATAGTCACACCAAAAGCATTTATATTTGCCTATAGTTTACAATAATTTGTTTAATACCACATCAGTACGACCCTACAATCGTGAGGTGTCCACCAGACCTCAGTTATGAAGGATTTAAGTAAATGGTACATACCTAGGTGTATTTTCTAATTCAGGATTTCACAGTTACCCAGTACATAACTAGCCACTATAAAATCATTTTTCTAAATAGTAGGTACCAAGGTCCTGGTTTTACATGGTAATTCTGTCTTTGAGAACGCAACCGGTAGTATCCTCAACTACAGTTTTGAGTCGGAGGCTGGTCGAGCGACTGGTCTGAGAACTTGTGTAAAATGGTGAGGCGTACCAACTGGGAACATTTGCATTCCCTGATCTGGAAAAAGGGGTTCTTATTGGTTCCAAAGGGTAGAGAGTTGGGCTCATTGTTGGGGTAGGTGTTCCACCACCCATCCTGGGGGCTGCAGATGTCAGGGTGTATACCCCTTCTGAAGCCCCCTGCATTGACGCTGAAGGCTTTAACGTATACAGCCCTTCCTCCCGCCCAATAGAAAGGTCCATCATTACGACCATCTCTTCTACGCAGTCGCTGGATCTTCTTCTCATCTGAAATATTATTAGTCGCTGTTTAAAGGTTTCAGCAAAGGTATCAGCAAAGTTACAGCGTGGAATTTGCCAAAAATTCGCCTGCCTACTACTTACTGAGATCCGTTTGGGCGTAACATCCCAGTAGAATGAGATTTTGTATCTTTTTCTGTAGAGACAGTGTATCGTAGGTATACATATGTGTGAGAGGCCGAACTATCATACTGTCGTATCTCACTGATTTTGAAGTGAGTTTGGATCTGCAGTAGAGGTTACAGCTTCATGTTCTTAATTTGCTTATATGAATAGATTTATCCTCTCGTTCTTGGTAGGTAAAGTACCTGTAGTATTTCCTTCTTCTGAGACTTCCGTCGCTGTTTCAGACTTGCATTGCGAATGATGGTCTTCAGTTCAAGGCGGAAGCGGGGATGGGTGACTGCATACACGAATGGGTCGACACAGCTCGCCATCTTGCAGAACAGAGCCGGAACCTGAAATCGTCCAAAGTTAAGTAGTTACAAATTCGAATGGGGGCAAGAGCTATGCCCGACTGCTGACATAGACATAGGCCAAGCAAGCTTGGGTAATACTTGGATGTTTTCAGACTCTCAGGGGTATAAGGACATACTTAAAATTTAAAAATTAAAAATAGTAATAATTTGAAAATCTTCCGAAGAATAATCGGCGGAGGACCACGTAAATTTAAAAAGTTAAAATAAAATTGAAAGTATTATTATGAATAGTCTTGCCAAAAAGGAATGATAATTATTTACCATGGAGGCAAACGGAGTGATGTATTCCTCGTATCCGGCAGCGCCCATCAGCGCCACCACAGCATACGGCGTCCAAGACACGAACCACAGCCCAACAATTCCCACCACTACACCAGCGACCTGCAAAATAATGGGTACGGTGCACTATAGTCATACCCAACAACACTTAATCCCCGTCAGTAAGTCATTCTGTTATAGCCTCGATAGCCGAGTGGACTAAATGGTCGACTTTTGAGGAGCAGTGAGAGGCGGGTCACACCGGTTCGATCCCGATCCTACCAAAAAGTTTTTCTGCTCTGCATTCACCTCTGATATGTTCAGCATGTCAAGTGAAATGTATATCGAGGCTGTGGTGGTTAGGAACCCACCTAAAACTGTAGGTCCCCATCGTTTACACGATGGCTGGGGAGCTGGTATTTGTTAGTGCTGCCAGCTGAGCACAATTCTTGAAACGGTCTAGTTGCTGGGCTTGTCCCCCCCCCCCCAACCTTCAGCTATTAAGTCATTCTGTTAGTTATAAACAGATTTTCTGAACGCAGCGCATAAAAGAAGACTGCTTGCCTCCCTGCAAGTCAGGGTGAGAAGTGTCTGAACTTAGTTCTGCTCTCTCGAAATGGCCCCGTTTTATACACTTTGTATGTTGACGTAATAAAGTCACAGCCAATGGAAATAAAATGTCGGTAAGTGCCTCTCAGTGGACGAGTGGTCAAGGGGTCCGCTTTGTGTCCTGAGAGGTCCGGGTTCGAATACCGGCGGAACGGAACAATTTTTTGCTTCCGACATGGATGTATAGGCTTCGGCCCACTCCTAAACTGACTTCGGCCCACTCATATTCGGATTCGGCCACTTCTACTTCGGCTTCGGCCATGCAGAAACATCTAACCGAGGGGGTAACCACTCCAGAGATTCCACTGAGATTCCATAAAGATTTCCAAAGATTCCCAACGATATTCATAGAAAGATGAACCCCGAAGGGGTAACTACTCCAAAAAATTCCAAGATTCCCTGAGATTTCATAAAGACTTCCAATGATTCCCAACGAGTGGTTAACCCCTCACATCTAAAAAAACAACTCATATAATATATATGTTCTCTGAACGTCGCGCGTAAAAAAAAAAATAATAATAATAAAAAAAAAATGTCCGTAAATTACTTTGAGTTCAGTCCTGCGTTTGTCCGTCTCTTTGCAATGTCGAGACGAATCAGTGTTGACAGACTCGGTGCGTACTCGCAGAACCGCCCTGCAGATCCCCGTATAACAGACTGTGATGACACAGAACGGAACCACCCATGCAGCGAGAAAGAAGACAAAAATCATTGCTCTTGCTCGCGAGTCCTTAGACAGGTAGTCGAAGGAGCATGAGGTCAGGTAGCCTGAGGGCAAACAAATAAATTTCTCTGGAATATTATTACTTCTTGTATAACATGAGAGGAAACTCAGTAACAATGTATTAAATAAAAATAGTTGAAATCTACATACAGACCGAACCAGGTCCATATTTATCATTCAGTCATAGTAGGTAAGTAAGGTATGTAATAAAAAGCAATTTTTTGTGTCAACATTAGATGTACGTGAGTGGAACGAGAATGAGAAAAATAAAATGTCAAAAAACGTCTACGTCCCTCTCATCAAAACCACTTTGTAGAGGTAGAAAAATGAGAAAAATGTTGTCAGCATTTTTGCTGTGATTTCTCTCGAAAAAATAATTTTATTTTAAATCAAGTCTGCTGAGGTTTTGCCTTCACCAGAGTGGCCAGAGGTTGTCACGTCCCTTACCTACCTTGTAGGCATGGGTATACTGTGTTTCCCATAGTCACTATAGAGTTGGTTGTCACAGTTTATATCTTCGTACCCTTTTCGACTATCATAGCCTGCAGGCAAATATTAGGTACCTAGAATCTTACTAGGTACTGATAAGTTTTGTAATTAGTACTGCAAAATCATACAGACCCTCGGGGGCGTAATGGTTGAACCCTATATCTAGCAGCGGTAAAGTAGCGAAAATTCCACCATAGAGCCAGAGCAGAAACACTGTTAAATAAATCCTCTGCCTTGCTTTCCGCACTAGGGGATGAACAATCACGTGATAGCGATCTAAAGAAATGGCTGCCAGCGTCATGATGGATACTGTCCCAGTCAGTCCACCGAGAAATCCATATAGCGAACAACCTGAAACAGCAAATTTCCTGTTGAAGAGTTACGGCTGACTTTCTAGCGTCAGTCTGAAAAGTACAATATTGCAACGAAATTTTGAGTTTCTTTTTCCATTCTTTCTCCTTTTTTCTTTTCTTTTCTTTTTTTCTTCAAAATGTAAAAATGCATCATTTTATTCCCGGCCGTTCAGGCAGAATCTTTATACGCGATTAGCATAAATATAGACGTAGGTAATGTGCTAAAAACATATGTTGCACCACCTGCACGCGAATGGGGTTTGCTGATATTTTTACAAAGAAACTTGGGTAGCACCATTCAGTATAGTCACTCTTAAAATTGATTGCCAAGCGGCACTGCGAAAATTAACGTTAAGTATGAATTAAAAACCTTAATCGATAAAAAGCAATCAAAGCTGAGATCGCCGTACAGGCGATTACCAGTTTCATTGAAGCAGCTTCTCAACTATTAAATTCCATGAAATTGCGAATTTTTCCTCCATGTCTCAAGAAACTTCTAAAGAAGATTTCAAGCTTTTGTTGAGAGAAAATGATGCGGAAAATTGCCTTGCGGTTACGAAACATTGAAACGAGAAAAGGCTTTGGTATTTTTACTTTCTCACTGGCCCATACTGTGAGAAATTATTATTTTCATGTAGAATTTCGAGTTTCCCCATGCGTGATCCGGGAGAGTCCCCTGAGTCTAAAAATTCTGTTCACCCGTCAGTTGGTCCGTACCTCCGCTGCTCTGGCGCCTTCACCGTTTTTCCGATACTACCCCCTGAATACATTATATATTTAATTTCGTAAGAAATTTTTTTTTCACAGTTTATTTGGAATTTTCCATTGAAAAGGTGTATAAACACATGTATTCGCTTGTAAGTCTTTGGGCTAAACATGCTCCACTAAACTGTACCGGTATAATTGAACTGAGATTGCAGTGCCGTGTAATTTTCCACTTAATATTACCTACTTACCTCTTTCTCCCAGGGCAGGCCCTAGGTGAAGGCAGTTGAAGATGAATAATGGCATCTTCAAAAGGAGGAAAAAGTCGCACACTGCCAAATTCATCACCAGGATGTTGGCTGGCGTACGGAGACTTCTTTTCCTGAAAGAGAAAGGTTTCTGTTAGAGCTCAATGGGCACCCCACCCAAACAAAGCTGGTGAATCTAAAGAAGATGGTGAAGTAACGAATGAATCTACAGACATTCCGACATTGCTTTTTTATGAAAGGATGTAAAGCGTAGTCCATTAAGTAGAGGGTAGCAATCGTTGAAAAATTGTGGACAGGACTGGAAAACTCCGGTGGTTCTGGTTCAGATCGCACCTTTTAAGCTTTCATTCAGAAAATAACAATGGGAAAATAGTAAGAGTGACTACAGTGCACTGTGATTACTTTTCTTAATGGCGTCTTTCCGAGAAACTGTTGGATATTATTTTGTCTGAAATGCTCCATACCCTCTTAAAAAGGAGAAAAAATTCCCTCCATTCTAGCCCGTCACTGGCAAGAGGTGCAACATTTTTTGAAAGAAACGACTATGCGAGATGAATTAAACATGGTACTTCTATAAACAAAAGATGGATTTCAAAATCCCGCCTCTGCAATGTAAAGATTTTCAAAATCCAGTGGGGTGGAATGGAAAATAGAGGGGGATGAATAACAAAGAAGATGTGGAGTCTCCTCTCACAGGTAGCTATTGACAGGGATTGTGAGATTCCTCAACTGGAAATAACAAGAACAAATAACAAGTCAGATAAGGCAGACAAATAGAAAAGTCAGTCAATCATTTTTCTTCACATATCTATCTTCCAATCGCTAAAGAAAATGGGGTAACAAGGGGAACGGGAAAAAGCAAGGCAGATTGGAAAAATTCATGTGGTAGAAAACTAGATTCTCGCTGAAAATAAACGATGAAAAAGGAATTCAATTACGAGTAAACTATGTGTCAAGTTCTGATTTCAGCTTTTCTTTATTGTTACTCCTGAAGCCCACATGCTTTCATTTTGGTGCTGCGCCGCTTCAGTCTGCATGGACAATCGTGCAGGTGTATTCCCTTTCTCTAAGGCTGCATTTAGCTAATTTCGGAATGGAATTTAACCGAATTTTTTCTGTAAGTTAAACAAGGTTGCCATGCGTTGCTAGGTAAATAAAATCGGAATTTTATTTCCCTAGCAAAGCATGACAACCTTGTTTAACTTTCAGAAAAAAAATTCGGGTAAATTCCATTCCGAAATTAGCTAAATCCGAGGCTAAATCCAGCCTAACGCCAGGAAAGCCCATTCAAACACAGTGTATATTTCCTCTAAGAAGAACCGTTCTCTATATATTGCAGCGTGTCTGTGTGTGTCTGTCTTATCTTCTTCCAATATATTTGAATGTGATATTTGAATGTGCTTTTCTGGCGTTATAGAAAGGGAATACACCTGCTGGCCACTATAGGAGACGCTTTTTATTTAGTACCACGAGTATATTAGTTTATTTACAGGGCGATAAATTATGGGAGGTATCGGGATTGCGGTTGAATTTTTTCATTATTCGAAGCGGGTTTTATATTTGTACCCCTCCCGCCTCCCCCTCCCCCCTCCCCCTACCCCCCCCCCCCCCCCCTTGCAGCGGTGGATCGACAATTTGTAAAAGAGCCTGATATGTATATCTTCCGAAGTTTTGCAACTTTTTTTCCCTCTGAGTATTTACGAAGAAAAAGATGTTTTAAAGAACAGCGGGAATATCTTTTTCGTATCACAACTTTTTGTTGGGCGCCAGTATAGTTATACTTCTTTTATCTCTATTTTTAATGCTATTTACTTTTCCATTCTAATAAGATGAATGGGATAAGAAAAGTTGGCTAAATTGTAAATGAGGTGGACCTGACTGAATTGATCGATTAAAAAATTCTTCAGAAATATGCTAATGGGTTTAAAAAGCTACAAAATCGGAGGAAACTCCCGAGGGGCTAACCACTCGGTGGGAATCATTGGAAATCTTTAAGAAATCTTAGGAATCTTGGGATTTTTTTGGAGTGGTTACCCCTTCGGGTTCGGAGTACCGTTGGGAATCTTTGGAAATCTTTATGGAATCTCAGGGAATCTCAAGAAATCTCTGGACTGGTTACACCCTCGGAAACTCCATTAAAGTTCCTATTTCCTATTTATCAGGAGGGAAAAAAATCTAAATATTTTGTTCCATTGAACAGAAAATAAAATTTATTGACTTTCTCTTGAGTAAGTAGGTATTGGTGTAAATGAATGAAAAATTAAATATTTGACCAACCCCCGATAAATGAGGCTATGTGCCGAGCTACGTATTTGCCCAGTTGAGTCAATCGGAACAAATGAAATGAATAGAGAAATTACATAGAGAATTCGTGAAAATAAATGTGAGAGCTAAACTATAAAGAATTTTATTAGTTATTTGTTTTTATGGGGTGACGTTGCCTGGGGATTGAGAACTCAAATAGCAAAGTTGGGATGAGGGTTAAACCCATTCCACCATCAATTCTTTTTCATTGAATCAATAAAAAATAGGATAAGACTAACTGTGACACATGGAGGAAATCCATTTAGGAAATCTCGGAAGAGTAAAGTGGGGATGCCATCGTATAAGTGTCACTTTCCTATACGACGCAATTCCAAAAGTGCACAGATCGAACGTATTCTCATCGCTCATCGTTAAAAAATGAGAATGAGGGCAGAGGTGTAGGTTTTCATGGAAGGAGTGGTGCTTTTTGAAACTGATGAAAATAAATCCATTATTAGGTAGACCCATTTCAAGTAGAACTAAAAAGTTACCGTACGATTGCGCCAACTGCAGGTTCTAGTGATACAATGCCAAATCTTTATTTGCGTTTTTATAGGTATAGCTTAATCAACTAGGGATTTTACAGTTTTTTTTGGGAGGGGGGGGGGGGGGGCAAAAAATAAATACACCATTTCCATCTCAGTCATGGTTTCCAATGTGGGTAAAAGACATCCGGACTCCGGACGGAGATTTTCTTCTTTCGTGTTCTCGAGTTGAATCTGAGTGGGTTCTCATAATTATTTTAACTCGTTACGAAGTCGTTTGAGAATGAAAGGAAGCTTTGTAAGAAGTCAGAACGTGTTGCGTTATTGAGTTTTGAAACTTTGAAATCACTTCCTGTCGCTCGACTACGAAAGCATTTTGTGCTGAATCAGCTTTAGTGTGCTAGATCAGCTTTAGTGTGCTAGATCAGCTTTAGTGCTAGCTTTCCAGCGCTATGTTAAAATTGCAAATATACCTCTTATGGTTCACCAACCACTTCTCTAGCTTATATATAATATATTGTTATAATTTCTGGAAGGCAAAACCTTCAAGCTGTACCAGTTGTCTCCTGCCCACTCATCCTACAGTGCGGAAGTTGTAGCCCTTCTTCAGGCGCTCTGTTACATCGAAACATTGACACCTGGAAATTTTTGTGTGTTTTCTGACTCCCTGAGTTGCCTCACAGCCCTTCAACACTTAATGGGTGGCAAACCTCTCCATCCACTACTTCCCGAGATTGTTCAGCAAGCAAATCTTCTACACAGTGAAGGCTTCACAATCTCCCTCGTCTGGGTTCCCGGTCATGCCGGCGTGGCTGGAAATGACATAGCTGACACGTGCGCCCGGCAAGCAGCGCTAACTGGAATTCCCCTGGATATCCCTCCATCAGCGGATGACCTGATGGCATCTGCTCGAGCAGAAGCAAAAGCCCAGTGGCAGCAGCTGTGGGTGGACCGATCTACAGTCACAACCCTTTCCCGGCTTCAAAGTCAGGTGAGCACTCGGGCGTGGTTCCAAGGGGTCAAGGCCCCTCGAAGCATGGTGTCAACCATTGTTCGGCTCAGACTTGGACACAACTCATCACCCGCTCATCTGGCCAGAATAGGAGTCCGGGATTCGCCAACGTGTCCCTGCGGTCAGGCGGAGGGAACGGCAGACCACGTCGTCATGGCCTGTCCCAGGACGCAGGCGGAACGCGGGACCTTAAGCCAACTACTCAGAGAAGCAGATCTCCCAGAGACACTAGAGGCAGCGCTGAAGTCGGGAGACTTGAAAATTTATCGGTCAATTTATAGTACACTTGCAAAATCTAAAATTGATATGTAGGAAGAAAAAAAAAAAAAAAAAAAAAAAAACTATGTACTGGCAATATGTAAATGTTTTTACGTGCCAATATAAACAATATAAAAAAAAAAAAATTGTTATAATTATTGCTGACAGCTTATTTATTATATAGTTTAGAATAGTTGAGATGCATTTTTCAAGGCATTCGCTATTTTTTTTACATTTCTTCTACACACTTTATGAGGAAACTACTGAATATTTAAATGTTCTGAAATATAGTATGTCTTGCCGAAATTAACAGGCTGTGTGGTTATTCTACGTTCTACGATTGAGTGATTTTTGTAAACAAAATAATTTGTCCAAAATTAACCAATCGCAAAATCACCATAGCCTATGTTATTCAATTTGGCCGTTAGAAAGACGTATTATATTTCAGAACATTTAAATATCCAATAGTATCCTCCACTATAGTCCAAGTCAGGCTGGGAGCATACCAATTATTCATAATTTCTTGAAGATTTTCAGTTGACGCCGATCCGGATTTGGGTTCCATATCCTACCATACGCTAAAAATGCCAATCCGACCCTGAGCAGATATTTCCCTGATCAAGAAAAAGTTTTGATCAGCCCTAGATTTGAAAGAAATTATGAGTCATCGGTACGCTCCTAGCCTGACTTGGACTACAGAAAACCACTGGAAAGTGAGGTATAGGGGCTGGTCTTATTTGAGAACAGCTTATCCGCGAGAGCTTATTATTCTGCGATAAACTGTTGGGGGTGAATGACTACGATGTTGTCAGCAGTTTCTAATTGTTTTTCGATGAGGTAAATGGAAGCGTTTAGGGGGCCATTATTTACAGTGGAGAGAAAATAAACGTAATCGGTTGAAATGGCTTCAACACTGCGGTCCCTAGTAATGACTTTATCCTATTGTTTGGGATACACAAAGGCTTAAGAGGAGACTTAACCCCTCAAAAACAGAAAATTTATGCTCACGTGATTATGGAGTGGTAGCGCTTGCATTTTCAGAGTAAAAGAAGGACAATTTTTACTCAATCAGTTCTTTTGAGATTTTAGCTTCAAGCGAGGGGTTAACCACTCCAGAGATTGCTTGAGATTGCATGAAGATTTCCAAAGATTTCCAGAGATTCTCAACGAAATTCGTGGAAAGATGCACCGCGAGGAGTTAACTATACTCCAGAGATTGTTTGACATTGCATGAAGATTTCCTGAGATTCTCAACGAGATTCGTGAAAAGATGCACCCCGAAGGGTTAAATTCTCCAGAAATTTCCAAGTTTCCCAGAGATTTCATAAAGATTGCCTGTGGGTACCAACAAGATTCCCAACGAGATTTCTGGAGTGGTTAACCCCTGGCTTCAAGCCACATACGTCAGTAAATCCCAGATTTAAAATTTATCTTTAATTGCAAAAGTCTGAGTGCTTGTGGAATACGTTAACTAAACTGGGTTGTGATAACTGATATCCTGCCGTACTTCCAACCTGAAATTGCGAATAAGAAACGAAACTTGCTACTTTTCGTTTGAAACAGTGCTGGGATGAACTCTTAAGCCACTTAATATCTTTACTCTATTGTTCGGGATTCACTGAGACTTCGAAACGATTCTTAGGCTTCAGTTTCGTCAATACAAATCGTCAATACAAGCACCTTGTGCTAGCGAGTTTTTCTAATTTTGTAAAATATTATGGGCTTGCTGCTGAACTTTTTTTCACCTTCATAAAGTGATTGTACATTTCCATTATTTGACAAAATAATTAAAAACATTACCGGAGGCATTCGTTTTAAAAATCTTTATGAATTTCTTTGGTTTCAGTAAAGATGAAAGGGAAAATTTTGGTTTCAGGGCAGACGAACAAACTAAGGCGGAAAGTTTCCATGATTACGTCTTCTGTTGTAAGTTTCACAAGCCTTTTTCCCTCGGCATTTAAAGCATTTTTATGATTTTCTTGATATTGTTCCTATTTCCGATTCCGAGGTAACAACCCAGTGCCTTATATACCCACTCGAAATGTTAGAAACCTTGACCTTAGTTCAGTGCAGCGATATCTCCGATTGGGTAACCACTCCAGAGATTTCCTGAGATTCCATGAAGATTTCCAAAGATTTCCTACGAGATTCTTGGAGACCTTAACCCCGAGGAGATAACCACTCCAGAAATTTTCAAGAGATTCCCAACAAGATTCCTGGAGTTGTTAACCCCTCGGAAATCTCAGAGTTGGAAATATAAGCAGAGATTGCTGCAAAGAGTGTATTTGTATAAGTGCACGTTCTTTTTGATTATGTACCTATGCATGAATGATTCGAAAAAGGCGTTTTCGTCGTCAACTCATTCATAAACCTATTTCCTCATATTTATTGCAACTAGTACCTCCTGCCCTCCTGCAGCCTGCAGTTACTTCTTAACTGATAATTACTAAACCCTCTTACCACCCTAAAAATTGTAAGGGGGCTAGTTCACCCTTTTCACACTTCATACCTTACAAACATGTAGATGACGAGGGAGTTTCCAATGACGCCTATGGTCATGACGACTGCATAGAGCACTGCGAGGGCGTAATGGCTCTGGGGGCTAGGGGGTGGGAACTTGAGCCAGTGAGGGTTGATGCGGCTCAGAAATTCTTCCTTGAAGAACCCAACTTCCTCCCATTGTGTCACGGGCCAGCGGGCACGGAACTCGGCTAGGAGTTTTGATTCGTTGCGAAATGGTACCTCCAGGATGCCTGAAAAACAATGTAAAGTTATTTATCTACCATGTAAATAGGAAAACTACTGTTTTTGTGGGTGAAATTTTTATAAACTTCGAATCTTGATACTGAAGGGAATTTTTTCCCCCTTTTTGGTTCAGAAATAGTGGCGTTAATTTTTTATTTTCGTCAACCACGCACGTACGAAGTAGACGCGAAATACTAGGAATATCCCAAGGTTTTTTGGGTACTTAATGGAGTAGATAAGCCAAAACCCTCTTTTGTTTTGTGAGAGCAGCCAACACAACATGACTCATGCGAGGTGGTGTTAAGTGGGTTAGGTTATTTGGGGTAATTCGCTATAAGATGCCATATGAAATTAGTTCCCGCTTATTGCACTTGCCAAATATTCAGTAGAATCCCCACCCATGATATAACGTGAGGGAGAAAACCTCATTGGAATTCAAGAACAGTGAAATGATTGGGGATGGAATGGATTATATTGGACGTGTGGATTATACAATAGCCCTTCGCCATAAAGTCCTTGCCAGAGCTTTGGAACAGGATTAACTTCCCGAAGCTTTGCTCTTAGTTACGAGTTATATTTACGAGAATAAAGGTGTATATTGTATACACCTCCCGGCTACCGATTTGGAAATTTTATCCCAGCGGCCGAAACCAAACATTATTATAGCTGGCCGAAAAATCAGAATACCGGCACAGTAGGTAATCTAACATCACACAACGCATGGTTTTCCAGTTCCAGTATCCCAGTTCAAATTAAAAGATGCAGTAAAAAAAAATGAAGGTTGAAAATCGTCTGCATCACTTGCAGGACGTCTGTAGTAGGTGGTACCTAGATGAAACGTTTTATAGAGCTGGAGCTGGTTCACTTTATGGCGAATCAGTGCCAAATTAAGAAAGATTGACAATGAGGAAGGTTTCGGTTTCCAGTTCTATATGAAAACCCCCCTTAGGAAAATCCAAAGGATGAGGGAAAGGATTTAGAGAGAAACTTCAGTCAGCACCTAGTCTCGCTGAGGAACCAGCTCTTACGAAAAATGTCTCAAAACCTTTTTATTTCATGATCTCTAGACCCTCTAGACCAGTTGACATCCATCTAAACCTATCGATCTATCACAATTGGGGTGCACAAATTGGTATTTGAGTATAATGATGTAAAATGTAGGTCAGCTTCGTTATTGGGGAAAAGCAGACGATTTACGCTCTTTGATCGAATCTGGATAGAATAATGAAAATTTTTCCCGTTAGTGCAGCTTACCTATAACCTGCTCTACAGCTTTCAAAATTCCAATTTTCGTTTTTAATGGTGGGAATGAATCCCTGTCAGTGAGCGGATCGTTTGTAACTGAAATTTGCCTTCAGTTTTTTTTCTAAACGATTTTGGACTAGATTGGGGTTGGATTGGGTGGAAATGAACTTCAAAATATACACGCGGTCATGCCGAAGGGGTTTTTTGAAATTTCAGTGAATCCGAGTACGGAGGTATTGCAGATTGCGGAGAGTTGCTATGAGATTGGTTTCAAACGTATAGATTGGGTTCTCGTTGTGATGAATGTCGATAAGCCCTTGTGGGAAGGAAGCTGACGGTTTTTCCGAGATATATTTTCTTTTCAGATGGGTATTGGGTAAATACGTGTGTGGAAATCCGTGGAATAAACCTTTGATGTAGGTTTGCATATTTCGTACCTTGAATGCAACACTTTTTTCAATCCCTCCTTGCTTCCAGTTCATTCTAGCGTTGAAAGCAGTGGTAGAAATACATACAAATAATTGCTCAATGCTATACTCCACGCGCATCTTGGATGACAGTAACTTCACTTCACACATTGTTTTCCAAAAAAACACAGGGTTCCTCAAATTGTTTTTTGTTCAGAACCAGAAGTAGACTGAAGAAGTATGATATGATATTATATGATATATAATATTATTATTAGCCACATTTCACATATACAATACAAAGCAATACAATAAGATACAATATGGTTAGTAAGAATGAAGGCAATAGGCCATGACCTGTGCCGCCTCCTCATTTATCTGTAGTTATAGGATGCATGTTAGTAGGGTTAGTAGACAAATTCAAAATAACTAGTAGGATTATCAACTTAGGGTGCGTCCCACCATGCCCAGTTAAAATTTAAACTGGAGATTTTGTCCTATGTTTACCATGCTAAATTTAACTTAAAAGTTAAATTTAACATGGTAAATCTCCTGTTTAATTTTGACTGGGCATGGTGGGACACACCCTGAGTGTATACTTAACTCATATCTGTATATGTATATCACATAAAATAACTAAAAATTGCTGAAAACCAAGTTTGCTGCTGATATTGGAAGAAAAAATAATTGCAAAAGGATCGCTGTTGTCTTAGCTTTACTTTGATATATTTTTCGCTGCTCAATTTTTTGATTAATTCTTCTCTTCGTTCCCTGTGCTGGTGAGCTCGTTCCATTCCTTATTAGATCTGGATAGTTAGCAGTTAGAAGTTAGTTAGAGGAAAGGATAGTTAGAGAGACAGGTTATTTCATTATTTCCATCGGAATAAACAAACTAAAAATTGCTGAAAACCGAGTTTGTTGCTGATATTGGAAAAAATAATAATTGCAAAAAGATCGCTGTTGCTGTGAGCTTCACTTTGATATATTTTTATTCGGTGCTTAAATTAACTCTCTTCGTTCCCTGTACTGATGGCCCCGTTGACCAGGACCCGTGCTGTGTCCAATGCAGTTTCGTCGCAAGAAGTTGCAGATCTTCAGGCCCAGCTAGAGCGCTTCAAGAGGGAACAACTTCAACTTCGAGCCCAGCTGGAGAGAGTCAAGAAGGAGAACCTTCAACTACGGTCTCGTCTGCGGGAGTGTCGTATATCTCCCCTCCTTTCTTCTTCCCAACCACCTTCTGTACCAGCTCCTTCTTCTCGACGTGCCTCATCTTCTTCTGCTTCCCAACCACCTTCTAAGCCTGTCCCTTCTCGACGTACCCCACCTTCCCGGGTGTCCTCTGCACCTGCCCATCGTGCTTCTCAACATTCCCCATCTTCCCTACCACTTTCTACTCAGGTGCCACCATCCTCGCCATCTTGCCCCTCTAGTCTTGGTTTCTTGGCGTCACCTCCTTCTCAAAATCCCCCATCTTTCTTCCAACGACCTGCCACCCAGAATTCGCCATCCTGGCCATCCCTCCCATCCAGTCTTGGGTTCCTTAAGTCCCCATGGCAGACTCCACCACGGCGCCATCGCTTCTCTCCCTCTCACGCACATCCCCGACCTTCTCTGTCCACTCAGAATTCGTTTCAATCGCTGGCAACATCTAATAACGTTTCTTCTTACCAAACACCTCCAGAAGCCCCCCAGTCTCCTCAGGCCCCTCTGTCCCTCCCGATCAGGCGACCCGTGAAGAGTACTCCTTCTTGTCGTATCTCAAAGAAGAGGAGTGTCGTGGTGATCGGCGACAGCCACGCGCGAGGCTGTGCAGATCTTCTACAGGAGGCGCTGGGTTCCCAGGTAGCTGTAACGACGACACTAATGCCCGGAGCTCCAGCATCGCACTTTCCAGGCCTCATCAAGTCAGTTGCCAGCTGGTCTTCTACAGAAGATGTCATCGTCGTCGTTGGAGGAACCAACCGGTGCCGAGAGTATCTCCCAGTCTACGAGCAACGTCTTCGTGCGGTCCTCCCTGTTGTACCCAATCCTGTTTTCTTCGTTGAAACCCCGCATCGCTACGATGAACCGTTCCAGAACAGCGACATCAACAAAGCAAACCGAGTTGTGGACAGCATCGTCGCGGGATTCCCTAACGCTTCACGATTTTCGCTCCAAGGCTTAAACAGAAGTCACTACACGAGGCACGGGCTGCACCTCAACCACCGAGGGAAGCGTGTTTTATGTTCACAGGTTGCCGCTGGCCTGAAGGCTTTTTTATGTTGACCTTGTCCCTTCCTTCATTATCAAAATTTAATTTCCAATGCCCCCATTTTACAAATTCTTTCCTTTCAAATAACAATAATAATAATCCGCGAAAGTCACGAGGTTCATCTAATCTTAATATTCTTTCTCAAAATATTAGGTGCTTTAAAAATAAAATAAATGACTTAGATATTCTCGTGGCAGGTCAAAATTTTGATATATTATGCTTCACAGAACATTGGTGCAAGGAAAATGAAATAAATAAAATTAACATTCCCGGTTACAGCATTGCCTCTCATTTTTGTAGGTCAGTTAAAATTCGAGGAGGGTCTTGTATTTTTGTTAAAAACAATTTGCAATATAAAACGCATTCTATTAAATGCAAAGAATCCCTTTTCGAAGCAGCAATGATATCTATTCCCGAAACGAATATTTATATTATTAGTATTTATAGATCCCCTAAAGGAACTGTAGGCGATTTTGATTTCTTTCTAACCTCTTTAGATGAGCTATTGACACAAATTAGGACGAAACAGTGCAAAATTATTCTTTGTGGAGATTTTAATGTAGATAGTTTAACTGATTCGTCTTACAAATGTAAACTCTTTGACCTTTTTGCGACTCACGGCCTTGAGTCTCTTGTTTCTACCCCTACAAGAAAAAAATTAACTTCTGCAACATGCATTGATTATATGGTCTCAAACTTTTTAAGCTCAGAAAAATTGTCTGTTGTTGAGTTAGGACTCTCGGATCACTATGGTATTTTGTTGGAGATTCCTCGCCTAGATCTCAATACTAAAATTATTCGATCTTGGACTCGTTCTTTTACTTCCGAAAGATTAGAAAATTTTCAGCAAGCTCTGCAAGAATCTGATTTAAACCCTAATTTAGAATTTTCTACCTTCTATAAAAAATTTACCTCTCTTTCTGAACAACACTTCCCACTAAAACGGAAATGTGCAGAAAGTATTCGGAAACCGTGGGTAACTCCGGGAATTAAAAAAAGCAGTAAACGCCTTAAAGAACTCCACCGCCTCCGAAAATTTAATAATACGAATGAAATTTGTTCTCTCTACCGGAAATATAAAAAAATATACAAAAAAACTATTAGTCTTGCGAAAAAACTATCCAATGATGAGTTTATCCTTTCGTCTCAAAGCAAATCAAAAGCAATATGGCAAATTGTTCGCAGTGAGACTTGTCAAATCACACCACCCTTAGCCAAAATTACAAAAATTCTTCAAGACAACGGCCAACCTTTTCCAAATGAATTACTTTTATCTGAACATGTCAATAACTACTTTACGTCCATTGCTGCTTCGCTTGTTTCACAACTTCCAGTAGGCCCTGCCCCTCAAATAATTAACCATGTAGCATACTCTTTTACTCTTGAGCTAACCACAGAATCGGAAGTATGTAAAATAATTAAGGAATTGAAAAATAAGCTAACACCTGACCTTGCTGGAATTTCAGTGAAAATTTTAAAACAGTGCGCTTCAGAACTCGCTCCCGTTCTAAAAAATTTGATAAACTTTTCTTTTGAGCACGGACTTTTTCCAGACGAATTGAAAATAGCCAGAGTAGTTCCCATTTACAAAGGTAAAGGTGCAGCTAGCAATGTTATTAATTATCGACCAATTTCAATCTTACCGGCGCTATCCAAAATTTACGAATCAATAATTTACAGGCAGCTGATTTTCTATGTAACAAAATATAACATAATAAATTCAAATCAACATGGCTTTTTACCGGATCGTAACACTGAGTCAGCTATTTTAGACTTTACTGAAACTATTATTTCTGCACTAGATCAAGGAGAGTATGTCACCGGAGTTCTGTTAGATCTTTCTAAAGCTTTTGATACTGTTGATCACGATATTTTACTTATGAAACTTTTCTCCATTGGCGTTAGGGGAACGGAATTAAATTGGTTTCGCTCTTGTTTGAAAAATCGACAGCAATCTGTTGAAGTCACTACACTGGATAAAACCTCAAATACCCTTGTCCAAACTTTATCTTCCCTCAAACCTATCAAAATCGGTGTTCCACAAGGTAGTATTCTTGGTCCACTTCTCTTTTTAATTTACATTAATGATTTACCTACCGTCATGAATCCTCTTTTCGCAAAAGCTGTTCTATATGCCGACGATTCGAATGCAATTTTCCACCATAAAAATTTTTCAGACCTTCAACAGATTGCTCAAGAAAGTCTAGATAACCTCGTGGCTTACTTTAATCATAATAAAATGTCTGTAAATGTGCAAAAAACACATGCAATTAATTTTTCATTACGAGGAAGTCGAATTCGGCCCCTTCTTCAATTAAACAACAATGACATTGCTTTTGAGACGTCTTCACGATTTTTAGGTGTCCAGCTAG
Organism: Mesopsocus fuscifrons; assembly: GCA_950004255.1. Taxonomy (NCBI): domain Eukaryota; kingdom Metazoa; phylum Arthropoda; class Insecta; order Psocodea; family Mesopsocidae; genus Mesopsocus; species Mesopsocus fuscifrons. Next base: position 9,653,062 of record OX465381.1, read on the forward strand.
ATGAACACCTAAATTGGCATCAGCATTCGCAAAACCTTCGGTCTAAACTCGCTTCTGTTTGTTTTACTCAAAGAATAATTTTAAACTCGTGTTCTCCGTATATCGCACGCATCACTTACTTTGCCTACTTTCATTCAATTCTAAGTTACGGAATACTTTTCTGGGGAGGTGTCAAACAGAATATTGAGCCAATTTTAAAAATTCAAAAGAGATGCATAAGAATCATGGCTAAAGTGCCACCGCGTACTTCTTGCAGGTCACTTTTTCAGAAATTCTCTATTCTCCCTGCTCCTTGTGTTTTCATTTATCAGGTATTATTATTTGTTCGCGAACACCCAGAACACTTCCCTCTTAATTCAAACTTTCACTCTTATAAAACTCGGTCGTGTTCAAATATACATGTAGGCAAATTTGCTACCTCCCTTCGTTTGAACAGTCCTCCGATTTTAGGTGTTCGTCTATATAACGCTCTCCCGGTTGAAATTAAATCTGAAGAAAGTTTAACGATTTTTAAAAAATTGCTAAAATCATATTTACTTGAAAATATTTTTTATAGTTTAGAGGAATTTCTAAATTTGTAATTTAACTGGACAACCAGGCGTTTTATACTTTAGTTCCACCTATTTTTGGTGGGACAAGGTCAACAAAACGTAAAAAAAAAAAAAAAAAAAAAAAAAAAAAAAACATATCTGTATATGTATATCACATATCTGTATATGTATATCACATATCTGTATATGTATATCACATATCTGTATATGTATATCACATATCTGTATATGTATATCACATATCTGTATATCATATCACAATGATCTAAAAGAGTTTAACAACGACAATTCACATATCTGTAGCCTATGCACCCTTCGATAAGTCTGAATTTACTATCATCCAAAATGCGCGCGGAGTATAGAAAATGCTAAGTAAAAAAAAACCGTTACACCGACCAAAAGCCTCCAATTTTTGAAGAGATGGAATTCAAGAGAGAGCTTCCTCTCAAAGCCACAGGATTTCATATTTTTTATTCTAGCTAGGGAACATTATTTATTCATGACCTGTAGCTGTGATTAATTGGAGCTACGGCAAATAGAGTTTTTTTTTGTGGTTCTTAATGCCCAAGTACCCTTTACTGCGGGTGCTGTGAACTGCAAGAAGGGCATACGATACTTAACCTCTGCTCTTTTTATGAGAGTTGAAGACTCTTCAAAACGATATCTTCACTCCAGTCTCCGAGTCCCCTCACCCTTCGAAATTATTGATTGGTTCGTTGGTTTGATATAGGACGTATAAAATTATATAAATCGGGACATTTCAGCGTAAATTCATTATATAGGGTTATGGTTTGTACATCGTAGAATCCTCTGAGGCAAGGGTGCATTTTGGCATTACACGAGGGGGTAACCACTCCAGAGATTCCTTGAGATTCCTCGAGATTCCATATAGATTTCCCAAGATTCCCAACGATATTCATAGAAAGATGAACCCCAAAGGGGTAACCACTCAAAAAAAAAATTCCAAGATTCCCTGAGATTTCATAAAGATTTCCAATGATTCCCAACGAGTGGTTAACCCCTCGGCACTACAACACGTCACTTGGCTACGAGGGGTGACCACTCCAGAGATTCCATAAAGATTTCCATAGATTCCCAACGATATTCATAGAAAGATGAACCCGAAGGGGTAACCACTCCAAGATTCCCTGAGATTTCATAAAGATTTTCAATGATTCCCAACGAGATTCCAGGAGTGGTTGGCTATTAGGCTTGGCTATTAGGTAAATTTTTTCACCAGTGATAACCTTATGGAAAAAATCTGCAAAGGGTCCAAGTGTGGTAGAGTACGTGTCCTACGTGTTTAGGGCAGGGTGATTTGCCTTCCGACACAAATAATTGTCCGATTTTTTTTTTTTTTTTTTTTTTTTTAACTAAGCCAAAATATGTTTATGGTATAATTCACTATATCGATTTCCAATGCTCCACTCTGTTTTCTCCAATTCCCACAGTTGCACTATTGGAGAGGATGAGGAGCTACAGCTAGCCATGGACTATTCTTATAAAACTGGGTTAATATTTGCTGGGTCGGTGCCATAACCCCTCTCCAGCATTGAAACTGTCAGATTAAGAACGGCGGAGTCAAGGAGCTATAGAAAGGTCTTTGAGTTCTTGCTGGCGTCTTCTTGAAAGATGAATTACAAAAGAAATAATAAGGGTTTATTTTTAATGAACTGAATAAATTCCCAGATCTAAGTGAATAAATTAAAAACGAACAGCAATTTTTGAATTCCAAAAAATAAAAGTAAAACTAGGGAAAATGACTCGCTAATTGAATTGATATTGTGAAATTCCATCCTCCTGCCTAATTAAGAATTCGTATTTTAACAAGGTTCATTAAAAAATGGCGGGAACCCGAGTCGGGGGTCGTCAGATGAAAGAGCTTCTGTGAGAGACGTCCAATCCAGGTCCAATTTATAGCGGATTTTCCACCCCCTCCCAAGCCTTATTTAAGCAAGTACTGTAATGGAGAGAGTTGTACGGGCGCTGCGGTCTGACGGTTCTCAGTACCGCATTCGTTACAAACCTCGTGTTCGAGGGGGTAACTACTCCAGAGATTCCTTGAGATTCCGTAAAGATTTACAAAGATTCCCAACGAGTGGTTAACCCCTCGCTCGTGTTGTAATTTGAAGGGAAGGGTTTATTCTGAATTCTAAGTTACCAGCCATGCAAATTTTCTCCAAAACAGAAGGTGGTTCCGAGGGGTTCTCCAAGGGGAAAGGAGGTAAAGGTTTTTTAATAACTAAAAAATTGATTTATTTTCTCTTCAGCTGGTTATAAAAACATAACATATGTACATCATAACATAACTGTATAGTATTGTAGTTTGTTATTATAGGTACGTAGGTTCCCTTATTATACCTTGTGCAATTTATAACCAAAGTAAACGTGAAGAGTCGCAGTTGAAAATGGTTGGGTTTCTTTGGTACAAAAATTTCCCTGGTGAATTTTCGAATGGAATATGTATTCTTTTTTTAATGTTTGGAAAGAGGTTCCATGCCCAGGGGAAGATACATGAGCTTTTCCCCTTAAGTAGTCTTTCCAACGTTTTTTCCTGTTTTGCAGGAAATTGTAGCTACCTGCGTAGGTTGAAGGTTAAAAAGTGAATTAACAAACACTAAGTACATTAGTGGTTATGTAAATGTTTGTGTTGGGATATACGGGCATGTGAATTCTCTCGTGTGTTTTTGGCTATAGGTCAAAAAGCCAAATAAAGGTCATGGGGTGACTTTCTGACAGCCAATTTACCGTACGCACCCACATACATACAATATTTACTCCTTGCGGTATATACGAGGGGGTAACCACTCCACAGATTCCTTGAGATTCCATAAAGATTTCCAAAGATTCCCAACGATATTCATAGAAAGATGAACCCCGAAGGGGTAGCCACTCCAAAAAATTCCAAGATTCCGTGAGATTTCATAAAGATTTCCAATTATTCCTAACGAGATTCCCAACGAGTGGTTTAGCGGTATATAGCTTTCCGTCATGTAGATCAGGTCAGGTCTGACGGAGGTTCTAAGTTCGAATCCATGTTCTGGTAAACTTTCTGTTGCCCTATCGTGGATGTTTTCTCATCACATTCTACCATGGTTTGGCTATTTTTCTCGTTTAACTTCTGTGCCATCGGAACCGCTGAACCTTAATGTTCTCATGAAAATTAAAAATTTCACCGTCAAGAATTTGTACCCTTTCCATCTTCCCCAATTTATGAGAGTGGAGGGGGTATTGGGGTGCAGTCAGATAGATCAGGGAGAGGTACAAGAATGAGTCCTTTTGTATGGAGCTTAGTTAAATCTCAGAAGACTCAGACCGTTCCCTACCGTACAACTTGAAGTTAAATTACACAAAGGAATGTCTAACCACCTCCACTTCAAACAGAGAGATCAAGATCCAATGTCAAGAAGGTCAAACTCTCTTTCTCTGTATCAGTAGCTCCATTCTCTTTCTGCAGTTAGAAGTACGGTAGCAATTCCAATAAGTTCACCAAAAAATATCCAATACACTTGTACATATTATCGCCACTCGATAGAGACCGATAATTGCAACACCATTTCCCTCTTTCGATAGTATTTTTTCTCCCGTGAAAGGCAAACATAGTGTCTTACTGTCAGTCATTTGTTTTGCTTTTAGAGCAGCCACGGCCAGTAGAAGTATTGCAATTACCCGAGGGGTTAACCGCTCGTTGGGAATCTCGTTGGGAATCATTGGAAATCTTTGTGAAATCTCAGGGAATCTTGGAATATTTTGGAGTGATTACCCCCTTGGGGTTCATTTTTCTATGAATATCGTTGGGAATCTTTGGAAATCTTTATGGAATCTCAGGGAACCTCAAAGAATCTCTGGAGTGGTTACCCCCTCGCAATTACCAGTCTCATTCAGTACCGTACTACATATACTTAGCATACATATTTCAGTTTTTAGGTACGTACCTTGGAAAATATGTTCTCTCAAGAGAAGGATTATTTTCTTGCAGTTAGTTTTAGCAAATAAAAACTTCAGCGAGACTTGCTGTGGCATAATTTGCATATTATCTGAGTCTTCCATTATACTTACTAATATAAAGTGGTGTAGTCACGATTTTTAATGAGGGTGACACATTCGTAGTTCAAGGTATAAAATTATTCAAACCTCTCCTCTTCAGTCCTCAGTTATCCTCCCATATAGGTTTGGAAAAAAAACCTATATGAGACGCGCTTCTCGAGGTTTTCTAGATGGGAACATCTACCATGAGCAATTTGATGAAAGTTTTATCAAGAAGTTTTTGCCAAGTTTTAAGGGCCACCATACATTCTAGACGAACTCCACCAAAACCACTGTGCGAAAATAAATATTCGACAAAACTAATGTTTACATTTTAGTACAGCCGGAGACTGGTAATTGCAATCTCGTAATGGTTGTGTCTACTCTAAAAGCTAAACATAGTGTGCTATTCGAACGCGAAACCAACGAGTGAAAGTAGGACACTATGTTTAGCTTTTACAGGAGAAAAAGTAGAGAAATGGTGTTGCAATCACCCACTTCCGTAAGTGAAATAAAAATTGTCAACATGTAACATGGCGGCGGTAAATATTACAAACATTTATCAAGCTTTTCTACTAAATGTGACAATAAAATCATACTGTTTTAGTCCGAAACATTACAAAAAAATATTTCGCGTGAGGTAGTGTTGTGTTCTCGCGATCTGTCAAAAAAACATGTGGACTGGTAGTTGACTGTTTAAAATCGCTCCTGTGAGCTTATTACTCCATTTCATGCAAAAATACAACACTACCTCACGACAAAGAGTCTCAGGTTTACATCCCCCAATAAACACTTTTCACTCGCCCTGTAACTTCGGAGTAGGGCTTGAAGTACGTAGCATTGCGAACCAAATACGTGTATTCCACCTTAAGGATAAATTTTTAAAGTACATTTTGGCCCTTAGGTTTGATTTCACGATTTCTCTCTGACGTGCCAAATTTACAAATTACCGTTATCATACGGAATAGATAGCTCAATTTATTTATGTTTTCTTTCAGTAATCGCAGTATACAGTGTTATGAATAAATGAGACAGAGTATATTTAAGTCAATTTTGTTAGCTTCAAAAGCTTCCTCAGAACTCAGACGATTGGGTCAGGAGTGTGTTTGAACAGCAGATATTCCTCGAAAGTCATCAGTAGTCATATCTGAAAACTAAGTTGCAAAGTTATTTCAGTGTTGGAGCGTTTTCCTCGTCTCGAGCATTGTCAGAAGAGCAAAGTTCTAGTTTGAATAAGGCTCAACTCTATAACCAAAAGTACTTTACTTGGAGAGCTTCACCGCCTCAAGCGCACCCTGGGCTGCCTTGACTTGATTTAAGATCAATTACTGTTCCTATGGTTTCTACGATACTGTACGGAAGCTTTAGGACGATAAAGTGAAATTAATGTGGTTCGCAGTCTGTACCTTCCTTGGGCAGGTTCATTGCTGTTAAAGTATTAGGCAAGGAGCCAGCGAGGTGATGAATCACCCCTAAGGTGCAGAAGGTTTGACCCCGGATCTGGAGTGCACTTACGAGCCCTTGACGGTCATTGTAGAGAGACCCATCTGTAGACGGTGACAAAAATCGGCTAGGGTCTACTTAGTGTGTGTTACAGGGTCCAACCGTCTATGACCATTATACACAAGGTTGTTATTTGTCAGAATCGCGCCCGAGGGTCAATTTTCCAGGTTATAGGTATCCATAAGGTCCGGGTAAGTGAGATGAGGTGATAAAGAAAGGTGATGAGCCGGACTCGACCCTTGAGCATCTTTTGGAAATCGAAATCGCGCTGAAATAAGTCCATATAGATTTTTTTCTCCAAAGCGGGGTAACTGGGAACGTATATTCCCGTAGGTATAACACATATACTCTTATTTGTATCAGCAAGTGTGAAACTTTTATGTGTTGTAAGGAGTGCTCGGCAGACAGACCCCTGACCGCGGAGGGTGCGTATACGGGAACGCGGGAACGCGCGACGTTCATTGAACATATGGGCCGATGAGTTGGTATAGTCCAAGTCAGGCTGGGAGCGTACCGATTATTCATAATTTCTTGAAGATTTTCAGTTGACGCCGATCCGGATTTGGGTTCCATATCCTACCATACGCTAAAAATGCCAATCCGACCCTGAGCAGATATTTCCCTGATCAAGAAGAAGTTTTGATCAGCCCTAGATTTGCAAGAAATTATGAGTAATCGGTACGCTCCTAGCCTGACTTGGACTATAGTTTGTGCAGAGATTTTTTGGGCGAAGCCGAAGGAGAATAGGCCGAAGCCAGTTTAGGAGTGGGTCGAAGCCCATGTCGTAAGCTGAAAATTTTCCGTTACGCTGGGATTCGAACCCGGACCTCTCCGGACACAAAGCGGACCCCTTAACCGCTCTGCCACTGAGGTACGAACATCATAATATCGTGATTCCTACTAAACAGTGTATAGTCTATACCAGTGGTTCTCAAACTTTTTGGCTGGCGGAACCAAATTTAGTCGGGAATTCTTTCGTGGAACCTTAACACTGGATCGCCGATTTCACAGGTTTTTTAGGAAATAACAACCATTAACATTGAAATCGTTATTTAATGAGAATAGAAATATTTCAAGATATGTCATATTAATGCGAAGTATGCGCTTGTTTTTCCGAGCACAGGTTGGAAAATTCTGGAACGATCGGTGACAACTGAAGCCGCATGTCCGGTTCTGCGTCCAGCTTATTACGGTATTTCGTTTTGGTAGCTACATAAGTCAAAAATCCACATTCTGAGGAGTAGGTTGTAGGGAACGGCAGAAGGAAGCGTACTGCGACTGTGGATAAGATCGGGTACTCTTTTTCGACACTTATCCAGGGCCGGATTTGGACTAATTGCCGCCCTGGGCACGAATAATTTTCCGCCCCCCCCCCCCCAATTTTTTTTTTCGTTTTCCTAAGCACCAGGTTTTAAATATTGATACGAGGCTCATACAGACTGAAACCATTGTAGCAAGTACCTAATCGAGCGAGCGAAGCGAGCGAGAAGAAATTTTGAGATCCAAAAGTTAGCAGGGATAAAACGCTTATTTATTTATTCATTTGCTTTTTCTAAACCGTGCCAACCGCTTACGGCAGCGGGCCACTCGGGCACCCGAAAAAGAAAGTCAGCAATCGAGCGAGCGAAGCGAGCGAGAAGAAAATTTGAGATCCAAATAGTTAGCTAGTCTTTAGTAAAAATATTTTTTTACTTTCTCGCCCGTATGAAATACATGGGCTGAGAAAGTTATGTCTTCGTGCAAAATTTCGATTTTGAGATTTTGGGTTTCCCATGATCCTGGAGGTCCCCCGAGTCCAAAAAAGTGGTTTTTAAAAAATGTCCGTCCGACGTACGTACGTACGTACGTCACTTTGTCGCGCAACTGGACGTCACACCGTTCGTCCGATTTTGCTCAAATTCGGTATGTAGGTACCTCATGTAAATATCTGGACCCGTTTTTTGATAAATTTTGATAACTCAAAAATTGCGCCTGCTATGGTCAAAAAAAGGCTAAAAATCGTGTTTTTTGACAGTTAAGAAGGGCTGGAAGCTACGTATATCAAGTTGGAACCTTGAAAATTTGCGAAAGTGTTTTTGAATAGATGCTTTTAGGTGGTTTACAATCATTTGGAGGTGGGCCAATAACTTGGCCCAGTTTTGGCCCAAACGCGTTGGTCGTCACTCCGGTAGCACTATTCGATCGATTTCAATAAAAATTGGTAGGGAGGTGTACTTTAACCTACTTTGATGATTTACCGAACGAATTTTATCCAACATAATAATTATGGCCAATATTGGCATTATCGTAGGAAAATTTTCCAAAAATGGAAATCACGTTTTTGATTGGTTCAGACGGATTTGCAACAACCCTAATCGACAGATTTCTTTGAAAATTGGTGAAAGTGGTCTCAGATAGATGCTTCAAGGTCATTTTCAATTACTTGAAAATTAAGGCCGTGACATGGAAAATAGAAAACACGTACTTTGCGCGTCGAACGACACTTCATTATTTGACGGATATGTTTGAAATCCGGTGAGTAGGTGCCTAAAATTATTGTCCAGTGTATGGCAAAATATGTTTTAGAAAAAGTTAAAATTTTGGTCCAAAAAAAATAAATTACGTAAAAAAAAATCAAAATTTTCGATACCGTTGCCGTAAAAATTGCGAGAAAGTCAAGTGCGACCATATTCGGACCCTTTATTTTTGTATGAAGGCGAGATTTTCGGCCCCCCGAAATTTTCCGCCCTGGGCAAGTGCCCATAATGCCATTAGGTAAATCCGGCCCTGCACTTATCCAAAATTCAGGTAGTGTTTTTCTGGCGAATTCATTTGCAAGTGCCGAGTCTGACGTTAGCTCAATAAGTGTTTCGTACTTGACTGGGCTCATGGTATTAGGTTTTGTTGTAACAGTGAAGGGACTCGCAACCCAGCTATGGCTCTGTTCTTCTTCATTTGGGAAATACTTCTGAAATGACGTTCTGATCCCATTCATGTGATTAGCCATTTCTTCAGTTACACAGTTATTTCACACGATACATTTTTCTATTTCAATTTTTCTAAACTAAACTAAAATTGTATTCCCTGAAGCTCGGAGAAGGCCTCGCGGAACCCCGGCAAGGCTTCGCGGAACCAAATGGTTCCGCGGAACACAGTTTGAGAACCACTGGTCTATACCTATAGTTGAATGGATGTAGTCATAAGAGGGAGCTCTGACGAGGACTTGAAACAAGCGCAAAAGTAACTTTTTCTTATTTTTTATTTTATGCTCCTCTTTGTTACTTTGTTCTCAAATTTGATTTCAGCGAAAATCGTTAAATTATCCAACCCGTGTCTCCTTGACGACTGACTCATCTAATTTGAGCAGAGTTTCCATTGTCTTTGAGATGTTTTCGCTCCACTTTGCAATTTGAATTTTTTTTTGAGGATTTTGCTCCCAGTTTTTTCTCAGACATTTTGACTATATTCACCATGCAGGCTCTAATAACTTAACAAGACTCCGCACCCCTTTCGACTGGTTTGGTTTCCTTGAATGCTTTCCTCATGTCTTGTACCTCCGGTACAAGGTACTAGATACCTACTCCTACAGTTCAAAAGGAAATAACCCTCAGACCTCACCTTAAATCATTTCCGTTTCCAGCCTTGTGAAGGGCTGACAACTTTATTAGGCATGCTGTTCAGTCAGAAATTACGTGCCTGGTTAGTGACATTTTCGAAAATTAACTTCATTTCACCCGTCACTTTACATTTACTGAATAATCAAAAGAAAACGCTAAAATTACTTACTTATTTAATATTCTGCCATTTCAGCCTTATGCGATTTTGTGTGATGGCAAGGCAGTTTTCTTCTTAAAAAAGGGTTCTATTATTTAGCTCTATTAGCAGAGGGTTGGGGGGGACAAGCCCAGCAACTAGACCGTTTTCAAGAACTACCCATTGTGCTCAGCTGGCAGCACTACCAAATACCAGCTCCCCAGCCATCGAGTAAACGATGGGGACCTACAGTTTTAGGTGGGTTCCGAACCACCACAGCCTCGATATACATTTCACTTGACATGCTGAACATATTAGAGGTGAATGCCGAGCAGAAAAACTTTTTGGTAGGATCGGGATCGAACCGGTGTGACCCGGCTCTCACTGCTCCTCAAAAGTCGACCATTTAGTCCACTCGGCTATCGAGGCTGTTACCATTCGGGTAAGAGAAAGACGTCGATTTTCTTGGGAATTTAACACGGTGAACATGGTAGGATGATAAATCATCTATTTCCTCTTAACCGACAGACGCAGGAAGTGTAGGACTCGATAATGTGTAAAAGTGACTAACTATAAGTATGTCTCACCGAAGTTTTTCATTCGCTTGAAGTGTAGCTGGAAGGAAATAACCCAAATCTTGAGTGAAATATTTTCCAATGTACTGCGAGAGTTCGGCCTAGGTGAAACTTATCTAACGAAATAATTTAAATAATTATATTTAATTAAACTATTCCAGCTATAGTTTTCTGTTCTGAAGTAAACAGCCTAGTAGATCAGTTATTTCTTCATTTTTTTAATTCTGTTTTTATAGTTAAGTATAACTAGGGTATTTTCCCTAATCAAAATTTGTGAGTTTCGTTTTACCTACTGATACTTTATACGAGAGAGGGGGGGGGGGGGGGGGGCTTGATTTCAGCTTTTGATGAGTTTTTGCGCTGTTTAATATACATCCAAAATACGGGAACGCGAGGCTGCCGGCTACTAATTAAACGAGTTCCTTTCATTTTGTATGAGTGCGTTAATTCTATCTCTATACCCTATAATCACAATGAAACCCAAACGTGATTTGTTTGAAACGTTGGAAAAGGTAACTGAGAAAATTGGATGGTCGGTATGGTATCCAGAGGCCCTTTAGTCTTTACCCTTAGTCTTTAGTCTTTACCCTTTTCGTAGGTATTTAATTTCTCCGCACCTACCATCTTTTTGTGACGTACATCATACCCAACTCATAATAGACAAGACAGTGTAATAAAATAATACAGCAGACACATAGCCGTATCCACGGGGGGGGGGGGGGTTAGGGGGTTAACCCCCCCATGAACGGAAAATTAACATGGTAGTGCCAACGTGAAGAAAAAGAAAATATAGGCGAAACACCCCCCCCCCCCATGACCCCAAACCCCCCCCCCCATGACCCCAAACCCCCCCCCCCCCATGACCACTTTCTGGATACGGGCCTGAGCAGACATAGGCGTAGCAAGGGGGGGGGGGGGGGTTGCTGTGGAAAACCTTAAATCCACCGTCCCATGTGCCGAAGGAGAGATTTCTCAGACCGGACCTTGTGGACGTTTTTAGGTAGCAGAAGGGCGAAGTATGTTCAAAATCTTTATGCTTGTGAAATTTTCAGAATTTTCCAGCTCCCTTCAGGATATTTAGTGACGCACTAAGGAAATCGGAAGCCCATACAGATTTTTTATTTTTTGTCCTAAGCTGAAGAAGAGTAAGCCGAAGCCGAATAGGAGCGGGCCGAAGCCGCTGCAGTTTAGGAGGGGGCCGAACCCAATACATCCATGTCTTAAGCGGAAAATTTTTCGCTTACGCCGGGATTTGAACCCGGACCTCCTATAGATCACAAAGCCCTTGACCGCTCGGCCACTAAAAGGCGCTGTTTTCTTTTTTCAAAAAGTGGTAATTTTCGTATTATTCCCACAGATATAGGTATGAAATGATATTTAGACCTAAAAAAAAATATTCCTGGCTAATTATTTTGAGCGGTGTAATCCGTCCTGTCATGTCCTGAGTAGCCTGGTTCGAGTCCCACAACAACAAAACTTTTCCGTCAGTGTAGATAAATTTCCATCTTCAGCCAACTAGGCCTCGGCAATATCTGTGGTAATTCATTTATAGCCGGGTGTTTCACAATCCGAAAAGTAATTAACAGTAATAAATCTGTGGGGTACGTATGACCGTTACATAACGAACGTACCTACCTGTTGTGGGGAGAGATGTCCAAACACAACCTTCCGCTCTGGAGCCACGAACGCGACTGAAAGGCTGAAGGCTGGCCTCAAGTCTGGGCTATACGGGTATAATAAAGTAGCAGCCGTCGCATACAGCGTGTCTCTTACAAGTGCTGTGCATTCGATTTACTGCATCAGTGCAACGACGTGACCCATGACATCGGTGTGGGGTGGGGATTTCGATTCAAAATTACCTACACCCCACAAATTCTGTCGGGGATGTTCCTTTTATACCGAATAAACTGCCACTGCAGTAGCTCGTGTTCCAGCCAAGAGTGACATTGTAAAATAAATAAGTAAATGACGAGTGCTATAAGTATTTGTTGAGGGGGTAACCGCTCCAGAGATTCCTTGAGATTCTATTAAGATTTCCAAAGATTCCCAACGATATTCATAGAAAGATGAACCCCGAAGGTTAGAAGATTCCCTGAGATTTCATAAAGATTTCCAATGATTCCCAACGAGTGGTTACCTCCTCGGAATTTGTTAAACAATAATTGTATTTATTGAAGGCGATTTAGTTTTTAGTGGGAAAATGACCGTCTCTTGACAAGGGCCTAAATCAATCAGCGGTATACCTAGGTATATAGTCGCACCAACAGATTTTTGAAAATTGCTGGTTGGCAAATTGTACCATAGAACCATAGGTCTGGCCAGACTGGATAGCTTCCACCAGACCAATGCCACTGAACCCAGTGAAGGTAGATTGGAAGCGTTATTTATTATCGCAAGATAGTTGGTACTGCATGAGACTCTACCACTGGCCGGCTGATACAATGTCTTTATAGTCTCTGGAACAGATGGGGGGAATTTTCCAGCGGCCGATGTAGGTAGGAAAACTAGCTTGCTTGTCTTGGCATAAATGTACGAGACTATCGGCCATTTAAAAAGAAAAGGGATCTTAAAGTACGAGAATAGCCTATGCTTCGTTAGCAAACAATTACACGCCCATTTTCAATGGAACCTCTTTATGGAGAGTCTGTTGAATCTCTCAAGTGAAGCAGAAATGGAGAAATATTTCCCCTAGATGGAACAATATCAGTTCTTTGTGACTTTGTGAGAAAGAAATGGAGGTCATTCTAAAGATGGTCTCCCAGCCCATTGTCATGGTTGCGCTATTCCACGATAAAAAGTAACGGCAAAACTTGAAGCTCCCTGGAAAAGTAAAGTATTGCCTACTCGCAATCTTTATATTGTGTACAGAGTGCCAGAATAGGTGCGATTGCGTCATCGCCTTTATGAAGATTGAAAATGTTTTTCTTGCTAAGGAACGCCTTATTTTTCTTTTCATACTTCCTTCCGTCCCGTCCGCAATTTCTTTGCGAAGCCAGATGTAGGGAAAAACAGTTGTAGGTATGCTAACCATTTCTTTCGTCTTGTATTCTGTTTAGCTGTATTGTTTTTCTTTGCCTACCATTTATAATAATATATAATAATAGCTGAGGGTTGGGGGGACAAGCCCAGCAACTAGACCGTTTTCAAGAACTATCCATTGTGCTCAGCTGGCAGCACAACCAAATACCAGCTCCCCAGCCATCGAGTAAACGATGGGGACCTACAGTCTTAGGTGGGTTCTGAACCACCACTGCCTCGATATACATTTCACTTGACATGCTGAAAATCAGAGGTGAATGCCGAGCAGAAAAACTTTTTGGTAGGATCGGGATCGAACCGGTGTGACCCGGCTCTCACTGCTCCTCAAAAGTCGACCATTTAGTCCACTCGGCTATCAAGGCCTTTTATAATAATATACTATAGTTATAAGTTAGAATATAATTAAAATGTATGGGGAGGCCTCTGTTTTTTCTCCCTTTGTTCGGCCCTTTTTTGTTTCTTTAGTACCTATGTGCCAAATTATTTTATTTCGAACACTGTAAGAAAGAATTCACTAGTCTGTATGATAATGTAAAAGACTGCTTCTGCCTCTTCTGAGTGAGTGCTAGGAAACTATTGGAGAAACTAAACTTTTGTTCTTCCAGTTTTGAAAATGTGATCTCTATCCCGTATCTAATACTTTTCCCTTACGTAAAAAGCGATATCAATCTGATGCGATTTCCCTATAGATGTTCGTGCTGCTCAGCTTTTTAATATTGAGGACGATAGGACTCGGGGGGAACTCTTCAATTATTTCTAAACGGTTCCCAGTTGAGTGATCAGTTGATTGTATAATACATCTACTAACTGCCTAGACCTACTCAGGTAAATGACCACTTCTGAATACTTATGTAATCTTTTCATACAAGGAAAGTTGTGAAAGTTGCAAAAATCGAGGTTTTCTCCTAGTTCCAGTTCAGATAAAAATTTGTTTAAATTTAAAGCAAAATCAGATTTTATGTAAAATAACAACCCTGGTTTCTTTCAAGTTTTCAAGTCCACATGTGCACGCACAGGTATGCATAATATACCTATTGCAAGTGTGCACGTGGACACGTTTACATAGGTATCCCTGAGATAGCATGTCATCAATTTTTACTTTCTCGCTAGCCATATATGGCGAGAAAGTATTGTTTTCGTGCAAAATTTCGAAATTGAGAGTTTAGGTTTCCCATGATCCTGGGGGTCCCCAATAAGTGGTTTCTGGAAAAAGTCTGTCCGTCCGTCCGTGCAGTGCTCTAGAGCCTATACCCTACACCCGATTTTGATTAAATTTGGTAGGGACCTGTCTAAAATCACGGCCGAGGGACTTTTTTAAAGAGTCTTTTATTGGTCGAAAACTGCGGCCGCTACCTATTGCCAAGAAACCTCCAAAATAATTCAGAAATCTTTGGTTAGTCAGACAAGTGCCGACGGTGCATTTTTTAATCTGTAACATCGAAAATTAGTAGGTGTGTTGACAAATAGATGCTTCGAGGTCTTTTGCACCAAAAAATGAATTGGTTCAAAATTACGGCTGTTTTGGACCAAAGTTAGATCCTTTCGGCGCCATTCACACATTTATTGACCGATTTTCATGAAATTTTGTACATTTATGTAAAACTACGTAACTTAAACATTGTCGAACTGTCGAACAGAATTTTTTTTAGCTAGAAAATTACGGCCGTTTTTGTCAAAAAAGAGTTGAAAATAAGAAACCACGTTTTTGAATAGTCGGAACGTATTTGGTACTACAGTAAACGGAGTGACAGTCACGAGATTGAGTAATGATCTCAGATAGATGGTTGTTGGTTATTTTCAACCGATTTTGGATTGATTAAAAATTACGCCAGCAAAAAATTCTAAAAAAAAAAAAAAAAAAAAAAAAAAAAAAAAAAAAAAAAAAAAAATTATATGGGGCGAGAAAGTTAAGTGCGACTGTTTTCGGACCCTTTATTTTTTATATAAGATAATGGCTGTGTCCGTATTGGGCCCAGCGAAAGTTTCAACGCAAGGGGTAGCGCGAGGGAACGGGTCGCGCAGCTCAGGCGCTCAGCCGGCACCCTCACTCCCCTCAGTTGCGTCTCAACCGCGCGTGCGTTAGGACGTTAGGAACCTTTCGCTCATTCCTTCGTTATTTTAGTGCGACTGCGTGATTTCGTGCATCATTCAGTGTACATACGTGATCAAGTATAAGTGTATTGAGGCTGAATATACATTCGCTATTTTTTTACGTTCCGATTTCAAGCTTTGTGAGAAAACTATTGGATATTTAAATATTCTGAAATATAATATGTCGTCTTAACGTCATTACTCATTACTCATGAGGCTGTGTTGTATTTCACGATCGGTTAATTTTGGACAATTTTTTTGTGACAAAAATCACTCGATCGTAAAATCACAACATACCCTCATGAGTCATGAGTAATGACAATGACTATAATGACGTTACAAAGACATAATATTATATATTTCAGAATATTTTAATATCCAATAGTTTTCTCACACAGCTTGAAATCGGAACGCAAAAAATAGCGCATGTATAGCGGCCCTTACAGTGGATTAAAAAAAAAAAAAAGTTATAGCGTATAGGTATACATAGTGCGCGTGCTAGGATTATTTCCCTCGCCTCTTCGTTCATATTTTCGCCTGCGACTGGAAGGATGTAAGTTCCTATGTAATATTAAAGAAAGCTAAGCAGATCAGACCACTAGCGTGTATAGGTGTATAAGTTGTATATAAAATCGTTGTGCTCATTTTTTTTTAAATTTTTTTCGCCAGACTTTCAAATTAATGGGATTGAGTTAAAGAGAGTAGCTGCGGAAACAGAGGAGAGCCGCCGTATTTCTTTGTTCCCCTGTACGTGGTAATCATGTCGGATGTCCCTCTAGTGCCATTACAAAGTTTTCCCGAGTTTAGGAGAGCCTCATTACTGTCGGTACAGGTTTTTCCAAATAGTAAAGAGGAAAGTTCAGTCACAGTCTGTGGCTCTGAGTGGTTTGAATAAACCCTCTCAGCAACAACCCAGAGTCTTAAAATAGAGCGGACCTCTAGATTTTATGTCATTATAGCCTTGCATACAAAGGTAATTCTGTTCCATTTTCAAGAAAAATGTAGATTTAAAATTTTAATTTCACTTACCGGATGTAGTCCACAATCATTCAGAATGTCAGTTAAGAAAATTTTAAGTTGACTCCCGTCCACTAAGTACCTACCTTCATTAACCAAACCATTGTGGTTTGTTTCCCTTTCCCTATATACCATTATCATGAGCATGTTACCCTAGTGTGGTATGGCACCCTACCAAGTATGACCATTACACCAATTGCACATGCAAATTTATAAAAATACATGTGTGAATGTTATAAAAGTGAGCATACATAATTTTGATACCGTGCACGTGCAAATTTTAAATAGAAAGCACTTGTAGTTTTTTGAAAATACTCTTTTCGGGGCGGGGGTGGGGGGGGGGGGATGGTCGGATATTTGAATGAAATACCAGCCCATAATATGTTACTGATTACCTTGATTACTGGTTTTTCAGTAACTATTTCATTATTTTAAAATATTATAAGCTGGGCAGCTAGGGCAGCCTAGTTTTTGAGTTTTTGGTATCAGAAAGATTTCAGATACTCAATTTCCATTAGTTTCCGTGGGGAGATATCAGCTTCCACTGTTTCATAACCGGTATATTTAAGAACAACAATACAGTAGTTTCTGGAAAAAGATTCTATCAAGAAAAATTCCAGAGCCACTCGCTTGTTTAGCTTTGAAATGAGAAAAAATAGAAATGTGAACTATCCGAACTATCCAACTAAAAAAGTTTTAGGCGGGAAAAGTTTCGATAATCGCACAAAAGTCGCAAGGTTATAAAATTTGTCGCGCCATTACAAACATAAACAAGAAAAATGGCTGCCTTGTGCTTGCGGTCGGCTCGTTTAACTTGCGTAAAACCCTTTTTTACTGCTCCAGCGTACAGAAGTAGCTCAAAATACTTCAGCAATGAATCTGCAGGGAGTTCGGAAGATGTTTCATCAAAATTGAGTGGGTTTGCAAAGTCTTTTATGAAACAACAACAGCCTCAACCGGAGGCTACAAAAAATAGTTCCGACGAAACGTTTGCTACTCTTCTTCGCAATTCTAAATTTATTGATGTAAGTTTTGTATATTTATATAGGTACTTTTATAGAGGCTAATTCGTTTGGGTTGCAGTAGGGTCTGGCATGGTATTGCAGAGGCTACCCCTTGTGTCTTTTTTTTTCTTTCTTGCTTTTTCCCACTTCCTGGTTTCTCCGGTCTGATTTTCTGGAAAATCTTTCTTCTTCAGGCGATGCAGACCCTCATTGACTATTTAGTGTGCAGGATGTTTTCCTCTGAGCTCTTGCCTTCTCCCTGTTTTCCTAAAAAATCCTTGTCCTCAGATTACAGCTATATTCCCGCTCGTATAATACCTAATAATATTTTTTCATTTTTCTAGCTGGGAGATCCAGAAGGAAAGGTTGTTACCGGCAGGATCTTCCACGTAGTTGAAAATGACCTGTACATTGACTTCGGATGGAAGTTCCACACAGTTTGCTCAAGACCTGCCAGAAATGCTGAGTGAGTTCCTATTGAAATAAGTTAGGCCGTAAGTACAAGTCAGCTCTCGAGAATGTTTGCTGAAGGTGATGTGTAGGTGGCTAACACAGTCACGGAGTAAAAAGCTTCTGCTGGTGAGAGTCTGAACAAATCTCGTTGGGGCCATTGTAAGATTTAGAAACTCCATCACGCAATTGTTCAATTTTATCTGACCTTATAAGATATAAGTAGGTACTATATCTCAGGACGAAAAAATCTGCAATATTATCTTTCAGAAGCTGTCATTACAAACCATTCTTCTGTAATTCTGTTTCAGCCCTAATCACTATCATTTTTCTTTCAGAGATTACGTCCGTGGTGCTTTAGTTCGTCTAAAAATAAAGGATCTCGAGCTGTCCACAAGGTTTCTTGGCTCTAAGACAGACCTGACGCTCCTGGAAGCCGACTGCATTCTTCTAGGGCTGATCAGCTCTCCTGCTCGCGCTTACCAGAAGAGCATGCCGTAATGGAGTTTACTGGTAAGTGCATCCTATCAATCAAGTTTTGGAAAATTTACAGCGATCTACACAATCCTCAAACGCGTGCTATAGTCCAAGTCCGGCTAGGAGCGTACCGATTACTCATAATTTCTTGCAAATCTAGGGCTGATCAAGACTTCTTCTTGAGCAGGGAAATATCTGCTCAGGGTCGGATAGGCATTTTTAGCGTATGGTAGGATATGGAACCCAAATCCGGATCGGCGTCAACTGAAAATCTTCAAGAAATTATGAATAATCGGTACGCTCCCAGCCTAACTTGGACTATAGCAGAATTATTTTCATTCCCATTTTTTGAGAAATCTCTTGGATACTTAAATGTTCTGAAATATATGTTTTTCTCAGAAATTAATTGGCCATTTTGTGATTTTATGATCGCGTAATTTTGGGCAGAATTTTCATTGACAAAAATCATTCGATCGTAAAATCACAACATAGGTGGGTATAATTAATATCTGACGTTTAAAATACTACATTTCAGAACATTTAAAAATCCAGCAGTTTCCCCCAAAACCGGGAAGAATAAAACATAAACAGGAGGATTGTCTGGTGACCCATAATTCATTTGGCCCTAGATTTGGTTTCCTGAATGTGGCTTTCACAAGTTTCCAAAGTCCACCAGACAAATGGTGTTCCATAAAAGTTGACTCTAGCACAAGCAAACTTCCGAAAAGTAGCGCTACAATATGGTCAACCTACAGAGGACACTTAAGGGTCCGCTATACCTGACGGTGCATTTTTTGCCGCCCATAAGATTAACATTG
The DNA here is from genome assembly GCA_950004255.1 of Mesopsocus fuscifrons. NCBI lineage: Eukaryota > Metazoa > Arthropoda > Insecta > Psocodea > Mesopsocidae > Mesopsocus > Mesopsocus fuscifrons. The sequence continues at coordinate 9,672,345 of OX465381.1, forward strand.
CGAGCGGCGATTCATTTTCAAGGTTTACCCTTGGTTGGAAAGACACAAAATTTTGCCTGTACCTAGCCCTAACAATGTTCTAGGGAGCGTTCGAAGCAGATTTCCCAATTTCTCACTGGTTTTCGAGATACAGCACTTTTCTTGAGGTATGCGATGCTAGCATTTGCAAAACAGTTGCAATAAAAGAAACCAGTGAGAAATTGGGAAATCTGCTTCGAACACGACCTAGAACATTGTTAGGGCTAGGTACATGCAAAATTTTGTGTCTTTCCAACCAAGGGTAAACCCTGAAAATGAATCGCCGCTCGCAATGTTAATCTTATGGGCGGAAAAAATGCACCGTCAGGTATAGCGTCCTCTTAAGTAGACTTTAAGAACCTGTGAAATCTACCTGTAGTAGGCAGATGCCACCATTAGGAAGTGGCTGTACCTCTCAAGCTGGAAAAGGGATTATGGTACTAGTATTTATTTTTCATTCTGACCGTAAATGAGTCGTAGAGTTGTAGGTACATTAATAGAGGTGAAATACGAAAAACATCAGTATAAAAAAACTTACTTTATTTCTATGTACAGCGCATCCCAGTTATACAAGTACATGAGATCTTGGGATGCAACAAAAAAATAAAACATATACCACTGCTTGGTCTAATAGAGTGAAAGCAATAGAGTGGTACGTACTGCATTAAGTAGTCTTGACAAAAAACAGAATGCATATACCAAGCTTTTTGACTCACATACACAACACTAGTGCCTAGTCTTGTCACATACAGAGTGGCAGTGAGCTGTTATTTACAATATACCATCTAGTGGCCATTAATGAAAAAATTGTAAGAACCCGTTTGGCGTAGGTGCATGTATCGACTGATCTGACACAAGTTACCCAGAGTTCATTCGGTGGTACGCACTATCGCAAAATCGGATTTTTGAATACCTGTGCTATTTTAAACCCACAAAATTTCATCTTTTTTCACAGGAGGATTGAAGTGGAGATCGCAATACATACACGGAACAGATACTGTACACCTCACCATTCATCCGGAAAGTAATGAGTAAGTACATACAAATGGATACGACACAGGGCTCCGAGGTATGTACCTGTGTAGGTACATCCCATGGTTCTTCAATTCTCGTGGCTGTCTCGTTTGAACGTGAGTCGGGACTCCCAGTGACGTCGAAACACACTAACCAATCAGATCGCGTTGGCCTCCCAAGCACTGTGTTCGATCGCTATGACATCTTCACTATACTACACCTGTATCTCACGTTCAAACGAGGTAACCTCAGGAATTTAGTGGCCTTGGTGATTAAAGCTGCTCCATCATTGATGAAGGGGAAATCATTCTAAATATATCTAAACAATATCACAACTCAAGTATCTCGCTTTCACTATAAGTACATGTAAAAATAAGTTACAAATGTCTGGTATTCATTTCAGTATCACACGATTCGTGTCTTAGTCATTCCTTATTCAAGTAGTCTAGCCAGCCAAATGTTTGGCTTGCTCACTGAAGGCACGTCTTGCTTACCCGAATCGAAAAAACATCGAAGTAGGTAATAGAACCACTTATTTTCATACCACACTTCGACTCTTAACCGTGGGTGGTAATACAGGCGTAATTTTCCCTCAATTGAATCACAGTAAAATGTTGTTAGTAGAAAATCTTTTCAAAACCGCACAGTGACAGCGTCCTGGTTACTGTTTCGTTCTTTTCTTTCATAAAAAGCTTCTATTTCAAGCAAGGTTTTGTCTTTAGTTTCTGGCAGAAACAAGGCCAACACAACGCTTCCCAGAACACACACGCCTCCAAACAGCGCAAATGTTCCCGCCTTTCCTAAAGTTTCAAACATATCAGGGCTGGATTTGACCACGGTAAAGTAGCAGATAAACCCAAATGATGACGTAACTCCACTGCCGATCCCTCTCAGTTCTTTAGAAAATAGTTCCCCCGTTAGAACCCATGGGATCGGTACTAGACCAATCGATACAAAACAAATGTAAAATACTAGACATAGTAGAGGAATACAATGGACGATACTGAAACCTTCACCTTCTTCTGTCAGGATCTCAATATCGGTTTCGTTTGAGTTTTGTAACACTAAAATTTTAGGTTCAGTTTTTGTAACAGCCAAGTAAGTTGATAACAGAAATAGACTAACAGCAGTGCCAACTGCGCTGACAATAGCCAGTGTTTTTCGGCCAAATTTTCTCAGAAGTAGAACTCCAATTACTGAAATTACGAACCTCACAATATCAATAATGATTGTCGCTAAATATTCGTTGATTTTGGGGATAACTTCTTTGAGAATATTGACACTGTAAAAAGCGACCGCATTGACTCCACTGAATTGTTGCACAAAGAAAAATCCATTCAGAACGAAAAACGGAATCAGGAAAGATGCCCTTTTCATTAGAGCAAGCTTTGAAGGTGCTTCTGAGTTCAGAGACTCCGATTCTTTTACTTTTGCGACAGTGTTTGCCCATTCTTCGACAGCTTTCTCAGAAGTTCCGTGGAACCAACGGAAGGCGTCGTCCGCCTGCTGCGACTTACCGCTGCCCAACAGCCATATGGGGGACTCAGGAACCATCAGAAGAATCAGGATACATATGAGGGGAGGTGCTCCACAAATCCCAGCCGTTACCGTCCAGTGTAGGAAGGTGCCCAGAACATGTGAAACTAAGATGCCGATGGCCACAGCTAAGGGCGCTCCGGAGAGGAGGATTCCTCGATGCTGTGGCTCTGACGTCTCTGCGATGTACACTTGGCACATTGGCGACATCAGCCCAACGGAGAAGCCGGTCAGGAACCGCCCAACATATAGACCTGCACAGAAAGAACATCATTCGTTTTTACTTTTTCTATTACTTAGAAAGCCTCTTTGATTTTTCAGTAGTAATTCAGAGAAGCGAATAAAAAAGAGCAAAAATGTTTTGAATATTTTACGGAAGCGTTGAACATTAGAATTTATCTTGGGTAAGTTGATAGCGAAAGCAAATAAGTACTTGCAGTCAAGTTAATACTATAGTTAAATAAGGACGTGAGGCCAACAGTCCTATTGTTCACTTCAACCCCGGAAACGTAACCTGCATTCTGGATACCTAACTACCATAGATCACTGCAAACGGTGTTGCATAATGTACCTGAATGACACAAAAAATACGTTACTGCATCTGTTTATAGCAGGTTCTTAGGTCCAGGTGCATGGCTGGGGACCAAACCCGCAAGCTAACATTGGATAGTAATTGTAGGTTGTATGCTAAGTTGCACCGATGTGACGCCTTGCAATCACAATACTGTCAGGCTCACCTATTACACAGTCAAGAAAATACCGGTTGATATGGAGATCTGGCACCTTGTCCTGTTTTATGCGATTTTTTTTTAGTTTGATTTTCAATGTCGGTTTCGTGTAACTGCATACAAGCCGGTTCGACATTTTCCCGCACGCACTAATAAATAGAATGTTTAGCTTGCGGGTCTCGTTGGGCTCAAGGCATTTAATGTGGATATGCCAATGGCTAACCGCTCTGCTGGTAGTATAACCAACGTTGGAGCAAACGTCCGATTTGTATTGCGGGGTCTCAAGGAAGCGTACTACTTATGCTGGTTTTAAGACGCTCGTCATATGCCTAGCAAGGAGACCAGTTTCAGAGTTGGTATTTGCCTTTTACAGGGGAAGCACCCTAATGTGAAGACTAGTTATAGTTCAAATACTGTAAAAACTTAGAGGCTGCCCTGGAAGAGGAGGCCACCAGGTATCACAGATTTGAATTTTGAGGAAATCGTTAGGACCTACGCTCACCGGGGGGCTTTTAGTTTCTTACCTGTGACGTCATAAGCCAAAGCCAGCACAGCCCAGCCGATACTGAATAAGATGGATGAGAGAATGACCGCCAGCCGGCGGCCGAGGCGGTCCATGGGATATCCAGAGCACAGGCAGCCCAGCATCATAGGCAGAGCGGCCATACTGGCTGAAAAAAGAAAATAGAAGTGTTATTTTTGTTTATTTTTCTGTGTTGGTGGATTCTTTATAAGTGTTCTTGTTTCTCTGTTGCATTGAGAAGTCAAGAACATCGGCGGTGGTACCGTTAATTGGGACATATTCCCGGGGGAATTTTAAGCTTCTGAAGAAGCCATTTTTTGTCTAAAATATAATGTTATGTCCAAAAATCACTCAATTGTCAAATCAGAACTTTTGCTGTGATGCTTCGCCAGGGAAGAAGCCGAATTACCTATAGTATAGTCGTCTCGTGTTAATTTTGAAGTTCACACTTTGTTAGAGTTGTTAGAACTTTTAATAGGTCACGGTCCTTCCGGCCAAAAACTTTGGAATGACATTGAAAGTAAAATCAATGGAAAATTATAGCGCCTACGTGTACGGATGTAAAGCACCGGACAATAGTTGGGTAGGTACGCAAGTCAAAGTCAATGGTCAAAATGAGTTGGCGTTTTGGAAATCAAGCTGCTTTGGCCGACCGGTCACAATACCATGGCAATTCGTTGTGGTATCTTCTAGATCTAACGAATTATTGGGGCTAATAGAATACTCATTCGGTTGTGAACAGGATTAGGTTCAATTTCGTACTTTTCGTCATTTGTACTCTCAAACGTGGTGGCGACCAGCATTTTGTTCAGTAGCCTAAGAATAGCCAAGGTACTGGTGTCGGGTAGGTACCAGGGAGACAGAGTATGTGGGGGGGAAGGTACTGGTTTCAACAACTGGCTTCTACGCCTTTCCACTCAAGCTCCAGTCCGGAGCTCACCAGCTTGTACTGGAGGTGGCAAAATGGACTATGAAGTGGGCAACACTACAATTCGTCATGATGGTACAGTTCCGGAAATTCCCAATCGCTTGAACAGTAAAACTCAAATTCGTTTCGCGATCTTCTGGATACAGCTCAATGACTGAATGGATGGTTTTAAATCTGTGGGCATTGACCTTCAATTGACCGCGCTGCCAAGAGACTCACTGGGCTGTTTCTCGGTGAATCAATTTCAATACGATTTGGAGCTGCAGAATGCCGAATGGTGTAGATATTGATCCATGGTTTGTCTCCAAGGCTTATATACCTGCGTTAGAGGTCCCATCTACCCAATATACCCACTCCCCTACCAGCAGGTGTATTCCCTTTCTCGAACGCCAGCAAACCCACCCAACTAACACATTCAAAATGTTTTGTAAGAAGAACTGTTCTTCGTATATTGCACCATGGCGTGCCTTATCTTCTTACAATAAATTTTGAAGGTGTTAGTTGGGTGGGTTTGCTGGCGTTCGAGAAAGGGAATACACCTGCTGGTCTCAAAACTGTGACTATAAAATTAAAATTGTCATCTTCTCATCTACGTCAGTGGAGGTTTTCGTTTGGCTGGTTCCCTTTTATTTCCATAAACTACGCAACATACCAATCCATGAGCCTTGCTCCTTGGTGGCGGTGAGGCCTCCGTCGTCAGTCTGTAGCTGAGGCAGCAGCACTGCTGAAAAGCCTGCTGTCATGCCGGAGCTCAGCGCTGCAATGGAGAGGGCTGTACCAAGCAGGTACTAGAACATAGAAAAATTGTTCAGAATCAGTTCCAAGTCCCACAGTGAGAGAAATCGCTGAGTCGCTCGACGTCTAAAATACGGTGACTAAATAATTAAAGAAATATTATATGAAATGGAGATTAAAAGGGCTCTGCCGTCACTACTTTCAATGACGTCTCATCGTCACTATAAATCAAAACGCAATTTGTCTCGCTAAATCAACATCAGAGGTAGAGTAGTAAAGGGGAGGAGAACTGAAACAATTTAGTTGAAGTATTCGTTATGATCAGCTGGCAGGTCTTTGTATCATCGTGCGGGACACAAGGGGGACCTACAGTATTAGCCTCGTGGTAGATTGTATTTTAGTGAACATTTCTCAAAAACCTGAGTTGAATTGGTTATAGAGGAGCTACGCAACTGCATAATGCGTGCATGCATAAAAGACTTTACCCGAGCATTCCCCGCTGTTTATATAGTACGATTCGATTGCTATACCTACTTAATCACAAGAACAGGATCAGAAACGGAATTTAAACTGCCCGCCACTCTTATATGCAACTACCGGAGGTTTAAATGAATTATTAACTGAGCAAGCTTACCTGCCGAAAAATAGGCGAGACTGCGTCATCCTTAGCTGGAACCTTTCGGTCGACGTCGCGATAGATTTTACGGATGATCGCATTCTTCAAATTTTCAGCCACCATTGCACTGGAATAAAAAATTTCACTTAAACACTTGTCAAAATCACTTAAGCTGTAGGTCACCTAGGAGCAATCGAGTCCCCCAAAATTGCTGGGACTGGCTACTCTCTCAGTTGACTTCCCTTTAGTGAATGAAGGGTTTGCGACTAATCGCTGTGATTGCCTGCTATAGGGAACGAACATAGTGATTTCATAGAACCAGGATACTCGTGCGAAAATAAGTTGTCTATGTGCTATACGTGAGTGGGTAAATTAGTTTTTAGACCGTTCTCGCTATTGAAATATTTAGCTCGCATGGATCAGTCAGCACAATGAGCATTAAGCCAAAACAAATTGATTGTTTAAGTAGGACCTAAGTACCTAGATACCTCCTTACTCCGTGATTGATGAAAAACCAATTAAATTCCGGAGGGGGGAATATCTAAGTTGGTAGGCATATTTCAGAAATTATTGTCAATTTTTTAGTTTTTTCTTAAACCCCTTTTTCCTACATTTATCATCTATCATGATTTCTAGATATTATCCTGGTTCTTCGCTCTCTTTTGGAGGATGAATCTCTTATCTCTAGTTATCTCAGCTGTGTTTTATGAATCATCGGGTTTAGGATTTACCAGCAATTAATGAGAATTTCTTCAGAAAGGAGATGTAGGAACATACCTATACCGTACAGTTTAAATTTTTTATTTATAGTAGCTTGTCGACCTGACTCTGGCTGTAACCGGTTCGTTCGTGTATTTGTCGCTTAATCTTATTGGGCAGTGACTGCTACGACGTCACTGGCGCTAGGGATTACCCACGTGTGTGCAATGTTTTCGTAAGGAAACTAGTTATCTAAGAACTAGATAGCGTTTCTTGAACTTTTTTTTTTCGTGGGCCACTAAAATTTTCCTTGTTTCATTTTACGCGCGATAGACAAGAGACATGAGACAAGAAAAAGCGTCAGAAAGTTGGGTTGCCCTAACTGTGAGTTGGGATTGGTCAGGAACGTATGAGTTATATTAAATTATTATATGCAGTGAAGCAATTAGCAGTATCTTTTACAGGTAACATACCTCTGTATAGGATTGTAGGTACGCCTACCTCTAATTTCCTATTGAAACCTGATTGGCAGCTCAAGCCCTAATTATTTCACTCTTGAATTAGGGAACTAAACCAGGAACATTGCTTTACCGTCTGAAGCGCGACGTTCAGAGAACATATGCGCCGATGAGTTGGTTTATTAGATGTTTTTGGCCGAAGCCGAAGATGAGAAGTGGCCGAAGCCAGTTTAGTAGTGGGCCGAAGCCAATACATCCATGTCGGAAGCGGAAAATTTTTCCGTTCCGCCGGGGTTCGAACCCGGACCTCTCAGGACACAAAGCGGACCCCTTGACCACTCGGCCACTGAGAGGCACAAGCATTGTGCATTGTGTTTGTGCTGAAGCATTGTGTTTAGCTCAAAGGCCTTCCAGGTGAGCTGTATGTAAAAAAAAAATTTGAAACTAGTAGGTACAGCTTTTCCAGAACTTAAATCAGTTCATTCATTCATTATAACACAGAAGAGCCGTACCGCCATACCTAAAGTTAACCTACTCCTATTAGGGGATGTATTAAAGTTGGTGCAGGGTGCAGTGTATACTGTGGTGCCCGGGTAACGTTTGGAATCTCGGACAGGGCCTTGCCCCGTGCCCGGGCTGTCTTTACTCTTTCCGCTCTTGTTATTGACAGCAATCGCTTCTGATATCATTGGGATTTCCTTGTGACAGTGCGTGACCTTAGGACCTTTCAACTGAATTCGAATGTCTGAGACATACGCAATGAAGTTACATAACGGGGGAATCATAAAATCTGGCCAGTGCTTAGGTCAATAATGGGGCATAAAATATGATTGTGTGGCTGAAAGTCCGCATGGAACTTTCAATTTTACTTACTGAGTGACTACTGATATTCCTCTCTTCTGAAGATAAATAAAGCAACAAAGGATTACAGGACCACTCGAAATTCCACATGTATTTACACACGGCCCGCCTTTTAGCAAGTCACTGTGTTAAACGCCCGCTGGTAGCCTTGCTCTTGCACTTGCTCTATACGCAAAAGGCCTTGGTGCCTTTAACACACTCTCAATCATTTTTTATTTAAAACCCCCAGAGCATATTGACCGCATAGGTTACACATAATCGTTGATAGTAATTAGATAATCAATGTAGGTATAAGAGAATGGGTTGTGATTGGTAGTTTATACTATAATAATTTATTTACCTAGTACTTAGTTATCTAAGTGCAAGTGTTTATAAGTGCAATTTTTAAATAAGTAGCTTTACCGAAGTGTCAGTTATCGATCTCGAGTAGTCTATAAATAACCGACAGTTAAACTAATTAAACCAACAGAAGATTTTAGGAGATGTCCCGATTTTCTTCTGAATTTACACGGGAAAATCCATAAGAAAATTGTGATATTTCTTTTTTGGTAACACAGATTCGCCAACCAAATCGGAAACTGGTTTTTAGACAGTATATAGTTTTCAGTACCTACCTAGAATCAGAGGAATCTTAATACTCCTAGTTACTTCATACTTTCCTAGCTCTCCAGTCGGAGGTGGAACAACGTCAAATTGAAAGTAGGGACAGGTGCCTAGGCACCACGATTACTTGTCAATAAAAGTAAGTAGGTACATAAGAAGCTAAAAATAACATCTCGAAATCATTGGCCAATCGATAAGTACCTACAAAGCAGGCACATATATAAAACCTATAATTTGTTGAGGTTTTCTCGAATGGGGTCTCCCGGTGATGTCAAGTCAGTTTTGACCATCCAGTATGCGAGTGTTTGGGGCTTGGAAGCTAAGGGCATGGTCAGCCTAATTTAATGCCAGTATGTGTGGCGATCTTCGAATTTACATGGACCACCCCACTAATTTATATAGACCTTGAGTACCACTCTGTCAAATTTCGGTGTCAGGAACTTGTAAGAAGTCACCAAACTCGTCTGCTCTATTATAAGTAGGCATTTCATACCCAGGTTTAGGTACCTATAGACCTAACCTTAACTTACTGGGATAGTTTTGCCTCCAATAGAAAATTTAATCCCGGCCACCATTCAAATTGCTTGGGGGGGGGGGGGGGGGTTAATTTGACTCTTACCTCTTCAAAGCGGGGAGGTTGTTAAAAAAAGTCATGAAGTAAAAAAAAAAACCCCCCAATCTTCACCAACCTGCATGGTGACCACTCTGAGATTTGGGGATGTACCGAGAGGGTAACCACTCCAGAGATTCCTTGAGATTCCATAAAGATTTCCAAAGATTCCCAAAGATTCCAAACGATAATCATAGAAAGATCAATCCCAAAGGGGTAACCACTCCAAAAAATTCCAAGATTCCCTGAGATTTTATAAAGATTTCCAATGATTCCCAACGAGATTCCCAACGAGTGGTTAACCCCTCGGGATGTACAGTTCATCGTACCAAATCGTACTACGTGTTGGTCGGTATTTAGCACTTCGTTAGGTTTTAAATGTGAATATATCTGTTATATAATAATAATTTTCATTGTGAGGAGTGGCAGAGACGCGTGTCTGAAATGTCCTTGGCCATGCCCCTAGCCTGGCTAGTTGTGGAAAGTGCAGTCAATAGATATAAATCTAAACAATTGTACCTATAGTCTTATAAGCGCCTACCTAACGAGGCACAGGAACGCGGAGGTTATTCGACACATGTATAGAGTACCTAGATCCTCGTGTATACGGAGTTCTCAGTACGAATAAGAGGATCAAAAATTTAATGTCTATTTTGTAGGTTTTTCGGAATTGTAGATTTTGTTACAATAATTTTGTATGTATACCCACAAATTTCCGCCTGCCTCCATCTATTGTGAAGTTAGATATAGGGTAAATCCGGTAGGGTCTTCTATTTTTCAACTACTGTGAAGAGACCATGTAAATCCAATAGTTATAGAGAAAGGTCGCTATAGAGAGGGTTTCAAGATGAGTCTTGTAAAGGAGCTGTAGCATTTGCTCGTTATACAGAGGTTTAGAGAGAGTGAGTCATTCTATCAGTAAAGTCCTCTTTATTTACACCTATTGGGATAACCCTTTCTACCGTCACTCCCCACGCACGTAAGCTAAGTACCTACTACTAAATCGACAGTCAGACCGACAGTATATTAAAAAATGGGAAAGGTACGACAGGTATCCACAACTTAAGGTCGTTAATATAGCTTTCCCACATAATATACCTAAAGTCGTGACCTGACGTTATTTCCTTCGCTTCCCATCCGGTGGAACATATAATAGTTTGTAAAAAATACTCGTTTAAGCCTGATGCCTACGTCATCACTCAAAGCCCTATAAATCTTAGTACCTTATCAACACAAGGAACTGGGAACAGGGAGGTCAATATTTAGGATTTTAGTGAATGGGTATTATTATAGGTTACCTACATTTACGTTCAAGGACGTCTGACTTATTGTTAGGTATAATCAGTGTGTGCCCAATAAAAGTTTTATAAAAAGGACAGCCTTTCCTAAATTGCATTTTTTTTTTTTTTTTTTTTTCGAAAACTACACTACTTAAACTATAGGTACTAAGTAACTGTCTGACAGAGTTTACCAGAAGGAAACGTAACTGTGAGTACTTTAGTGTACTTACTTGAGGGGCTGCCGCTCATCCGCGTCCGACTCAGCGTCCACATCCTTCATTTTCGTCATTTTCTTTTCGAGTCGTCCAAAAAAATCTGGAACAAAAAGATTAGGCAGGATGTAAGATTGAGATCTAGACAGTTTCATTAAACATACCTGTGGGTTTCCCCTCATAGTCGAACCATTTTTTTTTTAATCTGCATTATTGGTTCCGACTGCAACTTATTTAGGTTGGTAGGTCATTAATAAGTCATTATTCGTTTATTTCGCTACGAAGACCTGCAGTGGTAATAAGTTTATAGTCCATCTTGGAGGGATAGCTTCTTCATTACCATACCTATATGCAGTTACCTAACCTACTCAACCTGAAACAAGGTGCAATAGTTCACGTCAGAGCGAAAAGTTACAGCGACTGATGAATACAGCATGAACCAATTTACTAAGAAAAAACTGATTGATTAGTCCATTTAAGACATTTGTTTTGAAAACAAGAAAAGGGAATAGGTGCCCCATCAATCTAGCAAATTTTTACTCCTAAATATTATGTAGGCTTTTCGATCTATCTACATCAAAAGAACAACCACCTTATTCCTACGGGTATAGGTGTACCGTAACAAAGGGCCTCCCCAGGAGCCCGGAGGGGCGTTGATGAAGGTGTAACTACTGCTTTTTTAGAAAATATAGAAAGATTGAAATCTGCATTGTGCACGACAGCTTTCACATGCATACAATTATTAGGATCTCTCATTTTAAAAAAGTCACGTGGAAATATTCGTCCCTATAGAGTACCCTTGGCCTTGCCCAGCGTCCAAGATCCTGCACAGAGAGCCCACTTGTCTCAGGTTCAAGGCTGATACTCGAAACCCTCCGTGAAAGAACGCTTCTACTGCATTTCTTCTCTATAGCACTTGGTTCCATTTTGTGCGAGCTTCTGATTATTATCCAAGCTAAGTTTTATCAATTAAAATAGAATGGCTGGATAGGTTCGTCTTTTCACAGCTTAAATGGAACAATTTCGCTTCTGACAGATTGTTAGACACGCCTGGATAAAAATAGACAGGGGATTACGCGATGTCATGCATAGAGCTGCTATATATAGAAAACTACAATTTCCGAAGGACACATTATGATTCCAGATAAAGGACCTCGTCGGGTAGAAGGATAGGGAACGTAGTGCAGCAGTGCGCGTGCACTGCAGTCGGTCGAGATCTAATGCTACAGAAAACAACGAACGGCCGCGTACAGATGGACGAGGTCATAGGCGTAGCAAGGGGGGGCTGAGCCCCCCCCCCCCCAGGATTTTTTGTCTGACCTACACATAACGTCACATAAAGCCATATATGAGGAGAAGGCCTGGGGGGGCTGAGCCCCCCGGCCCCCCAGGTTTTTGGTCCTACTACGCCTACGCCCATGGACGAGGTCCAAGCGTCCATGCCTAGACTTATTGGCTATCCTTACGAGTATGTTCTATCATCGTTCTTAGGATGACAATCTGGGATGGTGGTATACCTATAACCAAGGTACAGGTACATCAGCAATGTTCCTCCCAGTCACCCACTCCTTCCAAACAAATCTAAGAAGGGTTCTTAAAAAAAAATTATTGGGACAACTAGGGTGTAATAAGCGTGGATTTGTGTTGGAGAATATTTTGGGTAACAATGGGAACTCTACTGAAGGAAAAAAATAATGATCAGCACGACTGGAGTCAATAAGTATAGGTAGACTTAGTTTTGCAGTTCCAAGCCTATTCGCCTTCCAAAGAATGGGTATGGAAGTATCGTTAGCATTCGTGCACACCTTCTTGCATTTCAAGAATACTAAGGCGCAGAAGTTCCGTGTCTCTGATGTAAATAGAATATACTATTATTTGCTTGCATGCGTGTTCATTCATCGGACCGGTAAATTAGTTTTCATTCGTCGCTGAGGTGCCTGATTTTTTCACCTACCTACAACGGCAACGTTCAGGTAAACAACTAATTATTTTTTAAAAAATAGACACTCATTAATTTGCTGATCAACTTACGGTATTTAAAAATTCCATTCAACAGACCCACATGGCAAAATGGACTTGACATTAAAGCTAAAGGCTATCACTGAAATGTCAGTATCACTGGGCCACTGGACTAGGTCAAGTACGATTTAACATGATGTAATAAATGAAATAGGTACTACTGGCAAGGAACTGTGGCGTTTGTCTTTTTATCTGGTGTAGCCTACAATTTTACAAATCGCTTAAATTACCTACTATTAGGCACATTGCAATTTTTGACGAGTAGGAATGAAAGAGGAGCATATAAATCAAGTAAACTTCAGCTTATGGAGTTTACGGACAATATCAAGAAATTTGTCGCCACACCAATTTCGAATACTGCAGAAATAATTATTATGAGTAGGTAAAGCACCTCGTCCATCTAGCCGCGCGAGCTTTGCGTTCCCTATCCTAGGCTAAACGATTGAGGTCCTTGAGCCACGCGGCTCACACCTAGTAGGCACATATTGTTTGTAAATCAACATAACAAAGGGGCACATATTTCCTATCAACTCAGGCTCATCGCAGGCTCCCGCTAGTGAGGAAGTAACACAGGACTTAAGACGGCCAGACAGACAAACAAGCGTCGCTCTTCTGAGGAAATATAGGTAGTAACTTACTTATGTTGCTAGTTGAATAGTTTTGTGAAGGGGAACTGAAAGAACGTCAAGTCCCGCAATATGTCAGACCGAGTCGGCAGCAGGCAGACGACTGAATTTTATCACGAAGAAGAGCCCTACAAAGATAACGTGAAGATGGAGATTTGCAATGCCGTATTGCCTAGAAAGCAGAGATAGCCGCCGAAGGTGATGGCCATTGACGTTACGTCAGCCAAATAAGTAAACTATACAACACTGTTGAAGTTTAGGAGTTCCTAACTGGTGAGGCCTCGATAGCAGAGTGGACTAAATGGTCGACTTTTGAGGAGCAGTGAGAGCCGGGGCACACCGGTTCGATCCCGATCCTACCAAAAAGTTTTTCTGCTCGGCATTCACCTCTGATGTTCAGCATGTCAAGTGAAATGTATATGTATATTGAGGCTGTGGTGGTTCGCAACCCACCTAAAACTGTAGGTCCCCGTCGTTTACTCGATGGCTGGGGAGCTGGTATTTGGTAGTGCTGCCAGCTGAGCACAATGGATAGTTCTTGAAAACTGTCTAGTTGCTGAGCTTGCCCCCCCAACCCTCAGCTATTATTGTTATTAACCTAACTGGTGCGAAAATTGTACTCCGTACACGGAACAATACTCTGTGGTGTGATAGGTAGGTACCAATAACAACCTGCAATCGTAGGTACCTATACGTTGGTCGCAGAACAGCAGGTAAACATAAAATGACTTCTATGAGTTCCATTACCTACATAAAATTAAGAAGTACTTTTTTTTCCTACTCCTAATAATTACATAATTTAAGAGGGAACTCGTAACTTTGTGGTATTTTCTGCAATCCATGTCTAGTTAAACGTTAGTGGACCCAGCACCGCCTCAACCAGAGTTAGTATTAGGAACCACCACCGAAAAACTGTCAAAAATAACTTAGTCAAAACCCACGAAAAAGTAATAATAAATCCTAAGCGCTTTCGACCTAGACGGTCATCATCAGAGGGGTACAAGAAAGGAAAGAGACAGATAAACCTACTTGGGTGTTAGCCGGCACAGATCAACTTACTTCGGGCCGGCTAACACCCAAGTAGGTTTATCTGTCTCTTTCCTTTCTTGTACCCCTCTGATGATGACCGTCTAGGTCGAAAGCGCTTAGGATTTATTATTACTTTTTCGTGGGTTTTGACTAAGTTATTTTTGACAGTTTTTCGGTGGTGGTTCCTAATACTAACTCTGTTTAACTAGACATGGAATCCTAATAATTAGGTAATAAAAACAATCATTGCTGGAACATCGTGTAAAAAGCAAATTCATGTGTCAAAATAAAAGATTGGTAGCTATTAAGATTCACCACAAAGGCAAGAAAGGCAGACCTACAAGTAGGTACAAAATATTTAAAGAAAAAATCAAAGGAGTGGTAGGTACCTTCAATGTGCAAGGGTGTCCACTCGGATGACGAAACAGCGGCCAGATAAAATTAATTATAAGAAGAGGTAAGGGGTGAGTCCAATTTGGCACACAGAATCACAAATCTGACTGACAAAGCCGAACAAAGGACCACAAGGACAGAAGGGCATGAGCCCTCCCTCCGCGGCGGCGCTCGCTCGACTGACTGGAAGGGGTGAGCGCGCGAGCTGCGCTGCCCGCCCGCAGCCGCCACTCAGTCAGAGCTCTCTGGCCCTACAGTTCTTACTACGTATTTTGCATTATTTCGGCCTCATTCTGGATATTTAAATCTTCTGAAATATAATATGTCTTCATAACGTCCAAAATTAACTGGTCATATTGTGATTTTTGTCAGTAAAAAATTTATTCAAAATTACTGATCGTAAAATCATAATATAAGTAGATAGCCAGTTAATTTCTGATGTTAAAAAGACATAAGTATTAGATTTCAGAACATTTTTTATGTAACCATCAGTTACTAAAAAAAAAGACACGATCACAGTCAAAAAGTAAACCAGTGAATGGAGGGCTGTTAAGTAAGTAACTGATTAAATTTCGCAAGCAAGGAAGTAGAAACCCCTAGTAAGGCTATCGACAAAGTCAAGGCCCCACGCGACAGACAGCAGACAGAAGCAGCAACTCTCGTGCAGTTACCTAACCGTCTTCGTCAGCAAGAGGGCAAAGGCTAGATGACGCAGAAGTCCCGACACTCAAGGACTTCGAACGGAAAGAGAAAATAAGTCGTATAAGAGCTACAAGCTGAAGCGTGTGCATATCAATGCATATACATAGGCATTGTTTTGATAACAGGCATGCAGACACGATATTGTCTAAATCCTTGCTCCGATTCAGAACGGTGTGAAGGAGGAACTTAAGGTTGGTTTTATTTATGTAAGATTACATAAACAGAAACTTGCAGATATTATCGCCGTCCTTTCAGGAAAGAGAATAATTACTAGATTGGAATTTTGGAGGTAGACAATTAAAAATCCGAGAAAACTATGGTAATGAATTAAAAACTTAAATTTCGACGGATGACCAGGGTATACAACTGAGTTCTTCGAAATTGGCCGCGCCAGAGCCAGACATGAGCCATGGAGACATGAGCCATGCAGACAATGTTCTTAGTAGAAGCCGGCCTATGATCAGTGACATTGAGACTGACGCTTTACTAGCTTTGCTGTTATCAAAACACGTGTCTGATAACGCAGAGTAGCAATAAGGAAATGCATAAAAAGAAATTGATGTCAGAAAATAAAGAATGAAGTCAAAATATAAACGAAGTTTTTAAATTGAAATTGATTTCAATTTTTAAAATTAAATCTACAAATTTATCTTGTTTTATTTGGGTTCTCCATGACGTCGGTAAACAAGAGCCTGGTTATGCATGCAGGTAGGCCTGGAGGGGATATTCCTACAATAGATAGGCTTTGATTAAAAAAATCCGTTCGAAATTTACTATTATCGATTTTTGGCATTAGGAAAAAAACATAGGTAATGTCAAATGTTGAAAGGCTATAATTATTTTGAAAACCGAAAAGTCATCATTGTAATTTGCTAAGCTATAGTTATTTTGAAAACCGAAACGTCATCATCGTGTTTTGCTAAGCAATTTCATGACGATGGGCGAATTAGTATGAAATTTCGAAGTCCTGACTTCACGTCACAACGGCAAGTCCAAGGCCAAGGGGATTTACCTCAAAGCTCATCATATAGGGCCCAAAAGAATATAAGTACCTAATTAGGAGCCTGTCATTTGTCCTGGATTCAAGTCCGTCGCTCACACCAAGTGATGTTTGGCAACTAGACAAACAGCACAATGCGATAGATAGAACCAATGGGTATCTTGTGCTGCCTTGCCGTTCAGTCGGTAGCAGGGCCGGCGACAGCGGGGGGCAGCCGGGGTAAATGCCTCGGGGCCCGGGGCCCCGAAGGGGCCCGCAGGCCCAAGGGGTCATTGGAGTTACCCTGATATTTTTCACTGATTGTGCCAATGTAAAATTTTATTCGCACCATGAAATGGTATTGAAGTGAAGTGCGAAGGGGAAGAAAGGTTTTTTGCCAGATTGCCAGGTATAGAAAATAACCAAGTGGGCCTTGTTCCTGTCAATCACCTTCATTGTCCCTACTGTCAATTTTACAACCCTACATATTCAAAGAATATGGTGAAGGCTCCAAATCGTCGAGCAGGCTTCTGCTTTAAATAATAGAATTTTCTATATGTTATGTTTTTACGATTATGTATTGTATAGGTAGAATTTCTTGAGTAAATCGAACCAGTTTCTCTTTCATTTTAGGATTCCATTAAGTTCTGGTGGGTACCATTCATCTTCTACGATCTTGTTGAGGCAACCTAAAAACCATCTCTTTCATCCACCAATCTAAAATTTTCTCCTCGCTCGAAAACGGTTTTCTTTTTTCCTAGGATGAATTTCTCAAAAAAAAACTGTTCGCGCGGTGTCAGTGTTTCAACCTATGCTTACCACCTTCTCAAACCTACAATCTGCACTGATCGAATTCACATCCACCTTCTTTAGGCAAACCTAAAAACCATCTCTTTCATCCATCAATCTAAAATTTTCTTCTCGCTCGCTTTGCTCGCTCGGTCGCAGGGTTCTTTTCTTATTTTTCCAAGACTATTTTTTTTTTCCTTATAGGTAGTGGACGGTATATTAAAACATTTTTCCGACGGGTTTATGAGATGCCCCCCTCCCGTAAAGCGCTTGGACGGGGGCCCGGAATGTCTCAGCCTCGGGGCCCGAAAAGGCTGTCGCCGGCCCTGGTCGGTAGGATATATTATTCAACAGCACGGTCGCATGAGCGCAGGGAATCAAGTCACTCTATAAGGAGTACAATTCAATCACTTTGCAGCTAAATTATACAGGTACAAAATAAGAATAAACCAAGGAATAGTACGAGACGAAATCTCGACACGTACCCATCGACAAACAAGTAACGAGAAGCGGACTGCGACGGCACCGCTAAGTCACTAACGTACCTGAATTAGCGGGTGAAGGAATAAACCAAAGGCGAAGAGAAGAAGTCGTGAACTAAAACTTGAACACCATGCACACGCACTAAGACACTCGCGAAAAGTGGGAGAGACGTAGGACCAACGACACTGGACTTAACGGTAAAAGACTTCAAGGGTCAAAGGCACAAAAAGGAACATACGAGGAACGAAAAGAAAGAAGAAACGTCGGTACCGACACCAGTGGGGAACTTGTATAACTTGGGACTCGCGAAAAGACACTGGGAATGGGTGAGCCCACGTGACAAAACGTGACTGCCCAAGAACGAGTTAGTGACATTGACGAGACCTGGAATCGGATGCTTTCATCACCTTTCCGAGCCGACCAACCTGGACCTCTACTCCGCAAGGTCACTTTCCAACTTATCACCGGTCACCGGCTATGCTCAAAGACTTCAGTGGTGTCCAAAATGGTTTGCAAATCTCTGTCCAGGGCGTTTAAAAATCTAAAATACGAAGCAGCTTCTCATGGACTTATTCCTGCAGCTTCAGAAAGGGCTATAATTCCATAAAACTGGTCTGAAGGATACTGCAGCCAAACAGGATGAAAAATTACTACAAATATCCAGTTTTACTTTTAATCGCAACTTCAAAACAGGAAGAAATCAAATATCTTACCAATTAAAAGTTAAAGATCACTTGGGTAGAGTTCCTAAGGCATTGTCCCACAACACTTTTCACTAGAGTCACTAGACGGACTCATCACAGGAATTAATTGTCGGAAAAATCTCCCGGGCAACCGGGAAATGTTTTTTGGGAAGAGAAAACTACTGATGTGGTTGGTATCCACGATCAAAAATATTCCAAAGAAGTATTATTAAAATGTAGTTACAATGTAATATGTTTCCATTTTTTTTCATAGCGGCGGCCGGTCCAAGAAATCCAAAATTGATTGAAAGTGAGTTTGAAGCCAGTGGATCAGAGACCAGTGTCACCAGTTCTCATGGTCACTGGTCAATTACCTACTGCAGTCCCACTCCCATCAAAGTGTCATGCTATTTCTATTTTCGTCGATTTTTAGCTGTACTGACCACACGTTCCGGATTATTAAAATACCATCCCAAACAACTTCAATGCTAACTGATATTCGTGACATTCTGACGAACATCGTTTGACCAAAATGGGCCCAAATTGTGGGCTAATCGTAAAAGGCCGGTACAAAAATAAGTACTCTTGGCTCGCCTCAACCGCTGAAAAATATGGTTTTTGACTGTCTCATCTGACGACTGATTGCCTAAATGCAATTAGATACAAAACAGATTCGAACAAAATTGGTACAACGGTGCGACTACTAGCAGGGCTACAATCTATACCTATAAGTAGGTACATTTTTTTTTTTTTTAGGAAGAAATTTTTACTCAGCGGACCTCCAGGACAACAGAAAACCCCATCTCTGAAAATTGAAATGTTATGCGACGAAGAAACTTTTTCAGCCTGCGACGCATTTCATTCCCTGTGGTACTTACCTACTTCTGAGTTGTGAATAACAAATGAGTAAACAAAAGAAAAATGGAGACGGCAGACGGCAGTGTGTGTCACTTCTGTCAGTTGGCGCGATGTCTCGGGTACTGCTGGGTGCCTATTAGTTCTGTTCTAACCAACAACCATATGCATATAAAAACTTGGAATGGTATCCGCAAAAACTCGTTATTTGGCATCTCGGTCTGTTTCTCGCGCTCAATCACCATTGGCGTAGGATTCTACGAGTCCCACAATCACACGAACGTGTTAATATGACTATGCAGTTGACCGAGGGGGTAATCACTCCAGAGATTCCTTGAGATTCCATAAAGATTTCCAAAGATTCCCAACGATAACAATATTCATAGAAAAATGAAACCCAAAGGGGTAACCACTCCAAAAAAATTCCAAGATTCCCTGAGATTTCATAAAGATTTCCAATGATTCTCAACGAGATTCCCAACGAGTGGTTAACCCCTCGGAGTTGACGTTAGGTACATCGATCTTCTGAGGATAGGTGCTGACTTTTTTAACACCAGGTCCAGGTACCTTAAAATTTCCAATAAATTAATTTACTAAGTATATAATAATTTGACTGAAGCAGGCAAAAACCTTACTCGGGCAGTATGACTGAAAGAGGTTTGCAGCCTGCATGCAACTCACTAAAAATGAGCTACGCATCTTATTATAACGGGGTTCCTCACTCGGAGTTGCCGGCTCAGGGGTCACCTCCATAAGATGCGTATTGTAAGTTGTAAGCAATGGAACCTGCAGGTTTTGTGAGTTGGAGGAAGAATCTCCGATCCACCTCCTTCTTGACTGCGGGGCCGTAGCATGAAGAAGAGCTACGTGCTTCAACCTTCAACCAGTACCTGCTACAGGAAGACCATCCCGTCTCTGCACGCCAGATCCTAAACTTGCTTAGAGAACTATATAGGACTGGATGGCGAGCTCTAAGGCAGAGGCCTCAGAGCTGTAGTAGGGGAGCACAATAGATCACCCTACTGGTCGCAGTGAGTAACACCCCCCCCCCCCCCCTCCAAAAAAAAATTATTTCGTGAAACATTGATTGCCGAGTGGTTTACGCTACGACATCACATTCCAATAATTTTGAACCTCAAGATTTCTCAGTCCAGTCGCTTCCCCCCCTCCAGTTAAGAAATTATGTTCGATGACGAATATTCGAATAAAACTTCAGCAGTGAATTTCCCATAGGCACATATTCTGCCGTTCAGCAAAGTGGTTCGGCCTCGGGTAAACCTGGTACGCCAATGGGGGTCCGGTGGGCGGGAGAATATGCCACATGTATTCTGCGTTGTAGCACGTAATGCGGTAACCCACATGAATTAAAATGATAATCCCTACAGGCGATCCCATCCTGGGCAAGGTCAATGGTAGCATTATTATTTATCCCATGTGTCTACCTACATGTTTCCTCAATAAAAATATCAGCCTCAGTTTTTTGTGGCAGAAAAAAACGCACAATCGCAGTTGTTTGGAAGTATTTCCCAGCACTGAAGTTCAACAATAATCCACTTTATTTTCGAACTTTACGGAAATTTAAATATCCGTTTATAGGCTAACATAATATCTAGTTTTTAAGTTTACTGGAATTTTACGTGGGTGGAATTTCAGGTATAACAATGAGTGAAGTTAGGCCATTTGCCCACTTCGATTTTGTCGGTTTTCAGTGAAATGACCTTATGGTGCTTCTACTGAGAGGACGGGAACCAAAGACAGCTTCTAACAGAGTTCTGGACTAAGCCAGCGGTCCTGAAACAGCAGCAGCAGTACGAGGCTTCTGGCTCAGATGTACTTTCAAAAGAAAGACAAACCTATGTCGCCCCAGGGCTGAGAGAATGGGTTATTCCTAGGAAGAAAAGTTTTGTGAAATAAAACAGTATCTCTCACAATAACCTGGATACTTTTCAAGCAAAGCAGACACCACAGGTTTTCAGTATCAAGTCCGCCACTGACCAGAAAACAAGAGAATTCGCTTTCAAACAAAAAATAGTTTATTAAGGTGATATCAGCATTAAAAGATAATCAAGGCACATGCTCAATAATTAGGTACTATGGCTCCGCTAATCCACCATAAAGGCACAAAATGTGCATGTCACAAACATATTACCATTTTATAGCTGCCTACGGGTAAAACAGATTACAGGGGGTACTAATCGTACAAGACTAGGCTACCTTAAATACTGAGTACCTACAGTAAAAGTGGTACCGAAACATGTTCATGTTAATACTTAAAAGAATGTTCCACTATCCTGGATTTTAATTATTATACTGAAGAAAAAAAACTTTGACAATAAATACTTACTCAACCGTAAAATCACAAGCTTCAACTATTAGTTTGTGACATTAAAAAAGACACGTTATATTTCAGAACAAATCAATTTCTAACAGTTTCCTCTGAAAAGTGTCACTAAATAAATGTTCGACAATGGTGGCACTTGACTTTCCCACATTTCGATCTTTTTTTGTTCTGAAACGTAACTTACCCTTACCAAGAAAAATCAATGTTGAACCAAGCAAAACCAACAAGGCTCGAATTACCTTAGGGTGCGTCCCACCATGCCCAGTTAAGAGAAAACTGGAGATTTTCTCGGAAATTTAACATGGTAAACATGGGAGAAAATCTCCAGTTTTCCCTTAACTGGGCATGGTGGGACGCACCCTTAGCAACTGATTCGAATTTGCTTGAATTTTATTTGACTTTTCTTGGTTAAAAAGGCCCACTAGTATTAGGATTTAACAACCCAATTTTTATCAAGTGTTGTTAGTAAAAAAATCTTAATAGTTGCTGATGTATTGTATTTCGGAACAAACCGTCCTGGTGTCACTTGTATTTTTTCACCCTTGGCATCACAAACTACCTGGTTCATAATGTCGGGACTTTTGAGACAAATCCCAACATTATAAGCTAGCTGATGACGTTAATTCCATAACAATAAACCAAGAGTTCCCAAGACAAATAAATGAAAATAAACTGCTTTGACCATTCACTCATTCATTGACGTTGATTTATTTAAAACGAACAATATGGATTACACGCTTTTCTCATGTGAAAATGAATTTACAATTCAAGGAATAAAAGAACAGACCAAGAATATAACGTGTAAAATCGTTGCCTACTTAAAATAACGTAACATTTACCTTAAAGTGTCCGCGACGACTCACACACTCTCCACGTGGTCCATTTCACTGTGATTGGTCAATTTTGAGATAGTTTCATCTATAGTAAGCTGGCCATCCTGGTAATAAAAATAACAAAGAACATGTACGGTCAGCATTACTCAACGAGATGTCCCACTTGCGTTCTGTGAGGTCCGGGTTCGAAGCAAAATTTTCTGCTTACGGCATGGATATACTGGCTTCCACCCACTCCTCTTCGGCTTCAGCCAAACTCTTGTGGTGTTATTCCCAATCGAGCGGCCACATATTATTAAAAAAAAAAAAAAAAAAAAAAAAAAAAAAAAAAAAAAAATAGCTTTCTGTCGGTAGGCTTAATTAGAAATAGATTGTAGAGCAATCAAGAAGTCTAGAAATTACTTACGGATGAAGCATGGCTCTGAAGCAGATCGTTTATTTCGTCATCCTCAGCGATAGTTTCGTCAGAATCGTGAGCGGTGTCCGGCTGGGTTCCCGCACTTTTTGAGTTTTCTTTACCACTTGCGGAGCTAACTGAACTCTAGAACAAAAGTTTATCATGTCTTCTATACCTATTTCAGAAGAAAAATTTTGCTAGTGGTATCCAAGTAGGTATTTAAACTTTCTGAAAAACGTTTTGTTTCTGTGTAGGTATGTACCTACCTTTACCCATAAACAAATTTACATTACAAACTTACATTCGAGTCTCCAGCGGATTCTAAAAGTTTTCGAATTTCAGTCATATCTTTATGTTTGCTAGCAGCCGCTAAGGAGGTCGTGAGAGGGGGCAAATCATTGAGAAGGAATGAACTTCCCCTCTCTTCCTTCCTCGCTCCATGCAAAGCAGTATTTTCATTGGCCACGGGTTCCTGCCTTTTGCCTCCGGATAAAGATGTCTTCTCATTGGCCGCTGGTACTTCTTTCCTTCCTCCATTGGTTAAAACATCAGGTTTCAGTGTTGTTCCATTCGTTCTGGCACCAGTTTCTGGCTTGTCAGTCTCTATACTTCGGTCTCCTGATTGATCAGTCTGAAAATTAAACACTTTTACTTAAATTTTGGACGTTTCAGGTATGACTTTTAAAGTGACTTCACATTCAGCTGGATTCCAAAATCCAGACAGAAAAGAAGGTAACTATATAAATATATGATACAAATAAACTATATAAATTTGACTAGGTTCTTAATCGAATGCTATCTCAGGTCTGTGAAATTCTGCTTGTTCAAGATGGCATATTCACTTTTAGTGCGCGTGACGTTACCTTTTCACGTGTCTCGAGAGTTTTAGGCACCGTCTTGACTTGTTGCACTGGGGTGAAGACTAGAAGATTGAAAGACTCGTCCGGTTTCTCGTTGGTCGGCGTCACTCTACCGGATCTGGAGAGTTCCGGTGACGACTCGTCATCCGACGATCTGTTCTCCCCGTCCCCCTTGGGTGACATCTCCGAAATACTAAGATAAATTCGGATAAATCAGCTGCTAAGTAAACTTTCTCTATAACTTGCTCATGACTTTTTCTTCATTTGATCCATTGCGAAAAACTAGTGTTGTTTTGGCATTTCTCTTCCAGGAAAATTTCAGGTAACGCAATGATACACTTATGGTTGCGCTAGCTGGCACCTGACTCTAAAATCGTCGGAGCTAACTTACTATTCTAGAGTTAATTATAAATAAAAAAAAATGAACAAAAATCACCTTTCTGTTGAAATGACTGAAACCTCCTCTACCTCCGACGTTTGGGCTTTTTCATCAGGTTGACCTGGAGTAGTCATCACGGAAGCATCATCTTTTACATACGTTGAATTTAGACCCACCGGCGAAGGCACATTTAAAATTTCTTCCGCATCTTTTCGAAAACCTGCTACTCTCGTTCGTTCTAATACTTGACACAATAAAGGCATTTTTTGGTTCACAACTTCTCCCAAAGGCAACTTTTTGAGCAAATCTTCCCTCTTCATTTGATTGTAGTCTATATTACATCGAGATTCCGGATTAAATACTGCTAAAGTAAAGTCTAAATTAAAAAACTCTAGAAATTCTCGTACTAGATTCAAAATAATTGGCCCGTCCGCAGTTTTTGCAAAGGCGCGTAGTTCGTTGTTATAGAGAAGAGTATCCTTTAAGTCTTGGGTTTCTTCCAGTGCAAGGAAAACGTTGGCTCTCAATTCGGCCTGAAATGAAAAAAATATACACACATTACGACGCGCGACGGAGGGTCTATGTTCTATACCTACTGATAAGCTACTGACTCACACATTTGGTGAATATTTTACAATGGAGCAGGGACTGAAAAAATTAGGTAGGTAGCTCCAAGCTATCAGGAAAGGCCTAAGGCCTCTTGTTTGAATGTGAAGGTCTCTTAGTGATGTCATATCAAACCCATCACTTTAGAAGGGCAAACTGAACTGGGAGTTCATCCGTAAGAAAGATCCAGATTTTGGTAGGATAAGGACCTACTCTGAAATTTTTTGGTCACAACATGAGACAACTGTATTGTACGTTAGAGGTCGAGAAACCTGTTTTGGCGCCTCACCCTGAGCTTTGGTAAAACTCCTCTTGCGTCCAGAGTTTGGGAAACTAAATCCCTCAGTGATGAATCTTCTTCATTTGACATTTTCACAGTATAAACTCACATTAAATTCTTTATTTTACACTTCAAAGATCAGAACTGTCGATTTACCGAAAGCATCCCCGCCATTTTCTATTTTTTCTGTTATGATTTTCAGTTTTGACTTCTGTAGTTGATGTCGTCAAACTTAAAAATTAAAATAGGACTTATAAATTATAAAATTTGACAGAAATAAAATTTATAATAAAGAAAATGCATTTTATAATTTTATAGCATTGTTTAATGGCAAACAACTATTAAATTAATTATTTACGGACAACAAAGTAGCGACATATTTCCCTCTCGCGCCAATTTTCAAATGACCGTTATTGTCTTCCCGATCAACTTATTATAGACTTCAAAACAAACTATAACTTTTTTAATTTCTATGACCTAAAAGTGTGGGTAAAAAAATTTGAATTGAAGAAACAGGCAAATAATATTCTCTTTTAGATATTGGTTTGGCATTTTAGGGTGACATATTTTTTGAAAAGAAATCTTATTGAGTGACTGCCAAAGCCAAAACTACTTATGGTTGATGATGCCGCTGGGTCTATTTTTCTGGCCAAAAATTGTGCCTAGGTACTAATGATTGTTCAGCCTACTACCTACCTAGTCTGAATTCGATGCTCACAGATTTTATACATACCTACCTATTATAGGGATATGGACAACGAAGTTTGGTACCAACTATGTACTTAAGTACCTATAAGTAAGTAGGTACCTAATCTGAAAAATCATTTACGTGTCAGTTCTTGTGAGTTTATTTTTGAAATATGAATGATACAAAATATGTTGCATTCATTTTCAGTTTCTACCTAACATTACAATACACACCTACAACAACAGACTGCTCCACTCGGTGTTCGCTGCATAATAGAGGGCCGATTTCTCTTTAAACAGGTAAATTGATAAGTGAAAAGCATAATAAAGAAAGGGTACAAATAAACGAATTGGGATAATTCAGTCTGATAAAAAAACATATCCTACCTCGATGCGAAAAATAACATAAGTAAGTAAATAGAAAGGTTGCTTGAAAAACCTATGAGAACTTAATTAATTAATCGACCCTCAGTTTTTGCGACATAACCATTGACTAGTTTGAAATCACTTCCTATCCCTAACAATTAAGTTTTATTTTTATATTAACAAGAAATGCAGTAAAAATGTTGGAGTTACCGCAGTGGACCACACTGATACGTGCCTACATAATATTACAACAAAGGTCTTGAAAAGATAGAGATTCGTTAACATGGGTAGGTACCTACAGTAGACAGAAGTTGGGAAGAATTAGCAGGAGAGAGACCCTATCCCATTATCCAACCAGGGTAAAAAACGCTTTGTACAATACATTGACGAAAAGCAAAATTAATTGATATTCACTGCATTATTCTTGTTTCATTCAACCGCAATTTAGAAAAAATAATAATTTATTAAATTAATCGATTGTTAATAATAAATTGGATGTAAAAAATCGAGGACACTACAAAAACGTACATTTTACATGTAAATAGGAATACAAATTATTTACAAGACAAAAATTACAAAAAGTCATGCGGGAGTAAAAAAACCGATCGAGGTAGCCAGGAAGGTAACTAAACACTAACTTAATAAATACATTACAATACTTCCTTAGTGACTAATCTATACAAAAAATAGGTTTCGGCAAGTAACGTCGCATATATGTATCATATTTTAAGGTGAGGGATCTACCTATTATCGTAAAAAGGCATCCATAAAACTCTTGTTGTTAACTTGCGACCTAAATACTATTTTTGGCGATGCTTGCGTTTCATTTTAAACAATTACAAATTAGAGAGACGCAGTCTAAATAGAAAATAATAAATTACCTGTCCTAGCTCATTCCGTGGTAGCACATTTTATACCTAGTTAAAAAAAATTCAATACAGTAATTGATTATATGAAGCAGCTGCCTTATGGCGTAAGTCTTCAATAACAAAAACTTTCCAATAACATTTACCGACTGCGAAAAAAATGCTGTACAGAGTACTTACATACATTATACCTAATAACTAATAATTATTGCATTGATTCGAATAAATAATTACAAGTGATGTTTGAAAGAAAAATTTATCATCCTGGGGACGAAGAAGAAGAGTTGATTGTTCGAAAAGAAAAATCTACAAGAAGAGCAAAAACATTTTACCAACTTTAAATGCAAAGTTGACAAAGAGCTAACGATACGATTGGTTACAAATAACAATAAAGAAGTGATACAACGGAAAAAAGAAAAAACTACTAACATATAAGAGTACAAATAACTATAAATTAATTAATACCACGATGGTCATGCAGACTTAAGTGAACTCAGCTTGAAATATAAGACAGGAGTAAAATACCTAGTCGTAAGAGAGAAATGTGCATAATCGAAATGGAATTTACAAAAGAAAAATTCACGTTATTGTTGCCCATGCAGTGTTGCGGAACTCAAACACATCCTAATTTTCCTAATTATCCTAAAAAATGACTTACGGGCTAACGAAAAACAAACAATCTACAAGTACCTACCTAAATTTCTTATCTCTAATGTCTTTTACAAGTCTGGGTGGCTATGTAGTCATAAGAGTCCAGATAATTTGACTAACAACAGGATTACAATTTTCATCGTTCACGCTCACAACTGTTACGGTAGTTACCTACATTGAAAACTATAGAAGGGCGGATTTAATCGGACTCCGTAGATAGGACGGACACAGTGAATAATTTCTGACTATTATCTTTAACTTTACGATGCCTTCAAAAAATCTGTCAAATTGTCTTATCATGAGATTAGTGGTAGGTAAATCCGAAAAAAATAAATTGAGAAATCAGGGCCCCTTCATGCATAATATCAAATTCTATCAGTTCAACAGTTGTAGAATCTGTTGATTTTTTAAAAATGGGAAAAAGCTACAGGTCACCAGTCGCGGCATCTGATGGCATTTTCGGGAGAAAATTTCGGCTATTTTTTTTTGTACTGAAATATAAAACGTGTTTTTAGCATCAGTAGCAAAGTGAGAAGTGATTCATGTCATTTCTTTGTTTAAAAAAAAACCACTTTATTTTTTAATATTAACGTTCCTGATGCTAAAAAGGCACTTTTAATTCCAGAAACGTAAGCAAGTATAGCAACGACTCAGTAGCTGAAGTGAAAAAAAAACTGACAGTATGCAGGGACCCTAACTGCTGTAATGACGTCACTAGCCACCCAGTTAAAGCTGCGTCACCTTATGGCCCGATCAGTGCAATCAGGCCGACTATAGTAACTGAATTCAGTTCGGAATGGGCCATGTCTCACTGGCTGATGATGGGTACTCTTCCCGGGAAGTGATGTCCCGGGAAGGCCTCATGTCATGGGTACGGCAAGGGCCCTGGATTGAACACGTTGAACAAAATCGCGAAGATGGTGCAAGCTGCGTACACTCCTAGAGCCACCCACCTGAAACAAAAACACATAGGTAGGTAAATTAAAAAATATCCTATCTATAATATAATTATAACGAGAGCATAATCACTTAATTGCAGGCGTAAATCATAAAGCTTAAAGCAAAAAGATTTAAAAAATTCGAGGCCGAGAATATTTCGTTAACCTGCAGTAGTACCTACTATTGTATTAAACGTAAAGACCAGTGACTCGAACTTGAAATTAATTTTTATCCTATTTCAATTTTTTCTAGCCGTATACTCACCACATAAGCTGTTCGTGTAACTTCTGTTCGAAGTTCTTTAGGACCAGTAGGCCTATTGTCAGGCCAGCTAACGCGCCAGTCAGGTGCGCCACATAGGACACGGGGGGCCCCATCTGCTCAGCTGCATACCTGTCGTAGATCGCAAAACCTACGTCAGCACTCGCTGAAACCAGAATAAAAAATTAGTCACTCTTTTGCTTTTATCTAGGACTCTCAGTAGGTAGGTACATGGCAGTACAGGTATTTTGGACGAATGTATGTACTTGTACTACAACTACTTAGCCACCTAGTATATAAAGAGAAAGATCCTAAAGGAAATTATAGCCGGAAGTTTTAAGCAGCGAGGTTTTGACAATGTGTCATATGGAGAAGAAGCGACGGAAGAACAGAAAGTAGTGGAGAAAGTAAACACAAGACTTCAGAGTTACTGAACAACTCACCAACAACAAAAATGCCAATGAGTCTGACAATGCCAAACTCCATGTTGTTATAGTTGAGAAGAACGTTCGCCAAATGTGCAGCGAGTAGGGCGTAAACCCCTCCCGAAGCTCCTACCAGGTACACATCTGTGTCGAACACCGATGTACCTAGTGAACCTGCCAGCACCCCCGCCATGTACACAGCACCGATACGGAGACTCCCATGCACCATCTCGAGAGGGAGTCCCACGAGAACTTGAACTAGAAGATTGAACAGAAGATGCAGCCATCTGCAAACGATAAAACAATTTTTTTTTTGGCACGGACGTGGAGAGAAGTTTTTTCGAGTGGGGAGGGGGATAAAGAATTTCAAAAAACCATTCAAGGTAACAAGAGAAAGTGCTGGAGGGCTGGAAAGGCCAAGGCCTACTTTGCCCCTCTTCTTGGCAACGTGGTTCGATGTATTGGCAAAGAAATTCTGGCCAAAGGGAAGGGGGTGGGTGCGGTTACCCCTCGGTGGTAAAATTTATTTATGAAGAACTGTTTGTTCACAACTATTATGCTGCGAAGATGTCTCATATTGAGCTCTGTAAGACCCTCACTCGCTAAATCGTCTAGTACTAATAAGTTATGCTTACCCTGCATGAAGGACCATATAGAAGACGAATCTCCAGAGTTCCAGACGTTTGTCCGGCCTATAAATGAAGACTGAGTCTATAGGAACTGGACCGGAGGGATTCACTTCCCCCATGGATACAGTGTAATACGTGAAAAACCCCAGCTGAAAACAAAAACAAATGTTACCATTAGAATCATCGTTGACTTTAAATTTAGCGCCGTTAATGTCCGCAGCTCAAGAGGGCGTCTGGCTTAGATCTACACAATCTACTAGCGCTTTCTATTTATTACACCACTGCAACGGTGCGTTACAAATAAATCAGTGTACTTATATTGTGTTTTGTTTAATGATACATTAGGTAAATAAAAAACGCCATAAAACAACAGTGCAGCTACTAGGATGTAACACTAGATTCAGATGGGCCTACTGTTAGTACTATACCTACCCTGTATCCTATAGCCAAAAGTAACGAAATCGGTCACATTTACCGGAGGGAGGCCTCAATTCAAATTCAGATGTAATCACCCACTAATATAGAAGTCATAACCTATCTGCATCCAAAATTTGGTCACGTTTTCTCTTTAGGTTGTATCTGGAACAACGAAGTTATTGCTGAGGTAGCAGCTTCAAATGCTGAAGAGCCTAGCGATAGATTGTTCGATTCAGATTGTACTATTTATTCTGTTCCCCCTCCGTATACCAAAATAGAAGAGGGCCAGTAGGTATTAAGGTTTTAAGGTACCCAGAGTAGTGAGGATCAAGGTAGAGCTACAGTATGAGATCAAATTAAGCTGAGACCACACTAACATTGCACAGGCGGGTAAAACCGGAAATGGGACCATGAAACAGTGCACGTGGCAGTCGTAAGTTTCCCCTAAAATTCAAAAACAACAACATATGGCCAGGGGGGTAGAGTTTCCGTAAAATTAGAAAAATAAGGGTCCGAAATGGGGTAGGAACAGGGCAGATGCGCATATCACACCCCCTTTGTAGGTGCCACCGTCTGCTTAGTGACAGCCTTACATCTAGGATCTATAGGTGAGCCCAATGCTTCCATGCTATAAGTAAGGCAAATTATTGTACCTATAATACCTGTTTCAAGATCTGTTAATTCGAAAGGTTGACTCGCTGGAGGAGCTTCTAAGGGAAAGGGTTCCTGTTCCGACTGATCACTGGCGATATGACGTCGCCTTAAAACGAGGTAAGCCCTAGAATTTAATACCATCGAGGTATTTTCGACCTTTTTTAAGGATGTAAATTTTTCCCAGCTAAAAAAGAGTGGCCCAACTCATATTGGAAAATTCCCCACTAACGATTCACTCCAGTATACGAGATTTTATAAACTGCGGCCACTGGTCGGAACTGAAGTTTTAGCATCAAAATGCTTGCGTGTTATTTGCAACTACCTAGGTACAACAGCTGTCCTCAAAAGTCATTAAAAGTCAGTCTAGTAGGGGATGGCCTGGGCAAACACCAATGTCAGTTTTTCCCCTCGACTGCCGGCTCTGGGCTCCGACTGTCGCAGTGGACGGGCTGAGTCACTGCGCTCAGCTATTGAGACTATCTCGACAATGCCCTTAAGACTTAAGAGTATGACGAAAATAAGTAACCGTCTAAATATAAATGTCTGAACTAAAAGCGTCCGCTAGATGTTCATCTGTCAATACCTATACTCTATACTCTCCCCGCTTTCCATTCATTCTCATTCCCTCTCCAATGTTCACCCGTCTACGAACAACAGAAAAACTTAAAACTTAAAAAAATAGCGAATGTGTATTCAGCCATAACCTCCAATTACCAAATTCCTGTATAATTAAATCATTTAACTGAAGGTTATGTAGAAGTAAATTAAGGTTGATAAAGTAGGACACTATGTTTAGCTTTTAGAGTAGACACAGCCAATGGCGATATTGCAATTACCAGTCTCCGGCAGTATTAATACGTAAACATTAGTTTTGTCGAATATTTACTTTCGCATAGTGGTTTTGGTGGAGTTCGTCGAGAATGTGTGAAGTGCCCCTTAACCTCCAACTACCAAATTCTTCAATTAAATTATTTAGTCGAAGGTTATGTAAAAGTATATTAAGGTTGATATTATACAACGAATTTCTCAAGTTTAGTTCATCAGTTAGATAAGTTATCCTACGACCATTTCCAACCCGTACAACAAGCTACCTAAACAGCTTACACAATTGTGCGTAATACACTGATTGATATAACCGTTAACCTTAACTTGTGAAATCCGCCCTTTAGCTAATTAACTACGTATCGAGAACATATAAATATGCTCGCTATAGAGAGGGTGACATTGTGGAGATGGGTCTCTCAAGGAACAGTAGTAATTCGTTATAGGGAGTGCCGACAACTGTACATGATTTTACTGATTCCAGGCCAGGGAAATCTTTAAGGTAAAAAATATATATTCACATCTGGTCTTAAGGTTCGTCCCACCATGCCCAGTTAAAATTAAACTGGAGATTTTGACCTATGTTTACCATGTTAAATTTAACTTTTAAGTTAAATTTAACATGGTAAATCTCCAGTTTAATTTTAACTGGGCATGATGGGACGCACCCTTATTATATTTTTTGTTGGGCATTTAGCAAGGTGGTAGGCAGTGGGGTGGTCTTTGACAGCATGCGGAAGGCTAATGTAGCATTAAGCTATCGAATATCACCAGGGGGAGTCTTTCGAAGGTGTCACATATCCTCTTATGTAGCCACCCAATGCAGGGCAATGGACGAGGTCTTACGAACGAACAAGAACAAGACATTGCCGTTCTAGTTACACATTTTTCTTCTTCTGATACTATTTATATATTTCATATATTATATTTTTTTGTTTTTGTTCACAGGGGCCAAGACGAGCCTACGTCTTAACCGAGGGGGTAACCACTCCAGAGATTCCTTGAGATTCCACTGAGATTCCATAAAGATTTCCAAAGATTCCCAACGATATTCATATAGGAAGATGAACCCCGAAGTGGTAACCACTCCAAAAAATTCCAAGATTCCCTGAGATTTCATAAAGATTTCCAATGATTCCCAACGAGATTCCCAACGAGTGGTTAACCCCTCGGTCTTACCCTACTGGTTTCCCTATACCTACCCCGTACTAAGAGACAGGGAAAAATTTCCAGCGACCGCAATTCGAACCCTTTTCTTGTGCTTGCATGATCTTGTTGTTTTGGCTTTTGAAGCCTATAACTTTAATACTGTTCTTGTTGCGAGACTCTTGCATTCCCAGGAGGGTTGCGTCTTCCTTTTTAATTCTGTACAAAACAGGGTGTAGAGGTACAAGTTACGTACTTGCACTATTGTCCCGAAAATCCAGAAAAAAATACTTTTCAATGGGAGGAATCTTCGTGAACAATGACAAATAGTTTTAGAAATGAAAGTTTTTTAAGTGAACCTACCAAGGAATTTCGAGGTCAAGCCTTATTTTTTCAACAAAAATCTATGTCAACGCTTCAAAAAAGTAACATTGTAAACACGGACAACAATAAAAAAAATCGTTAGGTTATTTTCTCACATTTTCGTGAACGATTTTTTCCCCTTTTTTCAACAAAGCCGGGTCGCTTTTGGTTCAGGCACGTTTCGGTTGGGGACAATAAATTTTCAGACGTGTTTGAAGGAATTTTAGGATTTTCTTTTTTCGGTGAATGAACAGGGGTGATGCCTTGAATTTAAGTAGGTAATATATTTGTGAGGTTCCCAGGAAACTGTGTTGAATGGTATACCACCTCGGTGGCCTACCGTCCGTCAAACCATAGGGGTAGTTTCGACAAAAAATTAGGGCCTTAGCTTAAAATCAGGGAAAGAGTGGAAAATAGCCCAGGCCAAGGACCTGGAAGGGAGGAAAGATATTCTCTCAGTTTTCATCACTGATACCTATAGGTGAAACCGGTGAAACGAATGATCAAAAAAAAAAGTCAAGTGATGGCCCCCCACCACCAAGATGCGACTGGGGTAATTTTGTTTTGTTCGTTCGTTCTATGTCTATTTTCTTGTAACTTTTTATATCTTATCTGGAAGGTATGTAGGTACGTACCTCTACTAATGTAATGAAGAGTATGAAGAGTGGAGGAGGACAGCAGGTATAGTGATCAGCATAGTACTTTCTGTCCCGCTCCTCTGTTAGGAACTCGTCAGCGATTATCCGAACCATCCTGGAACAAACAGAAAACAGAATAAGAAAAGAGTGCCATTTTACTATTGCTTAGGTTAGGTTAGGATACTGGTATACCAATGCAGTAGTCCTATTGGCAATGCTGTTGTTACCAACACAAATGGGTCATAGCTCTCAGCCGCTGCAATAGGAAGGGCTGTAAACGGTAAAAAGAAGGTAGGTATACTCGGGCTCTTACCTTCTTACCACACCAAACACCTAATACTAAAACGGAATAGGCTGAGACACTATCGGGCAACCATTCTGGGACTTTATTTACAAGAAGCAGAAGAAAACTGCCTGAAATGGATAGAAAGGGATTGGAAAGTGAAACTAAAGTGAAAGTGAAACTAAAGTGAAAGTGAAGCAGCAGCGGCAGCGCAGCGATCAGCTGACAGACTATTGAGACGACCTTGCTGCGACATTTGGCAAATCCCACCATTCCCACTCCCCGCGACAAAATATCTTTCTGTCTAGCCGGCTGCCCCATCGAAAATGCACTGACCTGTTATCTGCGGGGAGCTTTCAAAAGGGCACGGCCATAATAACTATGTATTTAACTGAACCTTGCTTCTTCAGCCCCACGTAGCCTCCAACCTGAGCCTCAGGGCGAATCCACGATGTATAACATTAGGTATATACTGACGTTCAGGTACGCAACATATCATTTGGATTCGCCCCTGACACTATAGTCTTAAGAGACGGAATCCAATAAAAAATTTAAATAGCCTGAAGCTGAAGCGAACCTAAATGGCGTAAGGTTTGAGAGACATGTCGTGGACCGTCTGACAGGGCACAGCGAATCGTAGGGCGCCTGGCGCTTATGGGAATTTTTCCCAAAAAAAGGCCTCCAGCCTCCAGTGGCCCCTCCAGCCAGAACGGTCTATTTCCACCGGGAATTTGGAAATACTTAGCTATTCCTTTAGATATAACTTACGAAGTATAATGTCCAATACAATACTTGCAATGGAGTCATTACGACTAATTCATAAGTAGGCAAATAAAAATCTAGCTTGAAAACGTTCCTGCCTGTATAGTCCAGTGCCCTGCACCAGTTCGTGCTTAAAGTCAGCAAGGGATAGCTGGGCAAAGTTTAACTAGAAGTTAGCGCAAAGGTGACGGAGTTAGGGGTAGGTAACTGAAACTTAACTGAGGATCGTCGAACCGGTCGAACCCACCCCAAGTGAGGAGGTGACCACTGGTTTTGACTTCCTTTCGAGTGTTTTGATCGCAGATTTGTTCTAGCCATCGTAGATTCCAGTGCGATAACAAAATATATCATGGGCGTAGCAGGACCAAAAACCTGGGGGGGCTAAACCCCCCAGAGCTTCTCCTCACCTGGAGGGTAGGTATGGCTTTATATGACGTTATGTGTAGGTCAGAAAAATCCTGGGGGTGCTACGCCTATGAAATATATGGCGCCCTGAGATGAAGGATCGTTAAAACAGGCCTCAGCCGACGGGTACAAATGTGTGGGAAACAGTTTTGGGAGTTAGATTCGGTGAATTATGTACTAGATGTAATTTTGCGCAGAGGGAGGCTCTAACGCTATATGGATGGGGCCTAACTTCAGGTTCAAGCCCAATTGGGTACAAGAGTTTTCCTCAATTCAAAAATTAATCCTGGAGAAGGAAAATATCTGGTTGCCGGTGCCTGGTGCCGTTTTCTCCGGATATTGGCAAAATAATGAATGGGACATTCAGAGTCAATTTTAGCCAATAAATCTATCAAAAATCTTTCCTTTCCTATAAAAGAATATTCAGTAAAATTACGAATCTATAAGTGGGACGACGCAGGAAAGCGTGGGCCGAAGCCAGGACGTTGTAGGAGGACGAACGCACCGATAGGTACTAAAACCCAGGAAGGACGATCTAAAAGAAAGAAGTAACGAAACTGATCTGTCTGTTGGCCGAAAGGTGCGAAGAGCGAAGTGTGATTTTTTCCTCACAAAAGGGGGGATAAATAATGTATGAATAAACCCCTCCCTGCGCAGGAAAGCCACAAATTACGACAATCATCAAAACTGGAAAATGCGTTTCGAATAAATAATGATGCGGTAATAAGTATTGTTAAAATAATGTCGAACTCTTCAACGGGAGAGCGTTACATAGATGAAAACCCGACGGGTTAACCACTCCAGGAATCTCGTTGGGAATCTCAGGAAATCTTTGGAAATCTTCATGCAATCTTAAGCAATCTCTGGAGTGGTTACCCCCTCGTGAAAACTTAAAAATGGAGGACCATTGTTTACTAGGTTCCGTCGTAATAAGGACAGTTTCGGCAGCAACAATGACAGCAATGCTTGTAACAGTATTGTAGCAGTTTTGGCAGCATTAATCACGTAAGCAGTGTTGTAGCAGTGTTGGGGTTGGGATAGTTAAGAAGGGTTTAGATTTGAGAAGGCAGTACTCGCCGCACCCCTCGCGTGCAAGGGTTGCTTTGCGTGTCAAACACCTGCGATCGATACTGATGGTGAGTCCTAGTGTAAACGCCTGGGTGTAGAAAGAAGCCTCTTATATCGATTAGGAAAATACAAAATACAAAAACACAGGTACACACAGACACCGGTAGTATTCAGATACACTTGTAAAAGGGGGGATCAAGTTGTACCTTAGCGAAGAACAGAACCAAACTTTCCAGGCTGGCTTTTACTACGGGAACTCTGAAGAAATTAAAAAGAGCAATCGGTAGGTAAGACAAAGCTCACTGTAAATTTTGGAACGCCCCTCGCAGGTGGGAGACAGGGAGTGATTTTTTTGGGGGCCCCCGCAGAGTCTGGCGGACCCAGGGCCCTCCATAGGAGCGCCTCCCACGCTATCCTCGTGCTTGGCATATACCAGAGGACAGAGGACCATACACCTCACAGGGGGGGGGGGGGGGGGGGATTTTCCAGTGACTCTCAACCAAAAGATAATTCTGCACCCCTTCTAAGTTTCAAGAAATTACCTGGGGTAACGGGGCAGGACCCTTACCGAGCTTTCAGGTAGAGGCTCTGAAGGCAAAGATTGCCGATCACTGCAGTACCTATACAGGCTCGCAAAGTCGTCCGATAACCACATCCAGAAAATTATCAGCCAACTCTATTTAGCATTAGCAAAAGTGGTCAAAAAGGAATATTTCGGCATGGGCATGGGCTTTACACTCCTAACCAAACTTCGGCCGACTCCTTCTCGGCTTCAGCCAGGATTATGCTTACGGTGTTATGCTCCATCACGCGCTCACAATTTTTTACCTCTTCAGTAAGACATTGTTGTTTTTAACAGCTGAATACCTGAAATAGATAAGCAGCAGTGCTCAGGCCCAAGCAGCAAAACCAAAATTTGTACCTATAGGTACATCTACAATACTACAATCTACGGCACTTGCAAGGGCCCTTTCTACTCTTTCAGAAGTCTGAGCAAGCTCCTTTCTATGTTGTGTGTACTATGCACCAATGTTGAAACTAAATCTCTCTAATTAAGAGTAAGTCCTAATTCCTAAATGATGAATTTCCATGTTCGGCATGAATCCTTGAATTGAAACGTACGAGTACATTATTATTATTATTATTACAATACTGACCTCCTAAACAGGGGCGGTTCTTTTGTTAGGATATGGAAATCGTTTTCACTGCACACCTCCTTGTCGCGGTGGTGCACGGCGCATTTGAAGCTACGGCTTCTCTTCCCGCTCATCTGAAAGCAAACAACAAAAAATTGTATTATAACAGGATAGACAGCCTCGATAGCCGAGTGGACTAAATGGTCGACTTTTGAGGAGCAGTGAGAGCCGGGTCACACCGGTTCGATCCCGATCCTACCAAAAGTTTTTCTGATCGGCAATCACCTCTGATATGTTCAGCATGTCAAGTGAAATGTATATCGAGGCTGTGGTGGTTCGGAACCCACCTAAAACTGTAGGTCCCCACCGTTTACTCGATGGCTGGGGGGCTGGTATTTGGTAGTGCTGCCAGCTGAGCACAATGGATAGTTCTTGAAACGGTCTAGTTGCTGGGCTTGTCCCCCCAACCGTCAGCTATCTATAGCTATCTATTATAACAGGATATGCCAAAAACAATATAGCCAGTACTTCCAAGGGGGGCACTTTCTACTTAACACGGTACGCATACATTCGCGCTATTTGTTTACGTTTTTTCTGCACACTTTATGAGGAAACAATGTTCTGAAATATGATAATATCATATACATACAATATACAAAAGACATATTATGTCTTTTGTCCAAAACTGACTTTTGGTGATTTTACGATTGGTTGATTTTTGTCAACAAAAAATTCGCCCAATATTAACCTATCGTAAAATCGCTACATATACCCAATATTTCAGAACATATAAATATCCAATAATAGTTTCCTCCTGAAGCGTGCAGAAAAAACGTAAACAAATAGCAAATGGATATTCAGTCTTCACCCACTGAAAATTAAATATTATTTTTGTCCTCTGCGGGAAGGGTGGGGGGGGGGGGGCTAATTCTAGAATATAATAACGATGACGTAGTGTAAATCTGTGAATGCATAGTGTATAGTGTGTTACGCAGCTCTCGTTTTCCCCTGATTTCCCCTTCCGACTCGCTAGATTAAAGGGAAGGAGATCCGGCTGAGCGGGTGTGGATAGGAAGTTCTAACATACAAATACACATAGGACGTTCATTCATAAAGGAAGGTACTACAGGCCCGTGCCCTTTCTATGAATGGGCGACCACCTGCCCCTGAAATGTCGTTACAGCTGCTTCCCTTGATGGTGGTGTCAGTCCTTGTCCTTGCTCTCTCAGTATAGTATCAGCCCCTGTTCTTACTCTCCCAGTGGTGTCAGTCACTCCCTGTTCTTATTTCTCTCTCAGTGGTGTCTGCCCCTTTTCTTACTCTCTCAATGGTGTCAGTCCCTGATCTTACTCTCTCAGTGGTGTCTGCTCCTGTTCTTACTCTCTCAGTGGTGTCAGTCTGTCCCTGGTCTTTCTCTCTCAGCGGTGTCTGCCACTTTTCTTACTCTCACAGTGGTGCTAGTGGCAGTTCTTACTCTCACAGTAGTGTCAGTCACTATTCCTACTCTCTCAATGGTGAAAGTCCCTGTTCATATACCCTCTGCTTGGTATCTTTTGCAACCTAAGCCATCAGGCCGCATACCGGCAATGGCTTCCTAAATAAAAGCCAGCATATCATCAAAATTATAAGATCCCAACGTAGGTACTTAGATTTAAATCTTTGCTGATTTCCATGTCAAAAAGGACCCCACACGACCGATAACAATAACAGAAGAGACAAAATATAAATAAAATATCTATAGGATTGCGAGGCCCGATGTGGCGGCAAAGGGCTTTGGCATAAGACGTGTCTTGTTTCCCAATAGGACCAAACTCAGTCCATCAAACTGCAATCCAGCCGTACAGGGCCAAGTACAGCAATTGGGCTCTGCGACGGCATGCCGAAAAACGATTACCTATACGCAACCTTCCAAATAGGAGCAAATAATTTCAAAAATCTTCCCACTGCTGATTGTCCAGGTCCAGGGGTTCCACTAAATAATGGTTCCAACGCGTAAGAAGTGCCAGAAATACTATACACTGTAGGTACGTATTGATGAAAAGACTGGAAAACAGTGCAGGTACAGCATTATAGTCGTACTTGCTTTCCCATGAAGATAGGTAGTAGGTATTTCATTTTTCCTGCAGTACCTAATGGAAAAATTTGTTCTCCACCAGTTGATATATCGTACAGTTATGATTTCATAAACTTGGAAATAAAAAAACCAAATAAAAAAAAATGTTATCTTGTCACGATAGGTGAAAAAGGTACCTAAGTTCAAACAAGCCAGAAATTTCGTATTAACGAAAACCTGACAACAGAAATGTCGGAGTCCCCCAGCCACCGCACGTCCCACTGTCACATTCTCATCTCAGACAAGGTTTACATACCAATTGACCAAAATCATGACTTTTTTTGGTCCTAAGACCCGTGCCTTAAAAGGACTACAGACACTTTTAACTTTTTGTTTTATTTTTTATTCAAATAAATTATAGTATCAAAATTTGTTGTTGGGTTATCCCCTCAACTTATACTGTTTTTGGAATGAGACCTTAGACATAGAGACTGCTAGGTGTAAGAGGTGTACCTCAGTGGTGAGGTATCAGATATCTCCTCAGAATTTAAAGGCGAATCTCACTTTTCTCCGAGGGGTTAACCACTCGTTGGGAATCTTTGGAAATCTTTATGGAATCTCAAGGAATCTCTGGAGTGGTTACCCCCTCGCTTTTCTCTAACAGAAAAAAAAACAATTTTTTCTCAGTTTTCGTCAAATAAATAAAAATCTTAAATAATAATAATAGTACCTAATCTATACAAGTCCCTTATCTTATCTTTGCTTCCTACTGGTATAGGGTCAATATGTCGTAATCTTTTTCTAAGGTGCCAAACTAAATGTACCAAGAGAGAACCCTCTGTTTTAACATAAAATTAAAAAAGTCTCACCAAAATTTACGAGAAATCGGCAACTGAGTCTACAATTTTATCGGACACAAGAGCCATCGAAGCCGCTCGCAAGGGAACTGGGCTGCCTCATTCTCGTCTAAAAGCACGTGGGTTATGTTAGAAATTCACCTATGTTTATCTTACGGAAATCACCACTTTTGTACATCCTGTGTAAAGGAGAGGGATGACACACACATTGGACACTGATATAACTTTTCGAGGGGGTAACCTATCCAGAGATTCCTTGAGATTCCACTGAGATTCCATAAAGATTTCCAAAGATTCCCAATAGAAAGATGAACCCCGAAGGGGTAACCACTCCAAAAAATTCCAAGATTCCCTGAGATTTCATAAAGATTTCCAACGATTCTCAACGAGATTCCCAACGAGTGGTTAACCCCTCGGGAGGCACTATAATGAGATAGTGAAATTCAGCCTTATTGCTTATAGGCATAGTTCTAACCGTTTTAAGCCACGAGGAAAAGCTGATTTTCTAAAACTCCAACCTACTAACAGATATGACGGATATTTTGGGCGGTATAAAGGAGTTTATGGCATGGGAAATCCTATGCCGCATGAAAAAGAATGTATTAGCAAAGGAGGCACTGAAGGAAATTTATATTATATTTTTCGGCACTGACATAAGGGCATTTTTCTGCACATGCACATGAAGCATTATTTTCACGCGCATTTTTTGCAATTTCTCAAAAATCCCCCTCCCCAAAAAAAAAGTCGATTTAGGTTCGTCCTTTGTCCAATACGCCTGAAATTCAAAGTTAGGTAGATTCATCACTGAATCTTCCCAAACCACTGACAAATGAGGGGTGTCCAAAACAAGTGACCCTGAGATTAATTGTCTTACATTACAGTAACACGTAAGTTAGACAGTAGTATACATAATACTCTGCAGGGAACTCTCAATCTCAGCAATAAGGTCAACAAGCGAACTACGATGACATTGAAACATTGAAAAACCCGTCAGATAGACTTTACCCAGATGCATTTTATATTCGAGTATTCAGATCTTTAAATTTAAAATATTACCTACCGTAGGTATCGAAGTGAACTCCTCTATAGGTAGGTAATAGAAATCCGAGGCGTTAACCACTCATTAGGAATCTCATTGGGAATCATTGGAAATCTTTATGAAATCTCAGGGAATCTTGGAATTTTGTGGAGTGGTTACCCCTTCGGGGTTCATCTTTATCGTTGGGAATCTTTGGAAATCTTTATGGAATCTCAGGGAATCTCTGGAGTGGTTACCCCCTCGTAGAAATCTTAGAGTGTAATAATGGACGGCCATACAAGTGATTTGTTCCTCTACCAAACAGTCACACCATTTCGACGTAGTATATTTGATATTAAGAAGGTATAGTACAATTAAGAAGAAATAAATTCAAAGTAGATACCACTGCTAAAATTGTGATCAGTCCAAGATCTGGTTTTACACGTACTTCCGAGGGGTTAATCACTCGTTGGGAATCTCGTTGGGTATCTTTGGAAATCTAAAGGAATCTCTGGAGTGGTTACCCCCTCACGTACTTCTATGACTTTGAACTAAACGAAAAAAATATCCCACTTCACTTTAACAATTCACTCCCACACGCGTGAGTGCCTTCTTCAGATTTCCGTCCAAAGAGCTATAGGTACCGTTTAGTTCTCATAATCTGAACAATTGACAATTTTCTTCGTTGAAAGGCATGACTTCGTCTGAGTGACTGCTCTCATCAGAGTCGTCAGTAAGTCTAATTTCAATCACTGTCATCAGTTAATTCGAACAGTTCTCTTCTCCAATCGGTTCAGTGAACATTGTAAACGAAATCAGTTCATTTCAAGATCAATTTGACGAAGACGGCAGCATTTTTGTAAGGGCTAACGTCCTTTCTAGGTGATTGATTCTTATAACGGTAGTGGGTATGGGAACTGAAAATAATTATTTGGAGAGTTAGGTTTAGTTCAGCTAGTATTTTCTTCTTAGAAAGAGGTCAGAAAACTGCATGGACCCTTGAAGATTATTTTTTCGAATTGAAACATAATAAAATTGCGAAGTGCTGAGATGCACCCGTTGTAGGTACTCCTCAGCGAAATGTTTATGTGATTAGAGGGATTTCCGTTGTTTTGGCTCCGGAAGAGTACCGTAGGAAAAGTGAAAACCGAGGGGTTAACCACTCGCTGGGAGTCATTGAAAATCTTTATGAAATCTCAGGGAATCTTGGAAATTTTTTCGGAGTGGTTACCCCTTCGGGGCTCATCTTTCTATATATGAATATAGTTTGGAATATTTGGAAATCTTTATGGAATCTCAGTGGAATCTCTGGAGTGGTTACCCCCTCGTTGAAAACTGTACGGTTCTTCAAAAACAGAACTTTCAAAAATGCCTTTCCCAGGGATGGTGATACCCAAATAGAAACCCAATTTAGTCAGAGAAATTCCATCCATCCTTTCGAGGCTCGTTTCGAACCCTTGGACAAAATGACCGCACTTCCCTTGAAGGTGACAGCCCCAATATGGAGGATGAAATATGAGCCTGCCTGATAGGATAACTAGTTGGAGCTGGGAAGGGGATATGAATTTCGGAAAATATTGTACGAAAGG
The DNA here is from genome assembly GCA_950004255.1 of Mesopsocus fuscifrons. NCBI lineage: Eukaryota > Metazoa > Arthropoda > Insecta > Psocodea > Mesopsocidae > Mesopsocus > Mesopsocus fuscifrons. Next base: position 9,715,455 of record OX465381.1, read on the forward strand.
GCGAAACCGCTAGACCCTCCGTCGCCCCAATTTGCTGACTAACGATCTGCCTCGAAAAAGGCTCGAAAGGATCGCCAACAACTCCCTCTTAGACTTCGTATTTATCCGTTTCTCGCTGGTCCAGTGGCGAAACTAGCGATTTTCATTTTTCCTTCTTACTGCATGGCAATAGGTTCAGGTATACATAATATATGGAGTGAACCGCACTTTTCCTCCATGGTAACTATGCGCTATGCTATAAGGACAACGACAGTACGGTAGTACGGCGCTCCATTCGTCACGCCGAATGGCGACTGAAGTGCAGAATTGCAACAATACAACAGAACAAAAAGGTGACAATCCTTCTAAAATGTTTTATGATATTTCATACCATTTTTGCAGCCAGCCCCCACCGTGGCAGTTATAGCCCTGCAAACTGACAAAGGCTCCCTCAAAACGCAAAAAACCCTCAGGAAGTCCGTAATTTAAACTATAATGGCTGGGTTGGACGAAAGAGACTTTCAATACCGATTTTCCGCGAGGGGGTAACCACTCCAGAGATTCCTTGAGATTCCACTGTGATTCCGTAAAGATTTCCAAAGATTCCCAACGATATTAATAGAAAGATGAACCCCGAAGGGGTAACCACTCCACAAAATTCCAAGATTCCCTGAGATTTCATAAAGATTTCCAATGATTCCCAACGAGATTCATTGAAAGATGAACCCCGAAGGGGTAACCACTCCAAAAAATTCCAAGATTCCCTGAGATTTCATAAAGGTTTCCAATGATTCGCAACGAGATTCCCAACGAGTGGTTAACCCCTCGATTTTCCGCCAATTTTGAACCACTTCTATAACTTTAGCCCACTCTGTAGTGACCCCCTTGGTGGTCAGAAGAACAGAAGAGACAAGGCAGGCAGGATAGGATGCAGGAGATACGTGGGATGCTGTGTAGGTCTCATTGTGCATGCAACGAGTCAACGGCCCAACAAACAATCGCCCTAGAACCCACACGGACCTAAACGCATGAACCTAAGCAAATGTAGAAAATGGATGTGCGAGAGCGTACAGCATATACCTCAACCTGAAAAAATTGTAATAGTAGGGCATCGAAAGAAAATGGAACAGCCACTGACAACAAGTACCTAAGGAGAGGAGCTTTCTTGGAGGTTTATCATTACGATCGGTAAATTTTGGCGATCGCAAAAATCATCACACAAACATTATATTTCAGAACTTTTAAAAAGTGTTCAGAAAAAATGTAAACAAATAGGGAATGTTCGGCCGTAATAGAAAATAATGGAGACCTACGGCCCCACACCATGGACACAAGAGACATAGGCGTTACTTGGTGTCACTTACCTACATAAACCCGTAACAGTCTCAGTTGGTGTCAGAATAATGACAATGACAGTGACAGTACGATGCATGATTCCATCTAGATTTATATGTATCTACGACAATCTCGGGGGAAGAAAGGCAATTTTATAACATTGAAATATGAAGCTCGTTCCAGCTGGCCTGACCCACTTAAACCGTACTATAGTAACTATAGGTTACATATAATGTCCAATTCAGTACCTACTTCAATCTATCTATCTACTCGTAAATCTATGGGTGTATATGTGAGTAGAACACAAAAACCCGAGGGGTTAACCACTCCAGGAATCTCGTTGGGAATCTCAGGCAATCGAAATCTTTATGAAATCTCAGGGAATCTTGGGAATTTCTTTAGTAATTAATTCTTCGGGGTGCATCTATCCACGAATCTCGTTGAGAATCTCAGAAAATCTTCATGCAATCTCTTGGAGTGGTTAACCCCTCGCAAAACCTTTTCGAGTTTCAACCACTTTTTCAATCCTAACCTAACCTATACTAAAAGGAGAACAACAAAGTAATAGTTAAGCAAGACCTTAAGACAATAAGGTATTTAGTGCGTGGCGCTTAATAGTTGGTAGTTACGGCCTAGAATGTATTAGTGCAGAACATACCTTTCTCTATCTAGTAGGATATGAGCTACTACTTGTATGCATATCCGACGAGCGGTAACTTGACTATCTCCAGTACATGAATACTATTGTCATGAATTTCTATTTAGTAATCTCCCAGATAAAGGTATTCGCATGATAATGAGGGCGGCACTTGCAAGTTTCCGGTCAGGTATGTATATGTGACAGTACCTTACATAATATATAGGTATCTAGAGGTCGGTCGTTACGGTGGGGTTAGGTAACTGGGGGCTTTTGGAAAACCTTTGAATTAGCGAAGTGTCAGTTAACCAGACTACCTAGTCCGTAAGGTACTGATCGTAACTTGTAAATTGAAGTAATAAGTACAATAATAATTATGGAATAATATATAAGCAAAATATTGTATTGTACTGTATGGCGAGAACGCGATTTTTTTAAACATAGGTATTTTTTAAACCTCAGGGACCTTAATCCACCCATGGCTATCTTATATTGTCAAACTCACTATTACTGAAGTTTTTCAAGGAGGCATTCAGATTAAAGCCTATTTCGGCCATCACTTGCCAAGTTTAAAGAGAGAGTTCACACAGAACTAAAACTGGAACAATCAAAATCAATAGTTCGTATCTTTCTCTGGAGTCGCAATGTTATCCGATTTCGAAAGTCTTTTTAGTTTGGGCACTAAGGCAATGTAGGCTTTCCCTGGCAAAGAAGACAGACCTATTAAGGGTCCGCTATACCAGACGATGTATTTTTTGCCACCCATAAGATTAACATTGCGAGCGGCGATTCATTTTCAAGGTTTACCCTTGGTTGGAAAGACATAAAATTTTGCCTGTACCTAGCGCTAACAATGCTCTAGGTCGTGTTCGAAGCAGATTTCCCATTTTTTTTTACTGGTTTTCGAGATACAGCACTTTTCTTGAGGTATGCGATGCTAGCATTTGCAAAACAGTTGCAATAAAAGAAACCAGTGAGAAATTGGGAAATCTGCTTCGAACACGACCTAGAACATTGTTAGGGCTAGGTACAGGCAAAATTTTGTGTCTTTCCAACCAAGGGTAAACCTTGAAAATGAATCGCCGCTCGCAATGTTAATCTTATGGGCGGCAAAAAATGCATCGTCAGGTATAGCGTCCTCTGTTTAGTTTTAATTGACTTACTTTTTATTTTGGGTCCGGTAAAAAAATACCTAATAGGAGTTTCATTTCAGTTTTCTCGACATAACACTGAAAGACCGCTGTGTGTAAAATTAAATTGGAATCGATGAGCACGCGAAGATAAGGAGGGGACCGTGGGTGTCGAAGTGCTTAGAGAATGCATATTTATTTTTTATTTGTTTATTATTTCACTTTGTTAGGGTATTTTTCCCAGGCACACCTCTATGGGCGCGAGGCGCCAGACCCATTGTCGACCCGACTTCTTCCCACGCGTTGTGAACATACCCATCTATTGCTATATAGATAGACCTGGTCAAGAGAGGAGAAAAATCCCTATCGTGCGGAAATGAAAAATTCCCGAGAGGGGAACTGCGACAAAACAGTTTTAGCATGTGTGTAGTGAAAAAAAAACGCATGAAAATATATGTATAGATTTTAGATCTGACACCTTCCTAATTTTGGAGATCTCAGAGCGTTTGCCAAACTGCTTCATTAAAAGAACCACTAGTAAATCGGGGAATATGTCTCGATACGCCCCTGGAATCCTTATAAAAATCATATACTCCGGACGCAAAGGGTAACCTTACTGGTGGCAGAAATGCATCATCAACTGAAGCACAGCCTTAAGTAGGTCTGATCTCTAGTCACCTGCCACCTGTCAGTCAAATGAATGATCTTTTGGCCCCGGCGCTGGTCAGACCCAGGGGCATAGGGCATCAAAAGTAATTTCTGATTTAGTTTGGTTTACATTAGTTACGTAGGTAATTAGTCGGTTGCTTAATGAACTCGGCAAAATCAAAGGGTGCCCTCATGCCACACGGGATTGAGAGATTATTCCAAGGGTGGCCTCACAAACTCATCTAGGCTCACCAACATAATACCTTCCGTTTGGGTCCTTTTGAAGGCATCTCGACGTGCCCTTACGGGAATTTGTCGTTCCTCTCAAAATTCAAAATCACGCCATCTGTAGATAGACGGGCATCTTCCACAATAAAGCTATATACTGAAGAAATCCTTTTTTTTTACCTAAATTATTTTAAAATCAGCAATTTCGACTTCACAGATTGAAATAATTGGCATTGATTTTCTACTGTTTTAGTTTTAACACACCACTTTGTACCTGCCCCTAAAGTGGAATTTAGCCGTATAAAGTTTTTGATACCCCCCCCCCCCCAAAGGCGATGTACTTGACACCTGTCAGCCCAATCTCCCCTAATGAGCTGTCCAAAAGAAAAGCTCAAAAATGTTTTGTAAGGTTCGTCAAGTTTCGTTGCCTCTGCTCGAAGCATGCAGGGGCCGCGGGCCTTCACAATAACGTCAAAACTTCGGGTGAAATATATTTTTTATTTTAAGCCCACATCACCATATCGCAGCGATTACAAAAAAATGTATAAAAATACCAAATTGTGCCATCAATCGGAGAGTGCCTGGGGGGCAAATTTCGCAAGAAGCGCCAATTCCCGAATTGTTTCCAATAACCGATCAACAAGTGGACAGTCCCTAAACAAATCACGAAGTACTCATGAAGAATCCTCATTGTACCTAGCTAACGTAAGTAAAATTCGGGAGCCTCTCTACAACGGGTACTTATCAAACTCATTCGGACGACAAAGAAGTATTCCTCAAGAAAAAAGAGCTGGAAACGAGAAAGAATTCACGTTGGGCGAATTTTACAATGAAAAAGTAATGGTGGAATGTCCCTCGTACCATTGTTAGTAGTATAACAAAACGCTAGCGTGACGGACAAGCCGGCAGATGACCGATGTTGAATGCGATGAAAGACGGAAAAGACAAAAAAGAAAAAAACACGCAACGCGAAAGAATGGCCAGGAAGCATTTTGGAACAAGTCATCTGCTTTCACGTCATCTGACTTTTCACGTTTATTCATAGCTGCAACGTTAGAAAATGTATTGTACGTATTAGGTGTAGTAGCACTATAACGTTGGGGCTTCGATGGTTCTCAGTTACCTGAATATACATTCACTATTTTTTTACGTTCCGATTTCAAACTATGTGAGAAAACTATTGGATATTTAAATATTCTGAAACATAATAATACGTCTTTTTAACGTCAGTACTCATGAGGCTATGTTTTGATTTCACGATCGGTTAATTTTGGACAATTTTTTTGGTGACAAAAATCACTCGATCGTAAAATCACAACTAGCCTCATGAGTAATGACAATGACGTTAAAAAGATATATTATATTTCAGAATATTTAAATATACAATAGTTTTCTCACAAAGTTTGAAGTCCAAACGTAAAAAAATAGCGAATGTACCTATATGGTGGCCCTTAAAGTATTAGCATGGAATTCCAAAACTTGACTGCATATACATAGAAGGAAGCAATTTCTACCATCAAGGCTGCAAGCAATCAAAATTGGCTGAAGTGAAACAAGCTGAGATGTACCGAGATGTAACTAAATTAACCAGGTGTTTCAACACGGCAGGCCGCATCAAAATGATTAAAATCAATTATTTTTGAGCACCATCTCTTTAGCCAATATAGCATAAAAAGTTCATGAAACTGCATTAGTTCGAAAATTAACCGCGTCATAGCTTGGGTAATATATGCATAGCAGGTGGGTAAAAAAACGGAGTTAGTGGCATTTGGAATTTTAGCCCCGAGGCGAAATCGGCTTCGGTCAAACAGAGTAGCTATAGGTGGATCAGTCCATTGCCTATTACAATATAACCTGCGGCACATTACTTTACCCTCCAGACTATAGCTCCAGGGAATCCAAAGTTAAGAAGCACCATGCGCGATTTCCCAGATATAAACATTCAGGTAGGTAAGTATGTTCACTTTCAGTAGGTGCACTTCGTTTTCCGAAATTTTGCATGAAAGCGAGGGGGTAACCACTCCAGAGATTCCTTGAGATTCCCTGAGATTCCTTAAAGATTCCCAAAGATTCCCAACAATATTCATAGAAAGGTAAACCCAGAAGGGGTAACCACTCAAAAAAAATTCCAAGATTCCCTGAGATTTCATAAAGATTTCCAATGATTCCCAACGAGATTCCTAACGAGTGGTTAACCCCTCGCATAAAAGTTAAGTACTATGGCTTCTGATAGTAAGCATTGCTGTAAAATATGCCATTTGCCGCAAGTATAGGTTTATACCTTCAGAAAGGCTACCACTGTCAATATCCCTCGTTCACGCATCAAAAATTGCAAAACCTGATTTTTTCAGATGAAAAGGGGAAACACTACAAACGAAATTTGGGTTAGTATTAGAGGAGGAAAATTTTCTGTTGGACAATACATAGTGAGAATACTTTTTGGAATTAAATTTCGAGTTTTTCTCATTCACCATTGACCTGTTAAAGGGGGAGGGGGCCTTTTAATCAATTTCAATTTACAGTAGAGGCTCCAAAATATTCAGCAAAGTGGCCCTAAAACACAGAGTAAAGGGACGGCCTCAGGTCCTGTATGTACATGAGGATGGGGACCACCCGCTCTTTCTCTATTACTACATCAACTTCTTGTGCTTCTTCTGATTTCGCCTAAGGGATCTCACATGGTTGGCATTCTGTGCATCTTTATTACCTGTTTTTAAAATTGTGCCTAAGGGGTACTAAAGGTACTCCAGCGTTACTCTATATTCGACATACCACTCATACCAATTCCCATGAGACGCGTACCTACGGGCTAGATCTTGGCCCCTATTTAGCACGAAACATAAATTATTTGTACCTACCTAATTATTTTATGGATTTAATGAATGTTCACGCACTAATTCGGAGATTTCAGGCTCATTACTTTGACGTATAGTAGCATCACCAGCTTATGACTCATTTCCACTACCCATATTAGATAAGACAGTAAGGCTGAATTTCATCACCTCACGATAGTGCCTTTTAACGTTCGAATAGCTATCGATTCGAAAAAGCAGACATCCTCTCGTTATGTTTTGTTGTGTCAATAGAATTCGCCTGCTTTGTTTAGGTCAAATTTATTTCAACAATTTCAATCTAAAAGTGGAAATAAACGTGAAAAACCCCCTATTTTTTCGGAGAAAGAAGTTAAAATATTGATTAGACTACATTAGACTACACCAAATGAGTCGCAGGTATGAAAATTATCGTTTTCGCTAACGCACGGAAAATCCACTCGAAAGCTAACGAAACGGTAACGGTGCATGGAGAAAGCCGTTAAAATTTTTTACCGATACGATAGCGCTATCGTGTACACGATAGTCTTCAAACAATGCTTTACTTGGAGGGTCACCCGTCGAAGATGCAACCATCAGCTAGGTTGCTGAAGTTTGGTGTTGAGAGCGGCTACAGCAAACTCACTATACACTAGGATGGCTGCACATTCTATAGATTTACAAAATAGCTTCCAGAGAGAGAGAATTGAGTTATTTTTCGTCCCGGTATATGTTTAACGAGAAAAAGATTTGTTTGTGTTACGAAGTGTGAAAACGAATACGAAACTTTTCTGAATTCCATTTCAGTTTTTCTATCGTAAGGTTGCTCGTCGACGGCATCCTAAGCATAGCTCCCTCGAAACAAAGTAACAAGGAAATTGTCGGCTCAAGAAAATGTATATAGGTACGTTTAAAAAAAGGCAATCTACCTATACTATACCTAAAATTTTCTTTTAACTAGAAGTACTAGAACCTCGTGTGTGTGCCCGTCCCGTATAATCAATACCATTCACCACTGAACCACAGGGATGCCACAAGGGCGGTGGCTTGGGAATTAAAAGTAAAAAACTCCAAAACATGACAATGAAAAAAAATTTGGGTGTTTTTTTTGCTTAGAAGTTGAGTATTCCATGCTTCAGCCCCCTCATTTCCCAGGATAGTACCTTAGGCATACTATGGCAAAAGGACCAAAATAACGTGAAACTCTTCACAAGTGATAGGTATTATTTCCCGCAGGTCCAGGGTACGAGGTACCACTCGGGATAGCCATCACAAAAAGGCTAAATCTTGGGTGCTTCTAATACCTGGGGCATATACCTATAGAGAATGCTCTTGGAGATCTGCGTAGGATGGAGACTTGGTTTTTCAACCCACGTAGGTTCGAGTCACAGGTTCGAGACTACTACCTATAAGTTTCTTCAATTCTGGTCAATCCATTCCATTTAAAAAGATGCAATATTTAACGATGCGTAGGAAAATACATGTTTGATTTCGACGCCTCCTGTACACCTAACTCAGGTAGTTACATAACCCCAAGAAAATGTAACAATCAGCATTACTATATAAAATGCTGTCCCTCCTATAAAATAAAATCTTACTTCAATGCGGAACACGGAAAAAGCCAATAAAAAATTGACCCCAATCCAATATCGCCATTAACAACGGAGATATTACGTTTCGAAATTTCAACCCCATCCCCTACAGTAACAGTGCGAAGTATAGTACAGTAGTGTGTAGTATAAGTCCTACTGTTAGTAGTTACCATCATTTTGGGGTCCAAGGACCATGAAACGAAACAATATAAAGACATTTTCTTTCTCAACGCAGGACTTTTGATTTACAGTACAGTTCCGTAGTATTTGCTTCAAAAAAATGGATCCAGGAACATATTAATATGCAGCATTTCTTCGGAATCTATACCTGTAAAAGGAAGCCAGGTCAAGGTATAACAGAAGGGAACCGTATATCGTATTTCGGAAAGTTTTTCCACTGCTTTGAATAGCCGCTGCTTACACAAAAGGTTACATCAGAATGATATTGCTCAAAAGGAAACCACACAAGGGCTTATACCTTTGGGATATGTTGCCTCCTTTGGGCAAGCTCCTTGGTCCTTATAGTTAAAGTTACACGACTATCCCTATATTTCTGTATGCATGGGCGTACTTTTAACAGAGGAGAGACCTTTGAGGGCAAACTGAATGCTAGGAAAGTCTTGGACATAGTAAAGCTGCAGGGACACCAATTAAGGTTCGCCTTCATAAGTATTCCACAAGGGGTTCACGACTTCTTGAGATTTCCTGAGATTTCATAAAGATTTCATTACAGTTCTAATTCGTGCGAATCGAGTTTTTTTTTTCGCTTTAATCAACCCTAATTCGAATTTTCCCCTTTAATGTGCACTATAAAAGGCGGGTAACCCTGCCGTCTAGCGGTGAGGAGCCTGGGGTGCCATCGATCTGGGGGGCAATAAACCTGGCAGTGTTGATGCTCAGGCACCACGCCCCCGCAAATAAATTACCTGCCCTTTGTGGCCAAGATGCTCCCCCCCTCACCAAAATCCAATTAAGCGCCGATGCTTTTAACCGCACTACTAACGCCCCGTGCCTTTGACTCAGCCGATTGTTATTGGTTTATTATTGTAGACGGCGCTTGGTCTTGTTCTCCTCCATTCCTTGTACTTTCATATCTGTTCTTATAACTCAATGTTGCACCAAGAGATGGTTTTTAAGATCACAAATAAAATAGAACGAGTCCAAATATACTTGGAACTTATTTTTTCATTTTTTCCCGTGTCTCTCATGATGTAAACAGAGCGAAATTATTGGTCGATACCCTCGACGGAATATTATTCAAATAAAAGACAACTCTTCATTCTCAGATTTTGGGGGCCGTCCATCCCCAGTATATAGGTACTCAAAAATTCCTAAAGGTTCGGCACCAATAGAAATAATTGTGGCTCAAGATTTCAGAGCTCCCCCCGAACTAAAATGTTCAAAGGGGTACCACAATTATTGTTACCATGAATGGATATGTCCTAGTGATTTGCAGTTGTGCCCTTGTTGTCCGGACCGCACTTCATTCATACTGACACTGTCAACAGAGTGGCATGAGTGTACACTGTACAATGTAGTGATATACCGAACCTGCGCGCGCAGGTATATTTTCAATCTCTACCAGACATTCATGCGTCTTTCCGGATGAGTCACTCACCGTACGTTTGTCTGTATCCGGTTCTATTGTGCAAGAGGATGGCGCTTACACGTTGCGCCACCTATAACGTAGATTGGAGAGGAGAGGTCGATGAGTTCGGAAAAAGCTGAAGAAATAGCTCTTCATTTAACCTGCCTCAGTGAGAGGGGTTGACCCGGGTTGATACGTCAATATTATTTTTGTTGTACAGTAGTAGAAACAGAGGGGTTAACCACTCATTGGGAATCTCGTTGGGAATCATTGGAAATCTTCATGAAATCTCGGGGAATCTTGGAATTTTTTTGGAGTGGTTATCCCTTCGGGGATCATCTTTCTATGAATATCGTCGGGAATCTTTGGAAATCTCTATGGAATCTCAGTGGAATCTCTGGAGTGGTTACCCCCTCGGTAGAAACTAAATATTAGAGACAGTTGACTTCGTCCATTGCAAAAAGGTTGAGGTCAAAGTATAAAACCCCTGGCTGTGCAATATGGGGAAATTCACCTTTCGAAAAGACCCACATGCTAAGGATATAAAAGGCATCATTTGGTTCTTTAATCGGGATGCGTCTTACTTCACAATCCCAACACTATAGCAGACGAGTCAATATACGGACGGCTCAGCTGGCCGAAACTGAATTATTTCCGTCCGCACTGGGCAATTCAGCACTGGCTAGTGTTGAATGAACGCACGAAGGGCTCTGTACAAGTATAGGTATGTCAACACTTGTTCAATTACGACTTAATGAGGAAAACTTGCGGTGCTGTATCTAATTTTAGCGAGGGTCCGTCGACCAACGTATCATTTCGGGTTGTCCCAGAAAGAAACAAAAGACTTCCCGTCGATAGCAAAGAGATACCGGGTATAGCAGTGGAAAACCCCAAAGTTATAGCCGTCGGACACAACTGACCGATCTGAACGTCAACCGGCCACGCCCCGGCACATTTATCAAACATCCCAATATTCTGTTTGATTATCCGAACTACCGAGATCATACACGGGAGTTGTCACATATTGTGTCATGTACGAGGGGTTAACCACTCGTTGGGAATCATTGGAAATCTTTATGAAATCTCAGAATTTTTTGGAGTGGTTCCCCTTCGGGGTTCAACTTTCTATGAATATCGTTGGGAATCTTTAGAAATCTTTATGGAATCTCAGGGAATCTAAAGGGATCTCTGGAGTGGTTACCCCCTCGGTCATGTAGCAACTGGACAGAGGTATAGTCAGTTACTGCGCTAAAAAAGGTGAACGTACACAATTGCAGTTGTGTATGTAACACAGTAGGTGTGCAAAAGTGATGGAAGAAGTGGCTCCCGAATGTAGACTCTCAGAACACTTTTTGCATTACCGTGAAGAACCCGACAACAAGGCCAATTTGAGGAGAAAAACTAGAAGGTGGAGCAGACCTCGTTAGTGAGAGAGAGATATTTTCTCACTTTTCGAGACCAGCAGAGGGGGAGAATCTACTTTATCTCGAAACTAATTTTCAGAGATTACAGCAAACTGTGTGCAGCCCTAGTTGGTATAGGTACCTAATTTTTATAGGCAACTTACCCATTGCGATTTGTTGGAGGCATAACCTCAACGAGGTAAAAGAAGTAATGGGTTAGGGAAAACATCCAAAATGTTCATTCACTTCGCTGCACTTCACTATACACGGCAACCAGTTATTTTCTGAAAGGGAAATAGTAATAGTAACTTTACATGATCTGTGATATTTTGACCTCACATAAAAATCTGTCACGAATTTCATCCTACTGAACGAATGACTCAATTTAAGGATTAGCTTATGTAGGTAGGTATATGTAAAATCACTTAGGGACCTACTATATATATTCAGGTTGTATTATGAGGAGCCAGTACGGCAGAAAAAAAAAGATATTTTCAGTAACAATTTGTACAACTATATCAGTTATGTACTTAGCTGTATTCGGAAATTTTCGGCATTGTTTGAAAGATAACTCAAAACTGCCATACTGGGAAGCTTTTGAAGCTATACTTAGTGATTGGGGGTCTGGGGTGTAGGTACACTTTGAAACATTAATCTGTTTTCAAAAGCGCAGGAAGAGGAATGAGGGCTGAAGGGGTTCAATACTCCTGTATAAAATTGAAGCCTCGAAGCCTGGAGAACTAATAAAACGGAAGAAATTTCGTAATTTGTCAAATTCTGTGACACTTTCACTTTCCGGTTATGAAGCCTCTCTTGCAGAAGTTGAGATAGCTCCACCCATCATTTCCCTAATGTAAAGTTATTTAGGTAAAAAAATATATTTAGATATGAGTTACGCTACATCAATTTTACAAGCTGAATTTACGTAGGAGAGAGCGGGTATACGAGTATTAATCAGTTTCGGATATTGACATCAATTGAAACTTTGACGTTCATGAACCATACTTCAACTGTGAACAAATTTAACTGCTTTCAAGAAGAAAAAAGTTTGTTGTTGACGTAAGTTTAGGGGATTGTAAAAAGATCCATGTGAAAGATTTTTTTTTTTTTTATTGATCCTCTAAGGGTGCGTGCACCACCATGCCCAGTTAAAATTAAACTGGAGATTTACCATGTTAAATTTAACTATTAAGTTAAATTTAACATGGTAAACATAGGACAAAATTTCCAGTTTAATTTTAACTGGACATGGTGGGACGCACCCTAAGGGTGCGTCCCACCTTGCCCAGTTAAAATTAAACTGGAGATATACCATGTTAAATTTAACTTAAAAGTTAAATTTTACATGTTAAACATAGGACAAAATCTCCAGTTTAATTTTAACCGGGTATGGTGGGACGCACCCTAAGGGTGCCATACTCGGTTAACGGTTAAACTCCAGTTAAGTTCGGTTTTTCAATAATTGAAATTTAACTGGAGTTTAACGTTAACTGAGTATGGTGGGACGCACCCTAAGAACACGCAAAGCTATCAGTCAATTTTTAAAAAATATATTACATTTGCTATTTGTTTACGTTTTCTCCGACTATCTTTTGAGGATATTGTTGGATATTTAAACGTTCTGAAGTATAATATGGCTTCTTAACGTCCTAAATTGACTTGCTATGTTGTGGTCCGAGTATCCGAGCAATTTCGGAGAAATTTTTTATCGACCAAAATCTCGATGGTAAAATCACAACATAGCCGGTTAATTTAGGACGTTAAGAACACATATTATATTTCAGAACATTTAAATATTTAACAGTGTCCTCATACAATCGTATTTCGTCCAGAACTACCGTAATCTTTGAATGATCAAACAATTTCCTTTAAAGTGGCTTTTCTGAAAACCCATTTAGGTACTGCTTTTCTACTGTGCCCTAAAACCATGTCAGACCAATAAAAAAAATTTTTACAGTTTTTTTCAATAATGGCAGCAGTTTGACCACCTTTAATCGAAATAGCAGTTTTCTTGGCTTATGTAAAAGGAAAGACCAAAACAGTCTCCTAGCAACGATAACGATATCCAGTTTTGAAGCAAAACATCTTGATATTGATAATCCAGAGACCCTCCCACCTAGCTTGTTCTTGTTCTTTAAATAATAAGGAAGAAAATAATTACTGCAAGACTTTCTGGAGCAAACATAGAAACAAAATCTACTTTTAGGGCAGAAATATTCCTTTTTGATTTCATATCTATACCAACATTTCGATCGATTCAGGCGTGACTCACAGAGTTTTCACATTTTTCGGTCGACATTACTGATGTCACTGGGATATACCCACCCGAGAATCACTTAAACTGTACCTGCTATTATTCTGGCTATAGTAAAATTGATTTATTGGTTGAATATCACTGCCTCCTCTTCCTGAATTTGAAAATTTAACGGATCTAGTAATGATTCAGTGATTGAAGAAATCGAGGGGGGAATGTTTAACATTTTTTCGCAGAAGTACCTACCCTTACAAACCTAGGACCTAAGTGGAAGTGTGTAACAGGTACCAACTAACATCTTAAGTTACCTATTTCAACTATCATCCAGATAAACACTCACTCACGAATACACAAAAATACGTTACACATAAGGAAAACACAATTTTTTTTCGTAATGTGCCGAACTGTCGCAATTTCGTCGAAACTTGTCGCAACTATACACACCGGCTCTGCATTGACAACTAAACTCAAAACGTGCCGACTTGGAAGCCGGCTTGAACCTCAAGTTCCTATTGGTGGAAAACCTTAAGCGTTACAACGGCATATCTGCACAATAGGTTAAGGTTCGCTCGATACACCCCTTCACTATTCACTGTTACGTAAGGCGCTAGGGGTTCATTTCCTCAGTGATTCGCCCATTTGGAAAACATATGATATCAGAGTATATTTTTTTTTCTGTGGAGTTTGCCGTACGTCGCCCTATAAATATTTTGTTTCCCCAACAATCTACGGAATCTACCAACATATTATTTTTTATATTAAGGAAAAATCCATATCAGGTAATTTTGCCAGCTTACGTCACCATTGTAGGGAGCGAGGGGTCAACCACTCGTTGGGAATCTCAATGGGAATCATTGGAAATCTTTATGAAATCTCAGGGAATCTTGGAATTTTTTTGGAGTGGTTACCCCTTCGGGGTTCATCTTTCTATGAATATCGTTGGGAATCTTTGGAAATCTTTATGGAATCTCAAGGAATCTCTGGAGTGGTTACCCCCTTGGTAGGGAGGAAATTCATTGAGTAGCCTCCACTCTAGAGAAGGGGGTTATTATTATTATTATTAATCTTTATGGCATTATCGACTTAAGACTCACAGGGGGCCCACAAAAAACTGCTGAATCCCCGATCAATTATTATTTTCGCTAAGCCCTGCTGCCAAAATTGTTTAGCTGAAAAAAATCCATATTTAACTGCCAGACAACTCAATTTCAATTTTTATTTTATTAATTTCAAAACATCGGATCTGAGCCTAAGGTAATATACCTAACTAGCTAAAATTATAAACACGTTATCTAACTAAGAATCAAATCCACGAAAAAACACACACCCGGTAGGGCGGTAGGTCAAAATAAATACTATTGAGGTAGCCAAAGATAAAGCATATGGTTACTGGGGGCATGTCTAAAACGACCGTCGTTCCCACATTTAGCTTACCACGTTCCCGATTATTTTACAATGCTGCGCAAAAGTTGACAGCCTGGATTTTAGGGGGCAATTTTCGGCAGTTTGCACGGGAGAGGTATCAAATTTCAGGTGTGTGTATATTTGGGTGGCCCAACTTTTCCTACTCCTACTTTCTCGCCACCCATCAAGGCGGAAATGTTCTCTCTATACCAACAATTTACTGTTTACACGAACACACTGATAAATACCTTATTAAGGTTCAGCTTCACTTGCGGATGCATTTTTTTTTTTTTGGCCAGCTATGGACGCATGCGAATCAATTTTAATTCTTACCCTTTTCTGCATACATATTATGTTCTTTGAATTTCCGTAGCTGTATCCTTAGTAAATGTTCTATGGAATAGCCGACGCAGATTTCCAGATAAACAGTTTTTCACACCTAAGTTCTTAAGGGGAAAGTGGGAAAAAATCATAAAAATCAAAAGGGTCAAGAAGGAATTTCTCAACTTTTGAACTTCATAATTTTATTGAATTTTGAGGCACTAATACGGTAGGTAAATTTGATAAAGCTGCAAAAAAATCCCACACATACCGAATCTGATGAAAAATCCCAAATACTTAGAAAGCCGCCAGTTTTAAACGAATACATAACACCGTCCCGCCCAAAAACATACCTAGAGGGCAAAAAAAAATTGGACAATCAAGAACCGAAGATTGAGAGTAGAGTATTTAAGAAATGGTAGAACCGGGGGCCCTTAGGCAAAATTGGGTAGCAGTGGAACAGGTGCCCGATATTTGGCCCCCGGGGGCCGCCCAAAAAATATATTTTACCCTTTCGGGCACTTCCCTGAAGGGTCCAAACCTTCCATTAGGTTTTTTCAAACCTTTTTTGGAGAGCACTATCGGTGTATGGTAATTTTTTAAGCGCGAGGCGCCAGGTCGACGAGTTGTTTTAAATGTAAATTGTTTATGGAGGTTTGTGGAATGTTGAGGTACTTGCGTTCCAGGGTGTTGTTATCTAGCTTACGTTCCAGGGTGTTTTTATCTAGCTAACGTTCCAGGGTGTTGTTATCTAGCTAACGTTCCAGGGTGTTGTTATCTAGCTAACGTTCCAGGGTGTTGTTATCTAGCTTATGTTCCAGGGTGTTGTTATCTAGCTAACGTTCCAGGGTGTTGTTATCTAGGTTACGTTCCAGGGTGTTTTTATCTAGCTTTCGGCTTTCGGCAATGTTTTTTTCTCGTATAGGAAGGCTAAGACAATACTTACAGAATCTTTTTGGTCACCAAAAGAGTCAAAATAGAAGGGAATATTTGTCTCAAATAATTAATTTTCGTTTTAACATTTTTTCATTCAAGTTTGCATTCTATCCTAACAGTAGCTATTCGCCATGTACTCTGAAGTTCATTTAACGCTATATCCGCACTTTGTTAGAGTGCAAGAGTGAGGATAAGTACGAAAATATCAGCGAAAATTTTCCCAGGTTTCCATTTGGAGCAAGCTGACTGTCGTTGTGGGGTTACTTCAATACCTGAATTTTAAGAGGATTTGGTTGGGCTGCTGTGTACTATTCAGTAAGGAACGTTAATGGAAACCTCTCATGCAAATCATTCTATTTTATTTAAGATGATACTCTTAAGTACACAAAGAGAGGATTTATTGTACCGCTCAGGTTTAAAATCTGGTCGATTCTCAGGAACTTATTCCACAGGCACAAAATTTGGGTGAGCTGAGCAGTTAACAATCAAAGGGAGAAAGTAATATTTTCCCACAAATTTTCGAAATCTAAAATTCCCACTATCCTTGCGAGATCCCCTGGGTAGGAAAAAGTGGTTTCTGGTTTCTGGAAAATATGTATATGTCTGTCCATCCGTTCGTTCATCGGTTATCGGTTTAGCCAAGATCTTAAAACCTCCTAGTCTCTAATGCTGAAAAGACGTAGCAGTCATACCACACCGTAGATATCATTTAAATAACATTAACAAGGTGCATATAATATTTGCAAAAAGTGACTGTGTTTGAAGTGTGTTGAAATAAGAAATAAAGCATTTCCATATGTTTCTTAATAGCATCGTTCTGAGGAAACTATTGGATATATTATGTTTTGTTCATGAATCGTCACTGAAACGACATAAATTAACTAATCTAAGATTTAAAAGTCAGTCGAGACATTTCTACTTTTGTACACAATAGTTTACCAATGCAGTTCTAATGCTAAAACATACCTATCTAAGTTCTTTCGAAACAAAAAATAGCCGACAGTTCCCTATAGCAAAGACGTCGTTACAAAACCATTTTGGTGCCACGTTTCCATCACTCTGTTCAAACAAAAAATTTCAATATTATTACTCCAGAAAGAAAGTCCCGAAAAACATTTGGGGTGTTCCTACCTTACTTGCGTGCTTTCAGCCTTCCTCTCAACCGTGCTCTATATTCGTGTATCGAATCGACTTCCGAATATCAATTTGAATCTTGTGATCGGAAGTATTCCGAACTTCAATACATTTTATACATTTTCCTATAAACGAAAATGGAGCTTTGGAGGCACAACTACATTAAGGCGACGCGTGCTACATCTCAGCAATGCGCACTTTTATGGGGAAAATATAAAACATCACGTCCTGTCAACCATTACACCAAAGAGCAAGATAATTTCTATTTCCGGGAAATAATTGAGATACGCCGAGATAAATTAATTATAAATTTTTTAGTGGCACACGCAGCACTTTTTCTCTTATTATCATCGAAACTAACCTCCTTATTGCAATAAAAACAGTGTACTTACTTAGTCAATTCTTTCAAGAACATAAATTAAGCAAAAATTCATTAAAATGACTTTTGATTACTTCACAGTGTTTGCACAACCAAAACAGTCCCCACATTTTGGATCATTGATGTTTGGTTGTGCAAACACTGTGAAGTAACCAAAAGTCATTTTAATGAATTTTTGCTTACTTTATGTTCTTAAAAGAATTGACTAAGTAAGTACATTATTTTTATTGCAAGAAGGAGGTGAGTTTCAATGATAATATGAGAAAAAGTGCTTTGTTTTGGTTCAAGTGAACATAATTATTAAGCATCACCCTGGGGATGACGCCTTAATAGTATTACTGATTCAGCTTCTATATTATTTACAGGGACTAGGACATTCGACGTTACCCCCGAGTCAAAAGTTGGCTATAGATAGGAAATACCAAAATACCAGAAGGAGTGTCGTCACTTTTGATGGCATAACTATAGACCATCTTAATTACTATGTGCCGAGTAGACATGCAAAAATGTAGGTGCTCCAACTGCTGCATACTAGTTATTAAGAGGAGAAGAGTACATGTACTTTAGCTTGCCCCAGGCTGCAGATATAGTATAGGTATTTCAAAAAAGTTCTGAGTTCTATAGGAACGAAGGTGCGCCATTGTTTACCATTGTTGTCCACGGTAGTTTTCATAGGTATAGGTACATCCTAACTGCTACCTTATGAAAACAAAATATTCTTCGCTATAGCAGAACACAAACGGAAAATCCATTTCTGTTAGACTTGCAAAAAATAGTAGGTACAATAAAAAATAATAGACGTAATAAAATTTTTAACAAATAGCAACTGAGGCTGCGTCCTATTATATACTCGATTAAGGGTGCGTCCCACCATACTCGGTTAACGGTTAATCGCCAGTTAAATTCGGTATTTACCGTGCAATAATTGAAATTTAACTGGAGATTAACCGTTAACCGAGTATGGTGGGACGCACCCTTAGAACATATTTTCGATTTTCAGGGGGAAATTAACGCAATACGAATACTCGGGAGAAAATGTATGCCTAATCGCTGCCTTAGTCACTTCTGACGTTAAAAAAACTTTTTATATTTCAGAATAAATGAATCTCCAGAAGCTTCCTCAGAACCAGTGAGAAACATTATAACAAGTAGTACTGTCTTAACGTTAGGCCCGGTTAACAAAATTTCGCATGTCAGTAGGTCTCGTATATTGTTTTTTCGATTCTGGAATCCAGAGCAAAGTAGGCACGAGCTTGAAGGTAGCCGGCACCTGCCTGGTTAGAATGCTCGGCACGCTACAGTAGCTACTGCTTCAAAAATTCACATCCTCGTAAGCTAAGCGTCCAATAATCCAAAATAAAGCCACCAGGTACGTTTAGAATCTAAAATGAAGTGTCGCTAGGGGGAACCAGCATAAATACCTGCATGTTTTTTTAAGTTCGATACAATTTCGATTTTTTGTCTCATAAAATATCAATTCGAGTCATCATTGAGGTAATGCAATGAATTTATTCGTCTTTTTTGTTTCTAGGGACCAATTACTTGGAAGTTTTTCATTCTAGTTTAAATCTCACTACTTAAATATCTGACAGATCACTTTGATGTGTTGGAGATGTCTTTTCATTTCGGACTTTGGTCTAATTAAGCAAGTAAAAACTAATATAATAGGTACAGAGGACAGAGGCAGCCTCTCTCATAATAATAATGAATTCGATGAAACCGCCGAATGAACTAAGACTTAATTTTTTTATGAACAATAAAATTTGCGGACATGCTTACACACTAACATTTCTCAACTTTTATTACGTATAAAGTACCACGAGTCATTTTTGAAAAAATAAAGTCTTTTAATGTTTTAGGGTGCGTCCCACCATGCCCAGTTAAAATTAAACTGGAGATTTACCATGTTAAATTTAACTTAAAAGTTAAATTTAACATGGTAAATAGGACAAAATCTCCAGTTTAATTTTAACTGGGCATGGTGGGACGCACCCTTACAAGATTAACGGTTAAACTCCAGTTAAATTCGGTTTTTACCGTGCAATAATTGAAATTTAACTGGAGTTTAACGTTAACCGAGTATGGTGGGAAGTATTGGTACAGAAAAACGAGAGAAAGCCTGTCGTTTCAGCATGATTGTGACGTCACCAGTTAAAAGTAAAAAGATCGCCTGAAGTGGAAAGTGAAACCTGTCAACAATTCCTCACAAGGCCAACAGTACCTAAGGTTGCCTTCATCGAAAATGAAGTAGGTCTCACTAAATGACGTGAACCGAGATTTATTTATTTATTTATTTTCTTTGTAAAAGTGACGCAATTTTGCAAATTTAGGACCGATGATCCAGTTCCAACCAAATGTTCTGTCAAGGACTCAAGGGTTTATTATCGAATCTATTATTCTATAGATGAGGGTAGTACCATAGCACCATTCGTGAACCTGAAGACGGATAGGTACCTAGTTATTAAAAGACCTGGCGAAACGTACCTGGTTTTTGTTTATGGTCTATAACCACCGTTCTAGTGGGTGCCCACCCCTTCATGTTAATATACCAATCCAACGCCTGTACCCACCAGATGTAATAACTGCTATGCCAACGCGCACAATACCCCCATGTAGGGTGGATTGCTTTAGATTCTAATATGAGGAAGACCTACAGTCCTCTATACAGTAGTATGTCTACAGCACTACAGCCTAAAGTCAAGTCGACCCACCGTACCTGTACGAGAAAAAAAAACAAGACAAAAAGTCATGTACCAAAATAGTGGCAAATTTTTCAAGGTTGGTATAGTCCAAGTCAGGCTGGGAGCATACCGATTATTCATAATTGCATGAAGATTTTCAGTTGACGCCGATCCGGATTTGGGTTCCATATCCTACCATACGCTAAAAATGCCAATCCGATCCTGAGCAGATATTTCCCTGATCAAGAAGAAGTTTTGATCAGCCCTAGATTTGCAAGAAATTATGAGTCATCGGTACGCTCCTAGCCTGACTTGGACTATATGGCATATAAGCCAATCGGACACTTTGTATTGGTTCTGTTAGATATCGAGTCACCAACCCATCACCCTTCGACTCATCGTGAATCAGGATCATGACTCCTACCAACCTGAGATCTTTTAGCGGCTGCACCTATACAAACCTACCAGGCAGACAGGTACGTGATTCTATCTAGTGTCGTTGTCACATTGTGACCATTTACGATTGAAATTCGAATTCGTCAGCCTCCGAAACCGAAAAGAATTTTCGACTGGGTGGCCTTCTATGGCTATTGCTATCTATCTCTCCCACGAAACCCTGGTCTTTCCCAAGTTAGATTAAGGTACGGCTTGTAGACTATACAGGTTCACTTGTTTGAACCGTCACCTCCCGATGACGTCAATTCACGCAGACCAACCAGAGGCTATGACTTCCAAGCACTCAAGCATACTCATACTCTGATTGGCCAGCGCTACTCAAGTCATCGAGATACTCTCCTTGTCACTGAAATTAGTAACCTGTAGGATTTACAAGCCTTGCGATCTAGGTACGTGCCTAAGCTTGTGCGACTTTGTGCCTATTTGTGTTAAAAGCGACAGCCGTTCCGCATGGCGACGCCCTTTGAGGCTCGAACCGTCTTTTTTTCTTCTTCTTCTCCTCCCAGCCTTGACAGTGGCAGCAGGTGCCCGCCAGCCGCGACCAATTTTCAACAAGGTTCATGGAAACCGGAAACTGTTCAGGATGCCTTCAGCCTGTCTAGGGGAAACGCCTTGACAACGAGCTCTGATTTTCGGTACATGATAACTGTTTTCCTTCCCAAGAAAGGAAGAGACAATAATTAATTACCTCAACTATAAAGACGCTATATCTAAACTACAGTGTAAAGTTTTACTACTCCTACGGCGTGGGACTTATGACGTGTTAAAAATGAACAATGAACTGTTATATAATAAACCCTTACAAAAAGGGCTATTTGGAAAAGATCGTCAGTGGTCATTTACCCCCAACCGAGGGGGTAACCACTCCAAAAAATTCCAAGATTCCCTGAGATTTCATAAAGATTTTCAATGATTCCCAACGAGTGGTTAACCCCTCGCCCCCAACCAAAAATACGCAAATACCTCTCACCACGTTTGGGACTAACACTCAGCTCTCTTACTTCTTCATTCCGCGCAAAAAGGAACCATGTAGCATTTCGACCACCCTGTAACTGAAATGACATACAGGGGATATGGGGAACTGGTGCCATATAGTCGCCTGAAGGGTTGTAAGCCCCAGCAATTCTTAACCCCCTCTCTGCCTATGCGGCATTTATTATGTTGCAATGAAAATATAAAGCTTTTATGACCAAGGGACAGTGGCATAGAAGTTGGAAAGGAGCAAAACATCGTAGAGAACTTTAGAACAAGGAAAGTCTGAAAAATTTCCCCCCAAGTAGGTATAGGATAATTTAGTACCCACTAGCTTGACTTGGAAAAAGGCAAAAAAACTTTTTACGTTTTGTTGACCTTGTCCCACCAGTTAAATTACAAATTGAGGAATTCTTCTAAACTATAAAATTTTTAAAAATATTGTGACCCTCCAATTTTTTGTCATAACTTTTAACTGCCACGAGCCAAGTACGATTGCTTGTTTGTTCTTAATATTTTTCATTGTTTGAACTACAGTCTTGTTGTGAGAATGCAACAAAAGAACGCTTCACACCTGTTTTTTTGCATTTTTACAACCAACATTGAAATGCGTTTGCGAAAGAGGTTTTTCACACATAAATAGTGTGTACCTTAATTGGTCCCAGCCTCAGGCAACTTCAGGTACCTTCAGACTACTCAGACAGACGATAGACTGACGGATGGACGGGTCGGCCGTACAAACAGGTAGCGGCGGACGCACAAATGCCAAAACAAAAAATGAATTTGAAAGGTATGCCAACTATGTAGATGGATGCTGTTCGGGACCACATTTACGACAGAATGGTCATTTGAAAATGGTAGGGATTTAAGTTGAAACTCATACTGCCAAATTTGGAGTGCGGGGACTGCACCTGGCTATATATACAATACCTATACCTACAAAGGTTGTTACGTAAATTTTTACTTTGAATTTGAACTCGTTATCGTTGTAAAATTTTTAAGATCCTGGGATTGTTAATGGCGAGGGGTTAACCACTCATTGGGAATCTCGTTGGGAATCATTGGAAATCTTTATGAAATCTCAGGGAATCTTGGAATTTTTTGGAGTGGTTACCCCTTCGGGACTCATCTTTCTATGAATATCGTTGGGAATCTTTGGAAATCTTTATGGAATCTCAAGGAATCTCGGTTAATGGTGGGATGAGGAGTTCTACATTTATGCCTGTATAGGCAATAGTACCTTGAAATTATATAGGTATGAAATGAGACGACAGCTTAGGTTTAGGTAAGGGGAAGATTTTGGGCATGCAAGAATCGAATTATTCACTTGACTGAAAAAAAAAACAGTTTGATAAAACTGTTTCCCCCAAAATAAGTTATAATTATTAAGATTTTCCGGGATTAGGTATACCTGATAAAATACCAAATAAACCAGAAAAAGTGGCAATTTTTATTCGACTCAAGTGGACAGATTGGATATTGCGGCAAATGCAAAATGCAATAATAAAGTTGATGGAGGGCAAAAACACTCATCAATGCAATGAAGTGACTCAAAGTGACAGTCCAAATGGGTTTTCAAAAATGAGCCCAGAATTCACATACCACACCCCTACCAAAGCCGTTGACACTGGAAAATTGGAAAGCAGCTTACGAGAGCCCGCAACAACCATCACACGGCCATTATCTCTTTCATAAAAATGCCCCTGTTATGTATCGGCTTTGCAAATAAGGACATTGTTATTTCGTATCGGCCGATTTAAAATACTCGCTCGAATTTTTTACAGGACTTTGTAAAATTATTCAGAAGTTTGAAGTTTTTTCACAGTCATGAATATTTCAATTTTTGTACGATTACGCAATTCCAATAAATTACAATAATCTAGGGAAGCAAGGTATGAACGTTCAAATAAGATGGTCAGGTTTTAGTGATATCAAAAGAATCCCCAAATATCCTGCAACCTCAAAACTGTTATTTCTGTATATTACATAAATAAGGAAAATTAGCTTAGAACCGTTACGAGTTTGACCTGAGCCTTTAGCGAAGGTGCGTAATGATCACTGTTATGTTATCTAATAGCTAAGTCAAATATCTTGTCTATTATCTGGGTTTAATTGCAACGTGCCAGTCAAATGCCCTATTAAGCTCGGTACCTAAGTGGCTCTGAGATATAACACAATACAACCCCACACCACACCCGTCAGTTTGACCATTATCTATGAATAATATTGATCAACAGATCACCAAAATACGAGAAGCTGAATTCCAGTTTTCGTACACCCTGAGCCACGGTACCTATAGATACTTACCTACACTTTATGGACGAACAGTCGGAACAGTATAATATGTGATTTTTACTGGTAAGCTAATAAGAAGTGGCTAAAAAAATTTCATAATCCAAAAGTAAAATAAGCTAAATAACGTAAGTTTTTGGATTTTCGGTCGTAAGAATTCTTTTTAACATCATACACCAGTTTACCATGACAAAAATAAGAGTCCGTAGTGCCGAAAAATCCCATTATACTTACATTGATTAATTCACTGTACTTAGTTCCGAAATTAAAACAGAACGCCAGAACCCAAAAATTTAGAACATTTCCGCCAAGTACTCTAACAAATTTTTTTGTCAGGGAAAAGCCCAACTGATCAAATTGGGAGTGCAGTTTTTACTTTTAGAAATTCAGTAATCACGAGGGGTTAACCACTCGTTGGGAATCATTGGAAATCTTTATGAAACCTCAGGGAATCTTGGAATTTTTTGGAGTGGTTACCCCTTCGGTGTTCATCTTTCTATGCATATCGTTTGGAATCTTTAGAAATCTTTATGGAATCTCAAGGAATCTCTGGAGTGGTTATCCCCTCGAGTAATCATCAGGTACGTTCCATAGGTTCAGTGTTTTAGTTCTCCAAAAGCGAAGAATTTTTTTTTTTTTTTTTTTTTTTTTTTTTTTTTTTTTTTTTAACGCGCGACGTTCAGAGAACATATGCGCCGATGAGTTGGTTGTTACATTTTTTGGCCGAAGCCGAAGTTGAAGTGGCCGAAGCCGAATATGAGTGGGCCGAAGCCAGTTTAGTAGTGGGCCGAAGCCAATACATCCATGTCGGAAGCGGAAAATTTTTCCGTTCCGCCGGGATTCGAACCCGGACCTCTCAGGACACAAAGCGGACCCCTTGACCACTCGGCCACTGAGAGGCACAAAAGAATTTTTTATAATTCCTTAATTCCATTTGTGAGAGAGTAAAAGCCAGACAGTGTGGAGTTGTCGCCCGGAGGCTGATGAGGTGGGGGCGGCCAACAACCCAAAACGTCCCGACAGTTCCTAATGAAGATGCCCGAAAAAGGATGTACAGTGAATTCGTTTAGAATTGGGCCGCCAATTGCGCTATTGGCCCATCTTCAAATTTATAATATAATTTGTCTCCTTGTTTTGGTTTTTATATTTAAATGTCAAAAGAGATGTCGGTGCGGCATCCACAATCCACATGCATTGCCCGCGCGCTCTCAGTGTACGCTCTACAGAATGTTCCCATTTTCAGCTTCGGGCTTCACAGTTCGATTTGCTTCAATTTGAATTTTTCCCGTGGTCCTGTCGTTCGAGTTCAAAAAAGGAAGACGTAACATTCAGATATAATCAATGTGTAGAATGCAACAGTTGGTCACACTGCTTTCTGGTAATTTTGTGAAGCTCATGAAGGTTTTGACCGAGAGGGTAAACACTCCAGATATTCCTTGAGATTCCCTGAGATTCCATAAAGATTTACAAAGATTCCCAACGATATTCATAGAAAGATGGACCCCGAAAGGGTAACCACTCCAAAAAAATTCCAAGATTCCCTGAAAGATTTCCAATGATTCCCAACGAGATTCCTAACGAGTGGTTAACCCCTCGATTTTGGCTCAATATCTCCAAAGGGTGTTTCTAGTCGACCGACGCAGATTCCCCATTTTCCCCATGGTTTTCAATATCTCCCCCCCCCCCTTCCCCTTAAAAAATTGAGTTTGATAACCATGTTATAACATAGCACTACCAAAACATAGTTGAAATTGAATATATACTGAGAAGTTTGAGAATCTACGTCAGAACTTTGTCCCGCATTAAGTCAGCTACCCTTTGACAGAATTTGGAGTCTCTCCAGCCAAAGGGTAATGTTAAAAATATTTCTTAGCTCACAGTGTGAATCTTATGGGTGCTAGAAGCAGAAGCAACTCATGCAGGACACTCTGTACCTCTGTAATATGGTGAAAATAATGGATGTACTATGTAGTGTCCGACCGTCTGTCTCAAGCAATACCGCGCTATGTCAAACTGTAATTGACATAGGTTGGAATTTTACATGCTTGTTGGGTTTCAGACATGTGCTCAAATCGAGTGATGGATGTACTAGTCTATTTATAATACCTACTCTAATACCTTGAACCTACCTACCGAAAAAACACATCGTACTGTTGAGGAGTACAGTTGGTCAGCGGTAGTGATGCATGATGCAAGAACAAGAACAACAAGAAACTGCATTTCTTGTTCTCGTTCTCGCCAAGCGACCTTGATCTTGTTCTTGCAGTAAAAATCCTATATTGTTCTTGTTCTCGCAGTAGAAATCATTTCTTGCTCTTGTTCTTGTTCTTGCTGCGAGACTCTTGCAATTTTATGCATACACATGGAATTTACTGCTGTTAAAATGTAGTTTTTTGCCTACCGAGCGGCCATTTCAAGGGCAATCTATCGTCGCATAGTCTGCAGAGTTTTTCGTACAAAATATGGACTGCAAGCTTTGGAAAAAAACTGCCTGGGTTTATGCAAGACTCTTGCGAGAACTCTTGCAAGAGTTTTTGTTCTTGCAGCCAAAATCAACTCTTGTTCTTGTTCTTATATGCAAGAAATTCAAAAACAAAAGCAAGACAAGAAATTTTCGTGCATCACTAATGGGGCTCCCAAGGCGTTTGGGGTCATTTTCAGCTCGGTGCCACGATACAAAAAAATTATTTATCTGTTTTTCTGGATAAAGTCGTTTTTAATTTCTCACTCGCACACGCCCTCTTAAAGGAAATGTTACGGCCCTGCGTATAGCGCGTGGGTCTGAGAATGCGTGTAGATATACGCGGATAAGATCGGCGCGTGACCGGATGCGTAAGCCGTGTGCCACCTTCCTGTCTAGGGCTTCTCCTCCTTCTACGAGTACTTCCCTACTGCCCATTGAGCACACTCACCATTCATACAACTAACTCTTCGCTCAATGTTGAACTTCCGGTTTTCAGTTTTTAATTTTAAAAAATCCTCAGCAGGTAAAGCACGAAAGGTGGAAGTCAAAATCTATGGGGGACTCAACAAACAGGGTCCTACAATGGAGACCTAGCCCAAGGGAAGTTTCAAGAGGACCTTATGGAGATTTCTGTAATACGACCGAACCGCCCCAAGTCCCAACACACCCTAATTCTTAATCATAATCTCCATATAAATCACAATCTAACGAAAGGGAGAGTCCTAGAAGAAATGAATCTGAAGAAGCGAAAGGGAGCGCCCTGGGTAGTGATGAAGGACCCCAGATCAAGAACATGTTCTTGATCTTTTAGGTACATATTGTACACGTATCTGCCACTTATGCTACCATCACGAGGTATATTCCACTGATTCTGTTCTTTTAAAAAACGAAACATGGCTTATAGCGCATATAGTATGGCGACTGCGAAATATTGGCAGAGCACTCTTGCTCTAGCCAGGCCGAAACCCCATGCACCCTGTCCTTATCTTGTGCAAGCAATTTCAAAGTTTTTCCTATCATTGAGTTCTGTCCCTCATATTTTATTTAAACGTCTTTCTTGTTCTTACTGTTCCTATTCTGGAAAAAACCAAGGGGGTAATCAATCACTCCAGAGATTCCTTGAGATTCCATAAAGATTTACAAAGATTCCCAACAATATTCATAGAAATGAACCCCGAAGGGGTAACCACTCAAAAAATTCCAAGATTCCCTGAGATTTCATAAAGATTTCCAATGATTCCCAACGAGATTCCCAAAGAGTGGTTAACCCCTCGGAAAAAACACAAAAGAAAAATACCAGAACTTGAACTGTTTGTGCACCACTAGCCGAGGGCCCCGAGGGACACCTGGCGAGCTGGCCCGTGCTAAGGGGTTCAAAGGGCGGAAGCCCCAATCCACCGGAAGTGGGTAATATTTGGGTGCGCGTGACATATGAATGTAGATCCGGTTTTTGTAGCTCATTGTTGTTTTTTCAGCCATATGGGTGTTGAGCAGTCGCCTGCTCTCTGACGCACGTTACAAACAGACCCTGCGCAACAGGGGATGGCGATAGGTAAAACGTTTTTGTTTGTATTTTGTACTTTTGAGTCAAACCTGCCAGTTTTTAAAACGTACAGAATAAAGAGCCAACTATACTTAAGTAGATATAAACAAGATTCTAAGGGTGCGTCCCACCATACTCGTTAAACTCCAGTTAAATTCTAATTTTTACATGGTAAAAATCGAATTTAACTGGAGTTTAACCGTTAACCGAGTATGGTGGGACGCACCCTAATTTGAATAGTTAATCAGTTAATTAATTTATCCCTGATTGATTTACAAAACTTTTCTTCTGGGAACTTCAGGTCACTTTAAGATCCATATGGACTTGAGAATACAACAGTCCAACAGCAATTA
The DNA here is from genome assembly GCA_950004255.1 of Mesopsocus fuscifrons. Taxonomy (NCBI): domain Eukaryota; kingdom Metazoa; phylum Arthropoda; class Insecta; order Psocodea; family Mesopsocidae; genus Mesopsocus; species Mesopsocus fuscifrons. The sequence goes on from OX465381.1 coordinate 9,743,994, forward strand.
TTACTATTATTAGTATAGCGTCTTGAGTAGTTTGAGTTTATTTTTAAGTTACCCAGATCTATTTCATACAATAATTCTGGTATGAGAACAACATTTCACTGCATGTGATTTGAATCCGAGCATATACTGTTAAGATTTCTCCAGATTAACCTAGCTAATATTAAACGGAAGTTGTCGGATAATCAAGAGGGTACAAACATATACTTGAAAAAAAGCAAAACTACGATGTAAACATTAGCGCTCAGAATATATCCATCGACAAAGGCAGCAGGATGAGTACGTCAAAAACATATTCGCGCAAAATGAAGCTTTAAACAACTCATTAGAGGCCATCTCGGGAACCTAGTTAGCGCAAAAAAAGCTATTTAATGTACCTGGTTCAGGTACGGCGATGAGGAAAGTAGTGGCGGTCCTGCACAAATGAAGGAGTCCCTCAGGGGTGCGCTGTCTCTCCCATCGTCTCGCCTTTGAGAAGAGCTCTGCCGCTCAAATTGACCATTATTATGGACCTCCTGCGCATGCTAGATGTGCCCTTGTTTACACAGCCGACCTAGGTGGCATGGTCCTTGATGGTAGGGGGAGGAACCGGGACGTTTTTTTGCCTGGGTGTGTGTGTGTCAGGAGCCTATGCCACATGATTACGCTGCACCAAATTGGTGTTGAGTTTTTTCCTCCTCTGGTTTTAGTTGTTTTGATGACTTTGTTTGAGGATTGTTTCTGCCGCGTAGATTGGTATTAATTACCTGTTGAAATAGCCGCAAGTCCAGAGTATAGGGTAAGGGGGTTCCATTGCAGGTTAGCCAAGTGCCGTACAATAGTCTTTACTATGTATGACGTCCATCAACGGCCTCGATAGCCGAGTTGACTAAATGGTCGACTTTTGAGGAGCAGTGATAGCCGGGTCATACCGGTTCAATCCCGATCCTACCAAAAAGTTTTTCTGCAATCACATCTGATATGTTCAGCATGTCAAGTGAAATGTATATCGAGGCTATGGTGGTTCGGAACCCACCTAAAACTGTTGGCTGGGGAGCTGGTATTTGGTAGTGCTGCCAGCTGAGCACAATGGATAGTTCATGAAAACGGACTATTACTTATGTATGATATCCACTTGAAACTTTAAAAGTTCTCACATTTTCCAGGTGAACCTGAATAGAATAGAGACCCAACGGTAACCTTCCGGGGAGGCTCCGCATGTCTGAAACAGAATTCCCCACCCATAGTCGATATTTCGACAGAGAGAAAGCAAGACGGCATCAAAGCGGGCGTCAGCTTGCCTAGTCTGGTAATGAGGAGTTAAGCTTATTGAGCGAAATAGGGTAAGTGCTGACTTCCGTCGTCGTTTCCGACACTTAATCACTAAAGGTCTTGTTAACGCACTGACAGTGCCACCACACTGCTCCATGTGAATTTTAATTTAAGTCCTTGATTCGTAAATTACCTCTGATATAATTATATTTGTTTTTTTTTTAGACAGAAAAAATTAAAATTATTGCCGTAGATTTAATCTCAAGATTAGTTTTCGAGTCAGAGCCGACGCCGAGGGGTGTTTATAGGCTGAAACCGACACTTTGGACTAATGCCAGCGATAGCGACACTAACTAAGGGTCCCTACTCACATACTAATATCAAAATTTGTCTAAATCTATCAGTACAGGGGCGTCATTTGGCCCTCTTGGGGGGGGGGGGGGGGGGGGGGGTACTTGACCCCCCCAAGAGGGCTGTTGCCCCCCCCCCCCCAAGAAGGCTGTTGCCCCCCCCCCCCCCCCAAGAACGAATTAAAAAATTACATTTTCAGTGAAAAACGTTAAAAAAAAGTAAAAATAATTAGGATGATTTACCTACCTACCCGTGACCATGAGTTACATCCAGTATAGAGACCATGGATGGTATTTTGAAGGGAAAACTCTGCCGACTATTGTGTATATACGGCGGTCGATTGCATGTAGAATGGCCGTTAGGTGTAGTCAAAAAATTACGTTAAACCGGGGACAATTCCTTGCGAACAGTGCTGGATTAACCATTACCTATGCTAAATAAGCTACAGTTTGGGGCCTATATACGCTCTGAAGGGGCCTACAAAAATTTCCAACGTAATAAATAATTAGTAAATTTAAAGTTCTTCTTGCAAAATATGGAGATTTTACAGAGATTAGTGAAATTTTCGGCTCGCTCGCTCGCAAACTGGTTGCTTTTTTGTGTTTTCTCACGATTAAACGTTAAACTCCAGTTAAAGTCAATTTTTACCGACTAATAATTGGAATTTAACTGGGGTTTAACGTTAACCGAGTATGGTGGGACGCACCCTAAGTATATATAGTGACTACTTGCCCCCCCCCAAGAAAAACTGAAATGACGCCCCTGTATCAGTAGACACAGAATTTTATTGACAGATAAAAATTGTTTCCAAAATCGGATCACAAGCTTGTCTTTTGGCTTTGGATTAAAAATAAGCAGATAAGGAGATGAACCAAGCTGGTCTTTCGGATTTGCAGAAAGTTCTAGAAGGACATGTAGGTACGCAATAGGTAGTCTATTGCGTGCGTGAGCTCAGATCACGCGTCTCTCGCAGACTGACACCTGCGGTAGGGAGATAAATATATAATTTTGAGGTAAATAATGTAGCCTGAGGGCGCTAGGGCGCCGGGTGTACATCTGCAGCTACGGCAGGTGCTACCAGAGCGCAGCTGTGGTACCTATACAGATGTTGGACAGCAGTCTCGATCCAAGCTTTGTTTTCTAGGGGAAGGTATGACACCGAAACCTACGAACCTACAACGGTAGGTGAACGAGATAAAGAATCAACTTCTCTCAAAACTCAAAAAATCATTGGATCGATAATAATTTAGTTACAATTTGGAGCAAATTCTTACTGCCAATGAAACAAAAAACTATACAGCGACATTGCTCCACAAACACCCTCCTTTCCGAGGGGGTAACCGCTCCAGAGATTCCTTGAGATTCCATAAAGATTTCCAAAGATTCCCAATGATATTCATAGAAAGATGAACCCCAAAGGGGTAACCACTCTAAAAATTTCCAAGATTCCCTGAGATTTCATAAAGATTGCCAATGATTCCCAACGAGATTCCCAACGAGTGGTTAACCCCTTGCTCCTTTCTATGGTTAGTGTTGGCAAGGCTCTTAAAATATATACAAATTTCGAAAGATGCGCAAGGGAACAAAAGGGTAATGCCCGAAAAACCCCGGAACCACAACGTGGAAATCTTTCAAAAATTTTCTTACTTAAGAAAAGTAACGTCAGGCGTACGACCAACCGCTTCATAATGGAACCTTCAACATAAGCCAGTCTAGACCTTCTTAAGACCAACCTCTTTTAGGTTGGGTCAGTATGGTGTGGCGGTCTCGCTATTTATTGCTACTACGGACTCGAAATGTAATTATTAAAAAAAAGGGCACCGCTCGCCTAGACCACCCAATCCGCATGATATGGGGCCCTGCTATGAGTAGGCACGGCCCCTACTGGCCAGGGCCCCCCACAATTGTTTACAAAAGGTACTAGCCCCTTTGTGAAGAGGTTGACCAAGATGTCGGTAGAAAAAGTTAACGTGGTTCCAAAACAATAAAATTGTGCGGTCTATGTAACACCGCGGAGCGTTAACGTTTTAAAACAAAATGACTTGCGCATAAGAGATGGACTGGAATAGCTTTATCTATAGAAGTATAGCAGTATCTTCAGGATTCTTCTGCGTACATATGAACAAAAGGTAGCCTGTTTCGTCTTCTGAGTGTGAAGACTTGGTTGGCCAACAAAGAAGAACGGCGCTGCACACCCGAGTGCGTCTAGGTCATCACCTGGGGGTTATTCCCGTTCTTAAAGCGCTCAGTTAACGCCGAGTTATCACCCAGCGGTGCGGTCAAATATATACACGTACCTACTGATGCAGGATGGAAGATCGAGAACGAGAATTTGCGTTTCTTGTTCTTGTTATACTCTTTCGAAGGTTCAGCAGGTCTATTACCGATCTGTTAACGCCAAGTTAAGGACTCTGATAACGACGATGCGGTGTAGTTTTACCTTTGTTTTGGCATTAGGAGCTTAACGCCCGAGATAATGACTAAGATCCATAATAGAGCTGCTGGTCATTGCTGTTGCTGCATGCAACAAAAGATGGTCCAGGAGTGAACAGTGCTTATGAGATACAGACTTACAAGTCGAAGCAACAGCTTTACCAAGTTCAAAAGCTTTCCATGCAATCTACGAGTATATAAACATATCTAGGCGGAATTAGCATTTTCTAAAGGGAGACAGACTCCCGTGGACTACTAAGATTTTGGGTCCCTAAAAATGATCGACTTATTTCATAATCTTCCTCAGCGTACAATAAAAATCAATAAAGATAAATTGATCGGTCAATAAAAACACCTTGGGTATTTTATTTGTTTTTTATTTTTATCTAAAACCGACTCCAGCCAGGCCTCAATCTAGAACCCGACAACATTGTTAATCTTACGGGTTTGAAACAAAAATGTTTATTTCTTTATTAATTCGTTGTTTGGCCGAGCACTCATGCCGGCTCACCCCACCCACGTGCGGTTCAGGGCCCCCGGCATCGGCGCCACGCGAGGGGTTAACCACTCGTTGGGAATCATTGGAAATCTTTATGAAATCCCAGGGAATCTTGGAATTTTTTTGGAGTGGTTACCCCTTCGGGGTTCATCTTTCTATGAATATCGTTGGGAATCTTTAGAAATCTTTATGAAATCTCAGTGGAATCTCAAGGAATCTCTGGAGTGGTTACCTTCTTTGCGCCACGCTACCCGCAGTCCCAGCTCCCCGCAATTCGCGCCAGGGGTACAAAGGGACAACATAACTATACTGGATATCATTTCAGAAGAAATTATCTGTTTGCCAAACTTGCTTTTGAGATATCACTTGTTATTTTTTCAGCACGAAGTTATGATTAACTAAAGTGAGTGAACAAGTCTCTTATGTCCTCATATATCTAGCGAATTGCAAAAATTTCATATCATATCCTTAACATCTTCTTATGATAAATCATAACAACACGAGGAACCATTTGTTTATAGTGACTATTGACTATAGCATACTGTAGGAGGGAGGGGGTTTTAATTTTGGACAAAATTTAAAGGAAACTTGGCTCCCAATGAGCGGCGGAAGGGGGATGCAGGGCTGTGCACCCCCCAGAAAGTTTAAAAAAAGTAACTGTAAAAAGAACCTTCATAACGATATAGAGTAAATGTACCATATAAGGCGATTAGGAAAAAATATTCAAACCTCTCCCGAAAAAAATCTAAAAGGCACATGCACCCCCCAGGAAAGTGGTCTTCCGCCGCCAATGCCTCTGACTCATTTTTCTTATTCAAAATAAGTGGCCGCAGTCAAACAAGGGGACAAGGGGATTCGAGAAGTGATGCCACTACATGAACCTGTGCTGTGCCACTATCATGGTTCTCAGCCAACGCTGAATGTACGTTAGTAGGTAGAAACCGCTAGCTGAGTCAGTGAGCGGTATTGGAACCCAGTTCCTCCCCCCTCCCCCAAAAAATAGCCGTACAAAGCAGGGTTACGTTGGTATCTACCCCAAAGAACGCTGCTGACTTCCCGATATAATGATTGTTTGTGTTCGCATTCGTTTATTTGTATGAAGTACGTGGCGCAGTTCAGACGAACCCGTACCTTCATCAGTCTCCCAGGTCGATCCTTGTTACGACCGTCTGCCTTAGGGTCGAACACCGCCATAAGCTAAATACGGAAAGTCAGGTTCGCTCCCGCTCATCCTAACGCTGCATTAGATACCTAATCAAATGAAGGTGCCTGCGCCCCTACCTGTCTAAAATGGTGCTGCCTGGAAAAAGGTAACTAGCAGTGCCGTAATCAACTTCCCATCCCTAAACTCGATTATTCTAACCCGCCAAACCCAATCGCCCCACCATTGTATAGGTGAATTTTTCAAATTTGACAATTATATTACAGTGGTGTTCGGAAGCCCCCTCTCTCATAGGGATGAACGGTACCTCCCCTTCGTTTAAAGTCAACAGTCCTCCGAAATTGTAGTTGTTTCCAGTTAAAGTCAAAAGTGAAGAAAATTCAACAATAGGTAAACAATTTAAAGAATTGTTAGAACTGCAGGAAAATATAGAGTCCGACAATGGTCGTACTTAACTTTCTCGCAGAGACAAACCCCCTGGCGTAATTAAGTCGTAAAAGCCACTTTTCTGGACTCAAAGGATTTCCAGGGAATCTCAAAATCTAAATTTTGCCCTATGACACTATACTTTCTCAGCCCATGAGTACCTACATATGGGCGGTGTAGAATCCTCATATAGATAAAAACTCTGCGAAGGCCTCTGAAACACCTTCCAAATCAAGAAATTTTTAACAGTTTTAACAAAATTCCGAAAAAAAAAAAAAAAAAAAAAATCCGAAAAAAGTCACGACATCACACTATTTCTTTCTACGAACTGAAAATGTACCTACCCTTCAATCCACCCTGACTTGAACATATCCCTCCGACTCCGACGAAATAGGAAGAAAACTTTTTTCGTGGAAAGGATTAATTTACATTTCTTATTTCGTCAACTTCTGCTGTGTCAACGGGTGGCGCGAAAAAATATTTCGTGTTCAAAACTTTCTTTTTTGAAAACTTTTTAGCTGTCAGCCCCTTTGGAAACTTTTATAAATTTCTACGTATTCAAGAGACAGATGATTAGGTATCAAAACAATGTTCTTGATTTTATTCAGACTTTTTATTTTTAATATGAGGTTGGGCAACTATTGTATGTATCTACTGTGTGACAAAAACCTTAAAGTTTGAAAGTGTTCACATTCCTCAACTACTGCTTATATTGTGACACATTCCAATGTTTTTTCAACAGAACGGTAATGTAGAGATTAACGTCGAGAGAACCATTTACCCCATGGATAAAGACAAAAAAGTCACCCCCAGGTTGACAGTTGACAGGTACGAAATAATTAACCTTCAACACAAACACAAAATGCACTTAAGCTCCATGTCGGAATTTCCGGAATGGGGCCCTTAACACGTCAAATTGTTTTTTTAAAGGCTCTCTCTGTATTTTTGGTGAGAAAAATTATTTGAACCCTGAACAGTCCGGCACTTTGTAGTTGCTGGGTGTTAGGTACACCCGAGGGGTTAACCACTCGTTGGGAATCACTGGAAATCTTTATGAAATCTCAGGGAATCATGGAAATTTCTGGAATAATTAACCCTTTGGGGTGCAACTTTCCACGAATCTCGTTGAGAATCTCAGGAAATCTTTGTGCAATCCCAGGCAATCTCAAACAATCTCTGGAGTGGTTAACTCCTCAGATACACCGCACAATTATCTACTGTTTTCAAGCATGTCCACAAAATCCTACCAGTTACCGTTTTCTTCTGCCCATTTTTTGAGAAAACTGTGGGATTTGTTCTGATATACAATATTTCAATCGAGGTCCAAAAAAATTTATACTGCATATTAATTTCCCCAAAATGTGGACAGTCTTCATACTGGACTGTGACGTAAATAACAAGACAACGAGAATAAAATTTTGAAACAAACTAACAACAAACTAAGCCACCGACAATGAGGAACAGGATTTCCTAACGGAAAACTCCCTCTCTCTCTCGTGGAAGAACTGCCTCCTCTAATACTGAATTTTCACGGGTTAATAGCATAATTTAATCTGCAAATCCTTTATTGATTGAATTCAGTATAGGTATTGTGCTATTATCAGCTATACACAGAACGGCCTCCTAAATTGAACTACCAAATCCTATACAATTTCGTGCGCTAAAAATACGATATACCGTATTGTTGTATCAACTTTTTTTTTGCAGTTCAAAATCCTATTCCCCAGCTTAGGATGGTAAAAACATTACGCGGATGGTTGGTTCAGAAGATGGAAAAAGGTTTGGAACCGGATTTTGGAGAATTTTTTGATTTTATTGGTTACGAATTTTTAAGCTGATTTTTATTTTCAATTCGGTATCAAACAATTTCATTGATTAAACTACACTGGATTCGCTACAAGCCATCGATATAAGTAGACAAGTCTGAGATTATTACGTAGGGGTGTAAAAAATTAGATAGCGTTATAAAAAAAGAGGAGAGACTTCCTAATTTAAATTAATCAAATTAAAATTTTACTTTTACCGTACTTTTTATCAATAAGTTAAATGTATAAATATCCGTAACATATGTTTACCTTATCGCAAGTATTGCCGAAAAGTTTACAGACTAATTATCAAAAAAACAGTAATAATCTTCGAGCCGATCGGAATTTAACCATACAACTGATATAATACTTAAATCCGTAGTAGGTACGACTGTATGTGCCTGTCTAAAACTGCTGCCCTCTGATGGCCAAAATATTTCTTAAAAGGCTGCTCCACAAAGCCTTGAATGTAGCCTGAATGAGCCAGTGGCAAGTCAGTATTTACAGACTGCCTTTGAAGCTTTGACAAAAATTTGCCGCGTTTTCAACAATGACTGAAACTATTTCGAGTGTATTCTACGACAATGGGTCTACTCTAACAGAATTTAATAAGATTTATGAGTTTTTCCTTTTAAGAAAAATGTGTCACTCAAGAAGTAAACAGAAAGGACGCGGCCTTTACTAAATCTATGACAAAAGCCTGGGTGCACCCCCCGAATTTTATTTCGGAATTAGCGGCAAATTTTTTGGTTTTTGTCAACAGCATGGTAGTACAGTATGGAATATTTTCTGGGGGAAATAATAATTATAACACAAATTTACACGGTTTTTCTATCTATTTCTCAAATCGAAACCGAGGGGTTAACCACTCAGTGGGAATCTCGTCAGGAATCATTGGAAATCTTTATGAAATCTCAGGGAATCTTGGAATTTTTTGGAGTGGTTCCCCTCCGGGGTACATCTTTCTATGAATATCGTTGGAAATCTTTATGGAATCTCAAGGAATCTCTGGAGTGGTTACCCCCTCGATCGAAACTATTCACTTATACTCTTCTACGACGTGGTTAAAAATCTACGGACCTAAAAAATGTATGTATCACTAAAAATTAATACAGAAGCGAAATTGCATCAATTCGTTGTGAAAACGAACTATTTCGGAATATCTGAAAACTCTTTAGATCACAGCCGTCACCGTTTCAGACGATGGAACATAATGGGCCCTACGAGAGTGGGGTATAATACGATTATTTTACATTCTTTTTTTGACATTATCTAAAACTGTTTTTTTTTTCATCAAGCTCTACCTGCAGAGGGTCGGGGATGGAAATTTCAGAACAAGCTTTTTTTTATCAGCCCCCCCCCTTTTGGGCGGTGGGTGGGCCACCGGCATAAGGTCTTTCCACAGTAGCCCTGCGTCCGAGAACTTTGGCTACTAGGACAAAGCACACAGAATGTTTATTTTAAATTAAAAAGAAATCACCGGGACTACTCAAACTGAAGGAGGTGAATGGGTACTCGGCCCGTGTTTTTGGAGTAGAGGGGTCTAGAATGGTTCCTATTGATAAAAAGGTCTATTGTTGGACACTACGTATTGTAGATACGACCCGCGTGGGCGATGCCTGAAGTCTGAAGCCACCCAATGAGTTGCTCCTCAAATTTCCTACTACTATCGAGGGGGTAACCACTCCAGAGATTCCTTGAGATTCCACTGAGATTCCATAAAGATTTCCAAAGATTCCCAACGATATTCATAGAAAGATTAACCCCGAAGGGGTAACCACTCCGAAAAATTCCAAGATTCCCTGAGATTTCATTAAGATTTCCAAAGATTCTCAACGATATTCGTAGAAAGATGAACCCCGAAGGGGTAACCACTCCAAAAAAATTCCTCGATTCCCTATGAGATTTCATAAAGATTTCCAAAGATTCTCAACGATATTCATAGAAAGATGAACCACGAAGGGGTAACCACTCCAAAAAAATCCAATCCCTGCACATACTCCTAGTTTTGTCTTGAATAGCACAATTTTCACTTCGAATTTTTAAAATGTCCGGTCTCTTGCAATCTATTCTTACGTAACTCTTCCAAAAAAAAACCTGACATTTTTTGCCAATCTCTTTCATTTTACCCGTTGAAAAAATTTCAATTGAAACAGTCTGTTCAACTTTTTCATCTGTACCAAAATGCTTAAGTTCGGACGTTTTCTATTATTCTTATTTTTCTTCCCATTGAGTAGCACTGATTAGAAAGCTCAGATCGACGAAGCAGCCAAGCTACTTACTTAGCCAACTTCAGGCTAATTTAAATCTAGATTTAATACAATAGTTGTTGCTTATCTTAATGTTCAGTCATTGGTGAAAAGCGCCACCTCAGCCTGAAAATTATGAAGTGAAAACATGTCCAACTTTTGTCAAAATGTCAATTTTCATTCAGGTATGGAGCACGTAAACGTTGGCATATGCTCAGGTCGTGTCCCGCCAATTTATACAAGGAGACAAAAGAGTCCGCGCAAAAGGTTCCAAACCATTTGGAAAAAAAAAAACTTTTCCTATGGTCCCTTATTAATTCTAAGGAGAGACTCACACTGAAACGTCAAATGTATAGCAAATGTATAGAGCTGTCTCACCAGCTATCGACAAAGTAACAAATACCTGAGTGAACCTGATAAGACCTCCATGAGTATAATCCATTCTGTTTATGCAGGCACCCATATCCCGCCTGCAATATAGCCTGAATGTCAAAATGTCAATAGCAAGTAAATAGAGTTCCCAAAGTCCAGACCGGATTCTTCAAGACAACTCGAGTTGTTATCTTTTACTAAAAGATTTGCACAATCTCAGTTCAATTAGTAGACAGATTATTCATCCTAGTATTACAAAATCCACTCACCCTAAGCTCCATTATCCTTCTAAATAGCAACCGAAAACTACCTATTTCGGCAGTGGGAATGTGAATGTATACTCTTAAGTAATTTAAAACTCAGGAGGAGGGTGTTTGCAACCTGCTCTATTACGTTCACGATCCTGAAGAATTTTGAGTTGATCAGCTTCGACAGGTATAGATTATTGTCTTAATAGGAAGACTGATGCTCGAGTAACACCGGTTCGATCCCAACCGTATCGAAGTTTTCCTCATCGATATTTTTTACATCTCAAGTGAAATGTATATCGAGGCAGTGTAGTTGTTCGGAACCCGCCTAAAACTGTAGGTCCCCATCGTGAATAGCTAGGGAGCTGATACGTGATAGTGGTCAGGTTGCTATAGGGTTGTCTTACCTCCCACATTTCTACAACTACGATGGGGTAACCACTCCAGAGATTTCCTGAGATTCCATGCAGATTTCCAAAGATTCCCAACAATATTCATAGAAAGATGAACCCCGAAGGGGTAACCACTCCAAAAAATTCCGAGATTCCCTAAGATTTTATAAAGATTTCCAATGATTCCCAACGAGATTCCCAACGAGTGGTTAACCCCTCGTATACGAGTACTATAGTAGATAATTGAGACCCCAGAGGTAAAGAAAAAGGGCAATTTATTTAGTTCATTTAGCAAAGAAAAACAGAGTAGACAAAAAAAATTAGGCGCGATGAAAAAATCGTATGAGATTATCCCTCCACCTCTTCCACTATAACATAGCACTCCACGGTCCCTGATCTGTAAAATCAAAGTTCTTTTGTTTGAGTTCAACGGGGTGCCTAATTAATATGTTGAGGTTGCCAGGGTTGTGACAACCTTCCCAGGCTTACCAAAATACCAAATGAACCTTTTTTATCAGTCACACCTTTGTCTGTCCATACCGCCTCGAACGGAGTGGGAAAAAGGTCATTATTTTATATGAAATGAGAGATGTTATCTATACGGGCTAGGCCGTGCGTGGGTGCTATCTCTTTTAGTGTTTTATACTTTCTCGTCAACCAAACATGTAGCTCTAGGAAAGTTTTGTACGAGGGGTTAACCACTCGTTGGGAATCATTGGAAATCTTTATGAAATCTCAGGGAATCTTGGAATTTTTTTTGGAGTGGTTACCCCTTCGGGGTTCATCTTTCTATGAATATCGTTGGGAATCTTTGGAAATCTTTACGGAATCTCAAGAAATCTCTGGAGTGTTACCCCCTCGGTTTCGTAAATGTCTGGTGGTGCTGCCGGCTGCATTATCAGCAACTGACGGACGAGGTAAAAAATTAGCTATACGTATAAATTCATAGCGTACCATGAAGAACAAATTTGAGTTTACTAACTTGGGGTATCCCGAGCATGAAAAATAAACGCGGCTATAGACAAAGAAGATATTGGGGTGTATTCAACGTCACCATATTCGGTGGAAAAAAATTAATATCTTTGCTAATAGCTCGATAAAAATTCATACTTCCAAAACAAGGTGGACACCGAGGGGACTCGTTGGGAATCTCGTTGGGAATCATTGGAAATCTTTATGAAATCTCAGGGAATCTAGGAATTTTTTTTGAAGTGGTTACCCCTTCGGGGTTCATGTTTCTATGAATATCATTGGGAATCTTTATGGAATCTCAGGGAATCTCAAGGAATCTCTGGAGTGGTTACCCCTCGGTGGACAACAACCTAAATTTTTCCAGTGAGCAAAGAACGGATCCCTAACCTACAAAGTCACTGACGGAAATTTTGAAGAAAAAAACCAAAAACCTACAAAAAAATCGTAAGCCAAACGGGTGGAAGATGGAAGGAAGATTTCAAATACGAGATAGTAAAGTGAGACCATGTCACAAGTTTTTTTTTTGCCTTTTTATAGGTACTTTTAGGGATTTAGGATCCTACATCATCTAGCTAATGGGGCCTTGGGAAATTTTACAATTTTTATTATCTTTCCCATCATTAACCATTTTCGAGGCTTAGCTGGTAAATCATTCTATTGTGGTGTTATTCAAATCTAGACTATCATCTACCTCCACGAGGTCCGACATTCGTTAAAGTCACATTTTGGGGAATGGGAAAGAGGGTAGAGGCTCCTGCGGCGTGCGGGGGGTTAATTAATTAATCTTTGCTGATTTTAAGACCTTTCTGTTTTTTCTTTACTGGACAGGCTTAGGCTAAGGAAGATACGATTCCTTGTGAATGTCAAGACTATCTGCGTCATTTCTCAAGTCAAAGGGAGGAAGTAAAAAAATTCCCTCTCAACATTCCATCTCCAAAACCAAGTACAATGTGGAGATTAAGGAAAAGCCCTCGTACAAATTTTGGGAAGTGCAATGAAATGTAAAATTCAATTGCTGCGCAGATGATCGCATAAACTTGTGTAAAGCGGATTAGTCGAGATTAACAACGTATTGCTTCCTTTCAGGCGTAATGAAGCGCAATGGGCGGTTAGTTTGCAATCTACAATGTAGCCATACTTGTTTATTTGTGTGGCTTGTCAATGGTCATTTTGCAAATGGTTTCTGACAGCTATTATGCTGGATGAAAAGAAGATAAGGGACAGGGACGGACGTACAAATGGGATCCTAGTAGGTACGGTCATCCTGTGTTGATTCCTATGCAAGGCTCCATTTTTTTTTTCCATAGTGAAAGTATTGAGTTCGGAAGATTCAAAAGAAGGAAACCATATTTATCTGCATATTCTCAAAAATCTCAATACCTAAATCCGCCACTGACGCAGGAACTAAAATCGTAAAACCGCATGGAAACTGATTATTTCCAACTGTGAGAGACCACACCGAAAAATTCAAATAATAAACAAAACAGATTATTTAAAAAACCCGACTGTGACAAATATGGGGCATGAAACCACAGGGGGGCCAACACTTTCCCACACCCTATAGCTTCAGGCTATTTGTCTATGCGGGAACAGGTACCTTCCCAAACTCATGGTCTGTTTATTCTTTAGGTTGTCACGTTCGATTGTGAAAGAAGGTATAACGTCAACATCAGATCAAGTTAACGCTCCAACTCTCTGATTGCCGTGTGAGACCTTTAGTTAGTGAGACCTTTAGTTAGTATGATTACTCATCTTCAACCGAAATCACTTTCTGCCTCATGATATCATTTGCTTGTGTCTCCATTTGCCTGTGTTATAGGCACATACAGGGAACTAGGCGCATTATTAAGCCAGGTACTGATCCCCCAAGCTATGATACAAATGTTTAGGTTAGGCAGTGGCCTTGAAATGGTCAAGGTAATGGTCCCCGCGACCACCTCTTTGCACTAACCAAAGCGGTCAATCAAAGTGACCTTTGACCTGCGAGGTCTCGGTTTCGAAGTCCTAAGGAAGCTTCTTATGAGCCTTGGCCTCAACCGACTCCTCCTGAGCTTCAGGCAAAAACACTTTGTGCTGTAATTGTACGGCTACAAGGCGATGAAACCAAAAAGTAAAATAAAACAAATAAATAAAGTTAAAGGTTCGGCGAAAATATGTATTGGGTAATGCCTTCCATGTGATAATCTTCAAATCTGAGCCACACAGCGAGCCAAAAGGCACAAGCCACCCACAGCGCGCTCAGAGAGTCCCTAGAAACAGAAGTTACCTTTTTTCTTTTTCAAAAGAATAGTTCCCAAATACAAAGGCACCATGACAATTTTGTTTCTATCACTCACTATCACACCTACCTATTTGTCAGGTAAGGCCATGAAAAAAGGGACCCTAAATAATGTTTTGCTTAGCTTATGGGGCTGATTTCTCAATCAAGTTTGAAGCTTCACAAACGCTAACGAGAACTCCATACTCTGCATCACCTAACTTTTTTTTTACCGGCAAGAACAAGGACTGTAAAATCACAACACTAACCTATTGAGGTTTCCGACGTTTAGAAAACACATGACCGTTCAGAAGAAATAAATATTCAGCAGTTTTCTCAAACGTCAATAACCCGCATTGCATCAAGCTGGAATGCATAATATTGTATATCGACAGAACTGTTAAGCTGGTCACCTACAGCTCTATTCTCGTTCCCCTATAACGCCAAGATAACGACGAGATAAACAACCTAGGTGGGTATTCTTAGCTTTTAGCTTAGATTTTAACGATCACAGATCCAGAATAGACCTGCTGCATGCATTCTCTGCTTCCGGTAGGTATGTATCGCGAAAGTTTACTTGACAGTAAGTACCGAGGGGGTAGCTAGGAATCTCGTTGGGAATCTCAGGAAATCTTTGAAAATCTTTACGAAATCTCAGAAGTGGTTCCCCCTCGGTGAGTATATACTAAGATATGTATACCCTATCAACTCTAGATGAGTTTGAGAAATAGTTCGGAAGCAGGGACCATAAAGCTTTCTCCAGTAACGATATTTTTTCGCTAAATTTACCTGCGATCTGCCTAAACAGCCAATTGTCCTATCGTACCTGCACATTAATAAATAGGTAGTAGGGTTTCGGACAGTGCATGAAAAAAAGTCCAAGGCGCTGACTCATCCTTCACCCACAACAAATCTAAATTGTGAGCAATAACAATAAAAGAAAACAGAATAGTTTGTGCGGGGTAATCGGTTCCAAACAAAAGAGGCTGGAGCGCAACAATGGGAGTAACTGCTAGCTGCTAGATACCATTAAGGCTGTCCATACACTTCTGTTTGTTTACCTTTCTTAATGACATGTTTCTAAGGAGACTGTTCGATATTTATTTGTTCCGAACTATAATACTCAATGCCTATTTAAGAGGACGCTATACCTGACGATGCATTTTTTGCCGCCCATAAGATTAACATTGCGAGCGGCGATTCATTTTCAAGGTTTACCCTTGGTTGGAAAGACACAAAATTTTGCCTGTACCTAGCCCTAACAATGTTCTAGGGAGTGTTCGAAGCAGATTTCCCAATTTCTCACTGGTTTCTTTTATTTCAACTGTTTTGCAAATGCTAGCATCGCATACCTAATGCAAGAAAAGTGCTGTATCTCAAAAACCAGTAAAAAAAATGGGAAATCTGCTTCGAACACTCCCTAGAACATTGTTAGAGCTAGGTACAGGCAAAATTTTGTGTCTTTCCAACCAAGGGTAAACCTTGAAAATGAATCGCCGCTCGCAATGTTAATCTTATGGGCGGCAAAAAATGCACCGTCAGGTATAGCGGACCCTTAAGAGCGGCCACACAATCGTGTTTGTTTACGTATATGCACACTTTATGAGGAAACTATTGGATATTTAAATGTTCTGAAATATAATATGTCTTTTAACGTAATAAATTATGAGGCTATGTTGTGATAGCACAATCTAGTGGTTTTGGTAAACAAAAGAATTGTCCAAAATTGACCGATCGTGAAATCACAACATATTTAAATATCCAATAGTTTTCTCATAAAGTGTGCATAAAAAATGTCAACACGATAGTGTGATGATCGCTCTTAAAGTCAGACACTATTTTAAAGATATTGTGAATCAAGTGATGTTCGACCAATTTTCTCTCACTAATCTTACCATGGCAAAGGCAATTTCTGTAATTTGATAGGTTAGTACCTAACGGTAACAACGGTTACAAACGGTAACAACGCGTTACTGGTAAGTGGATGCGCGTGCTACAGGTTTCAGGTTACCTTCGATAGGAGGTCAAAATACAACTACCCTCAGCAGAAGATACACTCAAAACTCTCCTTTGAATGATACCTGGATGTAAAGATATCGGTGAGAGATACAGGTAAAGCGATGAGTGGAGATAAGAGATAAGCTATATCTTACAGACAGTAACGCCGCATATGTATAGGGTGACCAAACGTTTAGCTAACTGCACCCTAACTGGCTAGAAAATACAAGGGGAGAAAATATCAGATGTTGAAGGGATGAGTATCAAAAACAGGTACGAACGTGCAGAGAACAGGGCGGCAGATGGCACACGCCAAGGTGGTTTGAGGCCCTGAAGAGCCTCAGAAGCTATAAGGCATCTGCGTTCAACAACTTACCTAGAACAAGAAACAAAATTGAAAAATTACTGTAGGTACCTACTAAAGGGCGTCAAGTTTGTTTACGTTTTTTCTGCACATTTTATGATGATACTATGGGATATTTAAATGTTCTGAAATATAATATATATTTTTACGTATGTTATTCGGTCTTAACGGCCACCATACATTCTCGACGAACTCCGCCAAAACCACTGTGCGAAAGTAAATATTCGACAAAAGTAATGTTTACAAATTAGTACAACCGGAGACTGGTAATTGCAATATCGTATTGATTGTGTCTACTCTAAAAGCTAAACATAGTGTGCTATTTGAACGCGAAACGAACGAGTAAAAGTAGAACACTATGTTTAGCTTTTACAGGAGAAAAGTAGAGAAATGCTGTTGAAATTACCCACTTCCGTAAGTGAAATAAAAATTGCCAAAATGCAATATGGCTACGGAAAATAGTACAAACATTTATCAAGCTTTTCTACTAAATGTGACGATAAAATCATACATTTTTTAGTCCAAAAATTTTCAAAAAAATATTCCGCATGAGGTAGTGTTGTGTTTTCGCGATCTGTCAAAAAAACATGTGGACTGGTAGTTGACTGTTTAAAATCGCTCCTGTGGGCTTATTACTCCATTTCATGCAAAAATACAACACTACCTCACGACAAAGAGTCTCAGGTTTACATCCCCCTATAAACACTTTCCACTCGCCCTGTAACTTCGGAGTAGGGCTTGAAGTACTTAGCATTGCGAACCAAGTACGTGTAGTCGAAAATAGCGAATGTATATTCAGCCTTAACTGCCAAGCTCTTTATTTTAAAATAAACTGACTGTAGGTAAATAATATATTTTTTAAACTTCTCTAATTCTTAGGCTACTCAGATTTAAGAACATATAGGTAATGTAGATATGGGACATTTCACAATAATTGCCAAGATCTTGCCAAATCGAACGGATAAAAAATTTCTTTACATGCACGCTTGCATTGTATTCAAGGACTTATATTAAGAATTTATGGTTCTATGTTAAAAGTAACGTTCCTGTTTGATGGCAGTATCAATGATATAACCCACATATTTGATTAGAACAGCCTCAATTAATTTAGATTTCTTTAGGGATTCAGGCAGGACATCGCATTGAAAATGAGCTAGGGGACGGAGTGAGTGGTCCGCTCGTCTCACGGGAACCTGCCGGGTTAGAGATAGCATTTTCATTTATGTTTTAGAGAAGTTTGTTGGTATTTAATGTGGTTATTTGGATGAAGCAGTTGTATATCGCAAGTAGGTAGGTATGAAGCCCCGATAGACTCCTAACATTTATAAGCACCTATTTTGCCGTTCTTCTCACGACCAAAAATAATTGAATAATTGAAGGAAACTATTGGATATTTATTTTTTCTGAAATATAAGTGTTTCTTTCTCGATCGAGTATAATATTTGACAAATTTGTATTGACAAAAATCACTCAATCATAAAATCACAACTTAGTCAGGTAGTTTCTGACGTTAAAAAGACACTACGTTTCAAAACACATCCAACAGTGTCCTCAAAAAAAAAAAAGGAAGAAAAAAGTCAAAACAGGATTGCGTGGACCAGCTTAAGAATTCAATTCCCTTACTACGACCCTGATTTAATTCTCCCTCCCGTGATCCTGCTCCCGCCGCGCCATTCCCACACTGACATAAAGAAAAAGGGTGGTTTGGACATTAGGTAAAAACAAAAGGCGCAATGGAATGCACAAGGCCAAAAAATTATGAAAGAATAGGTTGGCGTACAATAGCACCACAATAGCCTGTCATACAGCTAAACCTCGTTAGCTTACAAGACATCAGCTTTGTAGGGTTTTTGTCAGTTTTGGTCGGACCGTTATGTTTCAATGAAAAAGTTGTGTGTTTTTGTGTTAAAAATTCAGATAGGCAGCTTTTTTGGGAAGAATATCCAGGGTGGTGAGGCAGACCACATTAGTGAGATGCGTCATGTGAGACAGGGCTATTATCTCACTTTTATCTCACGAAAACAGAAACAAAAGGTTCCAATGTGGGGGGGGGGGGGTATCACTTTTTATGATACACATTTTTTCCGCATTGTTCGGATGGAAAAGGAGATGACAGCTTTTAATCGCTCGTATACCGAAATTTTCTTCTTTCGGAGGACTGCCGAAATAAGTCCACCATATTAAAACATAATTATAAATTAACAAATGCATATTCAAATATTTTCCACACAAACCAACAAGAATGCTGCTGGAAATCATGAAATATCTGATTAGAGTCAGTGAAGGGTTGAAAACAGGAAATCTCATATGGAGCTAACAAAATTCCATTGCCTCGCATTTCTCTCATTTGAGGTGTAAATTTGAAATCCCTGCCCATTGTCAGTTCCTTGGATGGACTCGGGGATGGATTCATTAGAAAATTCTTCAATAAGTAGGTAATTCGCGTGCTTTTAAATTTTTAAAAACACGGTACCTACTTGTGACGATTTAAAATAAAACGCAAGAAAATACTGGGTGCTAGTAGATGTATACTGGATGGTCTGTAACTTCAAGCATGCATATTAATCATGCTCTTGATCGAGAAAAATTTTATACCTAGTTTTGTTTAAGGTATAACACCTGTAGAGGTGAAGAGAAGTTGGCAGAAGCTATAGACACAGGAGTGAGCTGGAGCCTGATAAAGAGTATAAGTACATGCCTACGACAAAATCTGCTTACACCAGATTCGAACCTATAGACCTCTCACGACACGAGTCAGACGGTCAGACACTGACAGGTGGCTAAATTTTTAGTAATTTATCCGTCAGTGGATTTCGATGAAATCCTTCATACCTGGAAATTCAAGGCAGTAAAGTACGGCAACAGCCGGGGCAACTTTAAGCCAGCGATTCGAAACCCGCGGAAAGCACTTGAGACTTTCGACAAGTCCTCGTAATACCTCTCATGGCCTGGTTACAAATTCTAATATAAATAGTTTTGAAAACCAAATTAATTGTAATTTGCTTCGATTTTATTTAGAATACTTTAGTTCATTTTCGAAGTAATGAGGAATTTTACAATTCAGGTTTCCTGCAAAATTAAGATGGGATCCACCGGGCTCTTCACTTTACCGCCCTATAAAATAAATTTGGTATATTGATTCGGCACTAACGATTCCACAGTACACAGTAGAAAACACAATCATTGTAATTTCAGTTGGCTTTACCCTCGCTGAGAGGTCCGGGTTCGAATCCCGGCGGAACGGAAAAATTTTCCACTTCCGACATGGATGTATTGGCTTCGGCCCACTCGTATTCGGCTTCGGCCACTTCGTCTTCGACTTCGGCCAGAAACTTCTAACAAACCAACTCATCGGCAAATATGTTCTCTGAACGTCGCGCGTTAAAAAAAAAAAAAAAAAAGAAGTCGGGCAAGACAGTACAAAATTACTAAGGGAGTCGATAAGGGTTCACTATTACTCCCCACTGTAGTAGTCAGATCTTTGGGAATATAAGAATACCTAGGACTCAATTGTGGACAGGTGGGGCTAAACAAAATAAAAATATTTCTGAAATAGGTTTATACTACTGCCTACCTACTGCGAGTATTTGCTTCGATTTTCCGGTAAAAATAAATTTTCTATGTTATAGAGATTAAGAGGACGCTATACCTGACGATGCATTTTTTGCCGCCCATAAGATTAACATTGCGAGCGGCGATTCATTTTCAAGGTTTACCCTTGGTTGGAAAGACACAAAAGTTTGCCTGTACCTAGCCCTAACAATGTTCTAGGGAGTGTTCGAAGCAGATTTCCCAATTTCTCACTGGTTTCTTTTATTGCAACTGTTTTGCAAATGCTAGCATCGCATACCTCAAGAAAAGTGCTGTATCTCGAAAACCAGTAAAAAAATGGGAAATCTGCTTCGAACACGACCTAGAACATTGTTAGGGCTAGGTACAGGCAAAATTTTGTGTCTTTCCAACCAAGGGTAAACCTTGAAAATGAATCGCCGCTCGCAATGTTAATCTTATGGGTGGCAAAAAATGCACCGTCAGGTATAGCGGACCCTTAACACAGGACACACACAGTAAAACAAAACATTACCAGACAACGCCTGAAGATTCATGTTTATATCACTACAACTGAAAGTTGACTAAAGTAAAATGTACGGCATAATCATAAAAATGTAGGGGTGACTATGGTTTAAACTGTTTAAAGTTTAAAAAATATTGGGGTTTTTGTAGTTATTTATAGTTTCCAAAACTACGTCGACTATATCCTACTACAACTTACAAAACTACTTTTATTTCCTTGAGTAGAAGTAATTCAATCAGATCAATAATTATGAAAGTGCGAGAAAATCTACCGCGACAATTTCCGACCTCCCCTTCACAATACATGCTGTGAAGCAATAATTATTGTTTTGGTCTGAAACTGAAATCAATTCAGAGTAATTCGCTAGAGTCGATTAAAGTTAGTTCTAAACATCCTAAACTCAAAATCACAGGGCGAAACTAGCCTGACAAATCTGAAGGGGCAATACTGTACCCCTCAGCAATTTTGGAAGCAGCGCTGACCTCACAAATGTCAGCCATGAAATCATTGCAGTAGCAAACGTCAGCAGTTTCAAGTACTCCCAACTCCACATGCCCCATATTCCAACCAACCAGCCATGTCACTTTGGAAGAGTCGCTAACTCAGCCATTACTAACACGATATTACAATTACTGGTACTCGTTGTGAGGGGGTTAAAAATAAACTTCCCAACAGCGAATTTTTGCTTCCTTTATATCGCCAGCAGCAAAAAAGGGTCCCGGGTTTGATTTCTTTTTGTTTTAAATGTCATTATTTCTCAAACTGGGGACCAGTTACCAGGTTTGTTAAGAACTAGGTACATGACAATACGAGCTCGATAAATTGAAACTTCAAATTTTGATCAAGGCGCAAGATTATGTTTAGTTTTTATTTATAGAAGTTTCAATCTACGTGTACTGTAAGGTATCTATACTGATAAGCTGTTACCTATAGGTACTGGATTTAAGGCCGGTAGGTGCTTACCAGATTAACGAAGTCCTGGAATGTTATGGCGGATGTTTTTCTTTCCAGCCCCCTAGCGGCAAGCAGTTCTCGCTTATTGCCGTCCACTTCCGCCACGAATTCAGGATCATGTAACACCAGCATGAAGTCGTCCCACGGAATTTCACCAAAACCTTCCGGATCATACTGGAGAAATAAAAGAAAATTATAGCCAAAAGCCCAGAGGTACAATATCTATTGGCCTACATTGATGATATTTCTTTGTTTTCAAGTACCTACAGACAGTCTTTTTACGTCAGAAACTATAGTCCAAGTCAGGCTAGGAGCGTACCGATTACTCATAATTTCTTGCAAATTTAGGGCTGATCAAAACTTCTTCTTGAGCAGGAAAATATCTGCTCAGGGTCGGATTGGCATTTTTAGCGTATGGTAGGATATGGAACCCAAATCCGGATCGGCGTCAGCTGAAAATCTTCAAGAAATTATGAGTAATCGGTATGCTCCCAGCCTGACTTGGACTATTGTTCGAATTCGAAATGTAATTTTACGATTAAGGCTGAATTTCACCACTATAACGTGAAGACTATCGTGTGCATTGTACACGATAGCGCTATCCTATCGCTAAACAAAAAGTTAACGGCTTTCACCATGCACTCTTATCTTACCATTAAGATAAATTTCATACTTTCAAATCATTTGGGTGCGAAACGGGCAGGGATTGTTGTCTTACCAACAATTTAATACTTACATCGCTCCGAAAAATTAGTGTGTCCATCAGGTTTATTTTCTATTTTTAACTTGAAACAAATTTGACTTGAACAAAGCAGACGAATTCTAGTGACACGACAAATTTAACGATAGGATAATTTTTTCGTCTGCTTTAACAAATCGATAGCTATTCGATCTTTAGGAGGCACTATCGTGAGGTGGTGAAATTCAGCTTAAGTGATTTTTTTCAGTTAAAAATTTGTCGAAAATTATTGGACCGTTATAGCAACCTATAACATAAGAACAAAAAAATACGAAACAATTTCCTCCGTTCAACCAAAGGGAACGCAAGGAAACTGCATTTTATATAAAGGTTGCACAACCTCCAGCAATGCACAGTTCTGATATTGGAGCAGATAAAAAAATATAAGTACCTATCCAAAAAACTAACAAAAATTCTACAGGTTTTTTTTTTTTTTTAACGCGCGACGTTCAGAGAACATATGCGCCGATGAGTTGGTTTATTAGATGTTTTTGGCCGAAGCCGAAGACGAAGTGGCCGAATATGAGTGGGCCGAAGCCAGTTTAGGAGTGGGCCGAAGCCAATACATCCATGTCGGAAGCGGAAAATTTTTCCCTTCCGCCGGGATATAGAGGTTTTTTTATAGTTCGGCATATAAACTGCACCAGGAAAGAAAATTCCAGATGTTTTATGCAATAAAAATGTTGATAGGAAGTAATTTTCATACAAGTTTTAGTGTCCAAAATATTCGGTTGGGTCTATTAAAAACGAAAAATGGTTTAAGGCAATGATAACTGAGTGATAAGATAAGGCTTTTATTCTCTAAGTTATGGGCTTTCCCCCGTTGCTTTGCTATAATTTTTATTCGTTCATTTCAATGGGAGAAGGGAGGTTTTTGTACTCTACCGGGTCTTTTAAAATGAACTGGACTACCATCACAATCCTCTGTCAATCTGTTCGTTAGGAGACACTATAGCTATAAAAAGTGGTGAAATCCAGCTTAAGTGATGTAGGTACTCACCTTATCAAAAAGTTGTCTCCATTTCTGAAAATAAAAAAGAGAATAATATTATCATGGGTGGTTGTGTATATGGTGGAAACACTGTCTTGTCATTCTCTCAGTATCAAAGCAGGATACAGAAAATCTGAGCGATGACACTTGTTTATTTAGTTGCCTTTCAGAGTACGGAAAACAATTGAGAAAGTCGGTAACTTCCAGCAGCAGCAGAAATACGTCTATACCTTTTGTTGAGTCAATGGAAATTTTTTATTTTTGCTTCGGTAGTAACAAAACAGCAGCAAAAGTTTCACTAGGTCCTAATACCTCGGTGCTTTTTGTACCAGTTATCCAATAAATCTTAAAGATAAATATTTTTAATACCGACAGTGCACCTCGCAGTCATGTAGAGGTCAAATAGATAGCATGCACTAATAGTAGGTTAGCTCTATTAGCAGAGGGTTGGGGGGGACAAGCCCATGTCCGCCATGTGAGTAGGCTGTTGAAAATATATCTGTCAAGTCACCGAACTTTACAAAACTAAAAAAGCAAAAAAATTTCATTGTGGAAAAAATACAGAATACCGGGATTCGAACTCGGGACCGCAGGCTTGTGAGTCTACTGTTTTCCCACTAAAACACGGTGAGGCCTTGTTTTGGTGAAGGTTTAGTCTGGATTCTGGCTGATAAACACAAACACGAAGCAGTCTCTTTGTTTCGGTCTTCCGCAGAACATCGCATGGAGTTGATGAAATGTTCATGTGATATTTCAGATTTTAGTTTTTGAAGGATTTCCCGCGGGTAACTCTCGTGAGATTAGGTACCTACCAACACCTCAGCGTTCATTTTATCATTTTATTTTCTCTAAAAACAATCTTTATTTTCCTTTCATTTTTAAATTTTAATAATAAATACCTTATAGCTTATAGCTGAGGGTTGGGGGGGACAAGCCCAGCAACTAGACCGTTTTCAAGAACTATCCATTGTGCTCAGCTGGCAGCACTACCAAATACCAGCTCCCCAGCCATCGAGTGAACGATGGGGACCTACAGTTTTAGGTGGGTTCCGAACCACCACAGCCTCGATATACATTTCACTTGACATGCTGAACATATCAGAGGTGAATGCCGAGCAGAAAAACTTTTTGGTAGGATTGGGATCGAACCGGTGTGACCCGGCTCTCTCTGCTCCTCAAAAGTCGACCATTTAGTCCACTCGGCTATCGGGGCCGTTACTAATAGTAGGTAGAATGAAAGTGACCAATGAGGTTAGTGACCTCAAAATAACATCGGTTTCCCCATGGCTCCCCCATTTAGAACAATAATCAAATTCTCCAAGTTATAGAGCGTTCGGCCCAAAGCCATTTGCCGGTCTCTCGGACGAATGTACTTTTAATTAGATTTGTTATTTTTTTATATTTCACTTCGTGATATTTCAGGGAATTTTGAGCTTTCTTCTCTGCTTTTCTTTTTGTTTTTGATGTATCAGCGAGATGGACGAAAAAAAACCTAAATTAAAAAGCACGTTCTCTCAAATACTCACGCGACAAAAAAATATCTGGTCATCAGTCGAATATTTATACAGCTGGATCGATGTACCTCAGTAGGTATATAGGATATACCTAGTAACTTGACAACAATGACATCTAGAGAATTTCGACCCCAAAAGTTTTATCAGGTTAAGACGGAATATACATTTGCTATTTGCTTACTTTTTTCCGACCCTATTCTTAGGATACTGTTCAAAAATAGTCTAAAATATAATATAACGGCTAAACACGATCGGTTAATTTTGGACAAATTTTTTTATTGACAAAAATTAAAAATTAAAATTACCACATAGCTCATTTATTTTTTCCGCCGCTAGAAATACATTATATTTCAGAACATTTAAATATCCAACAGTGTCTTCAAAAAAATGGTCGGAAAAAATGTAAACAAATGTGTATTCAGTCTTAACAGTAAAACCGTAGTGAACCTTATTACGTAGAACTTGATTTAAGAGGGAACTCGTAACTTTGTGGTATTTTCTGCAATCCATGTTTAGTTAAACGTTAGTGGACCCAGCACCGCCTCAACCAGAGTTAGTATTAGGAACCACCACCGAGAAACTGAACTAAACATGGATAGGTAGAACTTTACAAACAGGAACTTCCCATCACCTCCAGAAATGTTCTCCCACCTTCTCTCCTATTGTCAATGTGATCATGACTCATGACAACCTCAGGAATAAACAGATCTTGTGCAGAACTCACGTCATGAAGTAAGGCCCTCCTGAGCTCGGACTCATCAATCTCTGACACAGTTTCAGGATGTTCTCCATCCTGGAAGCCTGAGTCCACTGTCCTCAAGGTGTCGGCGGCCCCCGACCGTACTGTCCGCCCGTCCCCAGACATCATCTTATAGGACCACGGGCAAGAGATGCGCATGTTGTACCAAGCTTGACGCCGCTACCGCATTACTGCTGGAAACAAGAACAAAATACGTATGGTTGTGTTCAGAAAAGGGCGAAGAACGACGTTGTACTTTGTGACGCAAGCTCATCACGGCAAGCCATAGGTTTTCTAAGGCTGCGCTGACGTTCTGAGCTCCCACGCTACGAAGTCTGCCATGACATCCACCCATACTCACCCTTCCTGCCACCTTGAGCTACGGCCTCGATAGCCGAGTGGACTAAATGGCCGACTTTTGAGGAGCAGTGAGAGCCGGGTCACACCGGGTCACACCTACCAAAAAGTTTTTCTGCTCGGCATTCACCTCTGATATGTTCACCATGTCAAGTGAAATGTATATCGAGGCTGTGGTGGTTCGGAATCCACCTAAAACTGTAGGTCCCGATCGTTTACTCGATGGCTGGGGAGCTGGTATTTGGTAGTGCTGCCAGCTGAGCACAATGGATAGTTCTTGAAAACGGTCTAGTTGCTAGGCTTGTCCCCCCAACCCTCAGCTATTATTATTACACCTTGGAAGGCCTATTTCCACCGCCGTTTTCTGGCACAGACTATATATTATACAAGTGGTAAGTATATATATACCTATATATATGGCTCCCTCAATTAAGCTCTAGTTCCAGTTAGGCACACTGTGCAACCGATAGGCAATGGCTGGCATCTTTGTGATGGCGCTCTTGGCGACGAGGTTAGATACTAACCGTCGGTTCTCTCATGAAACCGGGTGCAAACAGTTTGGGAATCGTAGACTGAAACTGCTGTTGGCTTAACATTGTCAATGACACGTTTTCTGATGTGATGTAGATAAAACAACCCAAATTCAAAATTTTACTAAGAAACAAATTTCGGGCAAACTCTCTCAAAGACTGCATGCAAGAAAAGCATAAAATCCAACAGTGGAGAGCGCTATCATATTGATGGCCTAGCTCCCGGAACAACAGATGCCATAAAATAAGATGAAATTCATTACTAACCATAATGGAATAATAACACAGTGTAAGTGCCGCTTTACACGCAAACAACCTATTTTTCTAATGGAGAAAATGCAAATGAAAGCAATTTACATTTGCTGACCCCAACAAATAACTTTCATTTTTGCCTATTTCCTAGCAAATTTTCATAAGAGGTTGGTATTAGTTTTGTTTGACTATAGGATTCTAAAATAACGTACCTCTCACCAGTCACCTGTAGGGAAACCGCCGCCAATTAGGTACCTAGGTATAGTATAGTCATATTACTCACTTCTTTAAACTTCTATGATTTCCTGATTTTTGTGGAAGTGAATAATGAATGAGAATATAGACATAGGCATGACCTAGGCATGACAAGACGTAGGTAGGTATAGGTAGTAGGTACCTACCTATGGGTACATACTGCTTAATTATTTGGCAGCGACTGAAACATTCCGATAGCGATAGGGGGGGGGGGGGGCGGGGGGGAAATGCCCCTACACCTACACCCATATTTTTGAAATGAACGTTTCTTTTCTCACCCATTGTAAATTTGCATTTATCCAGCTATTTTATATCATAGGTAGGTACTATAGGTGCCTCGTTGACGGCACGTGGGTTTACGACACACCTTAATAAGCTATAACTTAAGTACCTACTTATGTTTCTGTGGCACAGCTGACTATAGAGATAGCAGAAGAAAACAAACCACTTTATAGAACAAAAAGATAAGTGCAACCTACGCCATGAAAAATCAAACCCATTTGCTTGTTTGAATCTGAAAACGAAAAACTAAAAATCACCAAACGTCTAAATGTTTAAAAACTACGAAAAAGGTCATTCACCTGCATGAAGTTGACCCTCCTTGGCCTCAAGGTCAAAAGAAACCACCAAAATGAACGTCAAGTGCCGGTGTCAACAAAGCATAACCAACCACGGTTAGTGTTGACAGTGACAGTGGTGCTCCCCGCGGCCACATCCACAACTAACCAAGGGTGGTGGAGGGTGCAATGAGAGGGGTTGGGGGGAGGTGACTCATAGCCATACAGAGTGGTGCACCAAAAATGCCGAGGGGGGAAGCACTCCAGAGATTCCTTCCCTAAGATTCCATAAAGATTTCCAAAGATTCCCAACGATATTCATAGAAAGATGAACCCCGAAGGGGTAACCACTCCAAAAAAATTCCAAGATTCCCTGAGATTTCATAAAGATTTCCAATGAATCCCAACGAGATTCCCAACTAGTGGTTAACCCCTCGAAAAATGCTGACTTGCTGACTCTCTTAAAACTGATTCTATTCTTAGGATACAGCTCACTGGTTCCTAACCTACTGGAGACAAGGGACCCCTTGAACGCAGTCTACTTACCCGCGGACCACTCTGAAGATTGAAAGATAGGTTTACAATTTCGGGGGAGAAGTTGCCCAAGAACGATAAGATAGATTTAAGCAGGTAGGGCGCCAGAAAGTAAACAGACAAACATAGCTTTTGTGTCAAGAGCCAGCGCATGATATGAAGGATGATGTGCATGAAAATTGCCAGCGGTGAACAATAATCTCACTACCCCTGCAAAAATATGAGTATGTAACTGAAAAGCTTGTGTACATGAATTGCTTTACGCCTGCAAAAACCATGATTATGTAATTGTAAAGACGGTGTACATGGACTGAAAAATTTCTGTGGACCACTCTGTAGCTTGCGATTTTCCTATGACCTTCCCTACCGACTGACGGCGAATTTTCTGTGGAGCACCCTGTAGATAGCGATTTGGCTGCCCCTTGACTGAGCTGCTACCCCTACAACCCACGTGCCGCACTTCCGTAATCCAACATTCTACGTTTGGACTCCGTCCAGCATCCCTTTGGAGCTGTAAATTACTATTATAGGACTGTAGCCGTACGAGGATGGTCGAGATGAAATAAAACTGAGATAAAGTAGGACAGGATGGTCGAATTTGACAACCATTAAAACTTTTAAGCAGCACGTGCATGTGTGCCTGCCCATCCAGCCTACAGATCTAGTAGACAGGTTTCGAATCCGGAGCCAAAGAATTTTCTGCGGTAGCCTAGATACCTTAGGTAATTCATAGCACCCACAGGAGGTGACTTAATAGAGTCTCAAATACTCAATGTTAGAAAATTTTCACCTTAAAAAATTAAGTAAAGGCACATTTAAAAAGCAAGAAATCTTTCTCCTCAAAATGGGTCTATTCATCTCGTAAATAAATTACTTATTTATAGTGCATGAGAGCTTTAGGTAAGTACCTACCTACAGAAAAGATCTTACTTTGTAAAAATACAAGCTCTCTAACTAAAGAGGAAATAGGCTGTTCAAAGGAAAGGCACCCCATGCACCAACTCAAAGAAAGCTGAGTTCATTAATGTAGATTGGAGATCAACTTCGATCGCCATCATTCTAAAATTCACCCTATAGTCGGTATCGTCATTAAACACACGCTGAGTCATAGAAAACAAAACAAAAACACAAGAAAATACGTAAGCAATGCATTGAAAATAAATACTCAATGGAATAGGGCCCCTGTGAATTGGCGGAGCTGTGGGACTCAAGGGGATGGAAGGGCATGGTATAGCTTACAAAGTCGTACGAAACGGATAAGTCTAAATTTATATGTGGACGATAGAGAAGAGGGCCGAGACGAAACTAACTAAAGGATTCTTTCAGAACAAAAACAATGATAGTGACAACTATAAAATATCCTTGATATTCACCTACACTCCAGTGCAGTTTTATACCATTATTTTCAGTAAACTCACAAAATTCTTCTTTTTTTTTTTTTGCAGTAAATCGAAAGTTTTCTGATTTCTGACACTAACATGTGATATCCATACAGTGAAGTATAAAAATTTTAAACAAAAAACCGTTCCGCCTATACAGAACCTATACCCTATTTATTACAATAGGTAAGTACGACTGAACGCACTATACTGATAGATCCATAAAATACGGTATAGATAGGGGAACAGGGGTATAGGGTGACTGTAAAAAGGGGTAGTGGCACCACTTCCGCCATGTGTACTAAAGCATACTCCACCTGCGTGTCGGCGTCTATATGGCACACGCCTCGCTTTCTCACAGTCATAGCTAAGGTTAAGCTTTTGCTGGTTATATATTTCTGTCACTCATAAGGTTAACATTGCGAGCGGCGAATCATTTTCGAGTTGTCCCCTTGGTTGGGAGTATTCCAAATTTGCCCTAGAAGTAGCCACAGTAACGTCCTGGGTAATAAGTACCTAACGAGGGGTTAACCACTCCAGGAATCTCGTTGGGAATCTCAGGGAATCTTGACAATTCCTGGAGTGGTTAACCCATCGGAGTTTATCTTTCCATGAATCTCGTTGAGAATCTAAGGAAATCTTTGGAAATCTTTATGGAACCTCAGGAAATCTCAAGAAACCTCTGGAGTGGTTACCCCCTCGGTATCTAAGGAGAAACTCCCCCATTTTCGAGTAAATGTGTCAATTTTTTAACGCTAGTGGAAAATGCTCCAAAATATCTAAGAAGAAACGTAAAAATCTATTCGAGCCAACACACGAACATCCCAATTTTTTGGAGAAAACTCATCCAGCTCAGAAGAATGAAAGACGAAAAATACAATGGCAAGAGATGGGGAGCCAATTAAAGAAATGGCGAATCTGTTACAAAGGAAGACTTTGGCTTTATAAGATGAAGATAGAAGAGGCCTTACAGTCTTACACCAATCATCTATACTCCGCTCAATTAATCTGTTTCTAATTTGGCTTCCTTTCCGCTCAGTCCCTTTTGTATCCGTTTCAATCTTTCTTCCCGATAAGAACATCCAAATACTCGAAATAAATTGAAGGGAGTTTTATCCAACTGTGGGGAAGTAGTACGCATCAAGGTATTTATTATTAAAATTTAAAAATGAAAGGAAAAT
This sequence comes from Mesopsocus fuscifrons, assembly GCA_950004255.1. Classification (NCBI taxonomy): domain Eukaryota; kingdom Metazoa; phylum Arthropoda; class Insecta; order Psocodea; family Mesopsocidae; genus Mesopsocus; species Mesopsocus fuscifrons. Next base: position 9,774,827 of record OX465381.1, read on the forward strand.
AAAGATTGTTTTTAGAGAAAATAAAATGATAAAATGAACGCTGAGGTGTTGGTAGGTACCTAATCTCACGAGAGTTACCCGCGGGAAATCCTTCAAAAACTAAAATCTGAAATATCACATGAACATTTCATCAACTCCATGCGATGTTCTGCGGAAGACCGAAACAAAGAGACTGCTTCGTGTTTGTGTTTATCAGCCAGAATCCAGACTAAACCTTCACCAAAACAAGGTTTGGTGTTTTAGTGGGAAAACAGTAGACTCACAAGCCTGCGGTCCCGAGTTCGAATCCCGGTATTCTGTATTATTTCCACAATGAAATTTTTTTGCTTTTTTAGTTTTGTAAAGTTCGGTGACTTGACAGATATATTTTCAACTGCCTACTCACATGGCGTTGAAGAACGAGCCTCATCTGGACCATTCATGTTAATATGAGGAAGGGGCCTATGACATTGATAGAGATATATTATGCTAGGATTAGAAGGCCGTCCGTTTCTACAGCCCAGCTGTCGCCCCCCTCCCCCCACCCTCTCCCACTCTCAGCGTAAAAAAATAAACCAAGCTACTTTGTTGTCTCAAGCACACTGGAATGTTCTAATTATGGAACCTCCCGGTCAAAGTTCTCCTATTACCTTCCCTTTATTCTTTACCCACCTTACACCGAGATAATTATTTACTTTTAATTACTTACCAACCTCCCTTGTTTTCGTACGCATTTTTGGGGTTGCAAGAATCTCTCAAGTCATGCTCCGGTATGGAGCACCACCAGGGCGTACATACCCACACAGACGTGCTTATTTGTAGGTATAGGTTAGGCAACTAACGCACCTACACGACATACAGACCCCCCTCCTTGAAACCCGAAAAAGGTATATCGTTTTCAGCGAATTTTCTCTGGGCCTGGGCACCTGAAAAGGGCCCGCCGGGCCCCTGTGGTCGGAAGAAATCTTTACAAGTGAATTATCATCCTTTTCTAGAATGTAGAATAAGTTATGAGAGCTACAACTAAAATCATTATTCTTGAGAATCCTTTCTATTCCCAAGATATTGGACCTACTACATTTAAAGTCCCGCAAGACAGCAAAACTTTTTGGTGGGAATCCTATTAGGACAGTTCTCGGACTCGGAGACGCTGACCTCTGCAGGCTTCCTTGGTTTCTCCCCTCCAAACCAAGGTGCTTCACCCATGTTGTAGATAGTAATGTGAGGGGTGCTTTATTAACCAGTAAAGCTAGGTAAGTTATAGCTTAGGGGCCAATCGGGGCCCCAGCAGGTTTCTTTCCCGGGGCCCTGGTGGTTGCCTACGACCAACAGCTATATCTAGTATGGAATAGGTACCTACAAGTTAATCCAGAATTGATCAACAGTTAGGTACGTGACTGGACCACCATTGAATAGGTAATATCCGCCTAAGGATTTCTCCCCACCCCCGCAAGTGTACCACAACATAATTAGCAAAATTACGTGCATTGATAATTAACAGGGCGCGAGGTTGCTATGGTAACCGCAGAATCAGTTATTGGGAAGCTAACTCACTTATCCGGGAAATAAGTTATTTAAGGGTAATTTGTCTCCAGCCCTATTTCGGCCTCTAGATTACTTATACGTGCCATGGAATGAAAAACATGGCGTTTTTAAGGGGAAAAGTTGATGTCTCAAACTGACGCCAAATTAGGGGACTCCTAAGGAGCCGATCAGTGAGAAATTACGAGTCATTCTCTATGTGAAAAAATAAAATAAAATAAAAAACAATTGAAAGTACCGAAACCGAAAGTACCATTACAGCAGAGCTCACAAAAAGCAACAAAATAAAAATCCGAAAAAGGGTTAGGGAGGGGGGACTCATTGGGTACCTACCTACCGTAGGCCGGACTGTCCCTTTTAATCAAAGCTGCAACTCATGCGAACTTTTTCCCAGAAAACCAACATACAGAGCAAATGACTGAAAAAACATGAATAATTGACAAAGAGCAAAGAGTCGTCCGGAATTAATTTCCAATTGTAACCAACGACTGATTGCGAAAAATAAAAGAGATAATTGACCATAAAAAACAACAAACGGAGCAAACAAACAACAGGCTCGTATAAGATAAACAACTGAATGGCATGGTAGTTAGGTAGGTATAGTATATTATAATTCTACCTTAGGTAGGTCCAGTTGGGGTGGATTCTTCCTTCTCCTACCTATAACAGGTACACGTATATGCACACCCTATTATCGTTGGAAAGAATTTTGAGAAAAAAGTTAGCAGTGACGACTCAAACACTGACAACAAAAAAATGTAAGAAACGAAACTCTGAATCGGACCACTCGACCAAGTGTCAAGTAAATTTTTTAAGCGCCTTCAATTCAGAACACAAGGTGACGTTACCGGGAGACCCTACTTGAATATTCAAACGAGGTAACTTTTAGACTGTATTTTGTTACTTGCACAGCTTTCAGGGTTCTCCAAATAACATAATACGGCCTACGGAGCATGTAATTGGACGGTGACCGCAGCAACCATGGCCAATAGGAAACCAACCAACACGTGCGCAACAAATCATGCACCACTATAGTAGGAATGAATGAAATCTATATGAACTGAATGACAGCCTTGACACTGTGGACAAGAGTAGATGCTCGTGCATGGGTAATTTTCAACAGATTCTGGATTATCTAAAAAATTCTTTATGAATAAAACAAAATCATAATTAAAATGTAAGTACTTTAGGTAGGTACATCGTGTTCGCAGCGGATCTAGGCACATTAAATCCTATATGCCCTGTGAGTAGACGTATCCAGTCTTTCGATGAAAAAAATATCCACTCTTGGCTAACGTAAATCTCATCTCTTCTTATCAGTTATCACAACAACAAAATAAAAAAAAAATGACTTGGGACGAGAAAGCCTAGTGCGGCTGTTATTGGAACTTTTATTAACGTAAGAAACTACTCCAATGCGTATGATGTGATTTCACGATCAACTTATTTTTGTCGATCAAAAATGTGTCAAGCAGCAGAGCACAATATCACAGCGTAGCACAGGTCCTATACTTACGCGGTACCTCCCCCTAGGTATAGAGAGGGCTTCCTTCTCTCCCCCTCGGTAACGAAAGGGGACCCAACAATCAGAAGTTACTTAACTGACAGATACCTTAACCTAATGTTGACGTCAAGCTAACCTCAGATGAATTTAACCAAAGATCCTTTGATCGACACTAAATACTACTGTCCAAGGTAGGTAGGTACTGTTAACTCACCACAGGAGTAAAAGAACGACGGACCAAACTCAGCACCAAAAAACTCGAAAGATAACGTGAGGAATTTGTAGATAGACTGAAACGTATGGCGATTCCACATGTACTGGGCCCATCATTCGTATCCAGAGGTACAAACAAGCTACGCGTTGTCATGCGCAGTTGCTTGCATCTCCCCCTGTTTCTTTCTCCCCTTCCCCCAATAAAATCGGAATAATTGAGAAGACTGATGGTATAAGATACAGAGATAGGACACACAACTGTACAGTGGTGAAACGCATAGGATGGATTTCACAAGCGCCCTGCAAACTTCCCCATAAGATAAGCGTATGTTAATCATGTTGAAACCGTCTAGTAACTTAGGTAGTACCTTTGCCACCTATCACAAAAAAAGTGGTGGTAAAAAATCTGAGAAAACATAAGACTTGCATGACTAAGGTCCTGAGTATGAATCTGCCGGTACTAGCAATGTTCTGTTATTCTGTTGGTAGCATACGGATGTCACACGTCACACAAAATATTAAGACGGCTTGATGGGCTGCAAGCACTGGTATAGCTTAGTAATCACAAATGAGGATCCACAACTCAGGGGACCCACGTCTTAACTGGACTGGAATCATGAAGACAGACTGAACATTCTCACAAATTCAAAAAAACACCGAAAAAGCCAGACCCAACTAATCCAACCATGGTCGAAAACTCCCACACTCAACCCTATACTTATCTTATGGAAAGCAAAGTAGGTATTGTACCCGAAACAGGAACTGAATGCCCGGGCTAAACGTAAGAATATGTCACCTACGTCCTTAGGACCAATACACTACATTTCTTCTTAGAAAGGGCTCGGTTAGCGGTGATTGCCCCTAAGAATAAAGCAAGTTCAAGGCTCCCTTCGTGAAATAAGTAATCTTCCAACCTTTGATTGGCCTAATTCCATGCGCAATCCCTTCAATAAAACTGTGACGTCATGTTCGATTGAATTGTTCTCTGGTGCTCTTTATCCAGCCAGTTATTCCACCCTTTTGAGTACGATATCCAGGCTGATACTTCTACTTACTACTTAGTTTCTACTGTTCGGTAACTCCGACCTGCCTGCTGTCATCCCCTGCGGGATAACAAATGTCATTCATTTCAAGCGACGATAACTGGACTCACCACCAAGCACTACTTCACTAATTTTCCTAAAACTGGGCCAACGCTCAGCAGATCGGTCCCGTCAGCAAAGCTAAGTCATTGGTCATTCCCAACAATCGACTTAGCGCTTAGCCACAAGAGTCGATTAACGGAATCTCAACCTAGCCTGTCTACACATTTCTTATGAACTAAAAGAAGCCTACCACTAGAACTGGCACTAAGTTTCCAATAGCTTCCACCAGTCCTACATTTTTTCCTTTCCTCATGTCTATAACTGAACCACCAAAAACCCTGCAGCTTAACAACATAGTGCCAGCACTAATGGGAGTCATCTCCAAAGTTTTTGAAAATAAAAACACTTCGTAAGGTGACAATAGGTAACCACAGTATCTATTGATAGAAAACGCAGTTTATTCCTCGTCATCACCGCCGCCGCCTCCGCTCTTCTCCTTCTTCGAGTTCTTCCTCTTTACACGGCCAGGACGTCCACCACCGAACGGAGACTTGAGGGAGAAGTCAATGTGCTTCTGCGAGTCCAGCCTCACCACGAACGAGGGGATGTTCACCACCTGCTTACGCACCCTGAACAGAATAAACCAAATATTAAGCCAACCATTACACCAAGAGAATAATGCATTGATGACACGTTCCTTTAATAAATACTTACTTCGGAAAACTGCAGAACTGTAGGGGTATCTTGAGTTAATACATTTCAATTTACTTCAATTTCATCCGTTATTTTTTCATTATTATTAAGCCTGTCGACACAATGCTGTTTATTGATGTTTGTTACTGCCCTTTTTCTTAGAAAACTGTTGATATTTATTTGTTCTGAAATATAATACGCCATTTTAACGTCAGAAACTAAATAGTTACCTAAGGCTGGATTTCACCACTTTAACGTGAAGACTATCGTGTACACGATAGCGCTATCGTATCGGTAAAAAATGTTAACGGCTTTCACCATGCACCGTTACCGTTTCGTTAGCTTTCGCGTGGATTTTCCGTGCGTTAGCGAAAACGATAATTTTCATACCTGCGACTCATTTGGTGTAGTCTAATGTAGTCTAATCAACATTTTAACTTCTTTCTCCGAAAAAATAGGGGTTTTTTCACGTTTATTTCTACTTTTAGATTGAAATTGTTGAAATAAATTTGACGTAAACAAAGCAGGCGAATTCTATTGACACAACAAAACCTAACGAGAGGATGTCTGCTTTTTCGAATGGATAGCTATTCGAACGTTAAAAGGCACTATCGTGAGGTGGTGAAATTCAGCCTAAGGTAAAATTTTACTATCGAGTGTTCTCAGCCAATAAAAAATTTGTCGAAATTTAACAGATACTTAGTTACCTAGTTTCTGGCGTTAAAAAGACATAATTATATTTGAGAACAAATAAATATCAAACAGATTACTCGGAAAATCGACATAAAAAACTATTCTGCTCCAACGGAGAAAAAGTCCAGCCCAGCCCTATCGTTTCCAAGACTTATCAGTAAGGTATGGTAAAGGCAGTAATACCTTTCGCAATCACGTACTAGACGCATTAGAATACAAGCGTGAGGACTATAAATAGACCCTCAGTGGCTTGTCAGATTAGCCCGAGGAGAACGAATTTCCACACAACCAACCACAACAAGGCGTAAGTGACTATAAAAATCACTTAGTGGCCTTTCAGGACAATACTGTATTCAGTACAGACGTAGACGCTTAGTTCTAAACGTCCTGTTGCAAAATTTTGCCATCAAGTCCCGCTATAAACAATAACAAAACTACTGTTGCAGAAACATTACGAGATCGAATACAGACGAGCATAGCTGGCAGCCAACTCAATACAATACACTCTTCATTCCTAAGAAATTATACAACCACAACTACAAAGTAGTGATAGTGAATACCAGTTAATGTAACCAAGGCATGAATCAGTCATGACATTACGTCAAGCTGGGATTAATCTTGGTTTTGCTATTGCCTCACAAGATGTAGAAAGCAATCCTAAAACGATTGCCTCTTGCCCAGGTTGTAAGGCGTCTATTTTCATACGATGGAATATTTAAGAATACTTACACGAGTACACTATTACTGCTGAACATAATGGGATATGCAATGCCTCCATCTTTATTTTTTGCTGACCTACTTATTGGTATTCTCCCGAACTTACTGGATATGTCTCTGACGGATGAGAACTCGGGCGTGATGAATAGATTTCGCCAACCCCAGCTTGAACACTTGGGTCTGCAGACGACGCTCCAAGAAATCCTCAATTTTAAGACCAAGTACGTAATCGAGCTTCATCCTTGCCTCATCCAGCACTCCAATACGGACCAGACGACGCAGAAGAGCGTTACCTAGGCACGCAAATATTCAACAATCAAGACCGTGGTTTTCCATAGAGATTACTGAGGTTAGAATACATTTTTAAGTCAGATATTGAGTAACAGCAATGAATTTCAGACAAGAAGTGTCAGAATTATTTTGTTTTTTTAAAGTCATCATCTTAATTTACGTCAAGATAAGGAGCGAGTACAAGGACAAGGCAATTTACACAGGAGCCAAATTCATGAGGATATAGAGATCCGAAAATAAGTCATCTTTCATAAATCAGGAACCCCCATAGATGCCAGTTTTGTCTTGACCATATTCCTTTAACATGAGGGCCGATGTTGTAGGGGAGTCGCCTACATACGAACCTTCGAAAAGACGCTTGCCGTCCTTTTCTTCCAGCGTGAGCAGCTCTCGTGCGGCTTTCCTGATCTTAGCCAGAGTGTACTTCACCCTCCACACCTCGCGCTTGTTCCTCAGTCCATACTGACCAATGATCTTCAACTCTTGGTCAAGACGAGCCTTCTCATAGGGACGTCTAGGGGTGACATAGGTTTTGCTGAACACTGACGGTATCCGTCCGTTTACCATTTTCGCTGAAATCAAAAAAATAAATTAGGAAGAGGTTAACGAACTGGTTGGCAAAGGCGAGCTGAACTACAAAAGCAGACATCGGAGTCGACTTCAGTGACTACACACACAAACACATCACCTAGAAATGCGTCGAAATGATACTGCACATAGTATCTTTTATCTTTTGAGTCTATATAATACACTAGGGACAAATCAATACCGAAACGTGGGGAACCACCTTCAATAGTGAAACAACATGCCAACTTGGCTCCGAGTCTAACCTAACTTGGTCACGAACACATGAACTTATCCATACCAATCCTCAGAACTCGTCACAATTGTAGGACACAAGATGCCATTTAATTGCTTTATAAAGAAGAATTTTATTATTTACAGTGTTAATTTGAGGAAATAATAAAACTTACCATATACTTGCCTGCAAACGCAGGCGACCGGCTCACAAACTTTTTAAAATGGCCGTATGAGTTGCCAACTTGCGATGTAGCGACAAAGCTGATTTTTCGTGGCAGCAGAATGTCGCCAATCCAAAAACACTATTGGCGCACTTTTTAAATTTGCTTTATTTTTTCCGGTCAAAAATGCAGGGCAATGACTTCCGCCTACCCAGTTTACCAGAACTAAAGTAAAAGTAGAGTATAGGGCAGTAGAAACAACTGGGTGGGGAGAGAACCTACATACGACTTTTGACCCCAGATTTTGGTGACGATCTCAAAGTACAAATGGTATGTCCAGGTGCCACTAATAACTGTTGGACGTTTTAAAAATTAGTGTATTGCCAGAAAAATTGAACATCAACCGGCAGTGAAGAAAGTTCACCAACCAAGAGCGTGGTTTGGAGTATTCTACTCGTCCAGCTAGACTATAGAGTAAGGTTAACATTACAACTAAATCCGCTCATCCCACCATTGATTCAAAAAATTAACTATTCCACTGACTTCGTCCCTCGTCAATAACCTGAACTTGTCAAAAAAAATTATGAAAAGAACTACCCAACTCAATTTAGTAATCCATTAGAAAGTGAACACAATAATAAAATTAAAAAAGTTAGATAATACAACTTAAATATATAATGTGTCTCCTTCAAATTACATTCTACAATTTTAATGTCTCGAATTATACTCCAGACTCCAGTAGTGAAACAAACTGAAAACATACAAAGAAACCTCACTGCTCCGAAAGGTTAGGGCTTGGCAGTTTCAGACGAATACAAATTTTGAATTTTAACTCCAGTGCTTACTACGTTACCCACTTATAACTAATCTGAAAGTAAAAAATTGTCCCTTGTCTCTTTAGGTTTTGGAAGAGGAAATCCGAACATCTAGCTGTTTGCGAACTAAGACCGGCCGCGCCTGAAGACTGCGCGCCACACACTGCTATTCTAGCTTAAAAATTACGTCTACCACAATACACAGTAACACCCAATTAACTAAATGTTTTTTACGTCCGTATAATAAAAATGCCATGTTTCCTCCAAGACACTAGATAAATTTCACGGTCACTTCGGACCAAGTGAAAAAGTGAAAACAATGCGGCCAGTGGCATCAACGCATCCAAGAGGGGGAATTATCTTCTTATCTAGTGCCTTGGTTTCTCCGTACATGACGTGCATTAAGAAGGAAAAAAGAACCGGCAGAAGTGCATGCGGTAGTAACGGAGGGTTCAGACTTTGTGAATTTAAGCACGCTCGCCACGAATGCGCCGGGCCAGCTGGATATCCTTGGGCATGATGGTGACCCGCTTGGCGTGAATAGCGCACAAGTTAGTATCTTCGAAAAGGCCGACCAGGTAAGCCTCGGACGCCTCCTGCAGGGCACCGATGGCCGCGCTCTGGAATCGGAGATCGGTCTTGAAGTCCTGAGCGATTTCACGCACCAGCCGCTGGAAAGGCAGCTTGCGGATCAGCAACTCGGTACTCTTCTGGTACCTGAAAAAATGAATTTAACTTAGTAAAATTATCAGCACAATACCTACTGATTGGGTGGAATAATAACACTCTGGGTGCATTGGGCGTCACGTGAAACTCAGGGAGACTGCACAAACATTATTATATAACTTCCTATCACGTGTACATGAAGTTCTTGTATTTATCAGAGCAGTCAGACTGTATACTGTACTGAAGAATCAAGCTCATAGGCTTGTTAGAACAAAGTCTTGAGTATTATAACATGCCGAGAACGTCCATGAAAACTTCGAAAACCGCTTCATCAGGTCTGATACTCACCTACGGATTTCTCGGAGGGCGACGGTACCGGGACGGTAACGATGAGGTTTCTTGACTCCTCCGGTGGAAGGGGCGCTCTTACGCGCAGCCTTGGTGGCCAGCTGCTTGCGAGGGGCTTTTCCTCCCGTGGATTTACGGGCCGTCTGCTTTGTACGAGCCATAGTTCAGCTAGAAACAAAACGATGAATTAATACTCGGTTCTAGACCAGTGGCTAAGAATTAAGGCTTATGCCTACCTAAGGACACACTATGGAAAACAATCAGGCATACGCATCACCACGAAATATGCAAAAGTAACCCATACAAGAATGACAACTACGAACTGAAATTAGTTAAAATTCTGTACTGAAGACTCTCCTCAATGTTGAGACGTGGTAATCTCAAGGTTCCAAACCGTCATGTCATGTGTTATTTATTATAGATGGCTGTCCTCTGAGACAGAGCGATATTCAGACACGAAATATCACAAACAAACTTAAAATTAGAAGTAAATTAGGAAGAAATACTTAATAACTACATGAGAACTAATAAGGTACATTTAGGCTTTACACGAAACCGACCACTCAAGGCCACTAATGCCTTGTACAGTAGAACCCAAAGGCGCGAACCGCACAGAACCAAAAACATCAGACATGGCCTTTTCTAAATGTAAAGGCGCGGTCCCATTACAATTCGGGACATGAGTCAACAAGTATTTCGCTTAAATTCCCTTGTGAATGAAGCTGACGCAATTTCTGGACTTCTGATATCTTACTGGGCAGCAACAAATGGTTTCATGCTTTCGCGGGCTTTCTCGGTACTGAGATATAGAACGTTAATTTTACCACACCATTATAATGTTCCTGTTCCTACATCGGTTCAATGTCAACGCGTTGTCTGACGCAACACATCAAGCCCAAACCCGCATGTTCAGTCACCCAAACCTTACCACTTTCATAATGGAAATGTGGGTAGGGGATGTAAACAAAACCCACATTTCCCTTTCACAAAGAGGTTACATGCGGAAACTTTAAGCTACTAAAATTTAGGCTTCAAATTGGTTAACATACTTTAACATATAGTTCAAAAATAATTTTATCAGTTCGGATAATGGGAAAAAAATATTTAGAAAGGAGAGAGACAAGATGGCGGAAGATGCTCTTCCCCCCAGGAATATTGACCTGTTTTCAATCTCAATTTAACAGCTTTTCCAAAGTTCCAAGCCACAAAATTTAGTTTTAATAGGTCAAACATTAAAAAATGCACACATTTTGATTTACTACTTACTTTTCTGAGTGAAATTTGTCTCAAAATTACACAGATCACAGATTCAATGTTAGGACGCTCTCACACACGAACGGCAAACAACGCTCTGACGGCGATTGGTTGAGTTAATAACTTTCAAGCCCTCTGATTGGACAAAATAACGGCTTCTCTCATTGGTCAAAATAACGATGAACGCTATTGGTGGGTTTGAAAACATTGAAAAATTGCGCCTTTTTTCAAACTTTGTTGATCTATTACCGACAAACTTATTATACCGAGCATATCGCTCCTTGAAAACAAAACAGTTATATCTGCAAAAAGGTGATTTCGCAGGAGAGCGTTTCAAAGTTTTTGGAAGTGTTTTTTATTTAATTACGACTTTGGTATGGAATATCTTAAAGATTTTTTTTTACCGAAAAAAAGCTTTTTTCTTTTTCATTTATTCAGTCTGACTAACTAGTCCATGAAAGTCAATATTCATCACCAATTTAATTTTTTAAAAAACTTGTAACGGTTTTACCTTCAAAAAGGCCTCGCGTGGATTGGCCCAAATGCCAATACAACACTTCTACTTTCTGTGCATTGAGGCTTTGAGGGTAGAAAATAATACGGAATTATTCACTGGTATCAATTTTTGTAATACAAAGTAACGGTGAAATAGGAAACCACAGTATAAAATAACAAATAGGCACTTAGAAAATAAGTAAAACGTAAAAAAGAAGTTTAATCGGCTTCTGTTTTCTTATAGATAGATAAACTATTGCCACCCATAACATTGACTCTGTACTCTGTGAGTAGTGAATTATTTTTAACAGAAAAAATAAATAAGTCGAATATAAATTTACTGCTGTCAGTGTTAATCTTATGGGCGGCAAAAAGGTAGGTATCTATATAGGTCCACTCTTCAGGGCTTTGGTTTTTATCTTCGTCATTCAGAATACTCCAGCAGGTGTATTCCCTTTCTCGAACGCCAGAAAACCCACTCAACTAACACCTACAAAAGGTATTGTAAGAAGAACTGTTCTCCATGTATTGCATCATGGCGTCCCTTATCTTCTTACAATAATTTTTGAATGTGTTAGTTGGGTGGGTTTTCTGGCGTTCGAGAAAGGGAATACACCTCCAGATAGCGTTTGTGTTCATATCGGCATTCTCGTATGTTCGCTGCTTTTTTGCTAGTTTTAAAATAAGCTCATCCGTCCGACGTTTTATTTTCTGAAAACAAAAATTATTATCAATATTATTAGTTATCACAATGATCAGCCCTTAATAGCATGCAGCAAAAGTATCACTAAAAACTCAGATTGACAGTCTAAGAGTTGCATCTATCAATACAACATTTTTTTCATGATGGCATGGAGCCGGGAATTGAAAGTTAAAAAGTTGCATCTACCAATATAACACTTATTACAATATACTATGGGAGGTCTCAGGAGCACAGAATTTACGGTAAAGAGTTATATTAGCCTACAAAACAGAGCATCCGATGATACAACAGTTTACTCACCGAAAATTGTGACGTTTCCCTCTGGTTGTTACGAGGCAACTGATCCAACGGCGGATGCAACTGTCTTTTGCTTCAGCCGGCCTAATTTTCGCGCTAAATACAAAGAGTTGCAATGCTACCAAGCGGTAAATATCCGACTTACAGATATAACACTTCTACCAAAAAAAAGAGAAAAAAAAATAAAAATTTTTAGTGTAATAAAAAAAAAATCGATTTTTTGCAGATATAACTGTTTTGTTTTCAAGGAGCGATATATATAAGTTATGTAGGTGTATTTATTTTTATTAATGAATATCCTAAGAAACCCTGGTTCTGTAAATGCAAGAACTTTTAGTCCAGTCGCCGGATGACGTCAAATTAGCATAGGTACCTATGTACTTAGTTTGAGTACCTAGGTAGGTAGGTATGTTTGTTGTAGGTATGATAAAAATTCAGGAAAGTCCACCTTCTGATGAAACAGCACAGGGATCTACCCGCAACTTGCCTATTTTTTTTATAAAATTTTTATATTACCTGCATAAAGAAACTTAGGACTGGAAATCTCCCACCATACTCGGTTAAGACAAAATTTTCTCCGAAAATTAACATGGTAAGTAAACATGGGAGAAAATCTCCAGTTTTCTCTTAAATGGGCATGGTGGCACGTACCCTAGACAGGCACCTCAAGTAGGTTCGAAACCAAGCTCCTAGAAGTAGGAAGGTAACTAAGGTCACTGTGAGTAGCACACAGCAGGTCCAGCCAGAGGAGAGAAAGCTTTTGTACCTACAATAATGTACCTGTAATCTTTCCACCAGTCCACCACCTTTATACTAGGCAGGTAAGTAAGTAGGTACCTAAGTCCATGACAAAACCAAATATTCCTTAATTATTTAATAATTAGAACAATGATCGATTTAAATGACAACGAAAATTACACAAAGCAAGGTATTGGATAATTCTATCTAAATCTAGACCACTATAATCTAAATAATAAGTATAGGTATTTTTCCACCATACTCTTCTATATTTTTTACTGCTTACATTAATAACTTAGATCTATAAAATATAAATGCCGTGAGCAGGCTGACAAAGTAATGATAGTAAAACCGATCTCACTGGTTGCAAAGTTTACCTAACTGATTAGGTAAGTGGCTAGGTAGGTATACTTTTGTTACGTAATGCATTTCCAATGATTTTCTTTCAGCTATTGTCATCAAAGAAGGTTATGTACTACATCTAATTATTTTGTTTTTCAATTTGCGTCTACATTTCCTATAAGCGAATGGCTACAGACGGGTTCTTTTTAATACTAATGGTAGGCACCCAAGATTTTCCATGTTTACAGGCAGCTATATCTAAAGGAATTATCGCTATGTGATGTGATAAATACCCACGCGGAAATGCAAGGATGAAAAATAGTTTTACTTACATTTAAATAAGACTGACTGTGATGTACTCAATTATTTCCACATACGAGAACACATTAATAAAATAATATACCATAATATGGTCCTCACAGTAGCTGAGGTCTTTATACAGTAAGGTGCAACAGGATTGGGAACAGAATAGTCAAACAAAATATCCCGATAGGGTACTATGCTAACGCTTTGGTGCCTACCAGTCTCACTTAGTTGGTTACTCTTTCACTTGACAGCAAACATTTAAAAATGAAGCTATAGGTAATGTCTACGTTTACTCTATTTCCAGCGGATATTACAGCTTGGCATTTAAATGCTACGTAAGATACTTTGAAATGTTCTGATGTTAAAAATTTGTTGATGTTATTATAAAATACGTGTTCTAGACAAACTATACATAATCTATACAATGTTAAAGTAGCAATTTGTAAGCCGAAGTAATGAAGGTTCACTGCGATTGAAATTTTAATTTATAATAATTGCATTACGACTAGTAGAAATACCCTACCCAAAATATCTGTACTCTAAAAGGTTTCGTACATTGCCGCGACTCGAAACCAGACCTACTCCAGTAGTTATGCTGTTAATTTATGTTAGACGGGCCACACTGAATCATACAACAGAAAAATAGATCCAGCGTGATCCTGTCGCAACTATTTTTTCTTTCGCTTCAAAGCAACTCTGGAGTAGAGTTATTAGAAGGTAGGGTACCGACATTCCACACATAAACTAGTGGCTGAAGAAATGCAGGTGAGAAAATTTTTTTCAGGGTAACCAGATGAAGTTGAGACGAATCGAATCAAGCTCATCTTACTTATTCTATCACTTTTAAGAATTTTTGAAAATCTTCACTGTCTTTAAAAGTTGAACTTACAGAAAAATCTTATGGCTGAATATACATTCGCTATTTTTTTATGTTTGGACTTGAAACTTTGTGAGAAAACTATTGGATATTTAAATATTCTGAAATATAATATGTCTTTGTAACGTCATTATTACTCATGAGGTTATATTGTGATTTCACGATCGGTTAATTTTGGACAATTTTTTTGGTGACAAAAATCACTCGATCGTAAAATTACAACATAGCCTCATGAGTACTGACAACGACGTTAAAAAGACATATTATATTTCAGAATATTTAAATATCCAATAGTTTCCTGACAAAGCTTGAAGTCCAAACGTAAAAAAAATAGCGAATATATATTCAGCCTTAATATCGAGTTTTAAAGGGAACTATCAAACAACTGAGAACTGTTTAACTTCCAGCAGCCTCAAATGGAGAAATATCGTCTTCCTGTTCTATAAACTATTTTCAAATGTCACAAGGCAAATTTTTCATTTTTGGTCGAGGAATGATAAAAATGTGATTCCCTTCTCGGTGACTTTCCAACCTCGTAAAGGATAAAATAAGAAAGATATTTTCAGCTCAATTCACCTTAACTCTTCCTACTTTGTCGAACTTACAAAAAAAGAACCTAAAGTAAACAGTCAATGGATTAAAGTGATTTTTTTTAAGGTTACTCTGCAACACACTTTGTAGTTAACTTTTGTTTGCTCTATGACGTCATAAATTCAAAATGCGGGTACTTTTGTGTTGGTACCTATTTAGTCTAAATTCAAAAAATACAATGTTAGCCAAATTACTGTGGTTGGGTTGTAATTAAATTGAAAGGGTCGAAAACTGTAAGGGTAGAAAATGAAGCTTGCAATTTGAGCAATCAATATGTTCCGTTATGATCATCATGATAAATGCTAATAAAAAGATTCCGTTAATTTCAGTGTTTGTAAAAAGTTCAGGGAAAATTCTGGTTACTGTAATGGCAATATGGCAAACATCATATTATTATCATGACTTGATGTCGTTTTTTAATAAAGAGGACACGACAAAAATCAGAATAATCACTCTATAAAATTACGAAAATACAATTCGTTTTGCTTGTATCCTAGTCATCTTAAAATAGTGATTAAAGTAAACATTTATTTGATTTTTTTTTTTTTTTTGCGTAACAAGTATTTTATGATTTTTAATACATGAAAAAGAGAAAATGTGCTTTCAAACGACATGTTTCGTTTAGTCAACGATACAAAATTTGTTATGCCTACTTAATTTTAAATGAAAAATATATTTGGAAATATATTTGGGAACAGACCTTTCAGATAAATTAATAGTGATCATTTGAAAGCACTGAACATTCAATGAGGAAAGTATCATTGCTTCAATGATGCGTTATTAGGGTTAAAATAGTCATTCAACGTTTATCTTACAGAATACCATAGCGTTCCACTGAACCAGACTCATAAGTTCCACGGCATGGCCCGGTTAACCACGTCACTTGTTATTCGTATCTCACATCCTCCGAAATAAAAATATTAAACCAGAAATCAATATGCTTCCCACTGTTCCGTAAAAACAACATAAATTTAAAAGGAGTTGATAAGTTGTTTTAAAGCTTCGATTTTGCTTTCTAAAATAAAATAAGTTGAGTCATTTCTTTTTCCCGGCAAGTATGCGTTCCTATTTATACCCACAACACTCATGCCCGACCTCGTTCAATAGGTATTTCCCCAATGTTTAATTTGGATGCGAATTTCACGAAATGTCAGTGCAGTAGAAGACCTCTCAGTTGAACGGTGTTATGGGTAGGCGCCCTTATGTTTTTCCGATTCCCAAACTCTCCATCAGAAACTTTTTCGACCCAAAACAGAGTAACGGTGTAAGAAATAACAAGTACTGTGAAACTGCCCCCAAGTTATCTGGAAAGCAAAACTGTGTCGAAGACAAAACGGACCATTCTTTTTAAACCCTTGAAGAAAATTAACCAGCCAAATCAGACCACACAACTCCAAATTACATCAGTGAATGAACCGAGTGTATAAAGTATAGGGAGTTGGTATTTAGATGACATGATTTGAGTTTGGTTGGAGAGGAGCCTGGCAGTAGGGACACTCCTTCTGAGTTAACGCGCAGCGGCCGCAGAGCACGAAGTGATTGCAGGTCAGCGTCACACTCCGGGGCTGCTCTTCGCACACCATACAATTCTTTCCAGTTTTGTGGAGAATCGCCTGGAAAACAACTCGCGTTATGCCAGGATACAGCCAAACAGCCCCGACAGGCTTTCAGTACGTCAGAAACTGTTAAAATACACTATACAATGGACACTGTTATTATTATTTCAAAGTGGAAAAACACTCAATACTAAGGGTTTCAACACAAGTTTCCAGGGATACTGTTGTATTTCTTATTTGCCTGATAAAATACTTTTTGACAATAGAAACAAGAACAAGCTGGGAATTTTTTCACTATACCTGCTGTTCAAAAACTGGTGCAAGAGATGACAAACATTTATGTTGAAAAGCATAGAATAATCTAGTCGGTTTACCTCATCAAGCTCCTCTATGTCATTTTGTAGCTGAGTCTGCAGCTCCTTCAGTGTTGCCATACTAAGACTTTTTAGCTCGGAAACTCGGCGCAGTCCATACAAATATGGGCATTTTTGCAGCGATTCCACGTCTTTTTGTAAATTTTTTGCTTGAATTAGTGCCTGTAAAAAATCAGAAAGGAGTAAACAACTTGATCATTGGCTATGTAAACGTAATTTCTTACTTTGCGTAATATTCTGGATTTCGTACCTCGAAAACTAGACGTTTGCCAAATAACGGGACCTATTTCTTTCTCGAAAACATTTGAAGAAAAATAAAGATTCATTCGTTATGATGAATCATAATGGCTAAAAACACAGAACTAAAAGTTACATCAGACAGGGGATTTTAAATATTTTTTTGCAGTTCCATTGAGGTTTCTATTCTCAGTGTAGCTGGATGGATGGCACAACCCCAGCGAGGGGGAAAAATTGGTACCTACAAGCTGTGCTGGCCAAATTGTTAAAAATGTCACTTTTTAACCCAAAGTTAAATTAGAGGTGAAACGAAGTACATACCTCATCTCGTTGCTTTTCTATTATACTGACGGTTCTAACATTCTCAGCTTTTTCCCTTTGGAGGAGGTTCAACTTTTCGTTCATTTCCACCATCATCGACTCCATTAGGGCCATTGAATGTTTGGCCTTCAGCAGTTCATTGTGTAACCTTTGATTCTGCAATATAACAATAAAGTTAAGTAAACATACCTTGTTCTGTTCTAACGATATCTTATTTTTCAGACACAAAGTTTTATTGGATGGAAGTCACAAAAAAATGAGAGAGTGATCTTCTCGGAGAAATTTAAAAAATTGGGCGTAATGATTGGATATGGATGGATGCATACCTCAGCTGACAGGGCCCCGGGGGAGGAGCTCAAGTAGTTGGTTACAAGTGGTGAATGAGACACCGACACGTTCTGTCCAAAGTCATAAATTCCCGTAGTCTGAAAATTCCCCATTTTCGATTGAAGATGTGTTTGCCACTGAGTCTGGTGCTGAAAACAAAACCAAAACGCCGTGACGTCATTGTATCAGTTCGTCGTTTAGTTCAACTGTGCTGCCCTCATCTAGATATCTCAGTTTTTCGAAAGACGAATACTTCTCGAAGCAATGGCTTCCTTTATTACAAGGTGCATGAATCCAAGAGATTGCTAAACCGTTCTCGGGTATTCCCTAGGTATGCTAGAGTAAGTTACGAAGGTATGAAGATATCACATCCCCGGTAAAAGACCTATTTAACACTGAAATCGTGCCCAGGCAGCAATTTCTGAACCGAAACAAAGCTACCAAAAAAAAGCTACAAAGTGGAATTGTTTTCGCAAAACCAAATAAGTAGAGCATGTGAAACGAGCTGGGAGATAGTGAGCAAAGAGTCATGCAATGCTATCAATCGGGCATTTCAGCAGTCGGCAGTCGGGAGTCGGCATTCCTCACCAAAACAATTCCAAATCAACTGTCAGGTATTTAAAACATTACCCCCCCCCAACAGACACTAATTACAGTCTCGCAAGGGTAGACAATAGTTCCATGCAAGTAGACGTATTCACTGTTATTTTCGTTATTCTAGTTCATTGTTCGTCCTGATAACTAGAATAATTGTACGTAATAGGATTTTCAAGAGACAGTTGTTTTGCTACCAAAATTTAAATTGGTCACGTTATGGTGGCAACATGTCTTATCTAAGTGAGAACCTCTTGACTAGTTTTATACAGGCCCAAAAAAAAAAATCTATCCACGAAACAGGTCGAAAAAACCCCGAACTAAGGAAAAGCCAGAAGCAAAAATTCACTCAGCGAACTCAAAAGAGAAATTCGTGAATACGAAAGATGAACAGAAGTTCACAATAATAACAGTTTGACAGGCTATTTGGGGAGACGAGGTAACTATTTTATTTATCAAATCACTCACAAACGCTTCAAAAACAACTTCCCGATCGAGTTTATTCTCAAACGTGGATCTACCTGTCTCTCTTCTATTTCAGCCTAATTTTGAAAACACATTTTTATGGATAGGGCCACCAATTTCTAGTTTTTCTTCGTACCTGATCTAGGTAGGTACCCAAATCCCTAACGGTCACATTCAAGTTTCTATAGAATATTCGATTTTTAAGGTACTGGGGCAATCAGAAGGCAGATCCAAAGTATCCCGCCAACTGACTGCCGCCACTGGTCAGCAACAACACCACACCACCTACCAATTATGTCAGGAATAAAAATGTCAAGAGGACCATCTTGTGAAGTTCTAGATCCCTATATGGTTGACGAGGTGAGTGATGAAAACAAAGCAGTCAATATACAAATACTAAGGACACCTCCCAGTCCACGGCCTGACCTATAGTTCGAACTAATAACCAATTCTGTTAAAATTTAGTATGCAGATACATATCAAGGCGTATTCGCGAAACCGAAGCTAGCTCAAACTGGAGGGCAGTTTTAAGGCCGTTTTAATTATTTATCTGTTTATTATTTTTTTCAAAAAGTGTTTTCAGTTTCTTTCCTCTTCAGTGACTAGCTGACTATCCATTTCAATTTTTAGGTTCGAGAAATCTGCCTCAAGTCACTCAACAGCGTCCTCAATGATAAATACTACAAAGAGGAGAATGTCTCCGAGTGGAATACACAGATTTTGGAAAGTGTCATCGCAGAACTGGCACGAATGAGAAAGCCATACAAATACGTAGTATCGTGTTCACTGCTCCAAAAAACAGGTACGGGGCTTCACGCGGCCACTGCCACACACATGGACCCACAAACGGATGGGGAGCTGACTGTTCCCTGGTCGAATCAGTATATTCATGCGACCCTCCATGTTTTTGCTTTACAAATATAAAGATTTTCAATACAACGTTTTACAGCCGAAATAGGGAAACTACCGCTGGTTCCTCTCATAACCAAAGCAGAACTGGAACTGGCAGTGCTCTGTGACGTCTGTTTATTCTGAAAGCTTCACAGGTGTTTCATTCATCCTAATCTACAAATTTCAGAAGGATAACTGAAGAATAAACCAATCTCCCACTCTTGGTAGCATTCGGACCCCCTTAATACACTGAAATAGCTTTTCAGCTCGGACTTACCGTATCTAGAGGTTCTTGTGGGAATCTAGTGCTGGCAAGGAACGCGATATGGTTTAGCGGTGAAGATGCACTCGGCGAGAAGTTGTTACGTTCAGCTAAGCTACTCCCGGGGATATTCACAGGATCGGAACAACCTAACAAACCAAACCTCCAGTTAGTTGTCATTTTATAAACAAAACCAAAACACCCAAATTATTAACAGAACGATTCAATACATTTCACTCACTTAAACAGCTTTTAACGTATTTTTGCTAACAAAACGCATTTTTAATTACACTCTGAATGTTTTTAAAGTATTTGTCCTTACCATAGATGCATAGGTTGTTCAAAGGTTCTTGGGAGAACCTAGACTACCATCCACGGTATGGACGGTATGCAATATTCCGAATATAATTCAAAACGTTGCGGCCCTCCGTAGTCTTGTGGTCAAACACAGGACTTAATCGGAGGGTCCCGGGTTCGAATCCCGGTACCGCAGATTTTCTGTTGGGAGCATGGATGTCTATAGTGGGTCTCAATAACCATCCGTGGTTAATTGTTGCAATACCATCTTTGATAATGGTAGAAAATCAATAACCAGTGGTGTACTACCTCTACCTTGGGCACCCTGGTCAGTAAGGAGCTGGATGTATAAGATAATCCAATAAAAAAAAAAACGTTTACGACAGACATTTCTTCAAGCGGTTACGCGCCTATCGTATCAGGGAGGTCTCGTTGTTTACCTTTCTTGTGTAACTTAGAGGTCTTGATTGTAATCGGGAGCGCTAACTCACCTGAATTGGCCAAACCAGCAGTAATGGAGCCCGAAAGTACAGGGGAATCTGCTTCTAAGTCTCGGTCGATAGACGCTAAATTCAATGGGTCTTCTAAGCTTATGTCATCCAATGCATTACCTGTGAAAATAAAAGGAAACATTATTTCATGATATCAGAGCTCACTTAAGTTTTTCCAACAAGAAAAGAACCTTTTATGACTACCTTTCAGTGTCAGTTTTTTCTTGGTTTGATAGAGAAAAAGCTAAAGAATAGATGTATTTCTTCGAATCTTTTGTTATTTTCTGACTTTAAAAAGGCACATTGTATTTCAGAAGAAAAGTATAGATACCTACAGCCAACTGTTTCCTTGAAGAGATGCGAGAAAAAGATATAAACAAAAGTCACTACACTTAAAAAGGAAAAGTTACTTACCAACAACAGACTCAACAGTATCAGAATTGTAGTAGGAGCCTAACAGACCATTGGAATGGCCCGATTGGAAATAGACCGGCGTCCTATGATTTTTATCGGAGTGATGATTCAGTAACGAATTGCTATCAATTTTTAACATTTGATGTGGCGGCATCATACTCTGAAAGCAAACAATATCAAGTTAGAAGATACGGGAGAATAAATCAGGTTAGGGCTATTCTAATCAACTTTAGTCAACGGAAGCCGGTTCATAGGGAAAGTTTAACTGTCACCGTCTGTTGGGTGAATTTTTTTTTATTTCCTGCATAATAGAAAAAATATATTTTTGGCTTTGCAACTTCACAGTTGTTACCTACAGTAACTACATACTTACATTACTGAACATATCGTGGTTATTATGGAGATGACTACTAGAGAATATCGATGAATGAACTTTGTTGTGATTGCTAAGCTGTGCGCCTGGGGCTTTGCTTGAGCTGTTGGATCCAATACTACTTACTGACGCCGACTCTGATACTTCTCCGCTTCCATTCTGAAAAGAATTTATGAACACCAAATAAAGCCAAGGGCACAAACTAGATCAAACGATAAAGTTTAGAGGTCTTATTTCAATGAAAAATGAACAGACAACAAAAAAGGTTCTATGCAGGAAATTAGAAACTGAAGTACTGTAACTCTCATTTCTACAATTGAAACTGTACCAACCGATGAGTCACTCTTTAATTCCTCTTTTCTCGCCGGGTCTGGCGGGAGTACGTTTGATAAAATGTCCGCTAGGTTCGTGCCAGTCGATGTCTCCTCCCTGGTACTGCTCATTTCCTCTGAAAATAACGCAAAAACAATTTAATTAAACAAACTGAAATCATGAAGAATACTGAACATGGTGAACTGACGGTAGCAGGAAAATCAGTCTCTCCTGTTAATGGTATGAACTGCACATGCTGAGGATGTATCAGTTTGGCGCTGCAGCCCAAGAAGGACCAGGGCCTCGTGGGATGAAGGTCCCACCTTTCGGGACCCGTACACAAGGGGGTGAACAGTTTCCTTGGTGAGATGTCTGAAAAAACCATTCTGGTGCCACGTCAGTGTTGAACTTACGGTCAATATGTGCGAATGCGCAGAATGCGCCGCGAGGGCAGTAGCCGGCTTGCTGGACGTCATTGCATTTCGTGCTTTTATAAATCTCTGGGTGAAACTGCTGTTCAGTCCTAGTGTGGCAATATCCGCATAGATCTCCCTGCTCACAACCTCCCGGCTCACCCCACTCATCCCCGTGTTTCACATTAGGGCAAGGAGTAGATCTGGGAGAAAAAATGTACAATTAGATCTATTCAATCAAATTAGCTCATTTTATTTTTAATGGCTGCTATGTGCTTAGTGTAAATTATGTGACACTCATAATAAAGTAACGAAACGAATAAAAAAATAACAAGTTCCACTAACAAAAAAAAATTGTCAGAAGTGGGATTCGAACCCACGCCCACAGTGTGGACTGCGACCTGAACGCAGCGCCTTAGACCGCTCGGCCATCCTGACCACTCATCAAACTAGCATTGAAGGGGGCTATTTATACTATCAAGTCTCAGCACACTCGGAGATATTACGTCATATCTTGACTGCAGTCGAAGGGCCAATGACGCTACGTATTATTTACTCTGATAACAGATTGGGTTTTCAGAAGCTGGAAATAACTGCACTCGAACTTTTCCACTATAGTTTATTTTTTTAGCTAATCAAGAATTGTCTAAAGTCCAACCATACGTATCATTGCCCTCTTCACAGTTTTGGTTTAGTTGTAATAATTCTTTTGACCAGGTCGTAGAAATTTTTTTTTTGATACTGCTTGAAAAACTCCGATAGGACACCAAAAAGTTGCCTGATTCAGTGCACCAGATTTTGGACATGGCACATTAAA
The DNA here is from genome assembly GCA_950004255.1 of Mesopsocus fuscifrons. Taxonomy (NCBI): domain Eukaryota; kingdom Metazoa; phylum Arthropoda; class Insecta; order Psocodea; family Mesopsocidae; genus Mesopsocus; species Mesopsocus fuscifrons. The sequence continues at coordinate 9,798,082 of OX465381.1, forward strand.
CGTCGTCTAGCGTTACGTAACCATTGTTTTTGCTGTCTTACCTGTATTTGAATTTCTTGGGATTGCGGCGCTTGTCTCTAGTGTTGTGGTACTGCGGACACGCATAGCCTTGTCTACACAGTCTTGGAGGCCTTTTACACTGCTCAGTCTTGTAGTTAGCCAATACGTACGCACTATCTGCAAGTTTAACAATGATTTTAGTATCGTGATTCGTGGGAAAGTCCTTATGTATAGTGTCCTCTGTCAGCAATTTAAAAGCGCTCGATACCACCAAATTCATCGCCATTTCAAAATTTCCCTTTCTCATGTTTTTAGCGCCCCATGTGTCATAAACTTACTTATTAATAGCTGAGGGTTGGGGGGACAAGCCCAGCAACTAGACCGTTTTTAAGAACTATCCATTGTGCTCAGCTGGCAGCACTACCAAATACCAGCTCCTCAGACATCGAGTAAACGATGGGGGGTCTACAGTTTTAGGTGGGTTCCGAACCACCACAACCTCGATATACATTTCACTTGACAAACTGAACATATCAGAGGTGAATGCTGAGCAGAAAAACTTTTTTGGTAGAATCGGGATCGAACCGGTGTGACCCGGCTCTCACTGCTCCTCAAAAGTCGATCATTTAGTCCACTCGGCTATCGAGGCTGCCATAAACATTACTTACTCTGATAGTGGGTTATGGATGGTGGCGAAAAATGGCGGTGCTATTACCTGGCCTACGCTACAACTTATAGAAGAAGACAATGTATTTTTGTAGTAAGGAACAGTCTCTAGAAGCATACCTTGCCACTTTGGATCTTCATTCATCAAATTCCGTTCCTTGTCTAAGACATTGGGTCCATTGAGGCTAACATTGGCATCTCCGTCTTGATTTTCAATAGCTTGTAGCTCTTTGATGTCATACACAGGAGGCCGCAGATCGTGATTGCCGTGAGCAAATGCACAGTGCGGCCCATTTTTCACGCAGTACCCGCGCGAGTCGGTGTCGTGGACACACATACATGTCTTGTAGTAACGCAGATGGTAACGCCGCTCTGTATCCCCAGCCGTACGGTGCAGAAATGGGCACCTGAAACAAGGTAAATGTTAAGACTACATAACTATTATTTGATGTTAAACGGGTGCTCTGAGAACGGGAACACCCACAGAAGCAATAACGTAAAGTCATCGGGAACAGAGCACTTCTCTGGAAGTTTATGAACACGCTAGACTGAAACTAAGCGGATGATGTTAAGCTCAGTTAATTAATGACATGGGATGACAACAGAGCCCGCCTTATCACCGGAAACATGACCTTGAGCAACTGACACATACAATACAAATGCAAGGGCCCGTTCGCTTCACTTAATTTGCCACAAATTACTTAATTAACCACTGTTGAAGCCCCTAAGCTCTACACTCCTGGTACAGACGGTTTTTTAGAGGTTCCGTTCACAATCGAAATATTTCTGATCAGCTCTATGCGAAATACAAGTAAATCAAGACGGTAGGTCCCTCTAATGCACCTTGAGAGCTGAGTAAAAACTGAACCTATAATGTTCTAATAAGGCTACTACTAATGAAGCTACCAACGCTGAAAATAACCCTATTTCAAGTTTTTTTTCCATCTACTATTGAAACCCACGTCACGGCCTTCGTTGCCATAAGGATTGGAATGACCTTGAGAATGACGTTAGTTGCATTTGAAGTGCATAGTGCATAAATTCATCCATTCAGCATTGAAACACGGGACTCATTTGTACTCTGAAGTTGTAGACACCGAAACATATTACCTAAGTAGGTTACAAAACAGTCAAAACACGTTTCGCGCAACCTTTTGACAGCTAGGTTTCCTATGTAGAGATCCATTTTTGGCGGGGTTTCGGAAGGCAATACTTAGATGACTTATTTTAGGTAATATATACTTCGATCCGTTGGAAATAGACTACAACAATACTTAGTTCTAGTTAAAACTGGCGTTTAAGCGGCACTTTATCTCGTTTTTAAACAAAAATATAAACATTGCAGCGTCCGCCATTTTCTAATCTAAGATTTGGTAATTTTTTGGGACAACTTACTCGTCTCCTTCAGGGCAAAGGCCGGTAGTTTCGTCAAATTTTGTACAATAATTATCTGCACTGTAGTTAAAAGACCCATCTCTCTTCCTAACTGGCCGGCGGCGCCTCTGGTTCATAAAATGCCAATGAAAACATGTATATGGCCGATGCTGTGTGCATTTGTGTTGCAAGAAAAGCGGGCACTGATCCACGCGAAATTCCTTCAAATACCTGCAATACCAATGGCAAAAATTATTATATTTAGGTTCGTAAACAACATTTAAACAATTATTTTGCAGTTTTAAGCACTGTTAAGCTACTTACGAATAGTGATTTGGTTTTTCTGTTTGGGTTGTCAACAAAGGCTTTGACTCCGACGGCATTTTGTGTTGAACTAGTGCGCATCCAACATGGCGCAATCTGTTTACTACGCCTCAAAACAATGGCATTCATTTACATAAAAACGAGATAAAAACGAAATATTCACTCAAAATTTATTCAATTTCGAGAATAATTAATCTTTACAGTATTCTGGTACTTAATGCAACGAAAAAGATGTAAACGTAAACAAGATTCGACATAAAATGTCAACAAAAGTACTCCTATGTTTAGCTTATTTGGTAATGTTTTCGTTTCGGGAAGGCGGTACCGCGCCAAAATTTGAAATTCATAAGCTTCGCTTTGACACTCAAAAATCTACACTAGGGTTGTTACGTTTGAATATAAAGCAGGAGGCAGGAAGTCTGAAAGATTAGTCTGTGACCATTGGCGGCGGAAGGGGGGTGCAATGCACCCCCAAGAGTTGACTGTGCACCCCCCAGAAAGTTTAATAAAAAGTAACTATAAAAAAAGCCTTCATAACAATATGGAAGTAAATTTACCATAAGACAGTAGCAGAAAATATTCAAACCTCTCCCGAAAAAAATCTAAAGGGCACATGCACCCCCCAGGAAAGTGGTCTTCCGCCGCCAATGTCTGTGACCGAAATGTACTCTTAAAAATCAGAGTACCTACTTCCTTTCAAAGACCGACTAGGCAAAAACAATTTCTGTAACATGAAAAAGCCCACCCTTGGTCGACAAATCGACCGACTACCTATGGAGGACGGAACTTTTTATCACGCGTGATAACCGCGTGATAAACATTTGCAATGCTATTTTCCCTATGTTTTCGTGATAACTGGGGGATCACGCGTGATAAAAAGATCCATAACAGGGCTCCAGAGATACGAGTACCTATTGATAGGAGACGACCCATTAGAGAAATTCAATTCAATAATAACTGGGATCTAATGATTTTGCAGGAGGCCACTTACTGGAGTGGCCCCCTGATTCGGACACTTTTCCGATGTAATAATCCCGCTCCTTAGAAGAACTGATTGGTTTTCTATCGCTGTTAATTGAACCACGTGCTCTTCTTTTCACGTATACACCATGGCACGCATGTTGGGTGAACCAATTTGAAGGAAATTAATAAAATCAGGACGTACAATCGCGTTGATTAGAGGAACTTCGTCTTCAAAATAGCTTCTCTGTCGGCATAGTTCAGGAAGGGCAGGAACTGGGTCGTCCTCGCTAGAAATAATAAGAAATTCAAATTAAAAAATATCTCAGCATTCTCAGCAAAGCCGCAACGCACCTACAACGTCTACCCATCCCCAATGTCTTTTGAAGGACTAAGTTAATTTCTAATGAGTTGATTACTTACCTTAAAACTGAAATTGTTTACATTCACTTCCCTAGGTCTTGGTAAAACCATCCTTAAATATTGCACATATTGCGAACTAATAGGTTCAGCAGTGAGGCAGCAGTAGGACAGGAAGATAGGTGCGTCTTTCTTTCTTTCTTTTACGGCGGGTGAGGGAGCCCCGAGGCACCCCTCAACACTTAGACATGAGCCCATTGTGCCACCCCGCTTTTCCTACCTTACTGCAGGAGTCCGGCCATCTGCAAGAAGGCATGAATTTTAACTAGAGGCTGCTGCATAACGTCAGCAGGCTCTAGTGTAGTGGTTTGCGATATAATCTGGTTCTTAGGTCGGTGAGGGCCTCACATTCACAGAGAACGTGGCCGTGAGTTTCCTCCCATTTGCCACACCCCCTACAGGTGGGTAACTCGGCTATACCCATCCTGTGTAAGTGCTTTCTTAAGCTGTGCCCCGTGATGGCCTCAGCTACATGCTTTAGTTGTGTTCTAGAAAGCGCCAGTGCTTCTCCCCTCTGTTTTGTTCCTAGCCTGGCCTTCATAAAAGTCTTGGCGTGTTGTTGACCTTCTGTATCATTCCACCTCTTATTACTGACCTGCTCTAGCCACAAGTCGATGTCAAGCCTCCAGAGGCTCGATGGAGCTCCAACATCGGTCTCCTCATCGGGAGGCGCCATACTCGCTGCCTCCTTGGCTAGCTGGTCAGCTCTTTCATTGCCTGCTATACCTGCGTGGCCAGGCACCCACGAAATGGTTACCTTGTTATTGCCACCGAGCTCGTTTAGGACGCTCTTACAGCTTTCAACGAGAATAGATTTAGTTCGTGGATTTTTGAGAGCCTTTATTGCAGCTTGACTATCAGTGAAGATATTAATAGGTTTACCTTCGTAGTTCCTTGCAATATTGGCTAATGCGCATTGTTTAATGGCAAGCACTTCAGCTTGAAATACTGAGGCGTGCTTACCCAGACTGATACGAATTTCCTCCCTGGGTCTGAGGCCATACACCCCTGATCCGACCCCTTCTGAGGACTTTGAGCCGTCTGTATACCACTCAAGCCCCCTGGTGCTAGGCTTGAACTGACCCCTCTCCGGTATTTCAAACCCAACCTCATCGACTTCTATGAGTTTCTTAGCCATCTCATCAGACTTCACAATGAAGCCGCGCCCATCAGGCAGAAGGCCTTGATACATGGTGTGACTCTTCCCATATTGGATCGGTCTCCATGAGTTGTTTACCTGCAGTCGACGGATGCCCTTCCTGGCTTCCGCCTTTACGTAGGCATCGAGGGGAGGAAGCCCCGTCAATGCCTCCAGGGCAGCAGTAGGGGTGCTACTCATAGCCCCCGTAATGCTGATTTCCTTTGCACCGAGTTCAGGCAGTTCCTGCACGTCGACAGTTCAGTTCTTCTACACCAGACTGTGGCGCCGTAAGTAATGGCTGGCCGTACCACAGTTACATACAGCCAGTGAGCTACAGCGGGCCTAATCCCCCACTTCGCTCCCATCACTCTGCGCACGGCCCAGAGAAGTTTGACTGCTTTAGCGGCAGTGTTTTCGACATGTTTCTGCCACAACAGCTTGCTGTCCAGGGTGACACCAAGATATTTGACATCGTTTTGTAGAGCAAGCTCAACACCAAATAGGCTCACCCTAATTTGGTGCTGCAGATAGGTGCGTACTAGCTAAGCAAATTAGGATGGTAGGTATACTTACGAAAATACTCGAATTCGGAAGTCTGGAAGCTGAACTGTACTTTTTCTGAATTGAGACTTTTCAGAAGTTGGTAGGAAAACATCAAAATTGACAGGAAAATCCATCTCATTATCTTTATAGTCGTCTAGTCTAGGTCCAATGGCTTGCAGCCTCTCTAAAACAGTTTCTTTTGCATCACCCACTTTGTAAAGTATGGGAATAGAAAATTCACTTTGAACTTCGTCCTCACTTTGTTGAGAGTTCACAGTTTTCTTATGTTCTTCCTTAACTTCATAAAGTATGGGAATAGTTAATTCACTTTGAACTTCGTTCTCACTTGGTTCAGTGTTCACAGTTTTCTTATGTTCTTCCTTAACGTCACGATGTTTAATCCCGATTTTATGAATATCTATGTCCTTTTCGTACTTTGTTAGTACGTTTTTCGTTGAGTGCCTCAAAACTTTGTAGCCGAGAACGGAGAGATGGGAGAATACACGGTACTCCTCCATGGACACGCCTGTGTTGTTCAGCAGAAGATGGTAAGCTCGCTGAAGGCTAAGGAGAACCCCATTGAATTTTAACTCCAGTGCACTCTAAAACAGTACAAAGTTCGATTATCCATTAGCTTACTAACTCCACCATTATCACTGCGGTATATAAGATACGATTATGTACTAAGTTGGTTAGCCCCAAAAAGCAGAGAAAGCTGTCACCGGACTGGAATACATTTCTGAGATACACGATACTAAGCAGGAAACATAACCATGGGAGTAGGCAATCACTTGGAAAGAGAAAGGGGGGTGGGACGTATTGATATCGAGTATCAAACCCCTGCTTGATATTGAGGCGCTCGACAGTTGAGCCAACCTTAGTATTCCATTATCGAGGCATCGAGGTTGATGACGGGCATAGTGTCTTCGCCATTCGTCAGCCAACTGAAACCTAACTAGGCCCAGAAAAGTATGCTACCTGGTTAGGTATATATCTACTTACGATGTCAACAAGGTACAAAGCTTCCTCAGGGTATAGGTACTTCTTGCTACCAACAGAGTGCCCGAAAGTCTCCCAGTACGGCCCAATGTTTTCCGTAACTTCAGCCTTGTTTATCTGTGGATTCCAGAAGGCTTTGGACAGCGCACCACTAAATTAAAAAAATACAAAAAGAGATATAGCCTGCAATGTGGCGCTTTGGCAATCTCAGACATTGTAGGTATCCGTCCTATGGTTCATTAATTTTTGTTATCCTCTAGAAATAAATCTCATGAGTGATGAACTGATGATATTCAGTGGCACTGTATTTTGCCAATGCTACAGTGGCAGAACTAAGAAGATGACACCAGGATGAGTTTGTATGCGCAGTAAAAAAGTAAAAAAATTGAACCTACATCATTTTTACCCGTTCCACTGACAACAGCTCCTCTACATTCTTCAGTTTCATTTCCAGCTGGGCAGCGTCAAATTTTAAATTTAGTTGCTCGGATTCTTTTTTACCGAAAGAATAGACACTCGGCACCGGCTTCTTTTTAAATTCCAACAGCTCTTCTGGGCTAAAAATTAAAAAATTAAAGTTTAATTTTTAAAATAATAAACCGGTAGGCACTTACTTTTGTCTGCGATCTCCTTTCTTTAACACTCGGGACGCTGTGCGTGTCCTCTGAGCAAGAAGGGAGGATTTGGTCACAGTCATGCCGGACAGGCTCTCCCCCGGCCGGCGAAGTTTTACCAAACAAACGGGCTCTGATGGGTAGGCCCAGGGTTAGAGAAGATAGATTGCATTCCTCTATGGCCAGCAAGATACATTACCTGAGCATTTTTTTAATTTTGTTGAAAAAATAAACACGGCTTTTTCTTTTTATTTATTTTTAACGTGGCAGGAGGTGCATGCGACTACATGGGACATGCGACAACTATTTGGGAACTTTCGACAGTTGCTGCCACGTTATTAGTCGGTGAGAAAATGGCTGCTGCCGCCGCCGCCGCGCTGCTCGATGAGCTTATGGGCAGAAATAGAAATGCGGCCCCCAATGAAAAGACTCAAGAACTTAACTGGGAAGACCCAGAGGTAACGAAGATTCTTTTGTATGATATTACTTAACGCGTCCGTCTTTGGGGTAGAAGCTGTTTCACAAAGCTTGCAGCCCCGCGAACCCCAGCCACCCCTTGGTGTCGGCGTTCTTTCTTATTTTCTTGTTGACAAGACTGCTTTCCCTGCCAAAGAATAGAGCTTCAGTAAAATAAATGTACATCGGTTAAAATTCATACCAGTTTCCCATAATGTACGCATTTTTCTTCTAACCCGCCATTTGTTTACTTACTTCTTTCTCACCATGACATGGTGTAAGGGCTTTTTCCGTTGTAGTCAACAATTCCATCTTCGGTTACCTTGCGGGTCTGTCCTTCACTCTGATACTGTATACGAATTTGGATGTAATGAGGACGCGCCATAATATGCGGTTTTTTGTTTCAGTACTGTAAATACTACTTGGTTCAATTTTGTCCGCATGACTTGTTCGTCAACACTCGTGCAGATTTGGGAGCTTGCACTAAAATACATGACGATGAAGTAAAGCGGTTGTTTCAAGAATCGACGAGCCATAAGAAAGTACAATACATCGACGAGTTTGTTAGATTCTGTGGTGGTATTCTTAATGAAGTCAACAGAAAAATAGAGAAGGGGAAACAGAGACTGATGCTGATGGCCAATGCGGTTAGCTGTGGTTTTTATACAGATACCTAGTTATAATATCACTAGCGGAAAATTTTGTTTGCCAACTCTGGCTTCTCTATGTTTGGACATTTTGAGATTAGAAGACATAAATGTTACTGAATAAGTAGGTACCATTATTGGTTGATTTGGCCCGGTCATTCAACGTAAAGGTGTGCCCCATCTTGATATGCGCCTGTATAAAAAAAAGCCATAATTATATCAACACTGGCTTTGATTACAGGAGAATGTATCCCTAACACCAGCTCAGACCCAGCGGAATACGGAGCAGATAGCTCTCTTGTCCGATAAAATCAACAAACTTGTAGAAGAAGCAGAAGCTGTTGGTATCCAGGGCAATGTAGAGCAAGCGCAGGGGCTCATGAAACTCTGCGATCAGCTAAAGGAAGAGAGGAACACTTTGCGGAAACAGGTAACAACTATTGCCCTACAGTGCTTCTTTGTCATATATTAACAAAAAAGAAACCTTTGCCAGGAGGATCCTGAACTTTAATTTTTTTCTGTCACTAATGATTGATCTTTCTTTAAGAGAAGTACATGTCATTGTGCTTGACGATGGAAATTATTAAAAATTTCGATTGTGTGTTAAGTAGAAAATCAAAGTCCATAGCAGTTAGCAGGAGCCACGTTAGCCCCAAGCTGATGACCATCTATAAAATCCGTCTGTTAGGTGGAAAACAGTCACTGGACGCAAACAGCGACCCTAGCGGCGGAACAGGAGAAGCAGATGGAGGTGTGCGAAGTGTGCGGGGCTTTCCTTATTGTGGGGGACGCCCAGCAGAGGATTGATGACCATCTTATGGGCAAGCAGCATGTGGGCTATGCCAGGCTCAAGATGGCCGTCGATGAAATGTCCAAGGTAAGTGCTTAAAGCAAAAGGTTAAAAACATAGAAGGGATCGGAGGGACAGAAGAATTTTCACCACTTTCCTAGAAAAGGTGTCGGCCAGATGTTTTTAAAAATTGAAGGTCAGTAGTCTCGTTGTTTTTCACTATTTTACCTGACAGATTGGATTTAAATTCAACCAAGCGGCTGTGGGTTGCTAGGTCTTTCCCTCGAAGTTACGAAATGCTTCGAAAGTTTATATCAGAACAGAACAAAACATTTTACTGTTTTGCTTTCACAGGAACGTGATAAATGGAGAGAATCACGGGAAAAGAAGCGTGATGCTGAACGACGTGAGAGGCAGGGGAGCATGCCAGCTCGAAGAGATCGTGAGAGGGAGAGAGACGGCCGGCGTGAAGAACGAGACAGAAGTGAGAGAGACAGAGATAGAGAGCGAGACCGTCGCGATGATCGTGGCAACGAAAAGGAGAAAGACAAGGAGAGGCATCGAAGGAGTGATGATGATCGGCGGGAACGCGACAGGGACAGAGAGAGGGACCGCGACCGAAGGAGAGACCGAAGTCGAGGTAGTTTTTTTTTGAATGCATGGCTTTCAAATGGTAGGTACGCCCTACTCACCATAAAGAACGTAAATACTAAGACCGCTACACAAGTACACAATGCCTTTTGTTTTTCTTAGGCAACAGCTGGATATGGAGCCCTCCGTGGTCTTGTGGTCAAACACAGGATTCGCAATCGGAGGGTCCCGGGTTAGAATCCTGGTAGCGCAGATTTTCTGTTGGGAGCATGGATGTCTATAGTTGGTTTCAATAGCCATGACATGGTTAATTGGTGCAAATACACCTTTGATAAAGGCTAAATATCAACAACCAGTGGTGTCCAACGTCCAACCTCTACGGTGGGCACACTGGTCAGAATGGAGCTGGATGTATAAGAGAATCATACAATACATAAAAACATCCCGATTTTTTCAGACTCCAAAAATCGGCGTGGTCGAGAAGATGACCGTCATGACAGCAGAAGACGGTCACGTGATGTCTCAGACCGTGATCGTGACCGGGAAGTGGACGGAAAACGAGCAAAGCGGGAGCGATCACTTGAAAAGCTCGTTAACAACTCTCCGAGTGCCCCTAGCGCCACCCCTGAGAATTGAAGCGGCCCGGTTGACGCTGATATCCTAGTAAGAGATGTGACGTAACCAGGTAAGTCCCTGCAGTTTCGATTTTATTGATGTATTTGTTAAACATGGTTGTTTATTCTTTCAGGTGGATTTTGCCAGGTGAGAGTTCTCTGTCTACTTTTTATGAATTTTTTCTCTCAATGCATCTGCGGTGGACTTAGCCCTGAAAATAAAAAAATTAAGAAAAATGTCTGTAATACTCGGAAATTTTTGGAAAGATTCTCTATTCTTGAATATTTGAAATCGTTGACGACGTAGACAACGTTACCAATATCTCTTGCACATTTTTAAATCCATATAGGAACCACGGAGTCTGGTGCTCAGATGGTTTCTTATATTTGAGCAATTTCTCATTGCCCGTCTATGATTTTGAAGATTTTGTGTTAACATTAAAAACCTTGCATTGTGATTGGGTTCGAGATCTTGAGAAGAATGTGGTTCAGTACCTTCTATAGGATGCATTGAGAACTTTTTCTTTACCTTATTCTTACGTTGGTGATTGAAGATCAGATGGAGAAGGAAGAAAATGACTTGTGTGAAATAATTCAAATTTTTATCGTGTTGACTGTTGGTGGTAATTTGGACCCTTGTGTTGCATCATAGGGTTGGTGGTGAGCCCACTCTACCTACCGCATTTTGGCGGCCATTTTGTCCGCCATATTGTCGGCGTGGCTCTCGGCTCTCGTTGATTCAGGTGACCTTTTTAGTACCCGACATTGTTTTATGGAAAATATCGATGTGCCTACCTACTGTTCCACTGTGCTAGGGGGCGAGGTCGTTGCGATAGGAGGGGAATGGTTCGAGAAATTGTCTTTTTTCTGTTACTTTCCTTTCGCAGCACCGTCGCTCTATTCGCGGTAATTAGGAACTTGCCGCAAAGGTAATTGTGGGCACGAAGAACTTTTTCTACGGGAGAAAAAACGGAATTGTCAAATTTGCCAACTATTCAGTGACTCATGTTTTGTGGAAAATTACCGAAATAAGTATTTAGTCTAAAAATAGTTCCTTGATCCAAGACAAACTACGAGTACATGGTTATTTTTTTACTATCATCGAAAAGTTATCACTATCTTATAATCTATCACACAAAGAAACCTTACAGTGGAATTTTGAATGATTGTCCCCCAGTTGTATGTAAAAATGTAGAAGTTGCTTTAATTTGCGAATGCAATTTAGTGTACCTAAGTTCTAACTGTACGGATTTTTCTAAAGCTTGAATTTTAAGGCTTGGTTGTGAATGCTTTCAGATCGGCTCGGAGAAGAGTTCCATTTATTTTGGTGGGATGATATCAATTTTGGCAGGGTGCTGGATGGTCAATCCCCGCACACCTCTGAGCTTTTCGGCAGTTCCATGGATGGTGAAGCCCAGCACACCTCCGGGGGTTTCGATAGTATCACGAATAGAATAAGGTATGTTGTGTCATCTCTGGGTTTTTTATTTCTGTTTCGTTTAGCCTTAATGATTGCTTAATATATTACATCTTATCATTGCGTCTCAACAGTTATTTTCATTATTTGTCAAGAACTTCACCCAGCTTCAGTTTAATTAAGGATACAGCCTGTGCTGCAGTTTTGCACTAACAACGAGAAATCTAACAGTAGAGGCGGCCAACTTGGGGAAACAAATCGGGAAAACGTCCTGTTAAGTAGTAGTTGACCCTGAAAAAAACAGGTACACTCTTAACAACTGCATTAGTCGATAGTAAAATGAGAAAGGTGCACGTTTTATGGGACCCTCGGGCTTCTACGCATTTACCGCAGAATTGATCACAACTTGTGCGCTGTTGTTTGACAGTAAAAGGAGCAAAATATGATTGCTGAGAAAGAGTATAGGTTTCCTCCTTTAATTTTCTTACACAGTCAAAGAGGCATTTAATCAAAACAACAATAATTGTTTTCAACAATCAATAAGTTTAAATTAAATGTCTCAAAATTAAATTACAGTAAACCTAATTTTAACATCATAATCTACAGTTCGACGAAAGTCATGGGGTCCCTTTCTATTGAATAGCAAATGATCGGTGGTCTTGTGCGTCCATTTCAGTTATTATTCCGTGGCAGTAGATACACTAAATTGGTTTTTTTTTTTTTTCGGGAAGCTGTTTTAAAAAAATGTTTTAATCATCCTTGTTTACTGAAGTAGGTATTTACCACGATCATTTGTTAGTACAGTAGCGCAGTTGGAGTTGCATTAGCTATTGTCGACTAATGCAACCCAACCTGACTCCCTAACACTGAGTAATCTCCACTCACTGGCTTCTTTAATCTCACACCTGGCGCTAATAATAAAACAGTAACTTCGAGGAGAACTTTCGCTTTTAGCAGTTTTCGGAAACGCTACTTAGGTGGTAACGCCATTAGAATAGATCTGCTTCGAATGGTTCATTACCATTCTGTGTAAGTGTCAAGATATTAAAATATTTTATGCACACCAGTTCCACCAGTTGTTCTTCTGATGAGTTTGTTTAGCCAGTACTCAGAGTGTTAGGGTCGTGAAGGGACCGTTAGAATGCTACTCGGGATCACCACAGACTGGTACAAGCGACAGCAAAGAAATGAGGGAGAGAGAAGGTCACAGAATCACTCATGGAATGTCCACGGGAAGAGGCGTCTTTGATAATGTTATTGAAGTTCAAATCTTTCTATTACGCTTAGCTTATGGGAATCAAATTGAAACCTATGGGTGGAGATCCACAGTTGGACGAAGGGTTTAACAATGAACTTTATTAGGGAGGTTTGAACTTCAATACTGAGGAAGAAACGGAGCTCTGAAAAACATAATAATATCTAGTCATCTTCGAGCTAAACAAGTATGAAATAGTAGTCCTGGGCATAAGTGAAAAGTCCTGTCGAGAAGGATATATATTGCAGTCTAAAACAGGATAGTGTCACTTTGATGTTTGTAAGGGTGTTACATCCTTATGTCCAAGACTGTGTACTCTAAATTTTCTTGCAAGTATGACTAGGTTAGCCTTTACTGTAAGATGACTATGAGCACCATAACAATGCTGTAGTTAGCTACTCATTTAACAACTTTAAAACACGGTAACACAAATAAGTAGGAGTCAGCCACTGCAACTTAAGAGTGGTGACCATTAGTTGGCGGTGTACTTCTTTCATTTCGTTCAGTATAACCGTTCATAAATGGTTGATCTAGTGATCTCCAGTTAACCTAACGTAACCGCAGTTTTTGTGGATGCTGCTTCTTTCGCGAAAACAAAAGTCTAATTCAATTGAACTGGCAAAAAATGAGGAACCAAAACAGGTATTGCCGTCAAAATTGCTTTGAAAACAACATTTGTCAATGGTCATCTTCACTAGTGTCGTAACACTCCTCTGATGAGGTACCTATCAGTTTTTCCTTGCTGCCACTTTGTTTTATGGGTTCTGATTCTACGTCCACGATTTCTTCCACTATGACAATACAGTCCGTGGGGTTAGAAAACTGGCCTTCTTCTTTCGTCCCTTCTTCTGACACGACGGAATCGCTTCGGAGATTTGTCATATTCGTTGAATTGGAACTAGTACTCGTTGTTTCCATTGACGCACCTAAAAGCTTGCTGTCTTTAATATTCGGCTTTCTTTCCCACGGGCCCGTTTCGTTTCTAATTTTTTCTGGTGTCATTAATGACGTTTCAGCGGTTTCTGTATCTTCAGTACTGCTCTTTTTTAGAAACGGCCTTTCCATCATAGCTATATGAACATCAGACTCGATTAAACTTTCGGTGCTTATGATTTCTTGCCTATCTTGCCTCATGAGTCCGGGCTTTCGAACTTGGAGACATCTTTCTGGCGCTGGGCAGGTCATTTGCCTTTTTATAGCGGCTCGTTCTGGCCTTAGAAACTTGTCCTCCAATGGCTGAGAGGGTCTACTTGTGCTGTCCAGAGACATTTGCCTAAACATAGACTTCTTTCTGTCTATTGGTGGCTTTTTAGAAACCACAGATTGGACTAAAACATCTTCCTCTATCTTCTCCATCGTTTCCGTCGATTTTTGCTGACGGAATGAAGGTCTCCTTTCCGCTAACATTTTTTGAAGTTTGTCTGGGTCTGGGCTTCGGATCCTCTGTTTATCACCTGGGTATGGCGGTGGTATTAGCATCATAGAAGGCGCCAAACATTCAGGAGAAATATCGTCGGAAGTAGTTCTTGTCTCCATACTTAGAGCTTTCCTTAGAATCCTCTTTTCTCTTTCCTTCTCATCTATAACGAGCTCAGTGAGTGACAGCAGCTGCTTTGGGGTCGGCACCACCCCAGTCGATTTGGACATTTCTAGAAAGTCTCCCCGTGGCTTAAGAAGACTTCCTCTTCTACTGTTACCCGCACTTAGCGACGCTCTTCTTCTGCCATCGACACTAGACATTCTTCTTAGACTTTTTCGGCGTTCTAGAAGATTCTCAATTTTCTTCTTGGTTTCTTCGATGGGTTTGCTGGCTACGGTCCGGTCTTGGTCGGTGGTGTAGACACTGGTGTACCCCCCTCCGGTGCTCGCCGTCGTTGGTTTCCACTGAGAGTGGAACGTTTGTCTCCGCAAGATCTTGTTATGGGATTGGTATGAGATGGAAGATCCACGTCGTGTTGGGTCTTCCGTAAACTGCAGGAAGGTATCTGGAAGACGAGTAATATTTTTTTTTTTTTAGTGAGGATCAGGTTCTGAAGTTTCGAAATTATTTCGAATAAAACAAATAAGAACATTAGACTCCCATGTGTCATTTTCGGTATCGGATGAGCTCGCAAAAATATTTTCTTTTTTATCAAAGAAATTAAATTACTGATTTTTTATGAAAAAATATAAATTATACTTCAGAAAAAACTATATCCAACGGTGTCCTTGGAAAGCCGCAAGCAGAGCCAGTCTGGCTCACTTTAAGCTATTGTTTTTCATACCTCTTCCAGCAGATCCACCCGAGTAAGTGAAATTTGCAGGGAGGGAAAGAACTTTTCCCAACGGTCTCTTGATAGGCCGCTCCATCTGCTCTTCCTCGTCCAGTGCTTGCTGAAGGCAGAGTTCGTCTTCAAGATCATCTTGTTCTTGCTGCAGCTCCCGTTCCAGCTCTACTTCCATGTCCAGTTCATCTTCCATCTATGCAACGAGAACAATCGTATTTGAAGGGGAGACTCAGGTATATTGATGTGGAGCATTGGGCCTTCCATACCACGATAAGAAAACCTAGTGTTATAGGTATAGTAGACAAAATTATTTCCCAGTATACCCTGTAAATGATTAAAACAGAACTAGGCACCTAATTCACGGTATGAAACTTGTCTGCTTAGTCATTGAGCTCTATCCAGCCTACAATAACGTCATGCTAAGTTAGTTGATCTAAAAATTGTGTGAGTGGTGAAGTGTGTGTAGCAAGTGAGCAACTCGCCCGTACCAACAGTGCCGTTATTTGTTAGTCGTACAGCTACAGCCATTTATTTACAATAGTGGTTCCCAAATCGTCTTAAGTTCAACCACTTTGTACCCTCCCTTCTTGCCTCAGACAGGTAGGAGGGAACCGCTGTGGTTAGTCGTTGGTAGTAAACTTCCAAATAAAACAGCCACAGCAATTAACCGTCTCAGGTACCCTACCGTGTTGACCGTAGGCTGTTGGCTGCTGGCTGTTGGCTGCTGATTGGGATGGGCTTAGAAAACGTCCTAAAAATAGTTCGAATTGAGGTGACGTGCCAGAGGATAAGTGGCCCAGGGGAAAGTTACTATGAGTATTTGTGTTGTCTTTTGCGATGTTTTTTTACCTCATCGACATGTTATTATCACTCCCAGGGTCTCCCTTATTAAAGAATTGGGCTAAACAAAGTTGACTTTAACAAGTTTGGGAACCACTAAGAAGCCAGAAAGCTCAAAAACACGGTGATGATTTTTGTTCACGAGTCATACCTGCTGCCCTCTGTCTACTGACACGACAACTTGTTGTTTAGCGGGTTTTTTCCGTTTCCGGTTTGTGGGCACTTTGGTATCAGGCGGTTGCCCCCTTGTGGCATTTTTAAGGTTCAGGCGCTTCAGTACGGACTGTATCATGTTTGCAAAAAAAATGTGATTGTGTTGACGTTAGTAATGGAAGAGAAATAGAACAGTAAGAATTTGCTAAAAATAAAGTAAAAACTAAAGAACAAAAACCAGGTGATGAGTAAAACTTAGCCTCGAAAAAATTGTCGAGTCTGGATAGACTTTTTAAGTCTCAAAAAGCGAGAGAAAACCCTGTTTAATTTACTAGACTATTAGTGTTTCACTATATTCTATTGTACTATTATACAATAGTATATTATCTTTTGGATTAGACGCCTATTTATAAGTACATATTTATACACTGCGCAGGTGTTCTGAACAGATATAAATGTCAGCAATTTCACAAAGAATAATTCTTACCTGTTTATGAGATTCTTCCAAATGTTTCATAAGAACAGCCACAACGACGTTGACAAGAACAAACTGGGCCATAAGGACGAAAATGACGAAAAAGATTGGTGCGATAATTGTCGACACACAGCAATTTCGGACACAGTCGGGATTTTTGTCGCAGTCCTCACGCAGAGTATCCTTCATGATTCCGTTCCAGTTGTCGCCAGTTGCAACTCGGAACAAGGTGAGGAAGGCCATCCCGAAGTTTGAGAAGTGGGCGTGCTCCCCCAACCCTTGACAGGGGAGTTCGTCGCTACATTCTGTGAATTAGAGGAACCTAGATATGATAAGGCCGTCCCAGGAGTTATAACTATTAAAAGTAAAATCAAGCAAGAGAGCTAAGCGTGCTTCTTTAATTACTGTACAAAGCCACTGGGGCACACGTCAGTGACCTAGTGGCCCTATCACTGCTCGGGTCTGACAGACGAGAACAACAGATTGCAAGCCCGCAGGTAATTTACATAGAAAGTTTTGATCTAGGGTTGATTAACGAAAGCCGAACAATAGTGCTGTAGAAGAGATAACACTGGCCAAGAAGGGGAGGGGGTTATGTAAGTCTCCAGTGAGATATGGATCTAGGGGAATGTCGGTGAGTGCCATTACCATGACTATGGAGCCACGGACCGTTGAATAACCGCCACTCTGTATTTTCACGGCAAGATCTTTTTGAACGTACGTACCCAGTCTTCCAAACAGCTCCACTCCGAGCGCAGCAAATATGAAAAACAGCAGAAAGAACAATAGCCCGAGGTTGCCGACCTGTGGAAGGGCCTGCATTACAGTGTCCAGTAGAGCTCGGATGCCCTTCGCCATCTTTAAAAGTTTCAGTACTGAAAAAAATTAAGCATGACTGAGACGAGTCCAAAAACAATTTATCTAAAAAGAAGCAACTTTTCTGCTTTCCCACTAATTTCTTCGCCCCCCATCCGTCCTAGTTTTGCCTAGCCCTGAGCCCTTCATCAAATTCGAATCCCACCTTCCTAACTGACAGTCTAGTTCCTCTTCGAAGGACAGTTTTGACTGGTAAAAAATTGCTGTGATTATTCAAAACAGGTGCAAAAAGCAGTAGGTACGTAAAGAAAAATACTTGCACTACTCTAGGAAAAAATTTCACAAGATTCCATTTTCAAAAAATAAACCTGATTTCACTGCGCTATCAAATACTAATAAGAAAATTAGATATTCTGGTAGAATATGTCTCTAATTTAGACACTCACCTCGAGCTATCCTTAGGACTCGCATAACTCGAATAATAGTAGGATTAATAGGAATTATCTTGGTCTGAAGTTCTTCTAAAACTATTCCAACTATTGATAGGAAGACAATTCCAACATCTAACTGGTTCCATCGGTCCTTAAGATACATTTTGAAGCCGAGAGCCAGCAGCTTCATGAAAAGTTCCAAAATAAATACTGCAGTGAAAAAATAGTTGAAAATTTTTAAGGCGTATTCTAAAGCCTGCAACAAAAAATTAACGTTACAAGGTGAGAGAGCGTGGTCACTTGAGTAACGAAAGGTCTGTAAGCACCAAAGATTTTCTAAACTAACTCATCAATCCACGGCTTTACTTACTCGAGGCATTAAATAAAACTCCATAGCCATGGTGACGACGTTGAGGCCAATCACTCCTGCTATGGCAAGATCAAAGTATTTGGATGTCACTACGTTGTGAATCACAAGCCGTAGTTTGCTGTAGTTCGTGTAGTAAGGCGGCTGGTGCATCTCTAAAACAACAATTAGTTAAAAATAACTAAATGTTGGTAAAGTTAAGAAAATTATTATGATTATGATAATATTAGAATTCGTTGGTGCTTGCCATTGTGATCTTTGGTAGATCTAATGAGATTCAAAATTCCTGTAGTAACAACGATATGTCACCGAAAAATTAAACCAGAAGTAATCAACTTAATTAACTTACTTCTCCTTTTCTTTTCCATTTGTTTGGCCCGTTTAGCCAATCTTAACATTCTTTCCTCCTTCTCTTGTTCTTCTCTGCACCGATGAAAGTTCTCCACGACAACTCCAACAAACATGTTTAGAACAAAGAACCCGACCAGCAGGATAAACGAAATAAAGTACAGAAGGCGCCATTCGGAGTAGTTCTTTATCGGCTGCAAACATACCAAAATTTCAGGAGGTGCACACACTCAAATGTCTTTTACTTCTAGCAGTTTCTCTACTCTGAGACAGGTTTGAAATGATATAGATTCGTTGCCTATGCTTGGAGGTAAATCGCTTTGATTTGTCATTAAGAAAATCACCTCCAGATGACGTTATGACGTCATTTCACTACACTGACCTGATCTGTTCGGACTAAAAAAAAAAATAATTCACTGCTCGTGGGTGTGAAAATTTTTCTCAGGCTCTGGTTAAGTAAGATTTTCTATCTAGTTTAAGTAAGTCAATAAGTAAGTAGGTAAGTCAGTAAGTAGTTAAAGGTAGTGAAAATTGCTACAAGGTACGCGACTGTTGGAATCGTCGTTTGGTCGGGACAGTACCTGCATATCCAGGCCGACAGCATCAAGCCCGGTGTACATTATGTTGACCCAGCCATCTCTTGAGGATAGTACAAACAGCGACATGAGCGCTTGGCCCAAATCATCAAAATTATACTTCCGGTTCAGCCACTTGTTCCTTCTGTCCGCCTCGCAGTCAGCACGCGTCTTCACGTGCTCGATGTGCGGCCCATCACAAAAGAAGAAACTTCCTTTGAACAACTGAAACATTCCCACACTCCGATTAAAACAAAAATGGTCGACAAAATATGCCCAGCAGTTTCAGGAAAGAGTAATCTATTTTTCCCTTGTTCTCGCTTATAGTCAATAGAAGGCTAGGCAGTGACACGACTTTCTCTAAGTTACCTGAACACCAAGGATGCCGAAGATGATGAAGAATGTACAGCAGATAAGAACTATGTTCCCGATGGGTCTCAAGGAAGACAGAAGAGTCTGAACCACCAGTTTCAGCCCAGGAGCTCTGTTGATGACCCGCAGAGGCCTCAAGGAACGCAGAAGGCGAAAGACCTACAAATCAAATATCATTATCGTAGGACTTCAGCCTTCCGTTGCTACAGCAGAGAAGATGGTTTCGTAAGAATTGGTACCCACCTATCAGAGCTCGGGTAAGGTAATATTTACCTGATAAAAGTCTTCATCATTTGCAACTGGGTCCTTCCATACCATACCATTGAGCTAAATCGGTAGTGCGTTTCAATATTTTATTCTGCACAGTTTCTTCCCTAAGCCTTTATAATTTCCTACGTTCAACTTACCCGTAAGATGCCGAAAATGCGGGGACTACTCTCCGATAGGAGCGACATCAAGAGGTCAATAATGGAAATAATAACTAAAGATCCATCCATAATATTCCACCCAGACGTAAAGTAAGCTTCTTCTCCATATAGCATTCCTGATGCTATCACCTGAAAAAATCTCATAATATCAATTAACTGAACCTTCACTGTAAAGATTTTTTCCCCCTAAAAACATCAGTACGCTACCTACCTTGACGAACATTTCGAGGGCGAAGACTACAGTGAATACGTAGTTGGCACACAGGAGGAACAATCTCTCTGTGCTGTCGGGTGGAATATTGGGCCTCTCCATAGCCAGTGTGATGCAGTTCAGCCCGATGAAGAGGAGAACAGCATTGTCGAACCACTTTCTCTCCACCACCCACACACATGATTGTCGGAATCTGAGAGAAGATGAAGAGAAAAAACATGGCTCGTTAAGAAACGTAAATGACAGCCTATTAAAAATAAAAATAGTGATCGTGTAGCTAGTTGTTTTTGAATCTTGCGACGGCGTCAAAGGTCCCAAACCCATCAGAATGATGGCCTTCGCTTTTTAGCGTGATTCCAGGTGATTTTATGCATAACTCTAACACTTATATAACAATACAAGTCTCGCACAGGAAATTCGCTACCGACATAAAGTTTGTCATCAGTGACTTACTTATTATTAGGAGCAAAAAGGTAGAGGGAACAATGGTCCCGGTCCAACAGAGCTTTCGGCGGCCGAAAAAAGATGAAAATTTTCTGAACGCTATCGCGAGGGGTGACAGGGAGTGGGGCGAGGTTCTCTTGGGATTCCTCCGTTTCTTGTTGGCACGCCTGCAAAACAAATTAAAATCGGCACAGGTTACTAAGTTTTATAAGGTTTGGACGGTTCTAGTCGCTATCCAGTTCCAAGCTAACAAACATTTACCTGTCCAGCAGGCTCAGTTGGCGGGACGTTAACAGTTTTGACCGGTTGGTCATCCACTTGGACGGAACTAATACCGCTAGTTTTTTGCTTCCCGTTAGGTTTCGGCGAAGTCTCTGTATTGTCTTTTTTACTACAGCTCAAGTTCGACGCGTTGCTTCCTTCAATCCTGCCAATCTGGGCGAAAAAGATCATATTATAGTTATGAAATTGTAAAAATTGGAATAAGAAAACACCACTTCTAAGTTTAAAACTGCGGCGACATTCTGATAAAGCTTAACCAGCAAAAAGCTAAATGGAATCCAGATTACAGTAGGGAAAATACCTACCTGAGTAAGGGGAGTAGTGCTCGATCGCCGCTGGCTCCGGATGGAATTTTGAGGGCTGAGACCATTTAATTTACTCGGATCCTTCTTGACCACACTGGATCCATTTTGCGACTCATTCTTGTTAATTATCCCGGAGCCATTGTGTGCATCATTCTTACTGACGCTCTGAGTGTCATTCCGGATCGTGCTGCTGGGGTGGAGTTTGCCGTTGCAGTGCCCAAGCTCCCTGAAAAAAATACAAATAAATTTCTTTACTGGCAAGGTTCAACGTTCAAATAATCAAATATCAGAATGGACTATTGTAATAAGTTAAAGATATTATATCTATTACAAGGACACAAAAAAAGTGTTCCTCAAAAAGATGCCATGACAAGTACTTACTACCTATTATACAATATAAAAGTCGCCCTTGCGTAGAGGCGAAAAAAATTCTATATTGTGTCTCGACGATAAGTTCTTTAAACTTACGATAAAGTGTGGTTGTTGTTATTGAGAACGACTTGCTGGTCCCCGTCCTCTGCCTCAGACCCGTGACGACTTTTGCGCCTCAAAGAAGATCGGGAGATGCGCCATGAACCCACACGACGGGGTGTCCCGCTGGAAGAAGGTAAGAAATTAAATTATCTTTCTTCACAGCACACAATTCTATAATTGTTGGGTTAAATACCTTCCTTTGCAGCCCAGACTTTGACATTTGACGCATTTTTTGACACTTTTGTGTGATTTTACCTACTGTTGTTAGGAAAACACCACGACTTAGAAATGTTTTCAAGGCTCTATCGAAAGTTCTCGACGGTTGCCTTTAAAAATGTTACGATCAGCCACCAGTCTTTATATGCGACTCTGTTGGCTGCCATGGCACGCAGCTGGGTCAGCGTCTTCCCCCGGCTCGCCGCGACCTGGCTGACCTTCTCCTCCCAAGTCACTCTCGGTCTGCCTATCGGACGCCGTCCCTGCGCTCTCGCCTCCATGTACTGCCTCGGTTTTCTCTGCTGGTCCATTCTTGATACGTGTCCGAACCACGAGAGCTGCCTTTCTTCAATTCGTCTGCTGACTGGGGGTAGGTCCACCTGCTCCCGGATCCGTTCATTCCGAATGCGATCCCTTCTTGTCACTCCCACAATTCGTCTGCAGCATTTCATTTGGGTTGCATTCACATGACTGATCTCATTTTTGTTTGCAGTCCAGCTCTCAGCGCCGTACAGGAGTATTGGTTCTATTACAGCCGTGTACACTCGCTTTTTGGTTCTGGTGGAGATCTCGTTTTTACCGAACAGGCTGCTACTGAGGGCGTAATACGTATTTGTTCCCTTCTTTACCCTTTTCCTTATTTCTTTCTTAAGTTTACCGGATTGGTGGATTGTGGTTCCCAGGTACTCATAAAGCTCCTCCCTCACGCTGCGCTAGTGGCACAAAGAGGGCAGATGAAGAAGAAGAAGACGATCAGCCACCAGAAACATCACCCACAAACAGTAGACATAGGCTTGAATAAGCAATCGACCAAAAATGCGTTCAATGGGGCTATGACGGATTCTTTTAAGAAAGCGATCTGTGCTATTGAAAACAATCCAAATATTGAAGTCGTCATTGTACGAAGTCTGGTCCCCGGGGCTTTCAGCGCCGGTGCTGACTACAACGAACGCTCTTCAATGGACGAGAGCGATTTGAGTGCATCGATGTTCAATCTCAAAATGGCATTTGTGAGATTGGCACGACTTGCACCCCCCGTCATAGCCGCTATAGATGGTATAGCTCTGGGGGCTGGATTGGAATTGGCTTTGGCTTGTGACATCAGAGGGGCCTCAACTTAGGCCAAACTAGGCCTTAATAATGTGAAGATGGGGGCGATCTCTGGGGCCGGGGGAACCCAGAGGTGGAGGCGCCTCATAAATCCCTCACTGGCGAAGGAGCTAATTTCACATGTCGCACAGTGAGTGGAGAAGAGGCTCTAGAGAAGAGGTCTATAAAAAATAGTAGGCCGTGTAGTCAGTGGGCTGAATTGGCCAAACGCGGCTTACTGGAAAGCATTGCAACTTGCAATAGAGATCAGCAAAAATAAGGCAGCGGCAGTGCAGTGCGCCAAATAAGGCCGAGTTCATGCTCCTCGTAAAGTCCTCTTTCACATTCATCGCAGTTGATGTTCAGCGCTTATTTGGCGCACTGCACTGCCGCTGCCTTATTTTTGCTGATCTCTATTGCAAGTTCCAATGCTTTCCAATAAGCCGCGTTTGGTCAATTCTGCCCACTGACTACACGGCCTACTAGACCTCTTCTCTAGAGCCTCTTCTCCACTCACTGTGCGACATGTGAAGATTAGCTCCTTCGCCAGTGAGGGGTTTATGAGGCGCCTCAATCTCTGGGTTCCCCGGCCCCAGGGATCGCCCCCATCTTCACATCATAAAGGCCTAGTTTGGCCGAGGTTGAGGCCCCTCTTATTTCACAAGCCAAAGCCAATTCCAATCCAGCCCCCAGAGCTATACCATCTATAGCAGCTATGACGGGGGGTGCAAGTCGTGCCAATCTCACAAATGCCATTTTGAGATTGAACATCGATGCACTCAAATCGCTCTCGTCCATTGAGGAGCGTTCGTGGTAGTCAGCACCGGCGCTGAAAACCCCGGGGACCAGACTTCGTACAATGACGACTTCAATATTTGGATTGTTTTCAATAGTACAGGATACTTTCTTAAAAGAATCCGTCAAAGCCCCATTAAACGCATTTTTGGTCGATTGCTTATTGAAGCCTATGTCTACTGTTTGTGGGTGATGTTTCTGGTGGCTGATCGTCACATTTTTAAAGGCAACCGTCGAGAACTTTCGATAAAGCCTTGAAAACATTTCTAAGTCGTGGTAGTTTCCTATAACAACAATAGGTAAAGTCACACAAAAGTGTCAAAAAATGCGTTAAATGTAAAAGTCTGGGCTGCAAAGGAAGGTATTTAACCCAACAATTATAGAATTGTGAGCTGTGAAAAAAGATAATTTAATTTCTTACCTTATTTCGGCTTTTTTGGAGGTCCAGAAATTTTTCACCACCACTGTTCCTTGTTGTTTTGTCACAACTGTCGCTATGGCAACCGAACGTTGCCTGAGTTAGTATACAGGTAGTTGGGAACATGTTAGGAACCTTCAGTCTGAGCTTGTACTTATCACCCTACCTCTGTTCTATTCATTACAATGCACCAGTTCATTGGTGAACGTGAACGGCATCGCGCATCCCTAGCTGTGTCGTTCACCAAAAAAAAATAGTGGTGATGAAAAATCTGTGGACCTCCAAAAAAGCCGAAATATGGTAAGAAATTAAATTATCTTTTTTCACAGCAGAGTACCTGAGTTTGTCTTGAGATGATGACAACAAAATGTAAGTACACACCAAAAAAAAAATAACAATATTCCACCATTTAGCGTCACTTACCATCCTCGTCTTCAGTGACTTTGGGGCTTCTAAACTTTCTCTTTTCCCCCTATTTTTGAGCCATTCGTATTTACGAACAGTACTTACCAAGGAGAACTGGAGTCCTTAGTAGCTGTGGGTGCCAAGCTGACACGGCGTCCCAAACTGGATGGCGTGGAGCCAGACAAGTTGTTGATGGTCATTTTCTGGTTCCCTGGAGGTTTCAGGAGACCTGGAATACTGCACTGCGACGACTATAAAAGAAAAACAGTAATGCTAAACCAAAAACTAGCAAATTTTCATTTTTCAAAAAAAATCTCACTTTCATCTTTTACTAAAAGTTACTACAATATGATAGTGTCAATGGTAAGGTTATTACACTAATTAGCTGTTCGAGGAGGATGCACTGTAATGCTGAATAACTGTTCTGCAACAGACGTATACCTATAGAGGTGTCCTATGGTAGGAAGAGGCTGTCTTACCGTAGATCGATCGATAGAGTCAATAGACAAGGAGCTTGAATAGAAGGCCACTGACGGAGTTAGTTTCGAGTTGAATTCTCGGAAGCTCGGATCTACAGTTGTGTTAGGAGAGTCCTGTGGAGTTGCTGCAGTGTGTGTGATCATAGGTGGGGACTGCGGGCCCAGCAGCATTTGTGATTCTGCAAGATAAATAAGGTTTCTGCAGGTCTATTACGGAACTTTTTATCACGCGTGATAAACATTTGCAATGCTATTTTCCCTATGTTCTCGTGATAACTGCGTGATCACCCGTGTTTAAAAGATCCATAATAGGGCTCTTGGAATGGTCCCGGCTCTTACCTTTCGGAGAATACCGAGGGGTTAACCACTCGTTGGGAATCATTGGAAATCTTTATGAAATCTCAGGGAATCTTGGAATTTTTTTGGAGTGGTTACCCCTTCGGGGTTCATCTTTCTGTGAATATCGTTTGGAATCTTTGGAAATCTTTATGGAATCTCAGTGGAATCTCAAGGAATATCTGGAGTGGTTACCCCCTCGGAGAATACTATCGTTTTTTAGTCCCAATTTCGTAGAAAGGGCTGTTTTATCGTGAAAGCAGTACTTTTAGGTTGGAAAATTCATAACTCGGTTGGTAAGTATGAACGGAAACATAGTCTTATACCTTTCTGTACGTTATTGCACTTGAGCTCAGGCTTATTCAAGTTTTGCTTCACGTTCCACACAGCATCTTTGGAAGCGACATCGTTCATCTTTGCTTTTCGGTACCTGCACAAAATCAAAATTAAATAAATGCGAACTGCTGACAAAGAAGGACTAGTTTCCAATTTGAAGGTACTATCACACTGAGAGGATCGCTCTCTTGTTCCCTCCACAACATAACACAGTTCACAGTCAAACGAATGCCCCCCACCCGCGCATACTATATCAGTATATCATTATCAGTATCTATTCAGCTGCTTATAAACTTTTATACGCAAGTATAAATTCCAGGTACAGAGAGCACTGAGCACTGCTGCTATGCAGTCTGGACGTAAACACAAGTTACATAGATATGTGTAGGTACAAACGAGATCTTGATGTACAAACTTCACTTGAACAGGAAACAACTTCTTAAGTTGGCGATCTATCTGCATAAATACAGATGTATTTATAAACGTGTACCTCGCTGAATGGATGTCTTCGGCACTTCTCCACTTTCCAGCACCATCTCTCTGCAGGCTCATTTCGGACCCCTCAGAGCAACTGCTGCCTTTGGTGGCTTCTTCAAAAAGTGCAGCAGCGATTTCAGCCGCTTTCTCCCTCTGTTTCTCCAGTTCTCGAGCTTCGCGCTCTCGCCTTTCATTGCGCTATAAATATTTCCATTGTGGAAGGGGAAAAAGCATAGAAAGTAAAGTCTAAAGCTCAGCACGGGGTTTCAGAATAAAAATAACGGTTACATTAGAATGATCTCACATCTTCCCACTTTAAGGTTTGAAGAGCTGCAAATGTGAATAGAAATCTATAATTTTTAGTAAAGCAGTGAAAAAAGCACAGGTGCATGAACAGGCACAATATTTTTGTTCTGTAAATCTAGGCAGGTCATGACTCTGAATAAATAAATAATAAGACCCAGTCACAAAATCACAATAATTATCGAGTGGAATTTGTCATATACCTATTATGTATCGACCAAAGAAGTAAGCAAATAAGTTCAGCAGTCCTTGGTCAACTTGTATAATAGATCTATGGGATTTAGTCCAGAGATTGAAGTTTGATAATATTCAACGATGTTGTTTTACAGGCTATTAAAGTTTTTAATACAAAATAAAACTTTTGTGGACACCCTGTAAGACCACCTCGTGTATAGACACACAAAAGGAAAAACAGAGGAATGCCAGAGGTACTCGTTACCGATACTGAATGACTCTGGTACGATCACGGCCATTATGTTTTTCTTAATTAAGGCTGAATATACATTCGCTATTTTTTTTACGTTCGGACTTTGTGAGAAAACTATTGGATATTTAAATATTCTGAAATATAATATGTCTTTTTAACGTCATTATTCATGAGGCCATGTTGTGGATTTCACGATCGGTTAATTTTGGACTATTTTTTTGGTGACAAAAATCACTCGATCGTAAAATCATAGTCTCATGAGTAATGACGTTAAAAAGACATGTTATATTTCAGAATATTTAAATATCCAATAGTTTTCTCACAAAGTTTGAAGTCCGAACGTAAAAAAATAGCGAATGTATAGAAGATACTAGATACTCGGTATTTCTGTTGCCTTTGTTTATCAGCTTTTCAATGTTCTCAGTATTGAGGAACATTTTTGGTACAAAGCTGACAAAAACACAGAGTACCTACCTAAGGTAGGCTTGGACCTACTAGAGTCATTCAGGATCCAAAGTACTGGTGATAGAAATTCTCACAAAAGTGCTTCGAACACTCCAATTTTTTCCAAAGAACACATCAAATGTTCTTACCTCAGAGCTAAATCCTTCCACCAATATGGCTACTAGTAGGTTGAATAGTACATAGTTGCCAAAGGTCATGAGGGCAACAAAGTACAGTGCAGCCCAATGGCTAGTCTTCTCCATACCATTGAACAAAACCACGTTCCAGTCTTCTTGAGTCAAAATCTAAAAATAATCATAGTAAAAAGGTTTATTCAAAATAAAAATCACCAATTCGGCAGGTTGTCAGTAAAATCAAATAAAAGGAGTAGGTAGTTCTACTCAAATACTCTCCAAATTGGCCGGTACAGGCACATAGGTACAAGGAGTTGTGCATAAATGTGAAGACCATCAATTTTTTGTAAAGTTCATGTTCTCTATTGTTACATTCTCTAACTGCACCCTAAATTAATTGACTAATACCAAAAGATGCGACCCCATTTGAGCTGAATCACAGGCCGAACTTGGTACAACAGATTTCACCTATATTTCTTTACCTCGGAGACAAATTTATTTAATACCTACCCCAAGGCGAAATATTTGTTGACTGAGGTTCGGCTTAAATGGGGGGGACACCCGAACACTACACAAAATTAGATTCTGCGCATTGATCGAATACTGCATTTGCATGCAGTTTGCAAGGTTAAAGCTCCAGGTATCGCCTAAATTTCAGGCTTCTTACATTCGTGCCAACAATATTTCTTCATAGATAGGTATGTTAGAAGACGTATTGACAAGATTTACACAACATCACATGAAGCATTTAGAACACTATGTACATAGGCTGAAGGCTTGCCAACATCTCAATACGCACTAATGCGCTGAAAGTACGGCTGTTTTAAGCTGCCAGTCCACTGGTCGGACGGAACCGAACGACCCGACGGAATCGAAACTTCTTAATCATCGGAAGCGTCGGAAGCGGCCGCGGCGGCCGGAGAATAGTGGGATTTCCGACGGTTCCGTCCGACCAGTGGACGGGCAGCTTTCTAGACACGCTATAAGCCTGGCTGTAAAACTCCGTAGTATTCAGCGCCTACGCACACCCAGAATGAAAGTTTGGCTAACCTGGAAGACGGTGACTGTCGCCCAAAGGAAGTTATTGAAGTGCTTACGGTCGCAGACACAGTCGGGCATCTTGCTGCTGATTTCGGCACAGGTACACTCCCTCGAACCGTCAGCTAACATGCAAAACTTACCCCCAAACAGATACATCCCTAACACGCTGCAACAGACAACCACCACCCCAAGGGTTACACGCCAAAACTGTCGATACAAGCGCAACTGACTCGTTTTCAGCTCAAAATCATTCTTCTCCAGTTTATAAGCCTTGTCTATACTTAAATTTGGATATTTTTAGTTTCATTTAGTGCGGATACAGGGGGGCAATTCCCAAAAAAATTAAGCGACGTTGTAAGGAATTTTAAGTGCTTAGATGAGATGTGAAAGTTGTGAAAAAAAAATCCACTGCTTGCTTTGGTACTGTAGGTCAGTTGTATGCTGTAACAATAGGAAATGCCATTTTTTTATCTTAGAAGTTTCTCAGTTATAAATAAAACGAGTCAGCGTTTATCATGCATTTTAGAAACAATAAGCAATGTACAGAACTTTTAACGGTATTTAAGATCAAGTCACTACACTTTCAATGCTTCTAAAATCGTCTTCATTTGTGTTTTTTTTTCCATTTCGTTTTCGTCATTTTCATGGAAATTCTCCGTAAAATCGAACTGCATCTTTTATGAAATGGGTCAGCAGTTGAAAGTGAGTGATTACTGATGCTGACGTCACGAAGCTAAAAATGCTGAAACAATCACATACATTGTTGTTAAGGTTGAAGCAAGGTTTTCTAATCTATCTAGTACCTAGTACCAAATCTGTACAGGAACTCAACCAATCCCTTCAAAAACCACTTGTTAGGGGTCTAGTTAAATGATGACAATAAATAGCTTCGAAAGCACTGCTGAGAGTAAGCATCGAAGATAGTTAGGTAGCATGAAAGCACTTTCTCCGCTGCAAACAACCTTCAGGTAGGATTAAAATAAACTAATGAATTCAGGTAGGTATCATAACAAACTCCATTTCAGTATTAATTAAAATGAATTTAGTTACTGGTGAAGGGTATGGGATATCGCTGATTAAGATGGTGGGTCTACGTTAAATTAAAAAAATCAATAACTCCTCCAAATCAAAATTTTAAATGTTATATACACGCAGGGCCAACAGAAATTGGGAATCATTTTTAACCAATTGGAAAACAAGGTACGAAGTCAACCAATATTTTTTTTCTCATACGGGGGAGTAACCTATTTCAACTACATTGGTCAGGAAGTACGGCTTCATCTAGTCTTACTCTGTAAGGCCAAAGGCCAGTTTTCGAAAATACCACCCGTCGCTCTCCAGATGAGTTCCGATTTCAAACTTTGTGTGAAAACTATTGGATATTTAAATATTCTGAAACATAATACCTATGTCTTTTTAACGTCATTACTCATGAGGCTATGTTGTGATTTCATGATCGGTTAATTTTGGACAATTTTTTTTTGTGACAAAAATCACTCGATCGTAAAATCACAGCATAGCCTCATGACGTTAAAAAGACATATTATATTTCAGAATATTAAATATCCCATAGTTTTCTCACAAAGTTTGAAATCGGAACGTAAAAAAATTGCGAATGTATGATGGCTTAAGCACAAAATGTTTAGCATGCACCAGGAATTTTTTTTGACACCAGCTTAGTTAGAAGCAAATGGCAAAATGTTGACTAGAACTACAAAGCAAGCCTTGTGGAATCATTAAACTCAGTGACAGGAGTGGCAGAAAAAGAACTCAGTTTCCCCGTTATGGTTATATGGTGCGGTAGACTCAATGCTAAAAGAAAGTAGCGAGAAAAGGCCAAGGCGTCAAACTCAGAGTAAGATAGATTCATGCTACTACTTTTTAAGTATCAACTACCTTTTGTAAAAAAATAGCTCATTCAAAGAGCAAGGTTTCTACTATGGAAGAAATCAGTGAGTAACTAAGGAGTGAGAAATGCCGTTTTACTACCATGCAAACCGAACTCTGAACTCGAATTCAAACCGAACATGGAAATAATAAGCTGACAAAATTGCTTAATGGAAAGCAGCTAAACAATTCATGCCAAGTTTCCGGATCAAAAATGCCAATTGAGGAAGCTTTCGCATTGAAAAACACAATACCTCCATGTAGCATGCCCATGGACTGAAACTTTGAATGCTTTTATCAAAACGTTTTCATTATGAAAATGAACAGGCAAAAAATTTTGAACATCCCCTGTATTCTTTGGTCTTTCATTGTTAAAATAGCTAGGTCAAAATAAAAAATAAAAAATATGTTTTTTAGCCCAAAATTCTCCAAAGAAAGATAAATTTCATGTTCTGAAGAGTAAGAAATCACATTTTGAAACATCATCCTAGATAAGGTTTCATATTCATTTATCAATTGAAGGATTTTCGGTGAGTTTTTACGTCGATGAAATCAAAGCCGCATTCAACGAAAAATTTCCGAGAAGTTTGGGGTAAAACGAGTGTTCTGATCTGCTTTCATTTTCTCTATCTTAAAACAGGTAACGAGAATGTTCTCTAATTTTCAAACCAAATTTTAGAACATGAAAAATCATGCATGATGAAATACGTTACCTTCGTGACTCCTTGTCAGTAAAAATAACTACCTACTCATCTTTTTCAATGCACATAGGTAATAATGCGGGACATTTTGAGGGTACACTAAACAGTTCACACAGCAACAGACAGATAAAGTGTCCAAAGAGAAATTCCCGACATGTATAGGTAGGTATAGTTAGGTTTTATAACAGAGTGTGCACAAATCGCAAACAAGGAAAAACACTGAAATGTGAATGGTAACAAAACGAGCAAAAAATTCAAAGGGATTCCAATTTAAGTTCAACTTTTTTTTGTCATGAATAAGGTTTCAAAATTTTAATCTTCTGAGCATCAGCTTAATAAATTGGGCTCTCTTGGCCCAAAGCTCATATAGTGACTTACAGAACTTGTAGGTACGTATGTATATCAGGTTGTCACCTGCAGGTATGAGATCTTTAATTTTTTTAAGTCAACTCAGTTATATGTAATTGAACTTCAGCAGGTAAAAGGCACGAAGGTATGCGGTTTCGAAAACTTACAGGGGCATGAGCTGATCGTTTCTTGTGTCATTGAGAAAACCCTACTGATTAAAAAAATTGAACTTAAATAAGGATTACGAATGAAAAGGGTGAAGTGTACCTGAAAAACTGTGACAAGGGCCCATAACAGGGAATCAAAGTTCTTTCGGTCAAATTCCTTTTTACCATCAGGCGTCTCGTAGTAGAATTTGCAACCAAAGATATTCATTCCAAGAATACTATAATGAACAAGAAAACAAACAAATTAAAGAAATATTTATAAAAAATATGCGCTATGATGAAACTGAATGTTCCAGGGATTTTTTTTTTTTTTTTTTTTTAGCTATAGGTATCGTTTAACTGACAGATAGTTAAAGAGTAGGTAACTAAATTAATGTTAGGTAATTATTTGGAATCGTTTATCCATCTTAAGGCGAAAATTCAATAAGTAGATGATAACAAAAAAAAGGTTTCCTGAAATTCTTGGGAAATACTGGCAAGTTATTTGTAATGAAATACTGTCACTTTGACAGTTCCATCATCCTCCACGGGTTACGATTTTTCACACGAGGGGTATTTTTCATCAATAATTAAAAACTGGGCAACCTTACTGGTCATAAAAAATCGAGGCTTACAAAAACTCGCAGGAGGAATCAACTGACATTTCGCAACACCAGATAAATCCTTATAGGATGAATCCATGTTACAATGGTTTCTTACTTCTCAGAACAATGAATCACCAAATTACCCCTTAAGAATTTTAGTGTTTTTGTTTTTTTTTGTATTTTCTTACTGAGGAAATAATTGGGTAAATGTTTACCACAAGTCTTCAGTCTTGACACTTCTCCTCAAAAAGGCTAGCCATGCACATAGGATTAAAAAAGAACGCGCCTGTAAGCTGAAGACTTCTTGGGACCTGACTTTAATTCATTGCCTCAAAAGAACTTGGCTCAGGTACCTACCATATAACGGATGAAATCATTCCCATTTTCATTTCAACCCAGAAACATTCAGAACCTTTTTTGAATTGTTTTGAATGTGTTAAAGAAATAATTTGTAAATATGAAGGGAGTTGTAAATGTTGCTTTATGCAATGATGAAGCAGTGAATGTGACATTTCCTGAACGCTCCCAGTACGCTCTGTAAGCCAAAAAAATGAAGAAAAAAAAACACAAGGAATTTAAGTTAATAATGGCAATACAGAAACGCATAGCAAGCCACGTGAGAATCAAAATTGCTGAAAAGCGAAATCAACATGACCGGTTCCTCTAAAATAAAATATATTGTATTTTATTACTCCGGTAAATTTTATTTTTCCTTTATTTGTTCATGCTATTTCTCGAATAAAAATCCTGTGCGTTTATCTAAATATTTTTTTGTTGGGTGCGTTGAAATAATTTGTAGCAAAGTCGGGGGTTAAAGTGAACGTGCCAAAGTTGTAATATTAGGCAACAGGCTGTAAAAGTGAAATGTGATAAACTCCAAATACTGAACAGTTATGATAAGAAAATCCCACTGAACAACGGAAATGTGAAAACAGAACGAGGATTCATAGTTTCAAGAAATTTGCCTATCGTCACCCCTGTCACGAAAAATAAAAACAATTTTGCATTAAAAATTAGGGATAATTGTACGCTGCACTGCAAGAAGAATAATTAATACCTAGTGGCTTAGTATTGTAGGTATAAGTATGATTGTCTTATGTTCCAGTGGTGGGCTGTGTAGATCTGTGTGGAACATATACAAGAAGTAAATCGATAAGTCAACCAGGGTTTCCAAACTAGGTTAAATACGACCAAGTTCGATCAAGAGAAAAAGAAAATTTTAAAAAGCTGTTATAAAAGAAAATTATCTGAGGGTCCCTGGAGCCTGCAGTCAGTCTTTTCTATTTTAGGCAGTAAGGTGATAAATAGTTTTGTTCGAACTTGGCGATTGCACCCAAAAACATTAGAAACCAACAAACAACTCAGCAAGGAACTTAGTTTAAAAAGTGGCGGGAAAAATATTTTTTCAGCACTTACCTAAAGATGAAAATAAATAAGATGAGAAGAGAAAAGAAGACGGCCACATTGTCCATCGTCCTCAGCATGACAAAGAGTTGTCTGCGAAGGTTCGGCATGAACCTGACCAATTTGAGAATCCGCAGGAGGCGGAAAGTGCGAAGAACACTTAGCCCGGACCCGCCAGTGCGATCTGTCCCTTCCGGACTGAGGAATGTCTGACATAGCTCCACAACACTGCGAAAAGGGACACCACAACAGCCTTTAAAGCGTACATTTCAATTAAACTACATCATTGAAAAGAAGCCCCTGCAGAAACGACAAGAAGAACATTTTCCACTTTCATTTTTGGGGAGCAGATTTGAGCACTAGTGAACAGTCACAAAGTACATTTGCCTATAAGGAAAGGGAGGCGAAATAAATAAACTGACGCGTACATCTCATTTGCCATTTTTTTCCCAATGAGAAGTATACTCTGAGGAAGTTAGAAAGTAGGAAGAAACTATACATAGAACTACAAGGTACTCTTGTACTTCCTGCTTAAAGACGAAACAGCAGGGAGACACAGTAAAACTACTGAGGAATATGCGAAGTTACCTTAATATCACAATAACGCCATCAAAGACGTTGAATCCATTACTAATGTATCCAAATGGACCCTCTGCAACTATCTTCAGAATCATTTCCACAGCAAAAATTGCGGAAAATACTATATTGCTTATTTCGACGATTGTGGTCAGAGTGGGCGGCTGAAAGAAAAATTGAGAAATTATTATTCCTCTGGCGGTATTCCTACGGCACGGGACTACGGGTGGCAAAAAAAATGCTTAGAAAAAAGATGACAGAGATGTATTCCGGTTAATTTTATGGTAGATCTGGCTTAGTGAAGCGCTACATGACTCTGAACCACAGGATAACTTATTCAGTTGTTTACCTGGTTATGATATTCGATGCCCATGCTAAGCGTGTTGAACAGGATGGCGAGTAGAATACCCTGCTGGAAGTATTTGTGCTCGACCAATGCCTTGATGAACAATCTCAACCCCCGACAGAGCCACATCACGGATCCTCCGATTGCGTTCAGTACTCTTTTCAGCAAACCCCGCTCTGGCTTCTCCATCAATCCGTCTTTTGATACTGGAAAAATAAGGAACAGTTTGATGGAGGGGACTTCAATTTTTGAACCGAGAAAGAAAAGTATAGGATCCTCAGCCGTTAGAGCAAACATTTGCCATAAGTAGAATGAGGTGGTGACACATAAATAGCATCAGTCGTCACTGATTCGTTCAATCTTCTTTGAATCTACAGGGTGGTATTCTTACCTGGGGCAGAGGCGGCGCAACCAGGGCAGGGCGGAGGAATCTCTCCGCAACAGCTACAGGAGTCTATATCCCAACGGTCCCCCCGCTCAATCACGCCTTTGCTCAGCGAAGAAAACAAAGACTCGAGGGCAGTTTGACCGGTGGGGAGAGCAGCCGACAGGGCGCCACTGAACGCCAGCAGCTCTTGGCAAGTCATCGCTGCCGCACTCACTTCAGGCACGACCGTATCGAGTCCAGCCTGGAATTATCAAATTAACAGTGACTTTTGAAAACAATTATAGTTATAGTTGTCATTTTCGTTTTTTGTACTCTGATATTTCTTCACCTGAATATCTTCTCTGGGTGATATCCAAACGTCTCCCTCTCCAGTCTGAGTCATCTTCTCACTGCTGCAGACATTCCGTTGTTCGCTTCCCAACGTAACCATGGTAACCTCGTCACTGAACATGACGCTACTTCTTCGACGATGCCCATTGGACGTAGGTGGGCTCAGTAACATCGGCGCTGATTGGCTCTCCTGTTGTAATAAATTCCATTATTATCCAGAAGAGATTCCTATCTCTTTTCTCTTACCTCTACCTCAAACACTGTATTTGTAACTGGTGACCAGTGAATAAGCAAAAAAAAAGTCAAATAGTCACTCCTCGCCGAGAGCAGAGACTGAGAGGGATTACAGACACATTTAGGGGTAAAGGTGCAAAGAGACGAAAAAACTAATGGATTTTTTTTTTCGATTCCATGACTTCCTTTCATGACTATCATTTCACCGCTGCTGAGAAAGAATGTGGATGATGATGCTTACCTCGATAGGACTTTCTCCCCAGTTGGTTCCAACAGGAGGGTTAACCCTTAAAAGTCCTCCAGTAGGAGTGGTAGCTGTACTTCCACTTACTCTCCTGCTTCGAGGGCTACAAAACATGTAAAATTTAAATTTCTTTCACATCGCACCTGGTTTAGAGCCAAAATTTGGTTTAAATTAGGATGCTAAAACGAAAAAAATTTGGATTGCACTGTGTTTGAGCTCTTAACCCAGTAGTGTGGAATACAACCACGAAGGGCAAGAAGCGGCACTACAAAACTTCTTGCTGACAATTTTTCAAGCAAACTTTTATTATATTTTCCGTGTTCTGGAAAGAGTTAGGTAAGCTGAATCAGTAAGCATAAAATAGTCATTCTTAACTTCATTGCCTAAGGAAAGCCTTCAATTTCTTGATTAAAAGCAAAGGTCTGCTTCACCTGCACTGTAGATCGAGGTCCGAAACTTCGGGACTGGCCCTAGGGGGGCTCGGAGGTCCCTCAGGAGGTCTGGCGGGGGGCACGTGGTGCC
This sequence comes from Mesopsocus fuscifrons, assembly GCA_950004255.1. Taxonomy (NCBI): domain Eukaryota; kingdom Metazoa; phylum Arthropoda; class Insecta; order Psocodea; family Mesopsocidae; genus Mesopsocus; species Mesopsocus fuscifrons. Next base: position 9,834,312 of record OX465381.1, read on the forward strand.
TCGAGCAGTGATGGTGCTTGCATGAGTGGTGGCTGTGAGGGCACGCACCCCTGTAGATGTGCTGATGGTGATGATGGTAGTGCTGATGATGGTGGTAATGGTGATGATGGTGAAAATGGTGATAGTTGGGTGGTCCTGAAACAAATTTAAAAAAATAATTTTTTTGTTTACGATTTTTATAGTCGTCTTTTACTCTTCTTAAATTCACTGAGATCACTTACCGGCACAGTTTCCGAAGTTCTGGCCATAGTCTCAGGTTATCTATTCATTTTTTTTCAACCTGAAGGTATTTGGAAGAAGCATTATTTACCTGGTCCTTCATGAGCACCTCCACAGTGCTGCATACTGAACACTGGGGGCACCGAGGTGTTCGGGTTCACACTTTGGTTTGAAATCAGCTTATTTTCCATTTCCCTTTGCCGCTTATAGCGGAACAGTCTGTACTTCTTCAGCAGTCTTCTTTTAGATCTTCGCCATAGATGTGCAACGTACCTAAAAACAATAGGTACATTCAAGAATGAACCAGGCTGGTTTTATACTACCTGGCTATTAAAATTCATGCACCCAGAAGAAAAGTACCCATACGCTTCAGCGTTTTGAAGGAATGTGACATTACAGTATCCCAGTTAGTTTAGTTGGTGAAGGACTTATGTCCAGGAAATATGGGGAAAATACAAAATAGACCGTAAGAGCGCTGGGTTCAGTCGGAAAATATTGGCGCAAAGGAGCTTCCACTCCTATCGCAGTTCAAACGAACGCTTTGTTCACCATTATGACCCAAGCTGAGCTAATGGTGATTTACCTTCTCTGGGGAAGCACTTTAAGAAGAGCCTTATAGTGAATACAGATAATTCTAAGTATATTTCATATTGGTACACGAATAACAAGGCGCAGGCGGTTCGAATACAAGCAAGAAAGTTATGGCGTCTAAACAACATAACAAACAAAACCCCTTTATACTAACTTGACGATTTCAGCATAGCACGTAGCTGGCTCCGAGTTGTTGGTAGAACTGGCTAGCGTGCTAGTCGAATGGAACCGAGCTCGTTCTAACCTCATGCGTTCCATTTCCCTTTTCTTAGTTTCAGAAAATTGTGTTGCTATGACGACCAGGCACAGATTGATCATAAAGAATGACCCAATCTGAAAATGGAATAAATACAATTAAATTTCACAGTTCCCAAGGGTTCCTCGTAGGGCACATCCTACCCACACAATCCTACGCAAACTTGGCAGATATTATTAGTCAAGCGTCACTATTTCCGGTTGGCAACTTTGCCTGGGTTCCCGGATGTCCTATTTCCGTTACCCAGACGGGTAAGGAACACACAAGCCGCAAAATGTCGGCCTGGTATGGGAACATAGCTGAGGTAGTGTTCACGTGGTTTAACCTTTAAGGTTTAAGGGGTAACTGAAAAGTTACCAACAGCCCAAATGTACAAAGTTCTTTAAGGTGAATATAAACTCAAAATGGGCCACAATTGAATAGGCAGTATTTTTAGGCCTACCCCAATACGGCACTCAACTAAGAAGATAGAAAATTTAAGTTCTATAGTGCTGACTTGGCGAGATATTTAAATCGTTCCCTAGACTTCCCCTAGGGACCTCACGACCACGGAGAAAATTTACAGATTTTGTTTCAATAACGAAATAATCTAAAAAATAGTCAATAGTGGGGAGTCATAGTGAATATCGAGCCACCTTAACTCACCTAGCACAAAATTAATTTTACAGCGATGACCCATAAGACAGGAGAGAGGCCACTGCATTGCAGCCGCACAGATTTCAGCAATTCCGACTTGTTTGTTTTGCTCTACCAAACGAGAGACCTCTCAATGAACCCAGTTTAAATTTACACTGTAATTCATATTTCCACGTGATGAAATTAGCTTTCTCTCGCTAGGCGTATATGTCTAATTCAAACTAGAGTGCGGTCTGTTTACCTTTAACGATATTTCCCGAGTTTCTCTAACTATTTCCCTGTAACTTCTAACTTCTTTACTATCGATATTTAATTCTTCTGAAACTTGATGTATTTTTCTACTGTTAGAAATTAGTTTAGTACGTCGTGCTTCACGAGTTTTTTGAGAACAGGGCCATAAAGAAATGTAAACGAGAAACATTGAATCTCTAGCATTGACACAGGAAAGCAATTATCACTAACTGTATTATGTACTAGTGCCTAGTGCTAGTGCAATCAACTAATCAAAGAGTAACTGAATTAGATAGAGCTCCGTTTGTAGTTTTTATAATTCAATTTAGAATTTAATTAATGTCTTCTATGTTTAGCCGAGTGTACTTACGTCTTTTAATTGTATCTATACTAACAGTATTGCGTGAATCATCATAATTAAGAGATCCTCCCGAATATAAAAATTCCTTTCGGCAGGGCAGAGGTAAACCGCCCACTCTAGGACACATTATTTTGAGACGGGCTATTCGGACCAGAGGGAGGCAGAGATTGAATAATTCATTATTTCAGTGATCTGAATTGTCACTCATTCCCCCAAACAAAACCAGGAGACGCCCAAAGACGGGGCACCTGGAAATTGTAAGCTCCAGCTGCTACTGCTAAGCTTCCGTCGCTGACATTACGCTCAAAACATACGGTAGGCCCCTTAAAGCCCCAGCTTAAATTCTCCATGCATCACTGGTCTCAAATTCCACCATAAGCCCCCCACCCTACCGCAAGACTTCCCGTTCGTTAGTAGTAGGTACATCTGCATTCTGTCATCACCACTTAATTATTGTGTGGTAAGGCCTCGAGAGAGAACTCTTCGAGAGAGAACTCTCCTCGTCTGAGATACTCACTATCTTTCGGTTCGTTTTCCAATAAAGTGGGAAAGTTCGTTAGTAGGTTAATTGGTCTATTTATTCTTTGAGGTACACACGCTACACGGGGTTCACAAAGAGCAGACAGGTTTCCTGGATAATGAAGACCTGCTTCAAAGGTTCTCAAATTGAGGCTTTCCTTCCTAATTGCTAATGAGTGCTTAGGGTGTAAATTCAAGAAGAATCATAAAACCTACCTACCTATCTATTAACAAATTTTCGAGTATCGTATTATTCGTACAAGATGACGTACTGTAGTCGAGTTCCGAATAATTGGCGAAAAACTCTGCAAAAGAAAAGATGACGGAAACGGGAGGGGAAATGTGCCTCCACACCTCCACCAAGGATAAAACAAACACTCCGTTTCTTCTGGGTATACAAAGGTGTCCAGACACTGGCCAAAAACACAGCACGCAACCCCGAGAGGAGGAGTGATGGGGGCGAGCCTTCCCCTTCCCCCGAGAGGAGAATTGGTGGGGTTGAGCCGAGGGGTTAACCACTCGTTGGGAATCTCGTTGGGAATCATTGGAGATCTTAATGAAATCTCAAGGAATCTCAAGGAATCTGGTTACCCCTCCGGGGTTCATCTTTCTATGAATATCGTTGGGAATCTTTGGAAATCTCTATGGAATCTCAGGGAATCTCAATGAATCTCTGGAGTGGTTACCCCCTCGGGGTGAGTCTTTCCCTTCATTTATAGCCAAGTTTTTTGAATTCAACTCCCATAAAATACAAAGGCAGAATAAAAGACACCAGCCAAGAGCAGCACAATGGTTTCCTCTCGGTTGTAATTAGTGAAGTAAATAAAACTTACCACAATAAGCAAAACAAAGTAAATCCAGTCCCAAAATGAATGTGCGTCTTGTACGTAGTACATTATGTCGGTCCATCCTTCTAAACTTATCACCTGCAACAAATTAATGACTGGTTCATGGGGGCGCCTTCGTTCTAATTCAACCTTCACCCTCACTGTGTATGAGGCTAAAATAATAGCGAGTGAGTAGAGACGATCTATCTATATTACCCATCTGACATCTCTTCAGAAATGACAGCTTCCCATGGGAACGTACAGTTTGATGTGGATTCCGCGTCACCAAATCCTCCAAAGAATATTTCATGTCATCTGAATCAGCAGGTTATAAGCGAATGCTGGTAAGAAAAACTGTTATCGTCAAGGGGATCGCACTGATTTCAGTGCTCTTTTAAAGACAATTAGGGAATTCCAAAAAGCTTTCAAAGAGGTCCCTGAATTGATTAAAAATAATTACAGATTATTGGTATAAAAAAAAAGTTTGATTTTTTTTTTTTTTTTTTTTTTTTTTGTAAAAATTTGAACATTAATTATTACTTACCTTTTAGGTACTTTTCTGTGTTTTTATTACAGGAAAAAATATATAGAACAAAACTTGAAGTCGTAAAGTTTGATAAGAAGGATGCCACGCAAAAGTTACGAGTATTTTATGACACAATAGCGGCTTTCCAAGAACACATAAATATGTGTACACCCACTCAGAAATTACATAATCACGTTTTTGCAGGCGAAGTAAAAAACGTGTACACCTACTTTTAAATTACATAATCACGGTTTTCGCAGGCACTGTAGAATATACTATTGATACACATTTACAGCTTAAACAATTACGCTCACGGCGGCCAAAAGGGGGCTCAGCGAGCTAAAAAGTTCGAGGCTATCAATGCTGCTTATGCGGAATCATATACCAATTTGTAAACACTCAAACCTTTTAGGGTAGATACAACTATTGTATCCTATACTCAGTCAGGTACCGGTAACCTTACCTAGATTAAGTTCCACAACCAAACCTTTAACTCCAGTTAAATTTAACTGTAGGTGGTCAGACGTACTCGTAAAATTACGTATAAAACAGCTTGCACGGTCAAAAATATCGTCTCTCTATGTCCACTACTGTACAGTACTGTAGGTACTTACAAAGCCACAAACTGAAACCATATTTAACTAGCCGTATTGAAACTTCCCACATTAAAGTAGTAGGAAGCCAGAGCATAAGGTATGCAAATTTGAGAGGTTTAGTCATTCGACTAGAAGCCGGGTTGGGCCAAAACACACTGAGAAATCCAACTGCTTCCACTCAAAAGACTCTAATAGGTCAACGTGATATGACATCATCGTGAGACCTTAATTTCATGTTATAATGAGCGAACCCGTAGAATTCACAGGCCTTGGGTAGAACAGGCAAACATCCCAGGGGAACTTCCATCAAAATTCATTACAAACTGGAACCTAATGGCTTTTGGAGGGAGGGTGGCAATGGTAAAGTGGGGTGATTTGAAATATTCAGGTTAGATTTCATGAGTTTTGCTAGTTTTGGGATCTATGGTACCTGTATGAATACAAGTCTGAAAATACAAGATCACCGAAAAGACTTTGAAAAGACCTCACAGGCTTCAATCAAACGATCTAAAACTTTTTTAAACTTTTAAATAAACAACAAGCGTTTAGCAGATACAAATTCAGTAGAGTTCAAAAGGTAAATTTCTATTGAGAACATCCCGAAAAACAATGGAAAATTCAAAATCTCGGAATCAGATAGAAATATTTGAAAAGTGAGAAAAACAACAATAACCTCACATTTAAAAGACTTTACTGTTTAAAGGAAGGGAAAATTCAGGTTAAAAATGTCAAAAAGTTGCGCAGACTTTTTTAGATTTATTGACAGGTAGGTAAAGGGCTGTGAAATCCACCGTTGCAGGTGTGAAAGGGTGAAAAGCTGTCTCGCAGTTTCATTAACATTTTTGAGGTTTTATCGCACCACCATGCCTCGTTGCGGTTCGCTGGCAGTTTCAATGAAATTGCCCATCGTAACCTTAATTGTGCCTTTTGATTAATTATTCCCATTTAACTTGTTGAGCGGAACGAATTACATGATTATCACCTCACTACCATGGAAGACGTGATTAAGGGCCACCATACATTCGCTATTTTTTTACGTTCCGATTTCAAACTTTGTGAGAAAACTATTGGATATTTAAATATTCTGAAATATAATATGTCTTTGTAACGTCATTACTCATGAGGCTATGTTGTGATTTCACGATCGAGTGATTTTTGTCACAAAAAAAAAATTGTCCAAAATTAACCGATCGTGAAATCACAACATAGAGTGATGACGTTAAAAAGGCATTATATTTCAGCATATTTAAATATCCAATAGTTTTCTCACAAAGTTTGAAATCGGAACGTAAAAAAATAGCGAATGTATATTCAGCCTTAAGGGATTCCCTGCAATGGTCTAATGATGGCGGCTGGATATTTACAATGCTACTTTTGCAACAAATAAATAAATTTTTGCTGTAATTTAGTGCAATCTTAGCTAGCAGAATTTGAGGCGTGTAAAGGTACAGGCATACAAGACACGCCTTTTTGTCTAAGGAAACCAGCAGTGACTAGATGACCTTCTTCCAAAATCTACTCGTAGTTGTGGAGAAAAACTAGAAAATACGTCGCAAGAACAGTAAAAAAAGAAGAAATTAAGATAAGATGCCGGGTGGGTCCATGAAAATTTTACAACGGAGAGTTTTAAATTAAGAAAGTTGCTACACAAAAGCCCGAACGCTTTTTAGCCTGATTCAGTTTTCCATTAATATTCCTTCCCCTCGTTTAGCCACAAAAAAAAAAATTGAAAAAAAAAATATAGATGTAAACTCACCAAGAAAATCGCGACCCAAGCCAGTCCGATGTTATCAAAGCTGATGGTGCCTTGAAAGGGGTTGTCGCCCATTCTCGTACAGTTGGTATAGTACTGGTTCCAGTTAACACAGGAAGCATTGGTGGGAAGGTTTAGGGAGTGAGGTAGAGCTGTGCCGTTACACACCATGTCCCCTTCTTTGTAAGGCGGCAGATCATAGCAAGAGTGCATGCCGTTCTCTTCAGGCTTCGAACAGATGTAGTCTCGATCCTGCTCCATGTATTGGTAGTAAAGAGAGAGCGGTCTGTTGAATAAATAACAATACAGTAGTTAACATGCATGAAAATATATGGTATTAAAGGAGGCAACTCAAAACAAATGGTGAACTGAAATGTAGTCCACTACATTTGCCAGAGAGATAATATAACATGGCTGGATGAGCGATATTGTATATTAACCAGTTGGCCAAGAGGAGCCCCCAGAAAACTTGCTTGGCCTTAGCCAACCTTTGAGATAAGGTACTGTAAAGTAAAAGAAATTTCGTCATAGACGCCATTTTGAAAGAGTAATACGTGATGAATCTATGAAATGAAATTATTGTGCACATTTCAGAGCAAAGCTATTATGGGATGGGGTAATGAAAGGTCTATTTATAGAATGAAATTGAAACAGAAATAGAATACAACATTGTGATTCCTGAAATGGAGAGGTTGCAGTCTTCGGACATTGAGGATAAATTTTCATCATATACCTGGCGGCTGTCAACACTTGATTTAATATGGGAAACACGGTGACGACTTTCAGAGCCCGCTACTCAAAATCTATAGGTACCATCACAGTACCTTTTTTGGTCGCCATTTTTGTTTCAAATTCATCTTCAGTTAAAGGGGGGTTGTTAATGTATACGGCCAAACTTAACACTGAGCCAGTTTCCCCACTATCTGACAACATCCTAAGCCAATCTGCATATTAGGTATAATACAACAGTTCCTATTTACGTGGCTGTAATAGAACACAGTATATAGTAATATAGCAGTATATAGTATATATACAGTATATATAGTAATATAGCTGAAGAAGGGGAGAAGTAACAAATGCAACATGTGAAACGGTCTGACAGTCTTGCTCTAGGTATGTCTCCATATTATACAAATAAGTGTCTGGGTGGCAAGATCACAGAAGTCGGAAAGTTTCAACTAATCATTCGATGTGCCCTGCAGAGTTTAAAGTCAGGATTTAGGTTTAGGGGACACTCAAACTGAAGACTATTTCGGCAGGCCTGTGTTAATCCCAATAATATCTGGAGGATATCCTCCTTCAAAACTAAAAGACGGACTATAAATAGTTCGTAAGCATCCGAGGGGGTATATAACCACTCCAGAGATTGCTTGAGGATTTCCAAAGATTTCCTGAGATTCTCAACGAGATTCGTGGAAAGATGCTCCCCGAAGGGTTAACTACTCCAGAAATTTTTAAGATTCGCTGAGATTTCATAAAGATTTCCAATGATTGCATGAGATTCCCAACGAGATTCCTGAAGTGGTTAACCCCTCGTAAGCATTCATCCCAGAACCGATTCTGGATTTTCTTTTATATTTTAGCTATAGATCACAAGGTCACGAAGACCAACCAATTTCTACAAGTAGTTAGAAGAAGAAAGATATCCATAATCCTAACTGTTTCTGGAAATATTTAAAGTCCGGCTTTTCAGGAGAAGGCTCCAGCTGTTATGGGAATGAACATAGCAGATATAGGCTCCCAAAGAAGTAACAAGCAGTGCATGGTCTCAAGGGGCATTACGTTTAAACCAACTTTAAACACAATTTTTAGAAATAAAGATTCAGCACTTTCTAATAGGTTCAAATGGCTCTGGCACTGTTAATGAACCAATCAGAATAAAGTAATCGACTGAGGGAATACGTGTATTCCAGATTTTTATGTTAGTCGTTATTTTCTAGAAATGTGAATTGATCTCTCCATTTCTACGATATCTTCTGTTATAAAATATTTTATGCCATTTCTTCAATATCTTCAGTGGTTTGATAATAAGTCCGAGCAATTCCAAACTAACTTATTGCTAATTGCTAAGAAACTTCAACAGGTGGACCGCACTGTCAACTAATATCTATGTGTATAAGGGCGTAAAGTAATTTTTGGATGCTGAAGTGGCAAGTGGATGTAGCCATCACAAAAATCTCGTTGTACAGTGAACGAAAAGACGACTAAAATAAAGCGGGGCAATTTGTTACCTGAGTGATCTGCTCGTCTCATTGACATAAATTTCTCGTTAAAATTAGATGACTCGTCAGTGCTACTTAGAGCAGAGCTTGTCTCGCGATTCAAAAAGGAAAATCAACGAAAATTATAAAGTCTCCATTTCTAACGTAATTTAGAAATAGAACAGGTACCTCGAGCGACAATGAAAATATTTGAGAAGAAAATTAAATGAAGAAAGTGACAAAAAGTAAAGTAAAGTTAACTGTGGAGGTTATCTCCTCTGAACGAGAACAAGGGTCTAGTGTGACGTCAAATCACGGAAACCAATAAAAACTGTTTCTGATTGCTTGAAAACGAACAACTGTGAGTGTTAGCGCGACTTGACGTCACAGTGAGACCCTGCTTCAACCTCTAACTCGACAACCTACAGAGTATACAGATCTTGGGGAATGGCGGAGTGGGGATTCACGTTGATTAGACTAACCGTCAAGTCTTTGTAATTGTAATTGCCAGCTCCTCATCAAAACCTGTTACAATATTACAATATTCATGTTGAATTGACGAAATTAAACCATTTTCAAGAAGGAGCTTCTTTATTATTACTTTATTCGCAAGCTTTTCCTCTCTGCCCTGGTCGATGCTCAATTTCCTTTTTTTACGAAACTGTTGTTAAAAGAATTTTTCAGCTGGTGAAGTTTATTTCAGGTATCGTGGCTCTCCAGAGATTTAAACAGGCACGGTGAAACTTTAAGGTAGATAGTTATAACTTCTGTCAACAGCCTTGATAGCCCAGTGGACTAAATGGTCGACTTTTGAGGAGCAGTGAGAGCCGGGTCACACCGGTTCCATCCCGATCCTACCAAAAAGTTTTTCTGCTCGGCATTCACCTCTGATATGTTCAGCATGCCAAGTGAAATGTATATCGAGGCTGTGGTGGTTCGGAACCCACCTAAAACTGTAGGTCCCCATCGTTTACACGATGGTTGGGGAGCTGGTATTTGGTAGTGCTGCCAGCTGAGCACAATGGATAGTTCTTGAAACGGTCTAGTTGCTGGGCTTGTCCCCCCCAACCCTCAGCTATAACTTCTGTCAGGCATAATGTTGTACGTACAGGAGAGGTCAATCACAACTACACAGTAGACTATTACGTGAGTTAAAAGGTAGCCAAGCACTGCTTTTACCATCATGAATCACAGGTGTGCAATCAGTGTAAACATCATAGGGATCAGTTAAAACAATTGAACACGAGACTGCAAATAAGACAAGGCCGGCTCAGTTCAAACGATTGAACAAGCCCATTGATTTAGTTAATCACTAATTCACTGATCAAATAACTGAATGTAATTGACTGAATTTATAAGGGAGGTCGATTTAATACGGGCTCTATCGGTTTTCAAAGCAGCTTTTGTTACAGAGACTGTTTAAGAGGAGTTTGTTGATTGCGCCAACCTTTTTCAGAGGTGCCACACCTTCGAGTTTTGGTACTCGCGTATATTTAAGGGGGTGGAAAGTCACCGATTTAGGGAAGCTACTGAGTTGCTAATCCCTCTACGAAAGCAACAAAAAAATATCTGGGACATTAGTTCATCGACAAGCTGTTTTTTAGGAATAAGAATATTAAGGAAACGACTTGGGAAAGATGTAACTCCTTAGCTTTCAGACGCGTCAGAAAGTGCAAAATCAACTTAAATCAACATAATAAACAAATGCCGCCAGCAAAATTTTCAGTTTTTACTTTGATCGCGATACAGAAACAGTGGAAGAGAGGGCGAACGAGCCCCCTCTCGCCAAAAGATGAGACAGCTTAGAATTTGGAGTATGACAGCGATTATGGATTAGGCAAATTACAAAGCAGTAAAGATAATCACTGTACCGGCCTATATTATTTGCAGTCATTAACTAACATAGAGGCATACCATGTAGATAAGTAGACATAGTGTTGGACAGAGCAGTTGAGAACAGATAGTTATAGTATAGACATGTCCAATGCGAGAGCAGTAACATGGGTCATCATCACAGAGGGGATTTATACCCGCCATTTTGGATTATGAAATTCTAACGCTCTACTTTTGTATTTTTCACCAGTTCATATCTTTAGCTTATGGAGAAGGCAAACTACCCATGATGGATGATGCCAAACATATACGTCCTATGTTTATAAATTTAACTAACGGTTAAAATGGACCAACGAAAGCCACCCTCAGTAAATAACGTCAAAAACAGCATCTTACTTTGGTGTCCGGCATATAAAAAAATCACCCAGTATATGCCACTACTTTTGGTACTGGCAGGCAAGAAAACTCAACGGTATAGATTTTTTCAAACTGATGAATACAAGAGACTTGCTACTTAAGGGTCCGCTTAACCTGACGATGCATTTTTTTGCCGCCCATAAGATTAACATTGCGAGCGGCGATTTATTTTCAAAGTTTACCCTCGGTTGGAAAGACACCAAATTTTGCCTGTACCTAGCCCTAACAATGTTGTAGGTCGTCATCGAAGCAGATTTCCCAATTTCTCACTGGTTTCTTTTATTGCAACTGTTTTGGAAACGCTAGCATCGCATTTAAGGGGAAAAGTGCTGTATCTCGAAAACCAGTAAAAAATTGGGAAATCTGCTTCGATGACGACCTACAACATTGTTAGGGCTAGGTATAGGCAAAATTTTGTGTCTTTCCAACCAAGGGTAAACCTTGAAAATGAATCGCCGCTCGCAATGTTAATCTTATGGGCGGCAATAAATGCATCGTCAGGTTAAGCGGACCCTTAAAACCTGAACCAAAATGGCGAATGAAGTTAGTTGAGGTGGTTAATTCGTCGAGAAGAGGTGAGAGGCGCTAGAGGGAATTGTTGTAGGTCAATTAACACACCGAAGACGAGGTAGCTAACAACGAAATGCATCGAAACGTCGCACGGAAATGCAACGTCCAACGGTTTTTCAGTTTTCAAAAAATCAAAATTGTGTTTGCTTACGACGTAACTCGGCTTCGGATTGCGTAGAATTTTCGATTTTCTATTTTCCTGGAAAACAAATCAAAACGGTTAAATCCAGTGGCGTATTTCGAATTTAAAATGGGATTTTTATTAGATTTGAGATCGTTTGCATTTTTACAAGTGAACATGCATTCCGTTGCTGTGCTCTTCTCTATTTAACCATTTTTTCTATTTAATGGAAATTGTAGGTACAATGAAAAAGGAAAGAAATCGACGTAAGAAGAAAAGAGAATAGGCACTGAAAAAGAAAAATATTTAACGGAAATACAACGGTATTTGGAAGTGGTTCCTAATTTATGAAGAAGAAAAAAAAATAAGCTATGCTTGGAAAAAAATTTTAAGTAAAAAATTTTCTAACTGTGGCTCGGCAGTGACAAAAAACTCAGGAACTTTTGGACAAAAATAATACGCCACTGGCCAAATCGAGCAGAAAAAAGAACAAAATATGCATGACCGAATCAAATCGTGTAGTTATGGTGACTTACCTAAAAAATTACGACTTCTAAATGACCTGCATGACCGCCAACGGCCGTGGCTGCTCGAAAATCTAAACATAGTGTGCTATTCGAACTAAGAATACGACACTATGTTTAGCTTTTACTGGAGAACGAAAACTATCGAGCGATAGAAATGGAGGTGCAATTACCGGTCTTGATCGATTATCGAAAACCTAAACTTACCAATTCCATGGAACAACCTGGTAATTTAAACAAGTTAGGTAACAGTGAAAGGCCTATTCTAGTTCTACGATTAGTTCTCAACACGCTGTGATAACAGTGTTAACAGTATGTTGATAACTAATCGTAGAACTAGAATAGCCCCTTCATTGTTAACTTGCTCAACTTAAACGGCCTTAAGACCGAACATACATTCGCTATTTGTTTACGTTCTGTCTGCACACTTCATGAGGAAGCTATTGGATATTTAAATGTTCTGAAATGTAATATGTCTTTTTAACGTTATAAATTAACAGGTGAGGTCGTGATTTTACGATCGCTTAATTTCGGCATTAACCACTCGATCGTAAAATCGCAACATAGCCAGTTATTTTCGGACGTTAAAAAGACGTATATTTCAGAACATATAAATATCCAACAGTTTCCGCAAAAAAACGTAAATAAATAGCAAAAGTATATTCCAGCTTAACATTCATCAAAAGGTCTCATTTACCTTCTAAATAATAATACTGTAGTACGAGAGAAAACGTGAACAACAAGCAGTCTACATACCTACGTAGGTACGTCCCTCAGAAAGCGTCAAATTGCTGAAAGGAACATTCCCTATTCTGTGGACTTGTTTGATGTAAGATAGGTATACTTACTGGGGGAAACTTATGTTTGGTGGGCTTTTGAGGTAACATCTCTGTCGAAGAATACCTTCCCAAAGTTGAACACCAACAATCCCGAAGATGAAGAAGACGAAGAAGCAGAGAAGGAGGACGTTCCCCAGCATGGGTAAGGTGTCTAGCAGCAGCATCACAAGAATGCGCATACCTGTGCATACCAAAGGTAATTAGTAAGGTAAGAGTAATACTTTGTAACAATATTTTTAGGAGAATTACATTTCAGAATATTTCGAGATTTAGTAATAAAATATCCAGCTGCTCCCTCTGAATGATGAAGTTCTTTGCTAAGGAGTTCAAGACATTTTACAGGTAGGTACTAACAAACAGATAAGAAAAGTTGAGAAACCGTCCATCAGCCCCAGAGAGAGGGATCACAACTTTGTTCATTATTAAATTTCTATAGATAAACTTCAACCACCTGGAATAAAACTTCTTAGGCTGAATTTCACCACTTTCCGATAGTGTCTATAACGAGAGGATTTAACGAACGGATTTAATTTATCGTATGTTTAGCTTACGACAAATGCCTTGCGCTTGCACTTGTTTCACTGCGATCGCACTTGTCGTAAGCTAAACATACGATAACGTAAATCCGTTCGTTAAATCCTCTCGTTATAGACACTATCGGAAAGTGGTGAAATTCAGCCTTAGTAAGCAAATTCTTCAAGTAAGCAGTTTCTTCAACTTCTGTTGTGATCGTGAGAAAAGCAATAAAACACTGCATAATACCTAAAATGAGTCTCGATATTTCAGAGGGTGCATGCTTATTGTATATGAAATCTACAAATGGTAGCCGTACGCGATACTTCCGCCATGGGAACTGTGACCACGTACAATGGCTAATAAATCCTATTGTTCGATTTAAGCAATTTGCACAGTAACTTAGCTGGACAGAACACCCACAATAGCCTCGTTATGGAAACATGGCGACCGTCGTAAAAAAGAAATATCGATGTCGGGTGATTTAGCATTTAGCAATTTAAAACTGAGCATATCAATGGGGTTATTCAGTATGGACATTGCAGTCCAGTTTATCTTCATTTTATTGAAATCCGAAAATGTCACTGTATACGGTTAATCTAGGGATATCTACCCAACTACTAGATTTATTTCGATATAAAATACCGTTCGTACCTACTGGCATGTGTCAGCCACGATAAAAATTGGTTTACACGTTCTTCCACGTCATTAATTGGATTTCGCAAACCTTTTCACAGGTCTTTTTCTAACAGGACACCTGCCTGGGTTGATACCCGATAAGTTAGGTAGATAGATACTTACTAGGGATTCTGTTGATGGCGCGAAGAGGTCTTAGAACCCTAATGGTCCTGATGGCGGCAAAGTTCTTGTTTTCTACGTTCAGACAGTACTCTAAGGCACTGAAACAAGAGAGACAACGCTCCATTAGTTCATTGCTCTTCAAAGGCAAATATTCATGCATATGTGGTAGGACGGGCAGACAATAAGGCATTTATTTAAACCCTTGGGTTGGATTTTTTGGCAGTCTCCACGTAAGTCACCTCAAAGACGCACAGGCCGTCATCTCCAAACGAAGTAACCTTAAAAATGAATGGACCTTGTTGAGTGCAAAGGTACGAAGCCGGCATTTTGAATAAAAATCAGGAAAAAATGTCCGGAAAAAAAGTCACACTCTTACTTTTTATTATTTTTAGAACAGCGCTTACCCGATATTGAGCCTTTAAATAAAATAAAACAATATTTTTCTTGGAAAATAATATGGTTGATAAATAATAAACAAAACGTCCCTTTACAACGAAAATCACAATAGGTACTTTTCGACGTTAAATATTTCGTTACTAGCATGAAATATATTTATTTATATTTTCTTTAAAATTAAATTAATTTTAATGTGATAAAAAAAGAAATAATAATATAATGTATATGACAGAAAACTTAAAAGTCACTTCGTCATCACTCCACGTTTTCCCGCCATTCCGCCAAATTTGCGTAACTACGGTGTTTTCTTCTGATCAACTTTGCTAACTGTTTGCAACTACGACACAGTCACAGAAATCAAATGACTTCGATGAGTATGACCTGCCATCAACAGGGAAAATTTAATAAATAATGAAAATGTGCAGAATTTACAGATTTTCCTATGTAGGTTAAGTCTACCTCCACGTTTTCCATTTTCATTTCAAGACAGAAGAACCACTTTAACACACTTGGCCTCAGCCTGCCTAAACTGAGGTTAAAGGGGTGAACCCACAAACGTAATCTGAGCTAAGGTAACTGCTTTGAAATTGAATTCGCCCTCGTTGTTGGGTCCTTATCTAATTTGCCGTCAACGTCCCGCAGACCCCCGACGGCCCTTTCCCCCATTATAAGTCCGTCATCTGGTGGGACGTCAAAGTCTTTATATTTTACAAGTTTCATCTTTTGATGATGAAGTGAAGTCTAATGATATCGGTAAATTACGTAAATAAATTAAAGTATAAGCTCAGAGGAAATATATACTGTTATGGCCCTAGGTACTTAAAATTAAAACAAGACCACCTCTTAAATTAAATAGCCTTGGTGGAAGAGTGCAGTCATATTGAGGTGAGCAAAAGGAAAAGACACGAGAAAATGAGAATGATGTTTACCAGGTTATTTTTATTCGACCTCTGCATCTGCTTGCATGTTTACCTCGGTTCTATAAAATTAATCAGGATTTTTGAGAGCGAGTAAGGGTAGGTCGTACCTCTACATTTAGCGGAACTCCACCATTGGCAACTGCCAAATCACAACACTCTGATGTGGCCTACGAGTAAGTATGTTATGTTACGTAGGCCGCACGTTTGTGTATATGAAGACTATACGGCATCTCTAAAGTAAATAATATGCCCTAATGTGTAGTATTTACACTAAATCTATACGGCCTACACCTAAAGCAAGCTGCAAGATATGAATAGGTAGGTACGAAAGAAGAATGATCCATGAAAACGGTGAAGAAACAGGTACAGATTCGGTTTAAATTTTATTTTTTATTTTGCTTGCATGGTCTAAGATCCAAAGCTCTGACAGATCGTAGAAGGGGCTTCACTTTCTTTCCGAAGCATAACCCTCTGTTGTGGATTTGCCAGCCTAAAAAATAAATAAGCACACAGAGCTGGGACACAGAGTAGTAGGTAGTGCAAGGGTCACCCACTGAAGTTGTAGCCATCACCAAAGTTGCTGAAGTTTGGTTTTGAAAGCGGCAAATAGGACGTTTCATACACATTAGTTTGTACAATCACAAAACTTATTTCAAAGTTTCCTCTAGTAAGTAGTTTAGCTATTAGAGCACTCTGGGGATGTCTACACCACATCCTAGTAAACTACCCATAGGCACCACAATGGACTTTAATTTTCTTTGGAGCTATTTATGTATTAATGTACAAACCTTCGTAGTTATCGCAGCACGCGACAGTTTTCAGAAAATCACATAGATTAAGAAATGTTACTTTTCTGTTCCCTTTATACACGCAGACTGGAGTGAAATCTCTATCGCAAAGTCCATGACACTCCATGTCCATTTTGGCTTGGGAAAGCTCGAAACCTAAAACTACGAAAACGTTCAATAGTTTCTTTTGAGGAAGTCAAAAAAGTGACTTGTCACTAGCAAGCCTTCTTCAGGGTTTGATATAAGTTCCTACTCACCAACTAGAATAAGCAAGCTTAAGGCCATCATTGTACCAACACCTTAAAAATAAATAATCGTTTCACTTTGACTTGAAAATCAATCGGAACTGTGTCTGATATGGGTACGAAATCGACTAAAAAACGATAACTTCGACCTGCAACAGGAAATAAGCCTGTGAATAGGTACTAAACTTATTTTCTATATACGCATTTAAAAACCGCTCTATTTATTGTCAGCCTGCTGTCGGTAGATTTTATCAAAATTCCAACAGGAGAGACAAAATCCGTTAACTTCCACTATGCTTGAAATATGTTAGCGATGGATTGGGAGTATCGAATTAATTATATAACTTCCACAGTCGAAATTATTGGAATTCCCACAATTACGATATGCCTGATGCTGACTGGATGAAGACCTTCCACAAAGTAACTTCTACACTGAAACAGTATGAAATGGAACTAAAAGGATTTCTAGTGGAGCAGTTCTGTTGCTCTGCATCCAAGTTTTCAGGGTAGACCCAATCAAAGCTACTCGCAATGTCACCCCAAAAGAACCCGAAAAAGCAAGAAAGCACCCACGGAAATACAATAGGCAGGATAGAATATTTTACTACTACTGCTACTGCCAGAAGTCTTGAATTAAAGTGCACGCAAGAAATATCAAAAATTTGCGTGTAATATACGGTTTACACTTTACAGTCACAATCATATTAAATGCATAGTAGGGTTTTACAACCCACCAATTTCATGGGAGAAAATTGAGGCGGGAACGTATAAAAGTGGAAAAGCTAGGCGTAAAATTTATTTTACGCAAAATGGGGATTCCGATAGTACTGATATTGCTGGTCGGTAAGTTAACAATGACCATTTCATGCAGTTTGTTTGATCACTTCCAAAAACGGCTCCTAAGAAATACTGAGTACGTTTGTTCGACTTCGAGCTTAAGCTTAAATCTAAGAAATCGCTTACTTGATTTAACCAATGTGGCCTAAGGGAAGAAAACCTAGCTCAACAGCAATGAAACCCTGTTTCCGAGACCAAACTCTAGGAAACAACTTAGTCGTTTCACACAAATAGGTATCTACTCGTAGGTATATATTATCTTTTTGCAGCGGTGTCAAATGTCTTTGGATCAGTAGTAATACAGGGATCTGAAAAAGAAATTCATCACAAAGCCCCAGCCCAAGAAAAACGGATCTTCTGGGGACCAGTCATCAGATGGGTTACAAAACTTGTACCTAAGGTTGCCAAAGTGGCATCAAAAGCGGTTGCAGCAGCCAAACCTGTATCATCGAAACTAATTCAAGGAGCGAAAGAAGTAGGGCACCACTTAGGGAAAGAAGCCCTGGCAGATGTTGTCATTGACCAAATTCAAGATAAGCTAGATTCGAAACGTGAAAGAAAAGATGCTTACTTCTGTGTGATAAATTGTGCGCCGAGCAACCAACCCATCTGCGTTACTAACGGAACCAAGAAAATCAGCTTCGCCAACGCCTGCGAGTTCAGGAAAGCTATGCAGTGCTGTGCCAATTTTGGGGGAAGGACGAAATCAAGTAAGCGATCACTTGTATACAGGTTATGTCACTCAATGAGATGAGTCAGCTAATAACTGTCAATTTTTGTGTTTCAGATACCTGGAGACTTCAGGGACATGGGATGTGTCCGACCAATATACATCACCGCCGGGAAGTTATCAGTCAAGACCACTGTTAGCCAGATTCTGTCTGTATAGGCTACACTGTCATGCGAGGGGGTAACCACTCCAGAGATCCCTTGAGATTCCCTGAGCTTCCATAAAGATTTCCAAAGATTCCCAACGAGATTCCTGGAGTGGTTAACCCCTCGCTGTCATGTTATCTATCTCTTACAAAAGTTACTGAACTGTTTGAATTATACAGGTACTATACTGGGTAGTGCCTACTCTTAAAGGTACCAAAGTTGATACGAGTTGTGTTCAGGAAAGAATAGTAGGAAATATTCGACAGTAGAGTAAATATAATTTAGGTACAAATACGTAATATTGTGCTAACTTGACATGGTAAATGAGGACTCCAAATTGCATTCGTCACAGTGAAAGGTATAAATGGCGGAAATTCAAGTTCTACTGTTCATTTATTCTGGTGCAATGAAGGTCTTTCTTTGCACCCTTTTCCTCGTTGGTAAGTCACTTATTACTTAAATAATTCTAGAAAAATTTAAGCAGGTAAGCAACTGAGCTGTAAGTACAGAAAAATTCTTTCCAAGGACTACTTCTAATTAGGTATAGTAAGAAATGAATATATAGTGTCAGAATGTGAAAGAAGTAACCACAGGTAGGGTGGTAGGGTGCCTTTCAGTTGTAGGAACCTACTATATTCCGTTCTCTGAACCACTCCCTGAAGAAGAGATTGTATTTAATAGCGCTGCCATCTTCAAGTGGTTCAGTAGTCCAGTAGCGAAGTAGTCAAGTAGTTCAGTAGTCCAGTAGTCAAGTAGTCAGGTATTCCAGTAGTCAAGTAGTCCAGTAGTCCAGTAGTCAGGTGTCAGGTAGTCAAGTAGTTCAGTAGTCAAGTAGTTGCTGACCTCCACTCCCTTCTCTATACTAACTACACATAATCATAAATTGCAGGAAGTTGTCTAGGCCAATTTTGGGTTCCAAGCCGCAGACTGAACAAAAAATGGCTCCACCTTCAGGTGATCAACCAAGAAAACCACGCAAGTACCTTGGACAAAACATACGGAAGACCATCTAACAAAGTAGGTGTTGGAGGGAACGTCGTCCAGTTGAAAAATAACAAAGTCCCTGGATCCCTAGGAATGCCTGTACCTATACCTCCTATCTCTCTACCTGCCATCAACGAAGACTGCGAAATGTTATGCGATACGTCATATTCACCGATCTGCGTTACCAACGGCTACAAGAGGGACAGCTTTTACAACACATGTGAATTTTATAAAGCGGAAAGGTGCTGCCCTAAAAAATATGGAGGTAAGGAATCTGCTTCGGAACACCTGTTGCGATCAAAACTATGTCTCTAGTATTGTTGCCAAATCTTTCCACAGCAATAACGTTTATCTTTTTGTAGGTTGGAGAGTATACGGTTCTGGCATGTGCCTGAAAAATTCCAAAAAAGGCTACGTGCGGGCTATTATTCCAATCAACGGAAAGTTCTGCTGACTACTACGATTGCTGAAGTTCACTGACCCTTACTACAAAACAACGAAGAGTGTTTGCAATTGATTCCAAGGGAAACACATTATTTTAGATAAGAATAAATAATAAATACAAACAACCTTTTAATTTAGGGCCAAAGCAACACAATAGAGGCAGTAGGTACAGGTTACCTAGGAATTAGTCTATAATTATTCGAACTATTAACACTGTACAGCAGAGGTAGGTGGTATTGGTAGGTACGTAAGGTATAACCTATTCCACTATCATAAATATAATCTAACTACCAAGGTATACTTACTGTGAATAAGTGACCTTGACGTACCTCAAACTACTTACCACTGTATAGGTATGACCGTAGGTACTTAGGTGTAGAATATCAGGAGCTTACGATAAGTTATAAAAGAGATAAAAGGTACAGAATCCATCACATTCAAGCTGGAGCAATGGAGTTGATAGCTTTTTCCATTGTACTCGCCGGAGGTAAGTCAAATATATTATTCGGCACTTTTTAATTAATTTTTAGGAATATAGCGGAGAAGAGAGAGAAATTTTTTTCTGAATTACTTACTGCAGAATCTTGGATAAAAATAATGACTCACATTTTGACCAAAATGTACAGACCTGTGACTTTTGTTTGAATTTTTGAAAATACATTTTGTACACTAGATGTCTGCCTATACCTGTCTACTTGGTGTCTATACGAAAGAGACTTTCGAACCTGTCAAGCCTAAGGAAAAGAAAGTTGCGAACTATCGAAATTTTTTGCACTAAACTTCAAAACAGCATGTCGAATTCTAAACAAACTAATTGTCATTTGAACAAACGGTCGGTCAAGTCACTTGCTTGCGTTTTCATCATGATGAGTCGCAATCTTAGAGCAGCTAACCCTATAGAGGATTTGGAGCTCTGGGACATTTTCTAGATTGAAACTGAAGTTATATCCTTTTTTTGCAGTAATTTTTCAGCAACCTAAAAACTGTTCAAAACGTACCTGTAGTAAAATGTAGACAATAGGTATGACTGACAGAGTGACCTGCAAATATACGAGATCCACCCGCTTTGAAGCTACTTCACCATATGAATTTTTTATTTTTCAGCGGCTGTAATAACGTCTGCTCTAGAACCCGAGCTAGGTCCTGATTTTTTGGGAGGTCATGGTCATCGGTTCCCATCATCAGTCCTACAGCCTCAACCTGTACCAGCACCAGCCCCACCTAAGGCCTTCCTGGACGCTCTCCTTAACTCCGTCCTTTCTCCAAGTCCTCCATCAGCGCACACATACGTTCTCGCAGGCCATCTAGCGGACTCAGTAACGGAAAAACCACCCAAAAGCAGAAACTGGAATTTGTATGACCCCTCCCCACTGGGGTCTGCCTATGCGTCACCGAGTTACACTAACGGATTGGGTGCAAGGCCCTTAAGTCCTTACGTACCGGTTATGGCCCCAGCTTATGGTCCTCGCCCATCTCGCAGGCATTTGTTCGGACCTTTGTACCAATCCTCAATGGGGGCTCAACCGGATATGAGTGGTTACGGAGACATGGGAGGCATGGGGGGTATGCCAGGGATGGCAGGTATGCTAGGGATGGGTGGCATGGGGGGTATGGGAGGTATGCCAGGGATGGGTGGTATGCCAGGGATGGGTGGTATGCCAGGGATGGGTGGTATACCAGGGATGGGTGATATGCCAGGGATGGGTGGTATGCCAGGGATGGGTGGTATGCCAGGGATGGGTGGCGCGCCAGGGATGGGTGGTATGAGCAGTTTTGGAAGCATCAGTCAATCAAATAGTGTTATGCTGCCAAGAGCTAGCAAACGAATGATTCGACAACAGAACATGGTCTCACTTCGACAGAGTGAAATGCTGGGCTAAAAACAAAGACTACACTCATCGTTCGACCATCCACTAATCGCCTGTCAATAAACTATTACAACTGTAAATGCAGAATAAAGTCTAAAGTCCCTGAAAATTGTTTTTTAAGGTCTGACAGTAGGTACTTTAACCTAAATACATATGTTGGCAGAGCGTCTTTCATAGGGTGAACAGGTGCAAATGTACTAGGCTACAAAGTGCGAATAAACCATATTTCCTATTTATGATACTACGAGACTGTTACAATAGGTATATTTACTGCGGTTCTCCAAGTAAAATAGGTGTCAAAATTATACAAGTAGATACTACATGGATCAGCTTTTCTTCCAAATATTTCCCACACTCAATCATCTGCTTAGTTTAAATTTGCTGAAATCCTGAAATAACTAAGAGGGCCGATTTCAGCAGTCTTGTTTAACGGTTAGACTTATTCGATAAAATATTACCTGGTGATAACTGCCAAATAGTTGCATGCTCATAACTCATAACTATTCTTTTACTACCATATCAACTAGGTACTTACCTAGTTATTGCTCGTAGGTATAACCTTGTTTCGTATACAATAAACTATTAAGACTGTAGGGTAAGTAGGTACTTAAACACTATAAAAGAGCTTAAAACTAGTGCCTCGATCACACTCATACAAGAACGATGCAGTTCCTTGCTTTTTCTATTTTGCTGGCCGGGGGTAAGTTTAAGGTGAAATGGGAGATGCAGCATAAATACAAACAAAGGTCCAAAAAGTCACAAATTTTCCTTTTAATCTGAAGGGAGCTAACCGACTTATTCAGGATTAGTACCGGAACGGCGGAATCTCCAATGAGATTCCAAAAGTGTCGCTGTCGACACCATGGGAAACACATTATACTTAAACATCCTTGAAATTTATTCTTTTTTTTTTTTTTCAGTAGCCGCCATGGCGTCAGCGTTAAATCCAGAAGCTGGTCCAGACTTTTTGGGAGGACATCCAGGCCTCCGAATGGACTCACAACCTCCTACAATTCCCGCTATTCCTAAAGCCTTCCTCGATGCACTCCTTAGCTCACTTCTTGCTTCAAGTTCTTTACCAGAGCACACGTATATTTTCACAGGCTATGAAGTCGACCCAACACCGGAGGAACCAAACATAGACAGAAATTTCTACGATCCTTCCCCAATGGGGTCTGCCTACCCATCACCAAGCTACACTTATGGAGGGGGTGCAAGGCCCTTAAGTCCTTACGTACCCGTTATGGCCCCAGCTTATGGTCTTCCGAACGCTTATGGGTCTCGACCTTCGCTTAAGCGTAAACTTGGATCTACACCCCATTCTTCTCCTTCACACGTGAGGGACGTTCAACTGGATATGAATGGCTACGGAGATTTGGGGGGTATGGGGGGTATGGGTGGCATGGGGGGTATGGGTGGGATGGGTGGTGGGCCAGGGATGGGAGGCATGCCTGGGATGGGGGGTGATTCAGGGATGGGGGGTATGCCTGGGATGGGAGTTATGTCTGGGATGGGTAGCAGCGGACTAATCAGTCAATCCAACAGTGTTGATATGCGCAAAAAGTCAAAATCAAAAAAACGAATGATTAATCAACAGAACATAGCTTCATTTAGACAAATAAGTGAACTGTTGGGCTAACTACGAAAAGTAGGCAACCATCGTCCGACAACCACTGTTTTATTGTAAATAAAGATAGGCACACTTAGTATCATGGTCTAATTCAATTATTTCGGGATTCCAACCAGATGAAAGTGAACTGAATGAATGTGGTAGAATTCACCCCTTCTCATTCTTATTTAAGAATAGAATACGGACACCACATCACTGGAGAAGAGAAAGTAAAAATAAAAATTTATGTATAAAATGTGTTCTTTCAAACGATATATAGGTATAGTCCAAGTCAGGCTGGGAGCGTACCAATTATTCATAATTTCTTGAAGATTTTCAGTTGACGCCGATCCGGATTTGGGTTCCATATCCTACCATACGCTAAAAATGCCAATCCGACCCTGAGCAGATATTTCCCTCATCAAGAAAAAGTTTTGATCAGCCCTAGATTTGCAAGAAATTATGACTAAATCGGTACGCTCCTAGCCTGACTTGGACTATACCTATACAGACCGGTATAAGGAAGGAAGCAATGATTATCTGCAGGGGCTACAGAGTCTTTTTTTATTTTGCTGATAAGTGACTACTACTTTGCATTGGTCTCCTTCAATACTGAGGAGTATCATCGTACCTATATAGGTCCCAGTCCTGGCAAGTCAGGAATAATTTTTTTTAAATAGTCCAGGTTCGAACCACGGCAAGGAATAGTACAGTCACCTCCCAGGTCCGTACGACTAAACCAAAAATTATAGTCCTCAACAGTGTCAAGTGCTAAAGTGAAAAAAAAAAATCAATTTCCATGGATCGCACTGAAACTGGTCATGGTCACGACATCAAATTTATGAAACACACGGTAATGAACACTTGACGCATGTTACGCATGCGCAGGCGTTCGTCACTATTTGCCAATAAAAATCGATTATCATGGAAAATTTCACTTTCATAATAGAACTTTGAACAAAACTGGTCATTCCTGCATGTTGTCAGGTGGCTGCCATGGACCGGGTTTTTCTAACCTTGACTGCAGGTAACCTTTGTCACTGGAATTTGGAATAAAGTTAGCTTTAGAACACAAAACTTCCCTTTAGGCATCTACTCTGTGGAATTTATTTTGTTCAGGTATGTATAACAAGTTTTTAGGATCACATACTCAATAAGTAGGCACCTAATAGTGTTAAGAAATAGCAATTAAGTACTTTTTCAAAAAAAAAAAAAAAAAAAAAACTCCTCAATTCTCATTTATTTTCAGTACTTCTTCCCGTCTTGGGTCAGCAGTCGTCCAGAGCTGCAGACAAATGGCGAAATTCACAAACAGGGTCATTGGGAACATTCCCAAATCCAGATGAACATCTGAACCACCGAGACTGGGTATATCATCAAAGAGGATCAAACCTTATGCCTCAACCGATTCCACTATCGCATGAGTCAATACAGGCAGCTTACTATCCAGGCTATTTGCCTTACGAACAGATGGCTCCAGACATACCCATCCGTTCTGGTTTGAAAACTTTCGCGAACCGAAAACTAAAACTGAATGATGGGCCGATGTGGTTTGGTTGGCTAAGAAGGAATCAACGAAATAACAATTCTGTGGTGAGACGCTCCGTCATGAAATATCGTCTGGTGAAAAGAACACCTAAGGTGAAACGCTCCTCTGGAAAATGTTCCTTTTTTCAAAAATCTCGAGCACGGAGACCGGCTAGGAAACATCCTGTTCGGAAACAGCGAGTAAAGAAACCGGCGACACACTGGACAGCGCTATCCGGAGTTACAAAGCGTCCTAAAAAGAATAAGGTTCGCCCTGTTCAGAAACAGACAGCAAAGCGCCCTAAAGTAGGGACTTACTCTACAGTGCTACCTAGGGTAACCAAAAAACCTAGAAAGTATAAGAACCGTCCAGTTTCGAAGCTATCACTAAAGCGCCCTAAAGTAGAGACTCATTCTACAACGGCGTACAAAGTAAATAAACGACCTAGCAAAAATAAGAACCACCCAGTTTCGAAACAATCCCAAAAACATCCCAAAAAGGCCATGCACTTTCCGTTCTTGAAACAAAAAGCAAAGCGCCCTAAACCAGCGACAGCAACAAAAATACCCAAAAAGAAAAATAATCGCCCGGTTCGGAAACCTCCAGTAAAGCGTCCTCAACCAGCTAAATCTAAAGTCCATCCTCCAGGAAAGAAAAACCTGAGCAATAACCACAGCCAGAAAGAACAGCTGAATAAGACGGCTAATGTAGCGAAGGACCGTGAAGTGAAAGTCCCCAGAGGAAAAACTTTGGATGAGGAAGATGACTGTGAGATGGTTTGCCAGCGTTTGTACGAGCCACTCTGCGTCACCAACAGCTCCAAAGTGGAAAACTTCATAAACGAGTGCGAATTTAGAAAAGCTGAACTTTGTTGTCCGGAAAAATTCAGAGGTAAACCCCTGTGATAATTATAGCATTTATTTTTAGTAAACATGCGGTGTAGTTGTTACTCGAGAGAGGCTACTTCCCACTAATTTTTTTTCTAAAAATTTTTCAGGTTGGGCGATATATCACAAGGGATTGTGCAGAGTACAAAATATGCCTCTGACTGCGGAAGACTGCTGGAAACCTCCATTTTCAAAATAAAATTTTCTTAAAAAATATATTATATTCTACAGAGATTTTTAGAACGTATACGTATGACATTGGGACCCTCAGATTATGTTCATCCGGTTGATTTTTCGCGTAACTTCAGCTGTATTTCTATATAATAAAATTTTTTCTTTTTGGAAATTTTCAGGTAGATATGCACTATTTATTTCTGCAGCATAGTAGGCAGATATGGCAGGCAGATATGTAATGCTGGAACGATAGCTGCATTCCCAAGACTTGAGCTGAAAAATTATCAGCAGCAAAACACTGGAAAGAATGAAGAGCCATAATGGTACAAAACACAAAAGCTCATTTTCAGCCACACCACATCGTTTGAATGAAGTAAAAACTAGATAACGGCTAATCCTGTATTCCCTTTATCAGAGATTAGGAGCAAGAATTACAAAAGCCCTCGTATTAATGGAAAAGTTCGGGGGAAATGGCAAAAATAACTTAAGCTGCACCTAAAATATTAAAGATTACAAGGTAGGAAGCGAAGCTCTCCTTCTGAGACTCAGAATAAACAACTCCTAACTCAAAGGAAAATACTGGTTTCTACTATGGTACTTATCCTAGTTATGAGAAACAGCTAGGAAACCTCAATATTCTTACTTTAAGCTGAATTGTGCTGACAAAAGGGACCGTACCTAGGTCCAGAAGTGGCATACAGAAAATAAGAGTAGGTACATAGTCTATATTATCTAAAAAGTGTTTTAAAAGGGCCCAGTTGTCAATTTTTACAAGAAAAAAAAGCTTGTTAAAATTTCATAACTATCGCGCCCATGTCAACGATAAATTACTCTACAATGGGTTTATTGATAGTTGCAAAATCCGGTAGGTACATCTACACACAGCCATGCACGAATGTTTAACAAAATAGTAATCCTGGAAGAATATTGGGTAACTAACTTGAAGTCAACTTAAAACAATCGGATTTCAAAAGTCAAGAACTTTTTAATTTATGAAAACAATTGCGAAACTGAATTACAAAGAGTAAATGAGCCATTCATCTCAATATCCTAAGATCCTATCAAAATGCTATGTTGTTTTAACTTTCTCACATAACAGGCAGGCTCGTAGGTGGAGCCCCCCTGTGAACAGGCACTCCAAATAACACTGATATTCATGAAATTGGCATGGCCTCCGCAACAAATTTATGTCACACTGAAACAACAATTTTACGCAATTTCTTTCGCACTATTTCGCAGTAAAAACAGATTATAGTGGATAAATTCACATTTCTGGAAAGCCTGCATTAAAAAATCAATAAAAGACCATTCCCAAATCGTTTACGGCAATGCCATGCAGTGGGCAGTACTCATCTTTACATTTTCAGCAGGTAATTTTTCACTTTCTGTTTTTTTAACAGGTAGATATAGGGTTATGGAACCCTACCGCGTATTTATATCTGTAAATCTCCTATAACTTCGTGCTTGATAGCTCTGTAACAGCTTACTCAAACGCGAGTATTTATTCAGTGAATGAATACCTGAAACTAATATAGCGGCAAAGCGGGAACGCTATATACATTCCATAATTATTGCTTATTGGTAGATATAGTTTGCAGAGCTGGGAGCGAGGAATCGACGGAAATTAAATTCTGATTGCTAAAAAATACCTCGTGTGATCGAATTTTGGAATTTTTTCCGTCAGAGTCGGAACCTGCGACCTGTGAACCATGCTGGCTGCTCTCAACGCAATCTCCGACCCTGCTTGGGACAAAAATGCATGTCAAGGCCTTTTTTAAAAAATTTGATTTTTTTTTTTTTTCAGCCCACTACCATGTTTTGGGAAACGATTCTTTCAGATCAATAGGTGTCAGCAATTCTCAAACAATCGACTTCGGAAAATCAGCGAGTTCAGTTGAACAATCGGATACTACTCACAGCCCATATCTACTCCACAAACAAAATGGGTCGAATCCGCCAAGCTTTTCATCGCATAACTCATTACAAACAATTTTCGGTCAAAAAATCTGGCCCTCCCCACCGATGACTTCGGACAAACCGAACCATCCAAACCAAAATCCACCAAAACGAAAGCTGCTAAATGGGCCAACATGGGTGAGCAGCCTAAGAAGAAGTAATCCCAGTAACAATTCCGATGTGACACGCCGTGCAGGAAAACGTATTAAGAAGAAATATAGGAAGGTGAGACCTCCTAAAACTATAAGGTATTCTAAGGTGAAACGCCCTTATTTAAAACATCGTAAGGAGAAGCGTCCATCAAGAATACGTCCTATGACAAAATATCGCAAGACACGACCTAGAGAAAACCCTTATAAAGGAAGATATATCAAGATTAATCGGCCTGCAAGAACACACCCTAAAAGAAAACATCCTAAGGTGAAAGACCTTGCAAGAATACGCCCTATGACTAAATATCGCAAGATACGACCTAGAGAAAACCGTTACAAGGGAAAATATTCCAAGATGAAACTCCTTGCAAGAAGACACCCTAAAAGAAAACATCGTAAGGAGAAAAGCCCTGCAAGAAAACGCCATACGACGAAATATCGCAAGATGAAACGACCTGTAGGAAAACGTCCTAAGGCGAGATATTCCACCATGAAACGCCCAGCAGGAAAAGGCCGCAAAATAACTTATTCCATGGCGAAACGGCCAGCTATAAAAAGGCCTATGAGAACCAGTTCAAAGGCGGTAAGAAAACGCCAAAAGAAAAAAAATTCGGTTATAAAATGCAGGGGAGGAAACTGTTGGGAGGAAATATTGTCAGGGGCAAAGCGTCCCTCAGTCGACAGCCTGTCACATCGCCGATTCGCGGTAAGTGCGATAAAAAGACGTCGAGTTAGGCGATTCAAGCAACCGATCATGTTGAAGCGTCCGAAGCACAAGGAGGTCAAACTTAAAGCGGTAAATAGCGTCACAAAACGCCTGAGAATGAAAAGAACCAGAAAACAAATTTCTGGAGAAAAATGTGCCACGTCACTTAATAAACTCAACCCGACAGGACAACCGATCGTGCAGATTAATATAATAAAAGGTCCGGCAGAAAAAGGCTCGAATGTAATTGTAAATCCGTCTACCCTACAAGTTCCTCACGAGGATAGCAACTGTGAGACAGAATGTGACTTTACGTACGCGCCTGTTTGCATCACTAATGGGCACGAAAGAAAAACTTTCGTGAATGACTGCGAATATAAGAAAGCTATGGGCTGCTGCCCAGAGAAATTTGGAGGTAAGTTCGTCACTGTTAAAAATAATACTTTTTGTAGTATGGTTGCTCTTCTGGGAGATATAGTGACTGTTGGCTTTGGCTATGCAGCCTGTAAGAGCTATTCTACCTACCCCAGGCACTGCAGTCTGCGTAGACAGCAAACCACTCATAGATCCCCCTGAGAAACTGTACAATCCCTCTGGAGGGTTCACTCCAGGGAGAACATAACAAATCCCTGGTTTGTGTTTGCACTACAACCGTGCGGTAATACCGAATTTCTGGCATGTACTGAGTCTGCTTATTAAGCCCTTTAAGTAGACTTTGGAGAGGACCTACAGTTTAAGGTGTCACATTAACTAGAAAAAATCGAAAATAGCTGGGGAAGAAATTTCGACCCACTGGAGTTTGAACTCTAGGTGTTACTTCAGTGGCTCGAGTAAAATGAAATATTCTTTTTCATTCAGATTGGAGAGTATATACCCCAGGGGTGTGCTTCCGAAGAAGCCTTACCGTACCACTAACGGCCGAAGCCTGCAAGAAAACACCAGATCAATAGATTTCCCGAAGATTTCGAGATTTCCCTACAAAACATGGAACGATTTAGATACCCATAAAACAAAGTATAAATTGAAGGCTATTCAAATGACAACAGAATGGTTTCTTTTTTCTGAAAACTCCAGCCTTCACTCTTATATACGATGGAATCGCGTTCAGCGACCAATATCTGCCGAACATGGAAATCAGCAAAGAAACTTCGGATGAGCCTTCGAGCCTGAATTTTGGGACTGTAGCTGAAAAATAATTTACACAACTGCTATCTCAAAAATATTACTTATATGTACCAAAGTATACCTAGACTACGGGAAGGTGCGAGTTGTAAACACGAGAAACCACACTCACACCAATCTTTATCGCAGCATGAGTATTTCGGCCGTAGCTTTAGCTGTGATAGGCGGTAAGTTTTTGATTATGTTCATTTTACAAGGTTCGAACCGTTACCTACCCACCACGAGATATCGCACACAGGTAAGGAAATGAGAACAGAAACAAAGAAATTCAGGGTAAATACATAAGGTATATTAAGTATACGGTAATTTACCCCTGCGTGATGTTCTTACAGGATGTTCTTTGGCCTACCTTTCCTTCTGCAGTTCTATGGCTGAGCAACCTACAACTCAAATAAGTTGTCAGCACTCCAGAAAAACCCTACTGGTTAAAATTCTAAACTTTCCCACCTTGGTAGGAGTTTCCCACCGGCAGAACAATCCAAAAATGTGTAATATTGAAAAGGGCAATCCTACTGTGACTCAGCTGTACCCAGATTCAGAGGTTCCAAAAAACGAAGATTTTAGAAGCAGTCAGCAGTTTTTCAGCGTATCTCAGAGGAAAATCTTCCCAGGTTTTTACTGGCCTACTCAAAACCCAAAAAATGAAGATTGTGACACTATTAACTGTTACAATGTGAACAGAAAACCTATTTGTACCACAAACGGATTTCAATTCATTAGTTTTTTAAATAACTGCGAGTGTGTGAAGGCTAAAACCTGCTGCCCGGAAAAATATGGAAGTATAAGTGCTTAGCTGAATAGTCAGTCGATGTGCATATAAAATACAAACATAGCATAGGTAGCATGGGTAAGTTGACTTGTTTTGTTGAAGAGCTGAACTCCTACAGCTGTGGTGTGGGATTTGTGAGAAAGTTACCGTTGGGTAAGATGGATTACGATCCCATCACAGATCCCAGATAAGCTCCCTAAAATTTACCTGGAATTGCTGAATAGTTCAAACATTTAACAGAAAGTCTATTTCCGAGAGGTTAACCACTCATTGGGAATCTCGTTGGGAATCATTGGAAATCTATATATGAAATCTCATAGGGAATCTTGGAATTTTTTGGAGTGGTTACCCCTTCGGGGTTCATCTTTCTATGAATATCGTTGGGAATCTTTGGAAATCTTTATGGAATCTCAAGGGAATCTCTGGAGTGGTTACCCCCTCGTCTATTTCCGTTCTATTATCACTTGTGAACAAGATGTTGACACGGAAAGATGGGGAAAATAGCACTGAAAGTATCGCTACTTCACTGACTGAACGCACTCCTATAGACATACCGCCGAATAATCTAAAAACGGTACATAAAAATAGTCAACACACGCTGTATACAGATGAGGAAAATAGACTACGGGCAGGATATGACAACCTGGTGGGGACACAAAACCACTGACCGTTAGGCTAATCTCGTTTCGTGACAGAAGCGTTGACACTCATCTCGAAAATTGACACCACAGCTTCCTCAAACAAAATTCTAAATTACTGATATTAAAATTTCGCTATGTAAACACAGTTTGTTCACCTGTGGTTCTGCCATGCGTGAATATTTTAACCTGGTTATGAGTCGAGTTCCATAACCAGGGCAAAGCTGGAAATTCGCACTCGATCCTTTGAATTTATTTCCAGAAAGAACTACCACATCAAAGCAGTAGTTCCAACCTACAGGTTGTTTCGAAAAAATCGAGGGGGTAACTACTCCAGAAATTATTTGAGATTGCATGAAGATTTCCAAGGATTTTCTGAGATTATCAACGAGATTCGTGGAAAGATGCACCACAAAGGGTTAACTACTCCAGAAATTTCCAAGATTCCCTGAGATTTCATAAAAATTTCCAATGATTGCCTGAGATTCCCAACTAGATTCTCAACGAGATTCCTGTAGTGGTTAACCCCTCGGAAAAAAATACTTATATTTAGGAAAGGGGTGGAATAAGACATGACCGTTTCTCTAAAAAATAAATTATCTCCCGGCAGTCTCCTACCTATAGACAATATCCTTCTTAGCGCTTAGCTGTGGACACACAACAGCATAACCTTAATTTCCTTTTATTTTCAGTCTACAGAGTTTACTCGAAGTATGGTCTATGTGTCAAAAATACGTTAATATTCCAAACCATACCACCAATTCGATATGTCCAGTTCTGTCAAGAAGAAACGGTCAACTACCACGCCAGTAATTTTTCTTAAAATTAAATTTTGATGCCCACAGTAACACTAGAATAAGTGAAGAATTACACATTTTGTAATCAATATCAGACTGGGAATGTCATAGCATAAGAATGGAGGAAAAATAACGAACTCTAATTGCGAACCAAGAAAATTGCAAACAGGCTGGGTGGCTTAAGTTTTTCAAAAGGAGAGACCAAACGCAACTACAAAATGTTTACTGTATATTTTTTATTGTAACTCCTAGTATCGTTAACTATAAACTAAAGGTCTAGCTGTAAAACACCTGTTAAATCGGAACAGCACCTAGTACAACACTACGAAATATCGACAGAAAGTTTTGTCGACGATAAGCTATTCAGGAGTTAATTTCATAGGTCTTAGGCACCTATACTTGAAAAATAGAAAGAAAATTTCACGTGACAGATATACGAGTAATGCTACTTTTTCTTATAGTCAGCACTGTAGCAGCCGTGGGTAAGTTGGAAAAATTCTCTAATCCGTAAAAATGATAATGATTCTTTACTTAGTTTTCTTATTTTTCAGGTTCTTCAGTATACCTACCATATGGTTACGATAGAAGGATGTCAGAACCAGAAGATCTATACCTGGATCCAGAAACGGGCCATCCAAGACACCACAACGATTTAACTGGAAGCCAGTTCACATCAATAGCAACTCTACTTTACACGGAAATGCAACCTTTTCTACATGTACTGTGGAACCTTCCAGAATACCCTGAATATCAACAAATCAGCTCAGAAACAAATTCTGAACCTATCCCTGAACCTATTCCTGAACATGTTTCCAAGCCAAGTCAGATGGAGAGTCCGAATTCTGTGCCAAATTCTGCACTCTCCCCTAACTCTAATTTCAGATGCAATTTATCATGCGAAAATGCTATTAATCAGCCGATCTGTGTGACGGACGGATTCAATACGATCAGTTTCTACAATGACTGTGAATATCACCAAGCCATCGCCTGCTGCCCCAAAATTTACGCAAGTATGTTTTCTTCCTATTTAACTCACAGACCGAAAATAATCACTATAGCACGAAAAATCCATTCTCGAATCATAATCAGCCATGGCTGTACCTTTGCCACAAAACCTTGGGCTTCGGCTAGGGATTTTAGGTATATTTCGTCTGAGCCTCTTCTGAGACGGTAATGGGCTGTTCGTACCAACGGGTGTGTTCGAGGGGATAACCACTCGTTGGGAATCTTTGGAAATCTTTATGGAATCTCAGTGGAATATCAAGGAATCTCTGGAGTGGTTACCCCCTCGGGTGTGTGCATGGGCCTCTAACTTGAAAAGATGTATTACCTACGTTATAGAGTTATAGTGTCTAACAGACGCAGAAAGGGAAAAAAATGTACACAATCACTGACGCAATGGCACAGTAGTAGATAAAATAATATTGTAATCTTTTTATTTGCTGTACACCTACTTCCAAACTACATAATCATGGATTTGCAGGCGCAATCCACAATTCCAAAAATTTCGAATTGTAGAATTGTTTGTAACTGAATGGTAGAATATAGAATAGTTTCGAGCACTAGTACCACAAGTGATGTCGAGATGACATATTTAGAGGAGTGGGGAGGAGGGGTAGAAGGAGGGGGTCGACGTCGAGAGGAATTGTTATTGGACTTGTAACACTCGAGGCGAGAGGTGACGAGCTAGATTCTGCGTATTACAAGAATAATTAAATAGACCAATCTAATTTCAGTAGTCACCCTCTGTAAGGACGAAGACCTCTCCATAACGATCCAAGTCTATATACCGTCCCTTGACAAACCCTGACTCATTCTGAAACCTCTCTATAGCGAGCAAATGACATATTCCCCAGGAGGTCGTTATAGAGATACACTACTGGATATTTGTTTTAAATTTCTGTTTCAGCGTACCGAGTTCTGAGTCAAGGGCTTTGCTTCAGAAACGGAAAAGTCTGGCCAGCGATTAAAGATATATTTCAGTGCCCGGATGCCGGAGCGACCAAAAAAATGCGAATTTTGAGGCATGATTTTTCATTATAAAAAAACTGTTCAGAAAGTATCAAGCTATGGTTATTCGTGACACCCACATATTGATTTTTAAAGATATTAATAAAGTGTGATGCTACGAGATGTTTCAGTATTCTCAGTTTTTTTCTAAATGGTCTAGCTTTACACACAAAGTAGGCAGATTTATTTCTGGACCAGTCGATAAACAATATTGTTAAGAAGTCGACCACAAAATTTCACTCTGTGTTTCAGTATTTGTAGCACCCATGTCTATAGGAATATCAAATTATTAGAGAAAAAAATTTTGTTCAAAAAAATAACATTACCATGGTAATGCCGACGTGAAGCAAGGAAATATAGGCTAAACCCCCCTCCCCCCTTGACACTAACCCCCCCCCTGACCGCTTCCTGGATACGGGCCTGCTAAGTATAGGTATAGGTCACTGCCTAAAGTCTGTAACGGCAAGTCCTAAGTTAAACTACCTATTTAATGGCTTAAACAGCACTTAATCAGATTAAGTTCAACGTTAATATTTCGGGACTAAGAATCATAAAGTACATACTTACCAATGTGTCAGGTAGGTAGTAAAAAAATAGGCCACATACCTACTTAAGTTAATACTTAAGTTAATAACATGCATAAATGAGTCTCATTGCAGAAAGCTATAATGTCATGAGAGGGCCGATATTTTTACTCGTATGTGGTAAGTAATATTCCTGAATTCCATTTTAGTAGGGCCGTTAAGGGCCACCATACATTCGCTATTTTTTTACGTTCCGATTTCAAACTTTGCGAGAAAACTATTGGATATTTAAATATTCAGAAATATAATGTGTCTTTTCAACGTCATTACTCACAAGGCTATGTTGTGATTTTTGTCACAAAAAAAATTGTCCAAAATTAACCGATCGTGAAATCACAACATAGCCTCATGAGTAATGACGTTAAAAAGACATTTTATATTCCAGAATATTTATTTCTGGAGTGGCTAACCCTTCGAATATTTGAAATTGGAACGTAAAAAAATAGCGAATTCAGCCCAGGTCCGTATCTAGAAAGCGGTCATGGGGGGGTTTTAGGGTCATGAGGGGGGGGGGGGGTTTGCCTATATTTTTTGGCTTCACATTGGCATTACCATGTTAATTTTCCGCTCTTGGGGGGGGGGGGGGGGGGGGGGCAAAAATAGGTATTGAGGTTTCCATCATTTTAAACGTTTTATAAAAAAATGTCCTAAATAATTTCATTATTTTTCAGCAGTTACAATAATAACAGCAAAAATATATCATCGACCGTATAGAAACCAAGGCGGAATTAAAAAATACACCCTAACGGTACCATCGTCATTCGATGACGAATCGTTCATAAAATTTCTAAAAGACATTGGAATTGGTGTAAAGCCAATTAGAAGTATTTTGAATGAAATGGGAGGATTCCACAGATGGGAAGAACAACCAGACGGACCAGATGTTGGGACTGAGGTGTCTCCCGTAGCTTCGTCGACAAAACCGACAATAATTTCATCTACTGATATAACCAAAAATGACTGTAAAATTATTTGTGACAATTCGTATTCGCCTGTCTGTGCGACCAATGGATTTTCTACGAAAACTTTCATCAATTACTGCGAGTACATGCGATACGAGAGATGCTGTGAAAAATACAAAGGTAAGTTTATGAACGCGGGGTAATAGAATTAAAGTTGCAGAGTCTCTCATTTCCGTACTACAGTATGTCAGGCGTATTACCTAGCCAAGGGGTTAACCACTCCAGGAATCTCGTTGGAAATCATTGGAAATCTTTATGAAATCTCAGGGAATCTTGGAATTTTTTGGAGTGGTTCGGGGTTCATCTTTCTATGAATATCGTTGGGAATCTTTGGAAATCTTTATGGAATCTCAGGAAATTTCAAGGAATCTCTGGAGTGGTTACCCCCTCATATATACCTAGCTGTGAAGCAACTGGACCCAGGTTCTAGTCTCGATCGAGATTTTTCCTGGCCCTGGGCCTATATAGCCCCCTAAAGAGTAACCTGGCTTTCGCTAGTCGTATGTTAAAACAACTCGCAAATGATTCTCGGAGACATTGTTGATGACCACTTAGCACTTATAAGCAATAACTTAACGCCTATTTTTCACAGGGTGGAGAGTTCTAGGACAGGGGCTATGCATGTCCCGTGGGGAGTCGAGAAGACAAATAGAACTTCAGCACCTTCACGCACCTCTTGATTGCTGACTGACTTCAAAACATATTATTAAATTTGTAGATTTTTGTAGACTCGAGGCAGATTTAAAAGTTCTGTTATAGTTAAAGATATGTAGATATTGGGTGACACATGACTTGGTGATAAGTGCATGTATGTGACATCCGCCTTATGGTTAATAGAACAGTTTGGATCTGGCCATTATTAAAATAAGAGAAACCACTAAACTGAACTTTCAAGCATACAGCTGCCAAGTAGCTATAGGTACTTAACTTTAACGTTACGATAAATTTATCAGAATGTTACGCATAATATATCTTTGTAAACCTCCCTGTAAATCACTCTAAAAGGACGGATTGCGTAACCCTAGGCCATCAATAGGCCCATTTACGTACCTAACCATGGACGGCAGCATAGGCATCCAATATGAAAGTGGAATTCCTGAAACTGGACCAGCTGCAATTTCAAACCTACCTCATTCTAACGATCACCCTACTCAAGCCTGAAATCATTGATATTACTGTACAATAAATTTACTCCGTCAATAATGCACCTAAATGAATTTGTGAAGTTTTTTTGTCCCACCCAATGACCGCTCCTGCAATGATAGGGAATTGGTTTCTCTGGAACTGATTCTAATAGGGGGTTTACCATAGGGGATGGTACAACCGATTTATTATAGAAGCACCCGTACCATCTCCAAAAACCAAAAACACAACCCAGTAGACAGACATACAACATACAAGCGTACTGACAATAAGTAAAAGGGGAAAACATACCCAGCTAAGACAATCACGAAGTCCAGTTTGTTCCAATGATCAGCAAGATAAGTGCCTTTTCCGTAACAGCCCATAGCGATCATCTTCACCGTCATCTCCAGAGTGAAGAATCCAAAGATGAAGTCATCGAACACCTGAAACACCAATAACCAAATATACAGTGATAAAACCTAGAACTGGGGGGGCCTGTCAGTGGCCGAGTGGCCAAGGGATCCAACGAGGGGTTAACCACTCGTTGGGAATCTCGTTGGGAATCATTGGAAATCTTTTTGAAATCTCAGGGAATCTCTGGAGTAGTTACCCCCTCGGTTTCAGCCATATGAACTTAGACTCTCAGACAAAAACCCAGACAAACGGCAAAAGAGTATAACTCCATCTCGATGGCTTCCCAACCCACTTAAATCCCATAAACGAAAACCGCTGCGAGAGAGAAAATCTGATTGGTTAGGTTGACGATATGAAAATTCTGTCATTTTGACTGCGTTTCCAATTTTCAGTGACCAGGCAATATCGCTATTCACAGTATTCCCTCCAGTGATCCGCTTTTCATTAGAAACTCACGATTAATTGGACAAGTTGGTGAATTTTCCGAATTATTTTCATACGGGTTTTCACGGTAGCTCTCGCAGTTTCACTGCTTCAGAATATCGCCAGGACGCTAGGAATTTTCAAGGACATAGTTTGAATGTAAACAAGGGTTTCCCAGTTACGTCAAATCACGATGACCAATCAGAACACTCTAATTAGCCACTGTGATCTGACGTCAGGGGGTGACCCTATTTTTCATTTTCAAACCAGGTAACGTATGAGTACGACGCACATCTGTTTTAGGCATGATTAGTTTGGACGTACCTGTAGGATCTGGCACCTGCTGCTCTCACAGTTGCCCTCTTCGCAAGGTTGGTACATCCCCAGGGTGACGCAGTTCAGCAAAATCACCAACATGCTGACTCGCTCGAACCATGTGAAAATATCAGTTAAGGAAAAAACTTGACATTGGTACCTAGTTCCTGTATGAGGGTACCCACAGCATGCGTGTTCACTATAGGCCCATAAGGGAACTTAGGTATATACAGTAAAGCCTATTTTATCTTGAAAACAAATAAATTTTAATGGTCCTCTGAATTTGAAAGAAGCAAATAATAACGACGATAAAGATGCTCGTTTTTATGGAGAAAATATTAAACAAAATAGGGGCAGGCAGTGAATTTTCAGTTATCTTGTAAAAATGTCAGTGCACAAAGAATCCCTCTAAAAAAATTCCAACATAAAAGGCGGCATTTTATGTTCGACTCTTTTGTAACGTTGACATGGCATTTGGAGTTCCAACTAGCTGCATTTACTTTGATGACACGTTCTGGTTTAGGCTGCTTATTCAATGAAGTTACTCTGAAGTTACTGTGTAGGCTTTGTGGTAATGAGTGAACGAACCGGAACAGCGCAGTAGACTTCTATAAACAAGAAGACCAAGTTCTAGCCCCACCTCGTCTAGATTTTTCTACAACACACCTCTGATGAGTTCTGAAGGCACTTCCACCAGCCAGGGGAAAAATGAACAGTCGACTGTG
Source organism: Mesopsocus fuscifrons (assembly GCA_950004255.1). Classification (NCBI taxonomy): domain Eukaryota; kingdom Metazoa; phylum Arthropoda; class Insecta; order Psocodea; family Mesopsocidae; genus Mesopsocus; species Mesopsocus fuscifrons. Next base: position 9,872,960 of record OX465381.1, read on the forward strand.
ATTCCGACGCAGTAACCACCCCCTACAGCAAAGAGGTCACCGAGGGGTTAACCACTCGTTGGGAATCTCGTTGGGGATCATTGGAAATCTTTATGAAATCTCAGGGAATCTTGGATTTTTTTTTGGAGTGGTTACCCCTTCGGGGTTTATCTTTATATGAATATCGTTTGGAATCTTAGAAATCTTCAGGTAATCTCAGTGGAATCTCAAGGAATTTCTGGAGTGGTTACCCCCTCGGAAAATGTATACCTTATCAGTGGAGGTGTTTCATGGCAACGAGTGAAATGCGAAACAGAAGGCAAAACCGTTAGCAATATTCACCTCACATGAAATTCTCACAATGGAAATGTCGAAGCATTTTGTCTGAAACTGAAGCTGAAGGGTTTCCAATACCGCAGCTTGCCACGAATACAACAGTCTTTCTGAGCTTTTGTGATAATGGACCTATTGTGCTTACATGTAGGTATAATACTCTGATTATAAGCCCACTGGTGCGTACCTATTGTTCTTCTGAGTTTCAGCTCCAGTATCTAATTGCTACTGCTCAAAACGCTATGAGAAAAAGGTAACATTCCCATAGTCAAAAGTGAAAGTTACCTCTATAAAAAACAGGCCTCGATAGCCGAGTGGAGTAAATGGTCGACTTTTGAGGAGCAGTGAGAGCCGGGACACACCGGTTCGATCCCGTTCCTACTAAAAAGTTTTTCTGCTCGGCATTCACCTCTGATATGTTCAGCATGTCAAGTGATATGTATATCGAGGCTGTGGTGGTTCGGAATCCACCTAAAACTGTAGGTCCCCATCGGTTACTCGATGGCTGGGGAGCTGGTATTTGGTAGTGCTGCCAGCTGATCACAATGGATAGTTCTAGAAAAACGGTCTAGTTGCTGGGCCTTAAAAAGCCTTAAAAACCTACACCCTTTGACAACGTAAAATCATTCAAATCTTAATGAATTTCGCATAGATTGACGTATTAATAGCAAACAACCTTTGAGATTTATAAACCTTGGTCCAAAGAAGCAGGAAGCAAGCATTCGAGCAGGAATGCTGCCGTTCAAAATGGCAGCAGCTTTTGTTTACTTCATGGTTGCCAACGTCTTCCCGTAAACAGCGAGCTCCTTTCTCTAAATATTGGTGGTTGGCGCAGTCGTTACGACCAATTGATTTGCTATCGATGATTTGTATACTGCTACTAATTTTCATACTCCAGAATGAAGAAGACCGAGAAACAAACTACAGCAACGAAGGCTGATGGTCTCCACAGTACCTTTGTGATACTTAGACATTTTATTTGGAAGAAAAAACTTAGTACTTGTATCACTTTAATCACTGTAATCGCAACCGGTTTCGTCTCTATAGACCTCGTCACGTCAAAATACTCTTCATCTGACGCTGTCGTTATTTCTTCCTTATAAAATACAACCGTACAATAAAGGAATGACATCAACCAAAAAATAAAATAGAGCGTCTGCAAATGGAAAAACAGCAAATAGGATGGGCGTCCAACAGCACCCAGAATCAAAGGTGACAGGTAAACCCTGTTGCTCTAAAACCAGTCGCTGTCGTATCGGTACTAACAACGGAAGGTTATTTTTAACCCTCAACCATTTTGTAATGCCAAAAATTCCACTCAAGATAAGCAAAACCATCGTACAAGTCACGGGGTAAGAGCCTTTCACCTTTTCGGACAACCAGCGAGACCTTTTTGGAAATTCACCCATACCGCTGTCAAAACTGCTGACAGTTGAGCTTTGTAAAGCGAAAAGGGGCGACCGAACCTATGAAAAGGATGTCACAGTTTGGTTCAGTTTGAATAGGCAACCCACTCAAATGAACCCCTCACTGCTACAATACAACCATCATTTATTTTACCATTTTCTGTTCCACTCTTCACAACAATCGCAATTCAACCGTTTTACGACTTTTACACGAAGTGTATTAAATCCAAATTGACGTTATCGTTACTTTCAAATTTATGAAAGTTCAAAGAATGACTCAAAATAGGCGAAGTCATGAATGGTAAATTTCGTCCTTTACCTTCTAACGTCTAGATAGGAGCTAGAGCCGGACGTCAGTCTCTCGAAATTCAAACCAGAACTTCAGTGACAATTTTTTCAGCATTTCATGTAAATGGGTAATAATAGCTGAGGGTTGGGGGGGACAAGCCCAGCAACTAGACCGTTTCAAGAACTATCCATTGTGCTCAGCTGGTAGCACTACCAAATACCAGCTCCCCAGCCATCGAGTAAACGATGGGGACCTACAGTTTTAGGTGGGTTCCGAACCACCACAGCCTCGATATACATTTCACTTGACATGTTGAACATATCAGAGGTGAATGCCGAGCAGAAAAACTTTTTGGTAGGATCGGGATCGAACCGGTGTGACCCGGCTCTCACTGCTCCTCAAAAGTCGACCATTTAGTCCACTCGGCAATCGAGGCCTTATGTAAATGGGTAAATAACCATATGCCCACACCCGATGTACCCCTCATAGTATAGCAGTGAGGAGGTTATTTTGGTACCTATTACTGCAATAATTTTCCGTTCCGCCTTTGAAAATCCTTATAAGTATAGCCAAATGACTTAGGTATCAATAAAGTAATTTCAAGCCTCTGAAGGGCATTAACTTTCGAATAAACAAATCTCAAATAGCATAAATTTTTCACTTTGGCTCTGGCAGTGAGGAGCGTTATATCCATCCGTACCCATCTCTCAACCCCGTAAACAAAGCCATCTCTCATAAAGAGTAAAATCATGGCAAACAATTGCCAAAGAGAGGGCCGTCTGGGGAGACATAAACCAATGCGTCCACTCGGCACTGGATCAACTGGGGGGGGGGGGGGGAGAGGGGGGTTCATTTATTTGCAGGGGTTCCCCCCCTTTTCCCCCCTTTTCCCAGGCTATGGTTGACAGTGTCCCCCATTTACGAGCGAGAGATTCAAGACGACCAACTCCTCTCCCGCCCTCTTTCTCCCGGGAGTGATGGGATGGGCAACTGGTTTTACTGCTTCTATATACCTTGGAATCATTTCTTTAATGAAAATTTGAACGGTAGGTACCTACTGCACAACCATCAATAAAAACATCCCCCATTTATATTACTGGAGAACTGAGTATAGGTAATAAACTAAATAATGAATTATCAATAAATTTAGGGGAGCCCTTTTGTTCTCTCTCCTGCTATTTCATTGCGACGTACCTTTCAAAAACTGATATACCTACAATATAATATTGTAAAACGAAGTCATTTTTTTTTTTTTTTTAAAGCGCGACGTTCAGAGAACATAAGCGCCGATGAGTCGGTTTGTTAGATATTTTTGGCCGAAGCCGAGTAAGAGTGGGCCGAAGCCAGTTTAGTAGTGGGCCGACGTCAATACATCCATGTCGGAAGCGGAAAATTTGTCCGTTCCGCCAGGATTCGAACCCGGACCTCTCAGGACACAAAGCGGACCCCTTGACCACTCGGCCACTGAGAGGCACCGAAGTCATTTGTAACGCGCGCTAAACTTGATGACGAAAAAAGTAACATCGGTAAATTTCAACTATCACTGTCAGTATTTTGGCATCTTCCCGAAAAGTCTTCCGACTCTAATCACTCGGAAAATTCATGTAAAACAGATACGCGATGTCTTAGCAAAGCGAAGAAGACAGCGCACATCCACCTAGCTGACACAATAACCCACATTTGTCGAAGAAACGACATCTACGAGTAATCGCAAAGTGAAGAGACGTAGACCGTAGAGTGAACAACAATAGAGAAACAAGTAAGAGCAGTCATTGTTCTAAATAGGCAACTGTGTGGCATTGTCAGGCTGCTTTCAATGTTCCACATCACCGCACCCTTCTCTCAATGTTTTACTACAAACAAAAACAAATGTTTCATCTAACAATAACGAATGATGTAGGGCGGGAAGACTAGCGGTTGCCCATATTATTCTTAGTTACTGCACTACTTCTACATTATGCTTTTAGGAAAATAAACGTAGACGATTTCTCATCATCTCACCAAGTGCAACTCTTTAAATATTGCCAATGGCACTGTCCGGGATTGACGGATGGATCTGGATTTTTCGTGGCCATTTTCATAGTTCTATCACAAAACCTATTTTGAATTTTAAATGCTGCAGCGACTTTAAATTGGCATGGTCTTGAAAGAAAGTTCTGATCCGCTCCGGGGAAAATTTTACTCTCAAACCACGGAGATCACTGGACTCTATTGACGGACGTCCACCAGGTTCAAGGTTCGAATTTCAGAACTAAAAATTTTTGAATCGATATAGCATAAGAAATGAGAAAACAGAGGAAAATTAGGTTTCAGCAAAGGTACTTACTACCCTCATTAGGTGGAAGTGGACCCCTAAATACGAACAAACTAGAAATATAAAATATTCAACGCCTAAAGTGTAGAGAATAAGCTGGGCCGCGATATGAAGTTGTCAAGTGCGTAATGGTAAATGAGGACTGGCAAGCCGAGCCACCCTCATCAAGAACACCGTTAAAATTAATCACCATTTAGATCCGGGCCAAATCCTGCTTACAAAGGATCCTTTTTTGCCACAACAATAACAGACTGCTTATGACTCCGTTCATCATAAAATAAATTTACTTTACTGCTTTCTTTAATACTCGCTCATGCAAGTATGCTACCTTTTTCCACAAGTGAATTTATTCAGTGTTTTGAGTTTTCACCAGTATGATTTGAGGGAAAGTCTGCAGGCAACTCACCAAAAGGTAGGTACAATGCTGGTAACTTAGGTACAGTAGTTTTCAGGACCCAAGAAGCGGAAAGTTTTTAGAAATAATTTTTGACAGGGTACCTATATTTTCTAGTGAAAATTAAATTACTAGTACCAACAGGTGGTATAGGTACATAATACAGGCTCAACCACGACACCTGGAAGTCAATAGCAATGAAGGTCAGGATAGGATCATACCAGTAATCAAGAGGGTTGGCCATTTGGGATCTCGGATTAAGTCAGCCACAGTTAGAAGCTTGACCGAAGCATCAAATCATCAATATCCGATCATCGACAAAGATCGATTCTTATAAAAAATGAATTTGCCTATAGATGGACCACCAATAATCCAACGATACGTATGATTTCGATTTCCATGGATAAGTGACTGATTATTCATCCCCCTCCCCTCCTATACTGACGATGGTCATCACGGGGATATAATGAAAAAGGAATGAGGAGAAGGTCACAGGACATAGAGAATAATCCCAAAAGCCAAATCCTATACCTTTTTTTAATGGATTCTCTTATACCTACTGCTCCAGAGACTATGACTTCTCACGTATTAGGTAGATTTCACTTCCTTGTGAACACGCTAGCAGCCGTATTTTTGAAAAATAATTGGTTTTGACTATTTAATAAAATATAAGGGATTAAAATCTCGGTCGAGTTCGTTAATGGGGGAAATCGGACCAAGGGGGGGGAAATGGGGGGACTTTTTCTAAATCTGGCTTTTTGGCCATAACTCCCTTAATATTGCAACTAATGAAACGTAGTTTTCTCTGAGGGTCGTCTAACAGTACTGCCTACAACTTTTCTTAGTAACGTTTTTTGATCCCACCCTTAATGGTTGAATAGGGGTGGAAAAAGAGGGTTTTGCGCACAAAAAAATTCATAACTTGTGTCCTAGGGGTGTTATCGAGTTCTTTTGTTTTGTAATGCATTTGCCTCAATATTACCTACAACTTTTGTCTGAAAAAGTTTTTCGTCCGACGCACCGTTTAGGCAGGGGGTGGGGGGTTGAATTTTCAAAACGTCATAACTCACTTATTTGGTGAGATATTGAGTTTTATCTTTTTGCTATGAGTTTCTATTAATAATATCTACAACTTTTATCTGAAAAAGTTTTTTGTAAAATCACTTTCATTTTCTTGTTAAGGGGGGGGGGGGTGGGGGTTGAATTTTCAAAACGTCATAACTCACTTATTTGGTGAGATATTGAGTTTATTCTTTTTGCTATGAGTTTCTATTAATAATATCTACAACTTTTGTCTGAAAAAGTTTTTTGTAAAATCACTTTCATTTTCTCGTTAAGGGGGGGGGGGGGGGGGGTGAAATTTCAAAACTCAATTCCTCCGTTGTTATTGTTGAGAATGCATTTGGGTCAACTGGAAATCTTCTTAACCGTCTTCCTCAATGATTTTAGACTGCTTTTAGTGGATGGAAGTAATCTTCGAAATCTACCTACGCCTTTCGGGGCTGCCGAAAGGGATTTTTTTTGTTTAAAGTCCAAATTTGTCTTTTTTTTTTTTTTTTTTTTAACGCGCGACGTTCAGAGAACATATATGCGCCGATGAGTTGGTTTATTAGACGTTTTTGGCCGAAGCCGAAGATGAAGTAGCCGAAGCCGAATATGAGTGGGCCGAAGCCAGTTTAGTAGTGGGCCGAAGCCTATACATCCACGTCGGAAGCGGAAAATTTTTCCGTTCCGCCGGGATTCGAACCCGGACCTCTCAGGACACAAAGCGGACCCCTTGACCACTCAGCCACTGAGAGGCACTAAAAATTTGTCTATTATTAACTAATTAAATCGTTCATGCTCATGCTCTCAACTGAAATTCCGCTTATAACGGGATTCGAACCTTATGCACACTGAATGGTGCGAGGGGTTAACCACTCGTTGAGAATCTCTTTGGGAATCATTGGAAATCTTGGAATTTTTTTGGAGTGGTTACCCCTTCGGGGTTCATCTTTCTATGAATATCGTTGAGAATCTTTGGAAATCTTTATGGAATCTCAGTGGAATCTCTGGAGTGGTTACCCCCTCGGAATGGTGGTAGTATCTCCATTAACAACACGGATAACAACAAAGGAAGTATCACCAAACTCACCGGAAAATCATGAAGCTGCACATGATTATCACGAGAGAAGTAACAAACTACTGTGATTTCTCTTAAGAGGGTATAATTTACATTTCCCGATAATGGCGAAAGTATCACCCAGTTACATTGAGAGTTGGGTACAGTTTACGGGCAAACATTTAACGCCTATTAACCGTCTCATTCAGCTCTAATCTACTTCCCTATCGGAAGTTTCCACCTCAGCGATCTCTCTGAACTTTCTTCTCAATTCGGAGTAACTTGTAATCTTTATTGGGAAATTCAAATAAATTCAATTTATCCCAAGGTCTCTTTATTAAGAGAGGTTGTCTCGTTTGAATGTGCCTCAAGATAGACCATACTTTTCAGTTTAGTTGATTGCCAATGTCTTTTATGTTGGAAAGCTTACAGCAAGAGGAAAAGATCAGTGATAATACAGGCTAAACTTGACAATATACAGTCACCTTATTTCTCATTCAAACCAGAGAACCTCTACAGCTTAACACCTTCTCTCCTGATAATTCGTCAAAGGTAGCGTTTATTTCTTAGATCTTTCATCTCTTTGCTGTCGTCAAATAACCTGACTTTCCTGCTGATTCAGCTATCGGCTGTCATTTCGTTTTTATTTCTACTTTAAATTCTTCTGTATCAAACAAACTTATTAAGTTTCAGAGTAGGTCTTTTTAGTTTGCTTCAAACTTCAAACAGGTTTACTTTTGACCTTTACATTTCGATAGCTACAAAAATCATCCGGTCACAGTATTAGTCAAATTTTTTAAACTCCACACTACAGAGGTAATCAATCGTTAAGGGGATTGCATGCGGGGTCTCAAGTGTCAGTGTACTATTCAGGTATATTCATTTTGGATCGCTCCTGGCTTATTCTGTCAGGTCGTTCAAAAACCAGTGAGGGGGAAAGGCGGGGAGACGGGTTAGTGGGGCAGGTTAATGGGGGACTTAGGTGAGGGGGAGGGTTTTTGAGTAGGGAAAAAGGGGGAACGTTGTTTACTTCCTCTTCATTGCCCCTAAGATTCTCGGGGTGTCATGAGGGTTTTTAAAGGATATGTATATGTACATACTTTCCACCCTTTATTTTGGATGGGGGGGGGGGGGGGCAACCTCGAGATTGCAATACCGCAATACTGCTTTACTGTTTTCCATACCTATTGGGTATTGCTCATATTTGGTGAAAGAACGAACTTCGGAGACAAAAAAGGCCCTATTACCCAAACTCTACTTTATTGTGGTATAAGTAAGCCAAAAAATACATAGTACATTTTTTTTTCTTTTTTTTTCGATTAAATCACCTACGAAATTTGTGTAAAGTAATCGACCTTGTATTATGGGCCTCAAGGACGATTTCTTGGCTGCCAAACCTGCCCTTAAAATGGGGATGCTTACTCCATAGCAGAGAAGAGATACAAATAACGCTTGTGATGTGCCATGTGATATAGGAAGAGGGGAAGGCGAAGGGGGATTACAATTCCAACAAAACCAATTTACACACGTCCATCGTATTACCCCGATACGTGTCTACGTGTCTTACATTTTTGCTTCTCTTTATTTCCTCGCTACCTGAATGCATCATAGGCGTACTACATAGTTTCCTTCGTTAAAAATTTGAGATACCCCGAGAAAGAAGCATACGTAAATCACGTAAGTCTATATTAATAGTATACCTAAAGTGGGATTTTATAATATTTACTGGTAGTGTTACAAGTAGTGTACAATGAATAATTTTTGAAAGTCACAGTCATGTGTTCCCTCCCTACTTTAAGAAATTCGAAACTAAGCACAGACCCCCCTGATAAAATACAAAAAAAATCTAAAGCTGATGTGCTGTCTGTAGGCACCACCGCCTATACCTAGTAATTATCAAAGAACATCGAACGATGCAGTGTCGTATATAAAACAGCAAGGATTGCACCAGGTGCAAAGGAGCATGAACTCTGGACCAGATCGATACCTCGCCGCTGCTGCTGCTGCTGCTGCTGCGGTGACGCATGGCCGACCGGCAACCAGTTGCTCAAAGTTCACTAGGCCAAAGCACCCGGAACAGCAACTTTCGCGCCAACATTTTCCCGCCAAAAACATAAGGAGTTTGGGTAACTCTCCTTTGGTTCTGTCATAGTATTACCGAACTTCTATTTTTTCGGGTTCATATTGTTTTTCTAAAAGGGCAAATAAAGAGCTAATAACAAATCAATGAAGAATTCTACGAAAGTACAAGTAGTACGCCTTCTTACGGAAGGAAAATACAGGTACCCTATAAAACCTACACCTAGCTATACGGTATAGCTAGGCGTAGGTTTTATATTTATTTATATATACAATACTTTCTTGGACGTAAGAGTGAACGTTACAATACTTTCTTGGACGCGAAGTGTCAAAAATGGTTTCCGGTTCGAGTACGTTTGAGTAGGTAGTAGGAATAGGTTTTAGGTAGAAGAAGGTACCTAAGTACGAGTAATTTAGGTGAAATGTGATCCGATTCGAAAATCATACCGACAGTGTCACGGCCAAGTTCACATCAGTGTTTCTCACACGATAGCAGTGTTTGGGACTGAGCGAGGGGTTAACCACTCGTTGGGAATCATTGGAAATCTTTATGAAATCTCAGGGAATCTTTGAATTTTTTGGAGTGGGGAATGGTTACCCCTTTGGGGTTCATCTTTCTATGAATATCGTTGGGAATCTCTGGAAATCTTTATGGAATCTCTGGAGTGGTAACCCCCTCGGGACTGAGAGAAGTTCTCACTGCAGTAATATATAGACACCACAGTATCAGTGACTGCGATCAACAACTAGCACGAAACTATATAACTTCCCTCTGAAGTTTAGAGGGAAGCACAGTTGCGCCTTCGGCTTCAAACGTAGAAGTTAAACATATCAGGTTTAGGTAGACACCTATTATAGCCACTTCCACATGAAGAGACTCATCAATAAACCAAATTTAACGTAAGATTAAAATTAACACCCCATACCAACACTCAAACTGCGAATTAGTGTTAAACTCGAGTTTGGTGCAGGATCTACAGAAAATCAATTTCCGAGGGTAGGATGTAGGTAGACAGAAACTCCAATCACGTCACTAAATTCACTTCACACGACAGGATACATATTTCAAAAAATAAAAAAAAACCGTATCCACCAAAGCCAGCAACGGCAGCAATACTCTCTGGAACACGCGAAGCACCGAGTGGATAACCCCTCCAGAGATTCCTTGAGATTCCATAAAGATTTCCAAAGATTCCCAACGATATTCATAGAAAGATGAACCCCGAAGGGGTAACCACTCCAAAAATTTCAACATTCCCTGAGATTTCATAAAGATTTCCAATGATTCCCAGCGAGATTCCCAACGAGTGGTTAACCCCTCGCGGAGCCCAGAAAACCTCTTCATGGTATCATCTGTTAATCCCGCTGTTTTTCGGAAAACGAGAGGAGTAAAAGAGGAAAAGCTATACGAAGGACTGAAAGAAATATTTGGGGTCTTTGGGCGAGAAGTTTGAAATACGGGCGTAATGGAATTCTACCTGATAAATGACCTTATTTAGGTAACCCCGGCACCCCGGTCAACATCCCTTATTTTCCCTTTCTATTCCCCAAAAGGGGTTTCGAAACCATTCAAATGTCCCAAATCGATTTGCCATGTTTCACTTTCAACGTATCTCTGCACCTAGATTCATGCGAACAATTGTTTTAAACATACCCCTTAATCTTCTAACCTTCCTTCAATTTTTCTTTGACTTTGGCAGGTTAGTTGTGCAAAGACTATGTCGAAACAACTGGCCTTCAAAGCGCGAGATAGTCCTACATTTTGTATCGGATTGCGAACTACCACATTCTTGATAATAATGATGTGTATAGGCATATTTCACACACAAGAAAGCTGGATTATCACTTCACCAGCTGGAAAACTCTGATAGTGTCGGTGGTTCGAACTCTTCAAAGACGCCATTACTTTGGCTCCACGGAAACATGGCTGAAAATTGCCGAGGCCAGCAGCTGGCTAAAGAGTCCATCACAAATTGAAAATGTATAAAAAATACTCAACTATTGGATTTTTCATCCTGAAATTAAACTGGCATTATCAGAGCCGATGTTGTTTTTATCGGAAAAAATCTTTTTATTCATTATCCGACAGCGCAGAGTTTCAATAATAGGAAATCAATGTAAAGTATTTTTCAAAAATACCTACTTTCAGAGCAAACTGAGGGAAATTCCAGCAATATTCCATAACATGTACTGTACCTACAAGGGTCCATATGTATATCCTAGGTCCTAGGTCTTTCAGAACTGCTATAGATCTACACTGCACCAATAAAGTATCTGTACAAACACTGTGAAAATCTCTCTATACCTTTTATCTTCGATTTAACTATCACTAATACGAACAGGACCAACCTTCTTCGGCATACCACTTTTCACTTAATTTGCAAATTTGGGATTTTCAGCCCTTGTTTCAGCATTATAGTGGAGAGGTTCCTAAAAGAGCGGAAGGAGTTAATCTGCACCGAGATTACTAGCTCGAGACCGGATACAGTTCCGGCTTCCACCAAAAAACCTTCCGTAACGTTTTCAAATATTTTTGTAATGCCCGTTCCAAGTGAAAGGCACACCGGTTAGGTTCGAATTTTACAAAAGGTTCAACCTGGTGGGAACCTTCCAAGCTTTATTTATTTATTTAAGAAATTTATTCATGTAATACCTAGCGCAGGAACTAGAGTCCAAAATATTACAGCTGAAGTCACAAAGGGACTTCAATAAAGCTCCTGACCGAGGGGGTAACCACTCCAGAGATTCCTTGAGATTCCATAAAGATTTCCAAAGATTCCATACGATATTCATATAAAGATGAACCCCGAAGGGGTATAACCACTCCAAAAAATTCCAAGACTCCCAGAGATTTCATAAAGATTTCCAATGATTCCCAACTAGACTCCTCCCCTCGCTCCTGACCTTTGTAACAGTTGTAAGCAGTGCCGTATTATTAAAGGAGTCCATTTTGATTTAGGGGACAAAAACCCTGGACAGGAGTCTATAGGTCTGAGCTGCCATATTGGGTTCTTCAACTATGATGGATGACTTTGACCTTCCTGGGGGGCGTTCGGTGCCACGAGGTCGCCCCCCGGACATGATCCTTTTCCCTTTTTGTTGTCAATCCATGGTCTTTGCTGTCACTTTCAGATTTACGGATTAAAACCTTTTTATGGAGATTGAAGATTAGGAAGGTTTTTTATGGGTGAAAGGGAATCTGTATTCGAAGGAAGTTTAAAAAGATTTTTTTTTGAGGCTAAATTCCAGACAGAATGTTTTTCCGAAGTTGCTTTTCCTTTAGCTTAAGCTACTATGTTTCTTGGCAAAACACCAGAAGACATTATAGATAGATGTAAGATGCTAAGGAGATCGAAGCCGAAGTCAGTAAACCGGAAGTTGAGTTACTATCTCGTTTATGGACTGGAAAATTAGAAACAAAACAAATTTTCTTGGAATAACATTAACGCAATACCAGCGAAACGGAAAACAGAGACACGCGAGTGGAACTCCTGCTGTACAAGAAAAATTAGAAAGCAATGGTCCTTTATACCACAATACCCTATAATCTTCAGACTTGCCTAAAAAAAATGGCTGAATAGATTGATGACTTTCTTTTGAGCCTTTGTGATGGACAGCGCAGAACAAAAGAAGAAAGCTACCACAAGTGGAAGAAAATAATTTTTCGCAGCCGCAGTAAGTGATTTAGAATCTGTGGCAGCGAACACACAGCTCGCAAGACTCTCTGGAGAAAGGTAGTGCCTGTGGTAGTGCCTTGGAGAGATAGCAAGCGCGTTTTCACAACCATTAATCCAGTTTGTAATCTATCTCATGAGGACGCGGCTAGCTTACAAATTGTGTTCAAGCCTGCTTAGCATATCATTGCCTCGAAATCCTGCTTAAATCAGCAGAGAGCTTACGGCACGCACCGCATTCTCCAGTGCTGTATCAATTTGTGCACCCACGGAAACTCTGTACCTCTATAAGGCTGGATCCTGCCATACTCAGTTAATAGGGACACCTCCGGCCAATTCGGTTTTTAACAGGAACTGGTTTAACGGGAGTTTAACCGAGTATGGTCGAGTCCAGCTTACGAGAAGGAACTGAAATCACGAAAGCAGGCAGGGTCAATTCTTATGTACCTGATCCACACAGATAAATAATATTGGTGGTATTAATTATAACTAGTTCCTCCAACAAAATTTGGGTAAATTCACAGACTGAGAAATTCATCTAAACTCTTCTAGAAACTATTACTTCTTCAAACTGTATTTTGTAATAATATTCTCTTCAGATTTTTATTTTGGGAAATCGTGTCCACCCGCCTCTTCAATCTTTTCAGAAATTCAAGATTTCAATAAGTGGTTAAGTTATTTTAATTTATAGGTTCAAACATAGTACCTAAAGTGAGCACATGACTATACTTATAGTTTCGCGTCTAGCAAATAAGACGTGGGACTAGAACCGCAGACGAACTGTCGTGGCACTAATCATCACCTAACAGGGCTTTCCTTTGGAAGCGTAAGGGAATAGCTATGTCAACTCGGAGTATGTGGGAACAGATACAAGACGTGGGACTAGACAGAGTCGTAACATACGTCAGCAATTAGGAACTACGGCCTGATTTAATGCGAGAAGTGTGACACTGACGAGCGTTCATGCAAATGATTACACAGCTGACATATGGCGACAATTACCTACACAAGTTTGTTGAATACGAAATTTTAGTATATGAATCATTCAAGGAGCGACTACAAGACTAAATACAAGGGTACTAGGGTACAAACTGATATTATTATATAGGTACCAAACCTATTTAAAGCTGCAGCCTCCACTCTATCTGCGGGCCCACTCGTCCTACGCCACCGGCAGGGATTGGTAAGTTTGGCTCGGTGTGGCTAAATAGCTGCGGGTTGGGGGGCAAGCCCAGCAACGAGACCATTTTCAGGAACTATCCATTGTGCTCAGCTGGTAGCACTACTAAATACCAGCTCCCCGGCCATCTAGTAAACGATGGGGACCTACAGTTTTAGGTGGGTTCCGAACCACCACAGCCTCGATATACATATCACTTGACATGCTGAACATATCAGAGGTGAATGCCGAGCAGAAAAACTTTTTGGTAGGATCGGGATCGAACCGGTGTGACCCGGCTCTCACTGCTCCTCAAAAGTCGACCATTTAGTCCACTCGGCTATCGAGGCCATGGTAAGTTTGGCTACTCCACGCAACCCCTGAGCTACCTAGACCTGTAGGTCTATTACAGATCTGTTAACGCCAAGTTAACGACTTTGATAACGACGTAGTGGTGTAGTTATACCTATATGTTTACCATTTGGAGCTTAAAGCCCGAGATAACGACCAAGAGTTGCTGAAGACTAGCACCTGAGCAAACGCTATACCAAAAGCGGAAAAGTTGCCATTCTACCAGCAACCACTCACAGATGAAATGTTATGGATTTAATCATAATTGTAAAATTATTATTGTAGCTACTCTACATTGTATGAGTCTGAATATGGCATATTATACAAATATAGTCGGAATAAACCAGCCGAGTTGTTTATTCGAGCATTCTCCATTTGATGAACGATTGTCACGTCGAGTCGCAACCAAAGCTGATTTGATCACGTACGGATCATCACAAAGGAACGACAGTTGCAAACTTACGTTAATTAAAAACCTCATGGCCCGCTTGTAATTGGTGACGTGTCACCAGTCACGTCTTTCACTGAGTCAAGCTCCACGTCTCTCTTCGCACGTTCTCTACCCTCTTATTCAATACGTCTTGTTACACGTCAACTTCCAGTCTCTCTTGCAACTGTTATATATAACCAAGCTTGTCCCACGTCAGTTTTCATTTGCTAACTTTCCAAGGTTGAAGTAGACTAACAACTAACAAGTCGAGTTATTTAAAAAATAGCTGATCCAAGTTCTTTGTTTTAGTTCACCATCGTAAGTTGCGAGGGGGTAGGAAACCACTCCAGAGATTCCTTGAGATTCCACTAAGATTTCATAAGGATTTCCAAAGATTCCCAACGATATTCCTGGAGTGGTTAACCCCTCGGTAAGTTGGTTATACTTACGAAGCCAGCAGTCCTACTGAGCGAAAAGTAAGTGATATCGAGTTCTAAAGAAATGAAATTTCTGTATGGTCACTGAACTCAGAACGCAATAATGTCAAAATGTCAATGACCTCAAGTTTACTACTCTAGAAGCAAGCAGACAATTGGTACGTGCATAGCTTCCAGAACTAGTGCAAATGTCGGAACTGGCCTCAAGCCAACCCTTCCTCCTCCCCAATTATAAAACTGGCAAATTGGGCCCCGGGTTCGTTAGTTCAGCATGCCTTACATATAGAACGAAGCATGAGCACTTTTTACATGACAGGACTTACGGGTCGAGAGCTTTCAACTCTTTTTTTTTGCTCCAGTCCGAGCTGCGGTTTTACTTTTTTATTTCTTCTTTATTTCATGCCTGAGATTTTAAGCATCTGTTCACTAATGTTGCTTACTTAATTAAAGGAAAACAAAAAATGTTGAGGCGGCTCCACTAAACCTGAAAGTCCAGGAGGACCTACAGGGGACATGCTGTTGCTCACACACGTTGGAGGAGTGATTTCACCCTGTGTATTTTAACATGGTGTCAACAATTAGCATGACACCATGACACTCAGCTGACAACTGACAACTGACACTATATGGTAGTGTGGTGTAATGTCTTGCTTGTATCGCCTATACTCCTCTAAACCCTTTGAGACAATTGAGACATTTAAAATGGTTTTATTTCTTATATAAATACCTCGGTAAGACTTGGTTTTAAGGTGACCTAGTATCTATCTCCATAAATTTTCTTAAAAACTGAAAGTTAACAAGAGTTTATTCAAATGATCCATCGTTCTTAAAAGTTTTGGAAATTTTGGTTCTCCCAAAATTCTGCAGCTGTTGCTGTTTCAGAGCGATACCTTAGGCCTTAGATGTTTCCTAGCATTATTTAAAATTATATAAGGTCAATCATTTTTACGAGGGTCAATGTCAGCAAATCGTATACAAAAAAAAAAAAAAATACTATGTTCTCTATAGATGATTTAGTTAGAACCACACCCGACAATTATGTTTTTCCCCAGATGGTGAAGGTCAGGTACTAATCAAGGTAAGGTAGGGCCACAGGGGTGATACAGATTCACCCGAAAAAAATCTCGACGAGTCGAGGCTAGAACTCAGGACCTCGTGCTTCATATATAGATCACTGAGCTAATGCCACCCAGCATCACATATACCTAAGGTAAATTAATTCTACAATGACACTCAAAATAGACGAGATTCAAATGCGGAATGATTGATACGTCATCGCTGAGCAGCTGTCAGCAATGATTCAGCCATTAGCATTGGACCCCAGTTGGCCAGCTGACGACACAAGTCCCATCCGTCATCACCAGTCATCAACTGCTGATCACTGATGCTTAACCTTAGGGAAGAGGGGCAACAGAAAGGAGTTATAGGGGGAAAGGGTGAGATAGATGGCATATATCTCCGGATATCTCAAACGTAGGGGTTGCAGGAAACAGGGGGGGGGGGGGGGGACAGGAAAACAGGGAACAGGAACAGGGAAGCAGGAGGTGGATAGCGATAAGGGCAAGTGAAGAAAATCGAAAAAGGGTAGATACAAGGTATAGAAACCAAGCCTGAATAAGCAGGGTAAACTAGATTTAAAACATGCAGAGGTAGAGGTGGGAAGTTCAAATACCTCGCTTGGAACCTATATAGCCACAGGCTGCGATAGATCAAACGGACTAACTTATTCTACACCACAGAAACTCCGATAGTTTTCGGTTCGTAATTAAACATAGCTGAGAAAAGGGTCAAAATACATCCCTCCCCTCACTTCCAGTAATCTCAAGTTAAGTATAAACTCGGGACCAAATTCTCTCCACGAAATATTAGCTCTGCTTTCTACAAAGCGACGAATAAATTGAAATAACCGGCGAAAAGGCGGTATAGTTTCCAAGTTGGTATAGACGTGTTCGAATAATAAATGTAATGGTTTCAGGGCCGACATCATTTGGCGAGGGGTTAACCACTCGTTGGGAATCTCGTTGGGAATCATTGGAAATCTTTATGAAATCTCAGGGAATCTTGGAATTGTTTGGAGTGGTTACCCCTTCGCGGTTCATCTTTCTTATGATTATCGTCGGGAATCTTTGGAAATCCTTATGGAATTTTAGTGGAATCTCAAGGAATCTCTGGAGTGGTTACCCCCTCGTCATTTGGGGTACTTTGAACTATTCTGAGGAGGACTGAGGGACCTCCAAATCTAAAGATAATTCGCATGATGACGATGCTTCCGCTACAGTCTAGGCACAGAAAGGAATAAAAAGAAAAAATCCATACCATGTACCTACAGTGAGAAAAGAAAAACGAAAATGAAATAGTGTGGGGCCAGTAAAAAATAAATTCCTTGAGAATCAATTCAGCGAACAGCTATCCTAAGGCTAGATAGTTCGTTAAAAGACTTTCGTCTGCTTTCTTACTGCAAAACAATATTAATCCATCCACCCGCAGCTCCCCAATCCTCTCACATACCACAGAGATGGGGCAAAGAGGAGACGGAAAAGCCCCCAGGAGATTTTGGTGTTTCTTTATTTTTCTTTCCTCCTTTTCAGCCGCAATTTTTTTATATCTTCCAATTTCTCCCTTCCCGTTGCCAGACATTAAGGAAACATCGAAAAAGCCGGAAAGTGCTATTGGTAATATCTTCCTTTCATATGTCTTTTGTTAAAAAAAACTTAAGGAAGCTGAAAACGACACAGCTAAGTAATATGATGTACCCATATATAATTACTATACGCCTTTATCTTGCCTACGTCCTTTTGATTAAACCACAGGTTGGATTTCACCACTTCCCTAAAGTATACTTTAGTGTCCCCTATCGAACAGATTTAGCTCATCACATGTTTAGATTATGACAAGTGCAATCGCACTGTAGTATATTCTAAGGCGAAATCCACACTTAGGGTTCGTCCCACCATGCCCAGTTAAAATTAAACTGGAGATTTTGTCCTATGTTTACCATGTTAAATTTAACTTTATAATTTAACATGGTAAATCTCCAGTTTAATTTTAACAGGGCATGGTGGGACGCACTCTATAAGAATACAATACAAGGAACATAACTCAATTTTACAAAAACATTATTTTTCCCCGTTCAATGTAGGAGTGCCCCCGTAACTCTTATTTCGAAGCAACTGGCCTGAATATTTAATGCAATATTCAGCACAGAAACAGATGAGAAAGCAAGAAACAAAAGCATGAAATATGAAAAACATGAAAATAATAACTCACAAAGGACAAAGGTGTAAATCAGGTAACTAAAACAGCAGAAAATACGCCAAGTTTTGATCCAGCAAGGGGTGCCGGCATTTACAATTCTACCGAGCGTAATTGTTTCCAAAACAAATATATCACGCTATTCAAAGAGGTTCATAAAGGTTGCAGAGGATGCATGCATCTTTTACAAATAAAAACCAAAGATTCTAGGATTTCACACAAGTACAATAGTCGTACTAGGTACGACTAGGTACAACCATTCTCGAGGTAGCACTATACTCTTTAATCATCCCAAATTTAACTAATGTTTAGGTTCTGAAAAATAATACGGCTGGCAAGAGGGAGCGCCGTAACTCCTTGCATATAGTATCGCCACCCTGACCTGCCTGGCCCGAGGGCATTCTGCACTGTTCACAGAATGCCCTCGGGCCAGGCAGGTCAGGGTGGCGCTACTATAAGTCGAACGATAAGTCAGAGCAATTCTTGACTTTAAATACCTATTGTGGGTATCGAATTAGATCAATAGTATATTATGCACATCCATTATCTTTACTTAAGGAAGAAGTGATTTTTCGGTTATCTGACGTTTGGCCAAGGGGGGTCGAGCCTACAACTGTATAAGGGATTTGAAAGAGGCTATAAAAAATTGCTCTCACGCCGTCCGCCTCATTTAAGCAAGAAAATGGGTCCATCTCAGCAGTGACATTATCTCACACTGATTTCCGCAACAATACCCCTGAGGAAAATAAAACTATTTTCACCTCTGAGCTTTCCCAGCGATTTTTATTTCCACAACAATAATTAGAGAGAACCTTGGGAAACAGCAATCTCTCCTCCTCCCCCAGTCTGGAACCTTCCGTCGTAGATTGACTTTTCCGACAGGTTGATTTGTCTCCGAAGACGAACAAAAGGGAAAAAAGAAAACAATCGTCGAATTGCTGAACGTCCGTCCTAGTCTCAGTTTTACTGAACTTTTCAAGCACCTGTTGCGTTGTAAACTGGTTAAGACGTCAGGGCAGTTTACGAAGATCTATGCTTCTGCCACAAAACCACACACTTTCTTAACCTTAAGGAAGGTAAGCGATGTTCTACTCTAGCTCCAGTAAGCGTTATCAGGAACCAATTCCTGGATGGTCTATGAACCTGTTTTCATAAAAACGATGAGATTGGCAAGTAAACATAAACCAAACAGGTATAAGGGGTCAGGTCAATCTATTTAATCAACTAAAGGGAAAAGCTCTATAGGTCCTCGTTGAATTTTCAGCACTAGAACACCCTTTTTCGGGCTTATTAATGTTAACACGTGAGTGAAACATAACGGGGCTCCCTTCCTGCCGTTTGTAATATGGATTGAACGCTCACACATACGGTGAAGGATTTAAGCAATCCATTCCAATTAACGGAACCTACAAATTTTCCGCATATGAATCTCCCACCTACTCAATAGGGGAGTGGGTCTGACACCGTCATACATCAGCCCCGAAACGTATTATCTCCCCTTCAATTATTCATATCGTCCTCCAAATGGGACTGATGGTGGCTCAGCTGACTGGTGGAGATATTGGAAATCCTATTATGTACCTACAAGAGCGCAAGGGTGTGGCATCTATCACCTGTGTTTACTTTAGGAAGCGATTTTTCTGTGATTTGACCAAGTGGAGCCTTAAATCATCAGACAATACGAAATCAGCCACCTTAGCGTGCTGAGTTTGCTCTTGGTGCTCTGGAGACTAACCTAAGAGGACGCTATACCTGACGATGCATTTTTTGCCGCCCATAAGATTAACATTGCGAGCGGCGATTCGTTTTCAAGGTTTACCCTTGGTTGGAAAGACACAAAATTTTGCCTGTACCTAGCCCTAACAATATTCTAGGTCGTGTTCGAAGCAGATTTCCCAATTTCTCACTGGTTTCTTTTATTGCAACTGATTTGCAAATGCTAGCATCGCATACCTCAAGAAAAGTGCTGTATCTCGAAAACCAGTAAAAAAAATGGGAAATCTGCTTCGAACACTCCCTAGAACATTGTTAGGGCTAGGTACAGGCAAAATTTTGTGTCTTTCCAACCAAGGGTAAACCTTGAAAATGAATCGCCGCTCGCAATGTTAATCTTATGGGCGGCAAAAAATGCACCGTCAGGTATAGCGGACCCTTAAGCATGAAGCAACTGTAGCCATGACTACTTCTTTGGTGGGATACTATATAGTGGCTCCGTACCTGATACGCAAAACTTCCCAACCTGATACAAAAGATCAATCAGACTGTTCAATGAAAAGGAAGGTAAAATAGATAGAGCGTTTTCACTAATAATAGCTTCTGATAAAACGAGAAATTACAACGTCCATTGTGTACACCATGAATATTTAATACTGTATCCACAGTGCTGTGAGGAAATCCTATTCAGCAGTTCTGTTCAACCCTATTTCACCGTCACCCCTGGACCTACAATAAACAACCTATACATACGTGCACCGACGCCCTCTATTTTCAAAATGAGCTTAACCCTCAGGTAACTATCAAATCCTGCACCAATCCTAAGATTTAAAAAAAAAAAAAAAAATCCTCCTTTCCATACAGTTTATCTTTCAATTTTTTACGTGTCGTTATTTGTATGTTCAAGTTTTGATATAGCTTTTTTTCCAAAAATTTTCCTTAACGGTATTGTTTTTCGAATCCAGCAAATGAAACGGAGAAATTTCAGTAGTCCGATATTTTTTTCAGAGAACATGACTCAAACCTTCCCGAACCAGGCTCCCACGAAATTGCATAGGTCAAACAATGAAGAAAATGAAAACAACAGTCCGTATTCATTTTTATCAAATAAAGTTTGGGCTATTTCAGAAAAAGTTTCACGTTTGTTTGCTCAAGATTGATAAACAAACTACAAAAGAGGACAATGGAATTAATGATGCAAGAAACTCACTCAACTCCGAGGCTATAAAAGTTAGTGGGATGTCAGAAAGTTTTCTCTATCTGCTCTCGTACTATTATTGAATTTTATATGAGCCTCGTATGAATGTTTTCTCGTTTTGTTTCGTAGTAAATTCTGGAATATTTTATTTGGTACTGAGGCTTTTATTTGCTCTTAGGGCCCTTTATATCAAAACCTTACGGAAGGGCCCCACACTATAGCCGGACCCAAGGGAACACTGGTTGATGTCAGCTGTTGTCAGACTATGTAGGAAAGTAGGAAAATCCAAATTCAACCCCGGCTGAGTGAGTCACCTTCAGCACCATGGAACAAATCGTCTGATTGTTCTGCGACATACCTATGGAGAACCTACCATTTATATAGGAATTTAACATTAACAGCGGAGAAAGACTTCGTTGTTTTTTCTAATTTAGTACCATTAATTGTCAGTCAGCTTAGCCTCAATAATCTGATGAAACTTTTACCTACAGTGAAATACAACTTAGGGCCTCTACATATCGACCCTGATACTTCCTACTTCCTATATCTAGTGAAGAAAAATTTGTCAAAAGTTTCATACGAGATCATGTCTCAAAAAAGTAAACAGAAAAAACTGCTTGGCGGCGCTACAGCCCTTGGAGGGCTAAGATCTAGTGGAATACAGGGTGGCACCTTTCGTGAGCTCAGTACACAAGGGGGTTATTTGGGCAGAATCACGCCCGACAGCCGAGTTTTCCTCCAGCCAGTGAATGCCAGGTACCCATCAGGGCTGGGTAGGGCCAGGGCCAGGCAAGGTTGAGCAGGAAAAATCTCGACAAGAGGGGACTAGATCGAGGCTCCTCTAGCTTCATAACTAAGTTCCCTGCCACAAACGTAATCCGGCCCATAAACAGGTACACCTATATAAACCTACTTATTTTTAGGTTAAATTGGATCAGTGCAGGTAAGGAAAGGGCGCACGTGAACCTGGTTGGAATAGGGGGAAAGCGGCCCATGTGGAAGTTGCTGAATATTTCATGGGCGCATGCGTACCTGCAGGGACCCCGACCCTTCTACGTGACCCCCATATCCCTTTCACTTTTAGCGCATTCGAGAAAAAATATATACAAAGATCCGGGATGCCAATGTTTCGTCACTTGTAACTTTTTTTTTCGACGTTCAGTGAACATAATAGGAGCGGATGTTTTTGGCCGAAGCCGAAGTGGAGTAGGCCGAAGCCGAAATATGAGTGGGCCGAAGCCAATACATCCATGTCGGAAGCGTAAAATTATTCCGTTCCGCCGGGATTCGAACCCTGACCTCTCAGGACACAAAACGGACCCCTTGACCGCTCGGCCACCGAGTGGCACTAAAGGGGTTGATCTTCTCTTAAGTACTTATAATATGAGTAGGCGTGTAATGTTAAAATTAATAAAATAAAAAAATTACAAAAACTCAACTCTACGGCTGTGGACAATAGTACATCTGTAGTGCTGTAGTCTACTACGGGATCTCGTGTAGTATCGCCACCCTGACCTGCCTGGCCCGAGGGCATTCTGCACTGTTCACTGTTCACAGAATTCCCTCGAGCCAGGCAGGTCAGAGTGGCGAGACTATACCTGTAAGGGGAGCTTTTCTCGGAATGCCGCTCTTCAAAGGGGCCATTAATTTATTCCTTCGAGTATAAGAAATTTACAAACGGTATACATTAATGGGAACTTCTTTCAAAATCAACATCTCAACATCCCAAAGATGAAAAAGCTTAAAAAAGAAGAAACCCCCAATTTTCTACTCGTTCCGCGTCCTATGGGTACTGTCCGTGTACTAGGATTACCACTCGCACAAGTCCCCAAAGAGATTTGTCCCACAAACAATTTGATGTATAAAATGTGGGCTGGCGACAGCTCCAGAGGAAGCGAAGGCCACTGGGGACAGCTCAGCCACACACAGATGTGCGACAACTGTCACAAATGTTGCGACAACGGTAGCTAAACTGCTGAAGCACGTACAAAAACAAACAACAGACATCCTTATTTTTTACGACCAATAATGTTCGCGCCCTCATAATAACTCGGTTTTTGATGAATTTTCCTCAAAGTGTTATACTCTGACGAAAATCATGAAAATCCGAGTGTGGTGGGAACCAATCCAACGCACATGTTCACACTTTTTACCCTCTAAAGTGAAAGAGTAAAAATTCTAGAAACTTCCCCCAGTACAGTTAAACCAGATAAGCTAAGCATTAAAAATAAACGAGATATTTAGCGGTGAGATTGGAAGTGTACCGCTGAGTGGCCGATATTTGTTGTACGTGTTGCGAATGAAAATTGTAGTTCAAAAAGTTGAGCTCCCTCCACCATTGACCGTAATGATTATCAACCCTCGCCAGATATTAACCGCAGACAATATTTCCGATGCCGTTGATAGTTAATAAGTTCCATCTGCTAAACTAATTTTCAAAACGAAGAGTTAAAAGTTAAAGTGATGGCGTGATGGTTAAGAACTGATAAGCTGAGGGAAATCACCCCCTGTTATAGGTATAGGTGACTGAAAAAAATTGTACCGTCCGTTACCTCACAGTCCTCGAGGGGATTTGAACAAGAATTTAAAAGTTTAGGTACGACTCTGGCAAATTAATATAAGTACCTACTCTTTTGACTACCCAAGCACGAAGGCGGCAAATAGCCATTAAAAAAAAAAAATAATAAAAAAAATCCCTTTCGGCAGCCCCGAAAGGCGTAGGTAGATTTCGAAGATTACTTCCATCAACTAAAAGCAGTCTAAAATCATTTAGAAAGACGGATAAGAAGATTTTCAGTTGATCCAATTGCATTATCTACAATAACAAACGGAGGAATTCAGTTTTGAAATTTCACCCCCCCCCCCCCCCCCTTAATAAGAAAATGAAAGTGATTTTACAAAAAACTTTTTCAGACAAAAGTTGTAGATATTATTAATAGAAACTCATAGCAAAAAGATAAAACTCAATATCTCACCAAATAAGTGAGTTATGACGTTTTGAAAATTCAACCCCCCACCCCCTGCCTAAACGGTGCGTCGGACGAAAAACTTTTTCAGACAAAAGTTGTAGGTAATATTGAGGCAAATACATTACAAAACAAAAGAACTCGATAACACCCCTAGGACACAAGTTATGAATTTTTTTGTGCGCAAAACCCTCTTTTTCCACCCCTATTCAACCATTAAGGGTGGGATCAAAAAACGTTACTAAAAAAAGTTGTAGGTAGTACTGTTAGACGACCCTCAGACAAATTTTCGTTTCATTAGTTGCAATATTAAGGGAGTTATGGACAAAAAACCAGATTTCGAAAAAGTCCCCCCATTCCCCCCCCCCCCCCCTTGGTCCGATTTCCCCCATTAACGAACTCGACCGAGATTTTAGTCCCTTATATTTTATTAAATAGTCAAAACCAATTATTATTCAAAAATACGGCTGCTAGCGTGTTCACAAGGAAGTGAAAATGAGAGATAGATATATATATATATATAGATATATATATATATAAACTTTTGAACTGATGGTGGTTTTGGGATCCAGGGGTCATAAAAAGAATAACTGTGAAGAAATTTTTCAAAAGTGAGACTACTGGTACGACTACAATAGGTAGATTTTTCTTCGAAATCTACCTAAAAATAATAAAAAAAATAAATAAATAAAAAAAAAGAATTACAACATGAGAATGAGAAAAGAGTATTTAATTAAGTGCACAAGTTTTCTGCAATACTTTTCCATGCATGTTGCGGTATAGCAACTTTCCCTGGTTTGAAACGCTCGAAGCAAAGCCGCAACACAGCTTTTCGATTGAAAATTTCAGCGAAGAGTAGAGAAATACATTGTGTACTAACCAAACCTCCCCTTCCTGTAAGACTTAATTTCCGTTCTTATTTTTCATTGTAGCAATGGAAAACCCTGAAATAAATACTTCTACATTTTACTGAAAGCCGTTGAAATATTTGTGCCCGTTTTATTTTATCTCGACTGTTTTTCATGGAGCTGGTGTAAAATGTTTATATCACCCGAGTCGACTCTCCCGAGATGAAAGTTATCTCACCAAATACTTCCATTATTTTTTTTACTTTTATTTTCCGACGTCTTGTTTTTAGTAATGGCGAGATTTTCCAAAAGGTCTTCCGTCGCTGCCTCTATTAGCAAAGTAGATATTTTTATCAGTTAGGAATGGTCGATGAAGTTCTCTTTATAGGCCTCGTCTTGCAAACGGAGCTTATGCAAAATTACTGATTAAACTCGTTCGGCACCACCGAAGCAAAAGCAATAGATATTATAAGGGTTATATTCGAAATTTGGATGGCAAATCCCAAGAAAAAATTGAAACTTTCATGACGGAAACGGGCGATTATTACTTCTCGCGGTTTTATCCTCAATCGCGAATGATACAGGACTGATCTGATCTTTAGGAATGGTAAACAATAGCAATATTACATAGTTTCAACAAGTATTGTTTAAGGTGCGTCCCACCATGCCCAGTTAAAAGAGAAAACTGGAGATTTTCTCCCATTTTTACCATGATAAATTTCCAAAAAAATCGGCGTTTTTCACATAACCGAGTACAGTGGGACACACCCTTAGAAATTTTTGTCTACCTACGTAAAACTCATAACAAGTTAGGTCATATAAAACCGGTGGGTATGTATAATGTAGGTAATGAACGGTTCATAACTGTGTTATATCCCCATAAAACAGTTTAACGGTTCGAGGGTAAATTAGATGGTTATAATGGGGAACGGGCTGCGTTCATGACTTGAGGGGAGTGGGGGCTGGACTGACGAATTGGGAACTTGGGGACCTTTAAACATACCGGAAGCGAGAAACAACGAAGCCTCTATTTTCCATTTGATTTGATTTTTAAGCATTGTATGTGTAGGTGGATGTACCTATAAAGGTGTGTGTGTGTGTGTATACGGAGAGCCAGGGCCCAAACCGTCCGGCCGATTTTGTTCAAATTTGGTACACGGATGTAGAAAAATAATACGCAGACTCCCTTTTTTCCGATTTTTCATTGGAGAAAATTGGAGGGCGCAGCCCCCCAAAAACCTCAAAAAAACCAGGTTTTTAATTTTTTTCTCAAAATCAGTGCCTACGATTTCGTTCATTTTCTCAGGGGTAATAGTGCATACTATAGTAAAAACAACTCGAATTTGGGAGATAATGACCCCCAAATATGTGAGCTTTTTATGTTCACGAAATATGTCAGGTGCGTACTCAAAATTCTCGGGGGAATTACAAACCCCCTAACCCCCCATCCGGGGTCAGTGTTGGTAGAATCAGAAAATATGCCATGCGGGTACTCAAAATACTCCGGGAGACTTCCTCAGGCTAGCTATTTTGTCTAAAAGTTTCTCCTAGATCCCCCCCCCCCCCCCCCCCCCGGTTGTGTTTTGAGAGGTTTGCGAAATGTCTTTTGAGACTTTAAAGGACATGTTCCGTTTTTCACAGATAAGGTTTACTTTCAATCGAAGCAGAGACACAAGGTAAGTACAAAGCAAGTAACCAAATGCTGGGAACATGATGTACCTAATATCAAACAGGGAGTCAACCATGCACAAGAGGCTCCACTAATTTTCACAACTATCCAATTTCCTCCCCCGTCAGTTGTTCCTTTTCTCCCTGGTGGTGTATTCCCTTTCTCGAACGCCAGCAAACCCACCCAACTAACACCTTCAAAATTTATTGTAAGAAGAACTGTTCCCCGTATATTGCATCATGGCGTGCCTTATCTTCTTACAATAAATTTTGAAGGTGTTAGTTGGGTGGGTTTGCTGGCGTTCGAGAAAGGGAATACACCTCCACGAACAAAGTACCTATCTACCTCTGAATAATACGGTCAGTAAATTTTGTCCTGAAGGGTCCTCAGCACTATTGATTTACAGCATAGCCTTTTCCAAACCACGTCAGCAATGTAATAGAAAAATCACCCTCCTTTCCCCTCTATATACCTTCTACACCTAATCCATTTTACCTGAAGAGAGACCACCAGGTTATTCCAGAGAAGACTCTCGGAGCATCAACAATAGAGGCACTAGAAGGGGGCAATCAAAAAATTTTCAAAAAAAAATTCTTTGTCATTAGCTGCATCAAGTAAATAAAGCCTGACCAAGTACAATACTTATACAACCTGCTAAGCAGGTACAGTCATAAAAAACATTTTATAAAAATTATAGCCCTCCTCCCAACTTTCATGCGAAAGCGCGATTAAACATTAATCTCAAAAAAATTAACGACAATTTTTTTTTTCAGTTCCTGAGCATATTTTTTCGTTTCTGAGTTTTCTCTCTTTTCTGGATACCCAAATGGATAAATGTATACGCAGTAAGAGAACGATAATCTAGGGGGCTGTTCCGGATAACAACCTGTTGAGGGACCCATAACAAACATTATAATGGGATGCAATGAGATGAATCCAATTTTTTCGTTTCAAATATTATCAGGGAAAAAAACAGGGGGAAAAGTTAAATTCAGCTTCCTCGCATTTCGTACAATTTTTTTTAAAAATGTTTTTGCGAAAAGTTTCCTTGTAATATTAATATTACTAGTGCGGTCCCTACATTTCACCGTTTTTACTTTCCCATCTCACAGAGTGTAGGTGCATACCTACGGATGAAGATTCCAACCAGACGAAAAATTTGGCCAAAATAAAAATGGCCCAATAGTGAAAAGCAGTTCATTTTTTTAATAGGGTAGAACACAACTGACATTTTTATTTAATAATATTTCAATTTTCCAATAAATTTTGAAATGAAATGTCAAAAAAATATCAAAATAATCTGCAGAAAACCAAAAATGTTTTTCCAATATTTTTTATTTTATTTATTCTGCCTGCCTATCTGTCAAAAACCACAATGAAAATCGTCTTTGTAGGCTGAAAGAAACCCAATCCAGGAAATGAAAATAAATATACAGCTATAGTCCAAGTCAGGCTGGGAGTATACCGATAAGTCATAATTTCTTGCAAATCTAGGGCTGATCAAAACTTCTTCTTGAGCAGGGAAATATCTGCTCAGGGTCGGATTGGCATTTTTAGCGTATGGTAGGATATGGAACCCGCAAATCCGGATCGGCGTCAACTGAAAATCTTCAAGAAATTATGAGTAATCGGTACGCTCCCAGCCTGACTTGGACTATAGAGTGTAACTAATCGCAAAGGTTTGTACACACACTTCATTATTTCAGGTTTTTCCTTCAGTTATTCTCGTAAGCAAACTTTGTGTTGAAAAAACCCCATGGGAAAAAAACTGGAACATTTAAAGAATGTGATTCGCGGATCGCTTACCATATTAGTCAGCAGTACAGTATGAGTGACTGAACTGAGTTGTACGTGAGTAAATAATATTACGTTCCCCAGCGACCCGTTTTTCAATGGAGGTGAGACGAAGCTGCGGCCTCATCAGCCCCACTGGAGAAGGAAAAAGGAAAATATAATATTCCTTGCCGTCAGGGTTTTCGATCCACATTCTCCACCATTCTCGTTCCCACTCTAAAGAATAATGGTGTTAAAACCACGGGAAAAATTCCAGCCATGCTGTATTTTGTTTTAATAAGGTACATATTCATCAAATGGTGGGAAGTTTTTGAATCGGGCTACCCGCACAAGAGCCTCAAAACCACTTTAACACAAAGAATTCTAGGTACAAAATTGTGCTTTGGTTTATTTGGTCACGTGACTCTGGTGGGATCTAATCTAAGGTCTGTTTTCAGTGCTTTTGTTACTAATGAAAAATTTGACGCATGTAAACGAGCTTAAAAAAATATTGCGCCTTTCTGAGCTCACATTCACCTCTTACACATGCATTACGCAGGTGTAATTATTTTCATGTGAGCCACTATCTGTACACTCCATGAACCCCACACCTCATGAGCGTAGCAGGACCAAAAACCTTGGGGGGGCTAAGCCCCCCAGACCTTCTCCTCACCTGGGGGGTAGGCATGGCTTTATGTGACGTTATGAGTAGGTCAGAAAAATCCTGGGGGTGGCTAAACGTTTCCTGGGGGGGGGGGGGGGGGCTTAGCCCCCCTCAGACCCCCCTTGCTACGCCTATGCCACACCTCCCATACTTCATACTTAAAATATAGGTATAGTAGTTATAGGAGGAGTCATTGTCATTAGGAATTAGAACGCCTATAAATACTGTCGGTACTGTTATAGTCTGAGTGGTCTACAATCGAGTGAGTTCTGACTTAAGGGTCCGCTATACCTGACGGTGCATTTTTTGCCGCCCATAAGATTAACATTGCGAGCGGTGATTCATTTTCAAGGTTTACCCTTGGTTGGAAAGACACAAAATTTTGCCTGTACCTAGCCCTAACAATGTTCTAGGGAGTGTTCGAAGCAGATTTCCCATTTTTACTTTCTCGCTAGCCATATATGGCGAGAAAGTATTGTTTTCGTGCAAAATTTCGAAATTGAGATTTTGGGTTTCCCATGATCCTGGGGGTCCCCTGAGTCCAAAAAAGTGGTTTCTGGAAAAAGTCTGTCCGTCCGTCCGTCAGTCCGTCAGTCCGTGCAGTGCTCTAGCGCCTATACCGTTCATCCGATTTTGATGAAATTTGGTATGGACCTGTCTAAAATTACTGCCGAGGGGCATTTTTAAGGATTTTTTGATTGGTCAAAAATTGCGGCCGCTATTGTCAAAAAACCGCCAAAATAATTAAAAAATCGTGTTTTTGGTTACTTAGACAAGCGCCGACGGTACACTTTTCAATCTATAACACTGAAAATTGGTATGTGTGTTGACAAATAGATGCTTCGAGGTCATTTTCAACTAAAATTGAATTGGTTGAAAATTACGGCCGTTCTGGACCAAAGTTCGATCGTTTCGGCGCCATTCACATTTATTGACCGATTGTCATGAAATTTGATAAATTTGTGTAAAACCATGTAACTTAAACATCTGTCGAACAGAATTTTGTTATCTTCAAAATTACGGCCGTTGTAGTCAAAAAAGTGTCGAAAATGAGTTGAGAATGAGAAACCACGTTTTTGAATGGTCGGAACGCATTTGGGAATACAGTAATAAAATGACAGACGTGAGATGTGGTATGAGTGATCTCAGATAGATGCTCGTGGGTCATTTTCAACCGATTTTGGATTGCTTAAAAATTACGCCCGCAAAAAAATCTCAAAAAACCCAAAAAAAATAAAGGGTCCGACAACAGTCGCACTAAACTTTCTCGCCCCATGTGATTTTTTTTTTTTTTTTTTTTTTTGGATTTCTTTGAGATTTTTTTGTGGAAGTAATTTTTAAGCAATCCAAAATCGGTTGAAAATGACCCAAGAGCATCTATCCGAGATCACTCCCACCAAGTTTCATGGCTGTCATTCTATTACTGTAGTCCCAAATGCGTTCCGACCATTCAAAAACGTGGTTTCTCATTCTCAACTCATTTTCGACACTTTTTTGACTACAACGACCGTAATTTTGAAGATAACAAAATTATGTTCGACAGATGTTTAAGTTACATGGTTCTACACAAACTTACCAAATTTCATGACAATCGGTCAATAAATGTGAATGGCGCCGAAACGATCGAACTTTGGTCCAGAACGGCCGTAATTTTCAACCAATTCAATTTTAGTTGAAAATGACCTCGAAGCATCTATTTGTCAACACACATACCAATTTTCAGTGTTATAGATTGAAAAGTGTACCGTCGGCGCTTGTCTAAGTAACCAAAAACACGATTTTTGAATTATTTTGGCGGTTTTTTGACAATAGCGGCCGCAATTTTTGACCAATCAAAAAATGTGTCTCGGCAGTGATTTTAGACAGGTCCATACCAAATTTCATCAAAATCGGATGAACGGTATAGGCGCTAGAGCACTGCACGGACTGACGGACGGACGGACGGACGGACAGACTTTTTCCAGAAACCACTTTTTTTGACTCAGGGGACCCCCAGGATCATGGGAAACCCAAAATCTCAATTTCGAAATTTTGCACGAAAACAATACTTTCTCGCCATATATGGCTAGCGAGAAAGTAAAAAAAAATCATTCTGGGCGAGAAAGTTAAGTGCGACTGTTGTCGGACCCTTTATTTTTACTAGTTTTCGAGATACAGCACTTTTCTTGAGGTATGCGATGCTAGCATTTGCAAAACAGTTGCAATAAAAGAAACCAGTGAGAAATTGGGAAATCTGCTTCGAACACTCCCTAGAACATTGTTAGGGCTAGGTACAGGCAAAATTTTGTGTCTTTCCAACCAAGGGTAAACCTTGAAAATGAATCGCCGCTCGCAATGTTAATCTTATGGGTGGCAAAAAATGCACCGTCAGGTATAGCGTCCTCTTAAATATGCGGCTGAATGAACTTCAATCTATACTCGTCACCATCATGATTTCTATTGCTCCAATCAGCATTACGGTTTCTATAGCTGATTCAGCACTTGGTGATATCTAGAGCGAACCAATTCTACATTTCCACTAACGATGCCTTCTCTAGCTCGATATCCTACTGCATCCTCTTAAGGTTCCCCTTCTCATCATTGGATTTCCACGGTGCGAAAAAGTAAAAGAGATAACGGCTTCCGCAGGATCATAATAATTACTTAGCCTCCATAACACTCAGGTTTTTATCAGCTCTTTTTCGCTCTTGTCCATGGCCAGAATGTGATGTTTTCAAGTCTTGGATTTATATTATTTCTGCTGATGGACTCTGAGAACAGGTAGTTTTTTTTGCACTGCAAGCGGAATGTTTTCTGAGGGCATTAAGATTTTACAGTCTCAGTGGAGATGGTAAAACGTTAAAAGCTGGTTAGAGAAAATTTACAGCAACCCACAAACAGTGCGTTAAAAGATTCAGACCACACACAACTGCTTTCCGTACAAATGAGCTGTTTTCTCCTATGTAAGTTACCGCAATTTTCCGACTTGTCGTGCATTATGTAGCGGTTAATTTGCAACTCCGATGATTAGTTCTACCCACTGCACACTGTACATTTTTATACCCTACTCAAAAACGAGACCGTAGCGAGGCGATTAATTGCCGAAATAAAAAGTTCCCATTTTCGATCCCTGCCTTATGTCCCAGTGGTTAACCAGTCCAGGAATCTTGTTGGGAATCTCGTTGGGAATCTCAGGCAATCATTGGAAAAATTTATGAAATCTCAGGGAATCTTGGAAATTTCTGGAGTGATTAACCCTTCGGGGTGCACCTTTCCACGACTCTCGCTGAGAATCTCAGGAAATCTTTGGAAATCTTCATGCAATCTCTAGCAATCTCTGTAGTGGTTAACCCCTCGCTTATGCGTCAGAAGTTTAGTTTGAGCATGGGATAATAGTAGCCATTCAAGGTTCCCTTTTTTATTAAATTACAGTTTAAAAAAACGTTGTAATTAAAAAGCCAATGCGGCAACAAACTTACCATGAAGCCAATCAATCAAAACGCCGGAGCAGAAGTCATATTCAAAACATGCATATTTGATTGAGCAGTTTCCACCGAGAAGTCAGCAGCAGATAGGAATGAGTCTAAATTTCGAACAGCTGAATCTGAACCCATATCAAGAACTCAGATAGAAAACTCAATAAAGTCAATACATGAATGGTGAAAATCACTTTGGAACGGTTTCAGAGGTTTATCGGAGCACCGGAAGTGAGGGCGTGAGCGCGAAACCGTCAAGGAAGAACATCCGGTTGCTGACGTCAACGTGCAAAGGTGACATTCAGCAACTTTTTCGAATTGTCTTTATTACCGTAACATCAGGTCAATGGGATAACGCCTGCCATCTTTCGGTCGTTTAGATAGAATGTATTTCACCACTATACACAAGTTGTTTATCCCATGGTTTATCAGAGAGACGAGCTAAAGCACCGAGTCACAGTTACCTTTAAATCGGTTACTGTTACAGCGTCATCGAGACACGAGATACAGTGCAAGCAAAAAAAAAAAAAATTGTAGCCAAGTCGACAGCTCTACGTACAAAAGACTCACTAGTCCAAGTACTCGTATACAAGCAATTTCTTCCCCTTCTAGTGGAATGGGGGATTGGGAAGACCAATAAATCAAATTAGCATGATATTGGCTGGACGGAAAAATGATGCGTATAACCTATTTTGCCCCCCTAATAGATAAAATAACCCTGGTCCAATTTTTTATACGCCACCCTTCTCCATATCGTCAGACCAAGAAGAATAAAGAGATAGATCGTAGCGAGGTATAAGTTTTTGCCAATGTTGAAACACCCGGTTTAACCCTATTAGAGCTAACTGGTTTGGACTTAATGATAATGGATTACATCTGTAGGTAATCCATGGCTAAAGCCGCAACTGTTAATCCGCGTGCTCTCTCGTTTTTATTCAATTGCCCGCCATTGCCGACCGTTCCCCGGCGTTTGGCTTTTTGCCGATACAGAAACTAAAGTCTAAGCCTAGTTAGGCTAGAGGGAGGGAAATTTACAAACTAGAGTAATTCAAGATCCAAATCTGACGCTTTTTGGACGGCTTTAGATAGCTATAGATAAAATATGCTGTTAGTTAACACATCTATATAATGACATCGTTCTGAGGGAACTACTATAGTTACTTATTTCTTATAACAGTAACTTGACATCACAAATCATATTTAGGGTAGATTTCACAAATCCAACTAAACGATAAGATAGAGTGAATAAATATTACATGCATATATGTAGCTTATGACAAGTGCTATCGCAAGGTTTAGAGAACGGTTAGCCTCTTCCCGCAAGCAAAATATAAGCGCCATTTGTTTATAAATTTATCTTATCGTTAAACTGGTCTGGTGAAATACAGCCTCAGAATAAAAAGTATCAAAAAGTCTCCTTAGAAACATGTCATTTAGATACGTCAACAATCACCACTGTACCTAAAGCTTTAAAGTATTTATAGCCGATACAAATACCTATCATATCCAGTGCTTAGATTGCAGTTGCTGATAAAAATATCCAGCACTGCTACCAGGTTTTAATGTCTCCGTGAAAAAAACGCGCTCATGTAATGTGTTGAGTTTTGCCTTTATACTTCGAACTCCGCAATTACGCCGATGGAACGCGTGATTGTACGGTTTTTCCTTGTACGATTTCCCCGAGCATGCGGCTTGTATAGCATGTTTTCCCCCCTGAAATTGGTATAGTAGGGGTATAAAACCGATCTACCATATCCAAGCATATACACAATTCGTACATAGGTCGAGGCAATATGAGTTCGGGACGACGAAATTAAATGTTAATCGTTAAAAAAGGCCTCGTGTTCGGATCTTTCCGATATAAGGGTCCGACTTTGGGAAAGCTGCTGTGCTTACATTACTCTCAGTGCTGATCCTGACTGGAATAGACTGAACATCACAAACACTAACACTAACAAAGTTATCAAGGCTCACATATAGGAAGAGGATTAATATGTTCTGAAATATAATAGGTATTTTTAAGGGTTGAAATTATGAGGTGGTTATTGTGATTTTTCGACCGAGTGATTTTTATTGTCCAAAATTAACCGACCGAAAAATCACAATGTCTGGAAGAAATTATGCCTTTACACTATTTATTTTTTGTGATAAAGAAGATGATTTTTTTTTAATCAGCGATGGAGAATTTTCCCGGCGTCCGCAAAGGAGGTATAAAAGTTAACATTCAATTCCAAAAATTAGGTCCAATGAGAAGGGAAGTAGCAACCACTCTCAAAAAGTGAATAGTGAGGGAAACAATGCGATATGACTGAAATGAAGCCACTGAGCCCTAGACAAAAGCAAATGCGATTGAAATTCAAAAGGAAGGAGGAGTCAGCTGTCAGGTGTCAGCCTTCCTTCAAATGACAGGTGAAGAAAGGAGGAAGAATGTCGAAACTTTGCGCCCAACTTTACCTTTCGGTGTGAAGAAAACCAGACGGTTCGATTCGTAGCCCAACTTTTGAATTGAGAAAGTTATTGTATACAAATTGCGTGCTTCAGAATAAGCAATCGAATTCATATTAGTTCAACCTCGGGTAATAAGACCGCGAGGGCCAATTTTATTTATTATATTAGTTTGTTTTGTATTGTACTTGTATTGCTTTGAAATATTTATTACCCTTTTAGGATAAATTATCGTATACCTACTAGAAGACAAAACTCAGTAGGTACGTGGATTAAGGCTGAATATACATTCGCTATTTTTTTACGTTCCGATTTCAAACTTTGTGAGAAAACTATTGGATAAGCAATCCAAATATACTACCTATTCTATAAAATTTAAATATTCTGAAATATAATATGTCTTTTTTATGTCATTAGTCATGAGGCTATGTTGTGATTTGACAATCGGTTAATTTTGGACAATTTTTTTTGTGACAAAAATCACTCGATCGTAAAATCACAACATAGCCTCATGAGTAAAGACATTAAAAACATTATATTTCAGAATATTTAAATATCCAATATTTTTCTCACAAAGTTTGAAATCGGAACGTAAAAAAATAGCGAGTGTATAGTGGCCCTTAATGGCAGCTCATCCACAATCATCAAATACTTAGTTCTTCGCCCAGACGTCTTCGGAGCCAGCCTCATTTTGTAAAAGTATAGGTATGTGAGAACGGACTGTCGACTGAACATAGTAAACAACTTAAGCAGTAAAAACAGAGAGAGGGAGAGAGAAATATGGGAGAGATATGAGGAAGATATGGGCTAGGGGTTTTCAGATAAAGGTCGATGGCCTAAATCGGGAAGACGTCAGAGAGTTGTTGGGCAAAAAAGGGAATCGCGCGGCAGTGGTGGCCAAAATATAAGTGCTGAAAAGTCTGAACTTATCCACTTCTTTTAGATTTTATTTCTTATTCACTTTGCCATCTACTTTTTTATATGAATGGTATCTCCGGTTAAATAACGTTATACGTTTTCTGAAAAGTAGTGGGTAGGTACTTAGATGGAGTATATTGAGTACCTATACAAAATATGCACATATACCGATAGCCAACTTTGGATACCCTCGATAGGATTTGTGATTTCCCACAACGGGCTGTTTGTTTTAATCTGAAATCTCGCAGAGTGCCTTTATGCGATCTGTCTACAACTCCGGGAAAAATCAACAGAATTCGCTTATTGATTCAGGTTTGTCCGTCCAGTGTCCAGTGTCTAGAAACGGAGCCTGGTGGAAGAAAAGCCAGGGATTCTTACGAATGAATTAGTTTGATTGTTCAACCTTTCTATCTTGAAAAGAGGGGCTTTACTCGAGAAATCTTATGGAAATTTAACAAAAAAAGACTACAGAAATAGGGTCCTTCCGAAATAGGTTATGCTACAATATTTCATGGGTCAGTACCTAACCAGTCTCCTTTTGGGTCTTAAATGCATCCAAGAGTAAAAATAGTCGAGGCAGCGTTTCAACTTTTCTTCTCGACCATTCTTTATATGGCAGGAAATCAGATAGTTCATAGGTTATACCACAAAGGATACTTTATACCTTTTATCTTTGCCTTTCTCTCAGGTCAAATATTGGGCGACCATAGAATTCATCCAATTATTGAGGAAGGAACCTATACTTTCTTTCCAAAATCAATACTTCAAACGCGACAAAAGATATTGGCAAAAAGGTAGGGGAAAGCAACTTAAAAGTAAAATTCCCCACTTACTGCGGAAAGCAAAAAGTTGAGGGCTCTTTATATCGAATCGGAAAATTATGAAAAAGTGGTTTCAGAGTTTTAGTGACTTCCGAAAGGAGATCTTTAATTTTTTTCAGCGAAACTCACTTTGAGCCATTTTCACCAAGGAAAATCAAATCAAAATCACGTTGATTCGAATCAGTTGCTTAGGTAAACGACCCAAATTCGACCTTTCCAATTGGAGTAAATAATAAAGAGTCCAGGGGTTAACCACTCGTTGGGAATCTCGTTGGGAATCATTGGAAATCTTTATGAAATCTCAGGGAATCTTGGAATTTTTTGGAGTGGTTACCCCTTGGGGGTTCATCTTTCTATGAATATCGTTGGGAATCTTTGGGAATCTTGATGAAATCCCAGTGGAATCTTAAGGAATCTCTGGAGCGGTTACCCCCTCGTATAGAGTGTAAATACCCATATTGGGATGTATATTTTTGTATCAGTCTCCGTATCAAGGTGGAAACATGAATTCTTACTCAAAACTGAAGATCGAACGATGAAACCATTGTTCATGCCCGTATTTTTGTACTATTATGCCAGGTGAGGTAGAGTTCTCTTCGGACTGTAAGATCAAAGTAATACTCTATTGTACTACGCTAAAGTGTACTTCATTTCAAAATGTATTGAATGATAAACTACTCATCGGAACATCGATCCAAAAAGTGATAAGGACCATATCAGGCTCAGGTAGATATACTTGTACCTATTCGCGCAGGGATTGGGGATATACATGAATTCCACATTTTCCATAAACCTGACGAAATAAGCAAAAAATAAGAATGACAATAAGCCCACTCAACAGAGCACAAAGGAACAAAGAGACACCTTCAAGTTTTTTTTCTATTAAGGCAATTTTCCAAAGCTCCTTTATGCTGTTGGCACGACAGTGAGTGCGGGTAACGTGTCTCAGATTGATCGAGTAATATTTCACACGTCTGCCACCTCAGTAGGGGGCTGACAAATCATCAGGAAAAATAGGACACCTCCTCAAGATTGGAAATAGGTTGCACCCAGAGCACGCGAAAATTACTTTCACGACAGACTGTAACTTGACAATAACTACCTTTTTTCTTTTTTTAAAGCACGACGACGTTCAGTGAACGGAATAGGAGCGGATGAACGGGTTCTGAGATTTTTCGGCCGAATAAAAGTGGGCCGAAGCCAGTTTAGGAGAGGGCCGAAGACGAGGGGTTAACCACTCAGGAATCCCGTTGGGAATCATTGGAAACCTTTATGAAATCTCAGGGAATCTTGAAATTTTTTGGAGTGGTTACCCCTTCGGGGTTCATCTTTCTATGAATATTGTTGGAATCTTTGGAAATCTTTATGGAATCTCAAGGAATCTCTGGAGTGGTTACCCCCTCGGCCGAAGACAATACATCCATGTCGTAAATGGAAAATTTTTCCCTAACACCGGGATTCGAACCCGGACCTCTCGGAAAACAAAGCGGACCCCTTGACTGCTCGGCCACTGAAAGGCACATAAACAGAAATACCTAAAATAAGTAAAATGAAAAGGATGGAAACAACCTTCTTCCTCACTCACGTCATCATTCTGTAACTAATAGGTATTTAATGCTGAACCATTCTGAACAGCACTACCACTAATTCAGCACCCAATTTCCCATCGCACTAAAAAATACTTCCATCTTTCAGCAACTCTATTAGCAGATTCAGAGATTTTCCTTGGCATGCAATCAGCAAAATAATTAGGCCAATGCAATGTCCAGATTGCAATTTCCCGATTAAAAACAGCTAATGAGTGACCAGGAAGATTGCTTGAAAACAGGAAGTACGGAAGTGCAGGAAATAACTTCTGCTTCCTCTTTCTCAACATTTTCTTCCTCATTCCTATGTCACCTGCATCAGCAACGTAATGAGTTCCAACAACAAAGACGAAACCAGGTAGCTATAGGCAAGTACCTAGGCTTCAACCTAGGTTTCAACACCTTGAACATCGAATCCATCAGTAGCCTGATAGGTTTTTCCGAGGGGTTAACCACTCGTTGGGAATCATTGGAAATCTTTATAAAATCTCAGGGAATCTTGGAATTTTTTTGGAGTGGTTACCCCTTCGGGGTTCACCAATCTATGAATATAGTTGGGAATCTTTGGAAATCTTTATGGAATCTCTGGGAATCTCGAGGAATCTCTTTGGCATATGGTTACCCCCTCGGGTTTGTCTGATAGGCTAGTATCACACGGACGGGTAAGGCTGTTACTAGTTATACTCCAAATCTATTCACCCGTTATTCGTTTTCCTTAACAATTGGGTTACCAAGATACACAAAAAATTATACCACTATTTCGGGCACAGAAGCCGAAACCATCGTAATAAATCTAAAGAAATGGAAATAAGGCAAACTGTCTCGAAAACAAGAAACTGCAATTTTTCAAGCTGTTAGCTTCAAACTTCAGACAAAAGAACAGGAGACAGAAAGTATTCGGCATTTGACAATTTGGTAGATTTGTCACGCTCTTCACCTGTTGCCTGGAGAAGTTATTGAAACGTTCCAGGCATTCACTCCATGGAATTTTAAAAAACCCTCAAGCCAAATGGAAAAGGAAAGAAAAATGTGCGGTATGCCATTGGAGGCATTACAGGCAACGGCGGTCACGTTTTCCACCGATCTTCAGTTCAGCTTTGCCTTTAGCTATGATACATCGGCAATTCAAAACTTCCGATGGACTCGACCTAATACAGCTAAACCGGAATAAGCTCCTTGATGGTGGATTTAGCTAACTGTGAACGTTCCGACCCCAAGTTTTGAGCTGTTAAGTTAAACATGGGTGCCACAACGTTCCTATGAATTCCGGTTCCAAATTTTTCGCTCATGAATTTTTGAACCTGGTCTGAAAAGTACGGGTATTCGGGCCCGATATTTTTTTTTATTTTTCTTTCTGTGCATTTTTGTGATATCTTATACATCCAGCTTCATTCTTGTGCGCTGGTTTTGCCAATAACACGGAACGAAAATTCTGAAATTAGGAAGTTGAAATTATTCAACTTTTTTTTGTAGAACGTTGTGGAATGTCCAAAATTTATACGATTATTAATTTTATATTATAAATTAACATATAAATTATAATTATGTTCCATGTTCCAATGTGTAATAAAGAAATAATACGAAAATTAAAATTTAAAAGTAATAGAAATTTGCCGCGCAAACCAAAAATGTTTCAAATTGTTTGCAACTACCTTCGAAACTGTGTGTTTTCACAAAATGGCCGGATCAACAGGTTCGTATTTTGTATTTAATTTTTATAATATTTCAGCGAAGTGAACGTTATAGGAGTACATTATACTTGTGAATACGATAAATACTACTAATATGAAGTTAAACCCAAGTTGGAAATCACAGAATTTGGAAATCGAAGTAGAAACTGTTACCTAAGCATTTTTACCATTTCTTGATATGTTATGTTAATTGTTTTCGCAGCCTCTGCCTTTCATAATGAAGAATGGAGTGGAGCGAACAGTGGCTATGCGGATCAGTTCCAGATTTGAGTTGGGTACGTTGATATGTAATTTTTAAATGGATAGATAAGGGTGAGGGTAAGGACCGACGTTGGTCGGTATTGTACTTCCTCCCCCCCCCCCCTCCACCCCCTTTCAAAGGTAGGGAGGAGTGTATACCTATAGTTGGGTGAGATGTAAGTATCTAGGAAAGGGTATTGTTAATGGATCCATTGGCTGAGTGGATAAGGCGTTTGGTTTGGTAAGCCGCACTAGCGGTTCCAGTCCCAGCACTGAAATATTTCCTACCTCGCACTTCTGGGTACTGATGCCGAGACAAAAGAAAATTACTGTATACCTCTCCTTCCCATAGCCGTATCGACGGGGTGTTAAGGTTTAACACCCTCTCCCCCCCTTCCCCATGAGCGGAAAATTAACATGGGACTGCCAACGTGAAGCAAAAAAAAAATATAGATATAGAGTTTGACCCCCCATGACCGCTTTCTGGATACGGACCTGCTCCTTCCAAACAAATAGGTAGGACGGAGAACTTTTTTCAACAACGTAATAACGTAAGACGTAACACTGCTATCAATTATTATAGTGTGTCTCTATTGTTACAGACTCCGCACCATCGACAGGAAGGATATCGAGAATTTCACATGACTGGCCTCCTTCACGAGAAAGAAGAAAAAAATAATTAGTTGCACCTCTTGATATTGATATTACATACCTAAAAACTGACACTGCATATCTATTCGTCGCAGTACCACTTAAATATTAAGTATAGGGATCTTTGTAATCCCATTCGTATGGTCGGTGGCCAGTGACGTCATATTTCAATGAACTGGGACCGTAACAGCATAAATTGATGCTTATCCTTTGCTTGTGAGGAATCAAAAATGTGTACCTACCTATTCCTCAATACTAGTATCAAGTACCTATATCAGCATTTGTTTTGTACCTACTTTTGTAAACTGTTACCTACATGATATATTCGGGACAAAACGAAGTGCGCTGACATGCCCTGTACAATAGCAGTGGACCACTCAGCCTTCTATAGGGGTCTCAAACTGAGAAATATGACGTCATCGGTCACGTGATCTCAGTGAGTTGCAAAGTACTTACCTATATCACCAAAAAAATATTTGGCGTATAGGTACTATAGGTAATAGGATAGGCACAGATAGGCATGCAACATTCAGGCATCCACCTAGCAACTTTATTGTTAAGTTACCGATTTTGTAGAATCCAAGAACGTTGCATTCAACAGGTTACAACAATATTTCCAAAAATATTTCAGAAACTCGACCTAAGCCGGCATTAGAATTTTCTAAGCGCTCATTTATAACGTTCATTGCAAGCTTTTTGCAATATTGTTGAATGTTGCATCAATAGGTCGGTGTCGTATACGAGAAGTACCCACTGATGGATTGATTTCAAAGAAAATCAGCCCTTTTCACCTCCCTAGGGTGGGACAGGCAGAAAAATAGCTTTCATCTCATCCCTCCAAAGCATTTTTAAATACTTAACTCTATTTTTGAAAGATTTCGAATCATTCCAATTTTAAATATTACGCGTAAACACAAACTGTTGCCAGGTTACCAAGGTAAGTTTGTGGATCAAAAGTTCCTCATGGTTTTTCTGTTCACATTATGTTGTTATGGGAATGGAACGTCCGCGGGCGTTCCGTTCGCAGTTAGCTAAATCCACCATAAGGGTCCGCTATACCTGATTGTGCATTTTTTGCCACCCATAAGATTAACATTGCGAGCGGCGATTCATTTTCAAGGTTTACCCTTGGTTGGAAAGACACAAAATTTTGCCTGTACCTAGCCCTAACAATGTTCTAGGGAGTGTTGGAAGCAGATTTCCCAATTTCTCACTGGTTTTCGAGATACAGCACTTTTCTTGAGGTATGCGATGCTAGCATTTGCAAAACAGTTGCAATAAAAGAAACCAGTGAGAAATTGGGAAATCTGCTTCGAACACTCCCTACAACATTGTTAGGGCTAGGTACTGGCATAATTTTGTGTCTTTCCAACCAAGGGTAAACCTTGAAAATGAATCGCCGCTCGCAATGTTAATCTTATGGGCGGCAAAAAATGCATCGTCAGGTATAGCGTTCTCTTAAGGCTGAATATACATTAGCTATTTTTTTACGTTTCGATTTTAAACTTTGTGAGAAAACTATAGGATACTTAAATATTCTGAAATATATTATGTCTTTTTAACGTCATTACTCATGAGGCTATGTTGTGATTTCATGATCGGTTAATTTTGGACAATTTTTTTTTGTGACAAAAATCACTTGATCATAAAATTACAACATGGCCTCATGAGTTATGACGTTAAAAAGACATATTATATTTCAGAATATTTAAATAAGCGACCCGCAAAACCCTGCTGCCCAGTAGGCTCAATGGTATGGGAACAAAAAATGTGCTAGAAAATAACTTTGGATCCTGTGACCCAAAGTTGCACCCTCAGAAGGCCAAAAAAATTGCTGACTCGAGAAGGTTCTTAAGATAAAATTTTCTTTTGGATAAGCTTTAAATGTTCTGTTCTACCGAAGAATTTTTCCAACCTAAAATCGGCTTTACCAACTGAGGCACGGACCAGTGGGAATGAGGAAAAATTTTGTAATCGCGGTAAATTTCTTTTATTGTGCTGTGAATAAATAAACAAATTCATAGACTACTTTTTGGCTGTTATTCCACTATGGAAAAAGAAAAGAAAAAATCCAAGAGGTAGGCTATATAACGTTATTTGTCATGCCTAAAATAAATTCTCCGCCGGTCTCACCACCTGTTGCCCTCGAACATCCATGAAATACTTTGGAAAGTCCTCTCCCTCATCCCACTTCAACAAGCTTCAAAACTTTCGACGGAACCATAAGAATGTTAGGTACGCAACTCATTGGTGTAGATCGAAAAGATATATAATAGAGAAAATAAAAGAGTGGTAGGAAGGATGTTTTCCGCGGCCTTCCGCGATACGCAGTAACGGACATTTCCTGTTGATATCGAGGCTCAGCTGAGCT
Source organism: Mesopsocus fuscifrons (assembly GCA_950004255.1). Lineage (NCBI taxonomy): Eukaryota > Metazoa > Arthropoda > Insecta > Psocodea > Mesopsocidae > Mesopsocus > Mesopsocus fuscifrons. The sequence continues at coordinate 9,916,167 of OX465381.1, forward strand.
GGGTGATTTTATTTTGTCTTTCACCTTAAGAGTGACAAATGTTTTTCGAAAGAAATCGTCAGAAACCAGTTTCTGACGGTAAAAAAGAATTAACAAGCGGTACGACACGGTCGGACAAAACTTTACCTGCTTATTTGCGTGATTCCTAGAAATAAACCCTTGGTTAAATGATTAAAGACGGAAAAACTTTTTGACGAAAGGAATGGTCCCAGAATGTTCTCCCGAGTACTTAGAGACCCCACACGACATACTTCGGCAACCACACAAAACTACCCCCTAAAAGGAGGTGGGGTGGATGGGGAAGCTCGGAAAAACGTTTCGACAAAATAAATTGTCTCAGAACGTTTCCCTGAGCATTTTGATACCCCATACAATGTACTTTGGAAAGTATCCAAAACTCCCCCCATAGGGGGGGGGGGGGTGCGGCGAAAAATCATTTTGACCATATAAATTGCCTCAGAACGATCTCCCGATCATTTTGAGCCCCCACAACCCATATTTCGCAAACCACTCAAATCTACCCCCCTTAGGGGGTGGGGTGCTTGGATACGTTCAGAAAAACTTTTTGATACAAAAACTTGCTTCACAACGTTCGCCCGAACAGTTTGAGACCCCATAAGCCGCACTTTAAAAGTCACTCAAAATTGCCCCCCCCCCCCCCTGGGGGGGGGAGGCTCGAAATAAGCCATATACCATTTGTGACGAGTATGGCCGTTGTCACGTGTCATATCCAGAACTACTCATATACCACAAAAAACTGAATCCACTGATTTCGCCCTTTTACAGGTCCAGGGGGGACTTCCCCCCCTTTTTTAGCGGCCAGGGAGTTATGCGGGGGTAGTGGGTGGTATCATTGGATTCGTAATTATTTGTTCTATAATTGTCTAAAATTTGATCGAAATCGTTAGAGCCGATTTTGAGCAAATATTTTTTTTCTACTTTTTGGGGGTGTTTTAGGGGGGTAACCCCCCTTAATTTTAAAGGGGGGAAACTGGGCTTCTGGATTTTTATTTCTTCCAATTTTAGAAAGGTCACTACCGATTTTGAAGAAAATCGGTTGAAAAGTGTGCCGTCCAGGTCAATGCCACATACAGAGCTAGCTAGCTAGCTAGCTACACACATACATACATACACACACACATACATACATACATACGTACTGACACGGCGTACCTGACCTCTTCTAAAAATTCCTGGGGGCAAACTTTTCATCGGATGAAAAAAGTGAGTTGGTTTTCATATTCCGAAGGCATGGACGTTTCCGAAATGTATATGCAAGTTCCAATCGGTTGTGAGGTCTGGGAGCAATGACGGTTCAAAGTTGACGTTTGCCGAAAATTGGCCCGCACGAATACAATACTTTACCTTACGTATACTCCGTATACAGGTAAAGTAAAAACCAATAAATACAGTTTCCGCAGAAACCCGTGTTTGAAAAACGTCAAAAAACACCATATCTATAGGTACAGGTGTAAAGGCCTCGATAGCCGAGTGGACTAAATGGTCGACTTTTGAGGAGCAGTAAGAGCCGGGTCACACCGGTTCGATCCCGATCCTACCAAAAAGTTTTTCTGCTCTGCATTCACCTCTGATGTTCAGAATGTCAAGTGAAATGTATATCGAGGCTGTGGTGGTTCGGAACCAACCTAAAACTAAACGGTCTAGTTGCTGGGCTTGTCCCCCCAACAAAAAAAAAAAAAAAAAAATAGGTACAGGTAGGTAATACAATATTATAGGGTAAATAACTCCCCAGTGACAAAATAATTTAGGAATAAAGGAAATCGAACTTGGTACCTGTGCAATAGGTCCAGGGATTCTGGTCTCTACGCCACGAAAGACCCTTACTGAGCAAGAAAATAAAATCTTAAAATTTCGGTGTGTATATGAGAGATGTATTGACTGCTATCTTTGCCGCAACAAATCGTTCATTTTTGGCAGCTTTCACAAAAAGATTAATGAGGTTTTCAAGTAAGATGGGGAAAGTGATAGTAAGGTATTAGTAGAATCCTTGATTTTCCTTTTTCCTCCGTTTCTTCAAAGTCAGCAAGCTTTTGATATCCACTCCGTTTTCATGACATTAAATTCGACTGTTCTTCTCAGAACGTTTTATTAAAAAGTTCATTTCGCTGATTTCTTTACGAAAACGTTAGTGGAACAGCAGATTAGGGCATTCCTGTCTCTAATCCATATGGTTTCATAACTTTAATACACCTCCAAGTCAACCTACCTATAGTCCAAGTCAGGCTGGGAGCATACCGATTAGTCATAATTTCTTGAAGATTTTCAGTTGACGCAGATCCAGATTTGGGTTCCATATCCTACCATACCCTAAAAATGCCAATCCGACCCTGAGAAGATATTTCCCTGCTCAAGAAGAAGTTTTGATCAGCCCTAGATTTGCAAGAAATTATGACTTATCGGTATGCTCCCAGCCTGACTTGGACTATAGGTAGGAGAGCAGGAGTAGGTACTCTATAAACATAACAGCTCGCGTCATTTTTCTCCACAGCTATGTAAGGTATCTACAATATAAGCTGGAAAATCATAATTTAACGGCACTTCCCCAAACTACTCGTAGATTAGTGAGAGCCAAGGAGAGAACAAAATCTATTTTTTTTTTTTTTTTTTTTAATTGTAAATCCAAACTTCCGGACATGTGACGAGTAGGAACGCTATTAATTTGTGTATGGTTCGATTGGCGCGCCTGTATAGACCCAGTTCCACCACCTTTTGGGCTTTTCCTAACACCCCTTTAGAAATACCCTTAGGAGGAAGTCGTTAAAACTCGAAATAGCAACAGCAAACAGCTGTTAAGGAAGGAGATCAGACGGGATCAGAATTGAGAGAGCTCATCTTTTTTCCTCAGTATTTATAAATCCCTAGGAAAAAGATTTACATTTACTTTACAGTCGTCCGTTCAGGGATATTTGGAGCTCAAGAAATATTTTCTTTTCTTCCCCTTTTTAAAGCTAAAAGACTTCAAATGGAACAGGTGAGATTCGATAATCTGACGCTACAGATGGAAATCATTTTCACTTTTCCAAGGTCATTTTATCAATATCTCAGACAACAGGCGAGAAAGTAAACACTTCAGGATAGCCAAGGTACCTTGAGCTACTTTACTGCTTTAATGAGGCTCATGTTGCAAACGAGCAGTCTCATGGCAGAGGCTTGAGACCGAGGGGTTAACCACTCGTTGGGAATCTCGTTGGGAATCATTGGAAATCTTTATGAAATCTCAGGGAATCTTGGAATTTTTTTTGGAGTGGTTACCCCTTCGGGATTCATCTTTCTATGAATATCGTTTGGAATCTCAGTGGAATATCATGGAATCTCTGGAGTGGTTTCCCCCTCGTTTGAGACTGAACTAGGTACTTTTCTCAGCATTTCAAATTATGGAGGAGAAATAGCTACTGCGTTAAAAAGTGTGAGACTGATATTCAAAGGATGAGCAAAAGGAACTTGAATACTTTACCGCCCAGCGATAGGCATTAATTATCACGAAAGGAAGCAATAAAATGCTCTATGAGAAAGGCACTGAGTCAGTCTGCAAGACATCAACAACAGGCAGAAACACTGAGATTCACACTTATTTCACTTTTTTGGGGGATCGGGGAATTTTGAAGCGCCCTTTATAATGAAAGCCTCAACATCGACTTTCCGCACGATCACAATACTTTCCTATAAACCTATAATTACGGGAAAGTAAAACACCGAGAAAAACGTCCGTTGCTCCAAACGAAGGAACCAGGCACTGCCCAGGTTAAAAATCTATAAAAGCACTCACACTGATTTTTATTTTGATAAATCCTTTCTCCAACTAAAAAGTTTCCCAGAAAATGTGGTTAGCCCAACAATTCATTTATGGGTGAAAGAACGTATTCGCTTAAAAGTTGAGTCTTTAGGAACAGTCATAATGGCGCCTCGGCTGGGTTACGAATTTCTTAATCTTTCTTTTCTTTCTCACAGCTATTCGTTTCAATTACATCTGAAGTTATGGCCCATGACGTCATATTGAACTAATTAATTTTCACCGTTACTTTAATTTCAACTGGAAATAAAGGAAAAAGTTTGTTCTAAACTCTCGACTTTCCATGGAATATATTGTACCTAGATAGGTATGCACTCCAGTCACTCCACACAATCTTCTAACCTCTTCCACTCCTCCAAGGTACAAAATCGTTCCTAGTCAAGACTGATCAACACCTGACAAATAAAAGATGCTAGGTATGTAATACAGAGTCTGCCACTGGACCCTTTCCTTCGACTTACACTCATCCCGAGCGGTCTAACGAAAATCACATCAAAAGAAACCTTCCCTTGTACCTACGGCCTCAGCAAAACATTTCTCAGCTTCGGCCTACAGCTTCGACCACTGACGAACAGATCTAGCTTTATGGCTGAGAGGTGCCGAGATTAAATCCAGACCGGGGTCATTTTCACTCCACTACAATATGTATAGAATACCATGGACAGGCAAAAGAAGAAATAAAAGAAGGTGCATGATGGGACAGCTGAGAAAAGTTAGCAGCTGGAATGAGGGGAACACTGAACACTGTTTATCTAGAATCTAAAAGAAAACAAAACAACGCAAATTGCCAAACTTTTACGAAATGTGAAACAAGCAGGAGGCAAGTGTGGCAGACTGATATAGAGTACTGCGCGTAAGAGGTGTCGCGAATTCTGTTTAGTTTTACCAAAAGGTTAAAGTTTATTTACCCCAACTTTATCAGAGTCCCTAAGTATCCAAGCGTGACGTCATAAGTTTGAAAACTTTGCCACTTTGGGATGAAAACTCCAAGTCCGGAACTGAATCCTGGTGAAGGTCTGTCGGGGGCTTCCTGATTTACTCATCATGTTCCGTTCGTAAATGAAAATTCTCTCGGGTCATTTCAAGTTCATTTCAGCAGATCTTAAAGTACCTATACTATATAGCGCCTACTAACGAATAGATTTAACGAACAGTTTCATCGTATGTTTATGGAAAGTGCTATCGCAATGTACGTATGATTAAAACAAAATCTGTTTTTTTAGGAGACACTAAAGTATACTTTAAGATCTAAAATCGTGCCTCTCAGTGGCCGAGTGGTCAAGGGGTCCGCTTTGTGTCCTGAGAGGTCCGGGTTCGAATCCCGGCGTAACGGAAAAATTTTCCGTTTCCGACATGGATGTATTGGCTTCGGCCCACTACTAAACTGGCTTCGGCCCACTCATATTCGGCTTCGGCCACTCCATCTTCGGCTTCGGCCAAAAACATCTAATAAACCAACTCATCAGCGCATATACATATATGTTCTCTGAACGTCGCGCGTTAAAAAAAAAAATCTAAAATCAAACCTTAGTGTAACTGAAGTTATCGACAAATAAATGCGAAGAAAAAATTCATTTTCTTTCGAACGTAACCGAAGGCTCATATTCATGGATAAGGAAGATGAATTATTTACCGTCCAGACAATACCTGAAACATATCAGATGTACAGCTACGCTCAACCAGAAAGAAAGAAAATAGTGCCGACAATGGTCGTCCTTAACTTTCTCGCATTTAGAAAATAATGTAGGGTATAGGTAAAGGTTAGGAGCGTCTATAACCACGACCAACATTTTCAATCAGGGGTTAACCACTCGTTGGGAATCTCGTTGGGAATCTTGGAAATCTTTATGAAATCTCATCTAATCTTGGAATTTTTTGGAGTGGTTACGCCCTTGGGGGTCATCTTTCTATGAATATCGTTGGGAATCTTTGTAAATCTTTATGGAATCTTTATGGAATCACAAGGAATCTCTGAAGTGGTTACCCCCTCGATTTTCAATCAGACCGCACTACGCTGTAAACCGGGCCTTAGAGGGGCTTTTGACCTCTAGCTGAAGCTTTACACTTTAAGCTTTGACTGGACCGCAAACTGTAAACGTGGTGAGCTTTCAACATTTCCACAGGCCACAAAATTCTCGTTGAATCGTTCAAGTCAACACTTATATCTTGACTGTAAAACTAAATTTAGCCTTGTGCTCTTCAACAATCATCAAACCAGGGTCAGGTGAGCACTCACACATGCCAATTCATAACTGCTCACTTCTAAAAATCTATTCATGTTTGATATTTTTTGGAATGCTTACCGCAAGTCTGGACGCCAGGGCACAAGCATCACAATTATGACATGAGCTGAGGGAAGCAAAATATGGCCAAAGCTGAGAAAGAAAGAAAAGACTATCCGCACTCTTTCTAGGCACATAGAAAGGAGATATATTGTCAGCTCAGTAACCACCATTTCAGTATTCATCGAGGGGTAAACCACCCGTTGGGAATCATTATTTATGAAATCTCAGGGAATCTTGGAATTTTTTGGAGTGGTTACACCTTCGGGGTTCATCTTTCTATGAATATCGTTGGGAATCTTTGGAAATCTTTATGGAATCTCAGAGAATCTCAAGGAATCTCAGGAGTGGTTACCCCCTCGGTAGTCATTTTTTGGGAGGAGTCAAAACATCATTAAACATCAGTATACTGGCTAACAGGTATCTTTCTACAGGATCTGTACGATGACATAATCTCTTGGAATTATGGAGAAGACGATGGTAACCAAAAACCACGGGATGAAAAGACGCTGGCTTGTGAGAACCTAACTATACGTCGGAGGCAACGTAAAATTTTAATATAGCGAATGAACGACAAAAACATAAAATTCAGGAATGGCCATCGATGTTCTCAAACAGTACTTGAGTTCATCAATGGTTCCGCAGAGAGAGGGTGGTAAAGATCAACAAGTTATTGAAGAGCTCTCCACTACCCTCAAAAAGACCGCCCATGTCAAGCAAGGGCTGTATCGGTATATTGGATAGTAGTCGTAATGTCTGGAAATCCAATGGAAATCCAAGAAAAAGGCTTGAATAGAGTTTCTTAAGGGCGACCATGCACCGACCACACAATCATATTTGTTTATGTTTATTCCAATAATTTTTTGAGGACATTGTTGAATATTGAAATGTTCTGAAATATATGTTTTTGACGTCCGAAATAAATTGACTGTTTTATGAGTGATTTTTGTCAATAAAAAATTTGTCCACATTCTTAGGCTGCGTCCCACCATGCACAGTTAAAAGAAAACTGGAGGTTTTCTCCTAGGTTTACCATGTTAAATTTCCGAGAAAATCGGCGTTTTTCTCTTAACCGCGAGTATGGTGGGACACACCCTTAAACTCACAACACAGCCAGTTAACTTCTGATTTTAAAAAGACTTATTATATTTCAGAACATTATTTAATATCCAACCATGTCCTCAAAAAATGTAAACAAATAGCAAACGTATATATTCCATGTCAAGGATAAGAATGGGGCTTACATTGGTTTTCCTATGGTAAACATTTTCTTGCACACCCGGTAATACCTGTGTATTATTTTCATCCCTATAGCAGCATACTTAGGTTACGTTACACTGTATAGCTTTACTTTGTTAAGGTAGTCTGTAAAGCCTGGAGGTATAGGGACTGGGACTGCTAATTGGACTCTTCAACTTTTCTCTATTGTCTCGTCGCGGAAAGGCTGAACTACTTGACATCACCCTCTCTGTGAGACGTAACACTGGTACAAAATGTCACGTCTATTTTGGTACCTACCTTGTCTTCTGGTACTAGGTAACCAGTACCTAGAAATAAATAAACACACACAAAAATTCATAAAAAAATTTACAAGCTCTTGCTGAAGCTCTGAAATGCTTAAATTGCATTTTTAGGGGCTTATAAACAAAAAAATAATTCTCCGCAATGTTCCTCTTACGGGTCGTGGAGATGCATCATCAGCTGAAGCTGAGCCTTAACAGAAGAGCCCAGATCGGACATCTATGACAAATTCAGCGTCACAAAGAGAACCTACGAGTGCCCCAGTGGAAAATGATGAAAGCTCAATCCTTCTTTATGCCGTCAAAGGGAGAAACTCCTTGAAGGGTATAGCGGAAAATAGGGAAGCCCTAATAGCAGCGTTTGAATGGGGGGTGGAAGAAAATTGGAAAAAGAAGGGAGAGTTTTTTGAATTTCGTATACATCATATATGCTATTTGTCCAAGGAATAGGTAGGCCGGTAAGTACGTACCAAGGTCTAGTGTCGTAGATAAATCCAAGTTGGTCCGTTCATTGACGGTCTGATAAACAAAACCGAGGGGTTAACCACTCCAGGAATCTCGTTGGGAATCTTGGAATTGGAAATCTTTATGAAATCTCAGGGAATCCTTGGAAATTTCCGGAGTAGTTAACCCTTCGGGGTGCATCTTTCCACGAATCTCATTGACAATCTCAGGAAATCTTTGGTAATTTTCAAAAAATCTCAGGCAATCTCTAGAGTGGTTAACCCATCGAACAAAACTGTCCCCAGACTAGCCCGTTGTAACAAAACCAGAACTACGAGGGAATGACCATGTTGACTCTTTAATATCCAGTGCTTTTGTACATATGGTCTTGGAGACTCATGCAACCTTATTTCTAAAAAATAACCTATATCTAACCGCTGTGTTCTCTTTAAAACACCATGAGTTGCGACATCTGCGATTTTTATAAGAAAGGAAGTTTGATAAACAAGTCGTAAATAAAACGTAGACACGCTGACTTGGCCATCTGCGACTGTGACGGATTTATAGGCCAAAGGCTCGCGACAAATCTATACAAGAGGTATTTGTCTCTTCTGTTTTCACTGCCCTTAATCCGGATTAAGGCCAACAACGGCAGACTCAACGGCTCCAAGTATAACAATCGAAAAGATTTAAAAGTGGCCCTAATTTTTTAAGGGTGACTATGGGGCTTCGACATTGACCAAATTCTGATTTTACACAAGAAAAACGAATTTCCCCAGATTTTCCTGTGTGTAGGTATTTCTCCTTCGTATAGTAGTAAAAAAGAAACCAGGAATCCTTGTCAGATAATATATACATTAGGGAATTTGTCAAAAATTGAGCCAAATATTATCTCAAAGGGTAATCCTTTGGAAGCAATATTCCGTTGACTGTCAGGCGGTAAGTGAAGGTTTAGATGGGATCTACATAATAAATACAATCTTCATCTAAGCTCGGCTCTGTCTTAAAACGCCAAAGCTAAAAGACGACCCACTAAACTTAGTTAAGACCGAAACTTCGCTCTGTCGATACATTACTGGATAATCGACCCATGTGAGCCATATTACTTGGGTTTAGTACGCAATACATGCTAATGAGGTGGCCAGATTAGCCTAGCGCTATATTAAGGCAATGATCTATGAAGATTCTGTAATAGGGTCTATCTACAAACTTAACAGCGACCACACAATCGTGCTTGTTTACGTTTTTTTTATGCACCCTTTATGAGGAAACTATTGGATATTTAAATGTCCTGAAATATAATATGTCTTTTTTTAAAAGACATATTATATTTCAGAACATTTAAATAGTTTCCTCATAAAGTGAGCATAAAAAACGTAAACAAACACGATTGTGTGGTCGCTCTTAATACCAGACGACCACATATTATGTCCGTTCAAACTTAAAACTGAGAGCAGCTTTCAATCTTTTGAATTCCTATAGCCTTAGAGACAGCTTTTTCCGAGGTGTCGACTCGGATTTTCTTGTCACCAAAACGTGAGTGACCAAACAAAGGATATACGATTGGAAGGAGAAGAAAATAAGTTTATCTTGCAAAGAAGCCACATCTGAACCCTAGATCTTCTTAGACAGGGTTTCTCCCTACCCTTTATGTTGAACATCGAATACGGCACGCACCAGTTCAATAACTAATTTAGAAAATATCAAAAAAACTTACCTTGTAAGAAGACAGTTCAGACCTTAAAAATTGTATTAAAAGGATATGGATTGGTGATCATCTTAAGACACCAGTTCCTGGGCCTGGTGTTCTGATCCAGGTATTTCATGGACAAGAAGATGAAGCCAGGGTAGGGAAGTCCTGATTCATCTTCATCCTCTTCTTCTTCACCTGAAAAGTTTGAGGGAAAATCTCATAATGGAATTTCACGACAAGTAGACATAAATGCCCTTAGGTAACTGAACAGAACTCGGGCTTCACTCAATTCCCACAGGATTTCCCAAAGCGTCCTGCTGTGCCCTGGAGGCGTAGACGTTACCCAGAAACAGTCAGAAAATCTACGGAGAAACAGAACTTTTCCTTTTCTGGGACTCCTCCGTAGCAAATTTTATGGTAGGTACTGTGGGTAGAACGTGACAGAAGGAAAAGTGCGCTTTTAAACTTAATAATAGCTGAGGGTTGGGGGGACACCGGACAAGCCCAGCAACTAGACCGTTTTCAAGAACTATCCATTGTGCTCAGCTGGCAGCACTACCAAATACCAGCTCCCCAGCCATCGAGTAAACGATGGGGACCTACAGTTTTAGGTGGGTTCCGAACCACCACAGCCTCGATATACATTTCACTTGTCATGCAGAACATAGCAGAGGTGAATGCCGAGCAGAAAAACGTTTTGGTGGGATTAGGATCGAACCGGTGTGACCCGGCTCTCACTGCTCCTCAAAAGTCGACCATTTAGTCCACTCGGCTATCGAGGCCGTGCGCTTTTGTACTACTAGTACGAGAATATACCACGTATTTGCGACCCTATCCATTATATATTCCTGAAATGAGGTTTCAGGACTTACAGTGTAAATGCGTCAGAAATACACCCGCAGTAGATATGAGACCCTGTGGTGCGGTGGGGCAAAGAGAGAGGTAATTTAAATAGGAGTTGCTAGGAATAATAGAATATTCTCCTAATGAGGTCCCCTATTTAGTAAATAATGTTCAACGCTGTCAAACACAGACTTTCACTCACAACTCTCAGTCCTAGTTTGCCCAGCATCTCATTCAACTGAGGGCAAATGGGACTGAGGCCCATCACAGAACAAGCGTGAGTAGTCATCCTTCAGGGTTTATATTCAACGCAATTCTAATGAAACACTTCCACTGCAAGTCTATTCGGGATATGTTAACGCAAAGAACGCGAGATAACGACAAATTGGTGTATAGTTGCAGCGTTAGGAGCTTAACGCCTAATTAACGACCAAAGACCCCGAATTGACTAGCCGGTTTCTGGTTTCCAACGGTAAGTTTTTGTATTGTTTGTTTAACACTAGAAAAGTATAGTCCATGCCGAGTTAAGAGAAAATCGTCTGTTTTCTTTGGAATTTAACACGGTAGGTAAATATGGAAAAAGTCAGCGATTTGCTGTTATACAGAGCTAAGTGAAGAGTGGCGGACCTAAAGAAGTAACTTGTTGTGAACTGTCCAGTATAATAATCCTGAGCTAAAGTATAGAAGTGAACTTGTAACTCTGCAAATGTTGGTAAGGGGTGAGACACTCTGGTTTGAAGCCTACAAACCTAGATATTTTGTTTTCCGGAGTCTCAAGTTCAGCCAGAGGCAGAAAAAATATTGTACAAAAAGAAAGAAAAAAAACAGAGTTTGTACCAGCCATCATCAGATACCTACACATAATTGAGCTCTTCAGCGTTAACCTAGTTTTTACATCAAAGAACCAAGAGAGCCCCTGCGAGAAACACGATTAAAACCTGAGAATTTCAGTTATTTTTGCTCAATTTTTTCACTGAGAGGTAGTGCTATAGAACGAACCTTTTGATCCGCTTTAACTTATGAAGCTTTTTGTGCAGACTTTCCCTCCTTTGCGATAGGGTTTCGGAAGCAGCCACGGGTCATTCGTGTTTTCAGCTCGGTGATGAAAGAAAAAGTAAAATATGAAAAGAAAAACTGCTTGGACTACCTCGTGGCCGTCATTACAAGATAAAATCTGTTTATCTACTAAGGGCGGATTTCACCAGACCAGTTTATCGGTTCGATAAATTATATATATGTTTAGCTTATGCAAGTCTCTAATAACTAACCGTTAAAATAACACTTGACCGAATTCCAAAAATCAGAAGTTCCTAGTAATATAAGACAATTCACAATGGATTTTCATTTAAATGTTTGACTCGCGATGAAAATTGCCAAATCGTCCAGAGGAGGGTTAATAAAGGGTCCGACAACAGTCGCACTTAACTTTCTCGCCCCATATGACTTTTTTTTGTTTTTTTTTTTGCGGGCGCAACTTTTACGCAATCTAAAATCGGTTGAAAATGACCCACGAGCATCTATCTGAAATCACTCATACCAAATCTCACGACTGTCATTTTATTACTTTAGTCCCAATGTCCCAAATGCGTTCCGACCATTAAAAAACGTGGTTTCTCATTCTCATTTTGACATTTTCAACACTTTTTTGACAAAAACGGCCGTAATTTTCAAGATAACAAAATTCTGTTTAAGTTACATAGTTTTACACAAATATACCAAATATCATGAAAATCGGTCAATAAATGTGAATGGCGCCGAAACGATCGAACTTTGGTTCAAAACGGCCGTAATTTTCAACCAATCCAATTTTAGTTGCAAAAGACCTCGAAACATCTATTTGTCAACACACATACCAATTTTCACTGTTATAGATTGAAAAGTGCACCGTCGGCGCTTTTTCCGACTAACCAAAAACACGATTTTTGACCAATCAAAAAATCCTTGAAAATGCCCCTCGGCAGTGATTTTAGACAGGTCCATGGTCCATACCAAATTTCATCATAATCGGATGAACGGTACAGGCTCTAGGGAAGTGTACGGACGGACGGACGGACGGACGGACGGACTGACTGACTGACTGACGGACTGACTGACTGACTGACTATCTGACGGACGGACAGACTTTTTCCAGAAACCACTTTTTTGGACTCAGGGGACCCCCAGGATCATGGGAAACCCAAAATCTCAATTTCGAAATTTTGCACGAAAACAATACTTTCTCGCCATATATGGCTAGCGAGAAAGTAAAAAATTCTCGTTCCCTGTTGCTCTCAGAAAACAATCCATTTAATTTTATCTTTCCCCGCATAAAAAAAAAATATTTATTCGAAATATTTCACCCTCAAAATTATTTTTAAGAGTTTTTCAACTATTTCCATTTTTAATCAATCTTTTCCTCCCTCGAGGTTTGATAGCTCTTTAACTTCTCATACCTCAGGTTTCATAAACAGCATAATCAAGCATAGCAAACTGGATAATTCCCCTACTTCCAACCCGTTGACAATAATCAACGACATCTCTCATTCCATCCCCCGCTTCCTCCTTAACTTTGAGGTAGAGATCTATCTCTTTGAGTATTATCTTACTCTAAAGTTAAATTGAATCCACCATGGTCTGAGATACTTATTGAAAGACAACAAGGTTTATAAACTCCCCCTCCCCACCGCCACCCCAAAATTAAATTGAATTCGAAATCATCCGCGGGATTTTGAGCTCGCCAAATGTTTTTGTTCCAAGTAGGTATTCTCAAATTTTAGGGAGTTTTCACGCTGTCTTGATTTTAATATTTTCCCTTGAATCGTTTTGCTTTCATCAACAACCTCAAATTGTATTATATTGTCACCAAATTTGTGGCACCTGCTTACGTCTATAGTTTTTGCTATCAGCTACCCTCAAACTAATAAAAACCAGTGGGAAGAATGAAATATATCCGAGGGGTTAACCACTCGTTGGGAATCTCATTGGGAATCATTGGAAATCTTTACGAAACCTCAGGGAATCTTGGGATTTTTGGAGTGGTTACCCCTTCGTGGTTCATCTTTCTAAGGATATCGTTGGGAATATATAGAAAACTTTATGGAATCTCAGTGGAATCTCAAGGAATCTCTGGAGTGGTTACCCCCTCAAATATATCGGAGAATTAGGAAAATCGGTCTTGCGGAGAAGGCTCAATCGGACTCAATCGCCCGTAAGAAGCCTTCACATGTCTGACCTGTATTTGATCCAACGTGAATTTCACGGATATTGTGTACCTGAAATAATCCCTATTTGAAAAGACCGAGCTAAAAAATCCACTCAAAATATCCCACATTCTTTTAGCATGGAGAGAATCTCATTTATTTCCAAAAAATAACGGGAGGCATTTTGTAGAAATGAGTTGTCTGAGAAAAGCTTGTTCCTGACTCAGCAAAAACTTATGAGAGAAGATGTCACGCTACGCTCAATCAAGATTTCCAACCATGATTTCTTTTTGGATCCAGGGTGTGTATTCAAGTCATCACTCACCAGTAACGCCAGATTAGCGAAATTTCGAATACTCTCTCACTTTCTCTCAAGCCTGATAGGAGAGTAAACTGGTGCTGATTTCTTAGAATAGTCACCTGATTTCCCTGCTTACCTTCTTCATCACCATCGTCTTGTTCCAAATCACTCAGGGCAGCCACGTCACTGTCTGAGCTGACTGTCAGCGGATCCGCAGGGTTCATTTTGGAGGGTGGGTTGCTACTAAAGCTTAAAGATCTAGAAGAAGGTAGTCCAGGACATTGCTCTCTGAAAGCACAAGAAGTAAGACAAAATTAGTCAAAGCTATCGCTAAGAAAAGGTCAGGCCTGTTCAAGTGACCCGCAATTTATTCTATATCTAAAGGCAGATAAAACCAGAGGCTTTTCCCACTTTTACACCTGAACGGAACAACCCTGATCGGGAATACCTATAGTCAATTTTCGATATACGATTTCCCTTTTGGAAATTTTATCTTGTAAAAGGTTTAACCGAGGTTTGAGTTTATATGTGAGGCCACAAATCTTTATTCAAATCAAGTTTCTATTAACTAATTGTTTCTCCGTCCTCTTTTTTTATCGTCCAAGGAGATCGTTTTAATTTCTCCCTCTCCACCATTTGGCCCCACATATCTTTTAATTTGTCCTCGCCGCACCGCTAGGACAGTCCTTGCTGAACTGTCGCGGTTCGTTGGGCAAGGTTTCGGTTTTTTCCTTTTGGAGTAATGTAAAAAACCGACCCAAACGAGGGGTCAATTCCGCTTTCGCGACCCTTCTCGCCACCTTCGCATGACAGAGTGATTGCAGAAGACGTTATCACCAAACCACACTTCAGCCTTATCTCTTCACAACGCTGTTATCTTCCTTTCCCGAATTACTGTAGGCTAAGATATTCTTCATCACCTCAAATATGGCTTGAGAGATAACGGAATGAGAGAAAAATGAGGGTTTTTGCAGTAAAGCAACAATGTTCTAACTTAATATTACTTTCTTTCCATACGGCACACTTATACGAGGTATATACGTATTATATACGTATAGGTAAAAGTGAAGTAAAAAAATGATAATCAGCAAAAATGTGTAGAAAAACGTCTACCAGACAGAAATTCTAAAGTGGTAAATGAAGGCAACTGTGCAGCTCAGCCTATATGGGCCTGTTTTCACGGTGGTGACGATATCGCCAGAATAACGCCAAGTAGGTACCTATAGCGAAAACCCTGGGGAATACAGAAACAAGTAGGTACCTATAGGAGGTAAAGGTTCTATTAAAAATTGGGATATTATTTCGATTCTCATTAATGAGGATATTTTCGACTATCACTCCTCCATGTCATTTAAACCTCCTTGGTAATAGTGCAGACTATTGTTAACTCGGTATCTCAAAAAAAGGACCACTTATTCTTGCCCCCTCCCTCGTTTTGAGGTGCCTTTCAACCTCTCCACAACCTTTGTCGGTGCCCTTTCAACCCTTCATAACCATTGTTGTCGGATAAACGGTTTCTGGTTGGCGGAATTCCAAACTGAGGAATATAAACCAACTGCTTGAATTGCACCTATGGCTCATTTTCATAGCTGAAATTCTCCACAGAGAGGTGAGGGGTACTGACAATCATGCGAGGGGTTAACCACTCGTTGGGAATCTCGTTGGGAATCATTGGTAACCTTCATGAAATCTCAGGGAATTTTGGAATTTTTTTGAGTGGTTACCACTTCGGGGTTCATCTTTCTATGAATATCGTAGGGAATTTTTGGAAATCTTTATGGAATCTCAGTGGAATACAAGGAATCTCTGGAGTGGTTACTCCCTCGCAATCATCCTATTATCTCATGTTTGAGAAATTAAGATATCATACCTATAATAAGTTCTAAGTTGGTAAAAAATGTTGCAAATAAATATCACAGAACTATACAGGCTATATAGAAGCCTCGTGCTTAGTAAAGAGACAAACTTCGATTTTCTCCCGGGTTTCCCTTCTCTGTCCAGCCCAAAAGTTTAGTGAAGGTTTTAAGAACAACCCCTATACAAACTATTTCGAGTGAGAAACCTACTCCGGTTACTTTTTTTTCTGGAAAACGTTTTTGGAAAACTTCGAGCAACAGAAGCTTCATTAACCTTTTTTTCAGTGCGACGCCTGTTATAGAGCAGCTTCAACACAAAATCTGACCAAAGCCGAGTTCTCCTGATCAATTTTAATACATACAGATCTTGAAGTCTAACAAAAGTCAAAAATAACAATCTTTACCAAAACGGCTGAACCAAATACTGCGCAACAATGTTTTCATAGGAAAGTTTCGGAGCGGAAAATTATTTTAAGAGAAAACATGCCGAACACGGTAAAATACATACACGTACAACTGGGAGAATTTCTAAATTTACGGGCAGCTGGGTTTATGGGGGTCTTTCATATTGAAGAGAAATTTTCAAAATACTATACGGAATTATTAATGAGTTTCCCTCGCGACGTCTCCCGAGACGTGACCGGAAGTTAGACTACCCTCGGATTAAAAAATTTGGTTTCAGCTCCAAACGTGAGAGTGGAAATTCAAGAGCCGAAAAATTCTACTGTTTCACAATGAAATTACGTATGCAAAACTTGGAAATGGGGAATTTTTCTCAGCCACCGTCCATTTCGTCAATGCCCCTGCCCCTGGAAAGAAGGAATTTTCGCAAATCAAAGAAGGAAAGTACCTACTGAAATCTGGAAAACTTTTAGAAAATATTCATCATACCTATACTTCCAGTAATAGGTAGGTAGGTAGGTAGGCAGGTAGGTATTCAGTAATGGATCTGGACCAGTACAGTAATTATGTATGTTGGTCCAACATCTTCTCGTTCTTACGGAGACAAAGTTTGTAATTTATAGAAGTTGTCTTCGGAAGTGACCTAAGTTTCACAATGGCGTAATCAGGTTGACTAGTCAGCACAAATGGTCTTTAAGCGGTCAAATACGTCATCAGCGGACACTTATTCAAATAAGTCATCCTCTAAAATTTACTGACTTTGCTCTCCATGGAAACTTACTTAAAGTAGTTAGATCGTTGTTTTGTTTTAAAAATAAATAAAGTTTTTGTCTGGGATTCTAAAGCAATAGGTCCCAAGTATACGTCACGTGAAGGTGACTCATTAGATTCACTTTCTGAGCAGTTATTTTTTTCGTTTGTCGAAAATAACTACTTCTCAGACTTTTCTGGAGAATTCCCCTTTTTACTTTAAACGTTAGTTTCTGAGCTAGAGAGCTCCAACTTCGGATTTTAGAGTAGAGTACCTGCTGCAGAAAAACATGTAACATGTATAATGCAGTCACTTTTTGTTTCAGCTGCCGGAAACAATCAGCGGCCGGAAACCGGATATAATGAAATACTGAAAACACAATGACGATTGCAAAAAATAGATAGCATGAGCTGTGACCTGGACCATTTGCATTTTTTGCTGCTGTTTTATTCTTGTGATGTTGGTAGCCAACACCTGTGAGCTTTGCTATGCTAATTAGGGGTTATTTTTATTTTCTTCTCTTTCTAGATTACTTCAGTGAACCAGAAAATTTTTGTATTTCGTTAACAACTCTGCATAATACTCAAAGCAGTCAGCTGCTTTCAGGCTCTGTGTTTTAGGTACATGTCGCACAGGCAATGCAGTAATAAGGCAGTAAGCAATAAGACCCAGGCGAAGCTAGGACATACGACATAGGACATACGAGGCACTGTCTATATCCAAATCAGATATGTATATCCAGCTGAGATCTATACGAGGGGGTAACCACTCCAGAGATTCCTTGAGATTCCATAAAGATTCCCAAAGATTCCCAACGATATTCATAGAAAGATGAACCCCGAAGGGGTAACCACTCCAAAAAAATTCTAAGATTCCCTGAGATTTCATTAAGATTTCCAATGATTCCCAACGAGATTCCCAACGACCCCTCGACAGTAATTTCACAGGGTTCCCAAAATAATTTTTTTGTTCAGAACTGAGATCATAATGATCTAAAAGAGTTTAGCAACGACAATTCACAGTTCTGTAGTCTACCCACCCTTTGAAATGACTGAATATACTATCATCAAAGAGTCACGTGGAGTATATTCTTCCATTTGACCAGACTCTTAAGTTAATCTACGACGAGGAAATTCATTCAGTCAGAAGTCGAGAGTCCTACAATAGTTCGCTAATGATAGCCTGAGTACCTATTGGTGCGCCAAAACTGCGGAAACACCCTCCCCCCTTCTCTTCTCTATAAATGGAGAAGCAAGAACAAAATTTTGAGATTCAAAGGGATAAAGGGTCCGCCTTACTCTAATTAAATTATAATTATTAACGAGTTTCGTTCCGGGTAGTGGAGTGGTAATAAGCCAACCAAAGACAACCAGAAAATTCTATTAAATCGTAGGTATACGTATTGCAGTACAACCTCTGAAAATACCACAGTTTGGCATTCATCAACATGCACGGCAGTGCATGCAGCCAAGTTTTAAAGAAAAAGAAAGCGTGACAAAGCCTCGAGCACTGCCAGCATGTTATACAGGAACCAGAGTTGTGCACTTTTCGTGCCTCTCTACAGGAGGCAAGGGGGCGTGGCTCGAACAGTGGGTACCCTTCTCCTGTAGTAGGGTCCCACGGGACCTCCTAAATGAAATTTCAAACTTCTACGTCCAACCGTACCTGAGCAGTGACATCCCAAACTTAGCTGTTTTTGAGGGTCACTCACTGACTCACTCACTCACTCACTCACTCACTCACTCACCTATACAAATTATTAGCATGTTCCAGCGGTACGATATAGCTGAAACTCGGCATACTTGTAGGTACCATCCCCAAGACACCCAGAAAAATCGCAAACCCGAAGTACCTTCAGTATTATAGGTTCAGGTTCGATTCAAAGTTCCCATACTAACTTATGGCAGATATTTACAAAACAAATACTGCCTCCTGCTCCTTGTCCTAACAATAAATACCTACCTACCTACCTACAATGTTGTGAAATGTGTATATGTCTCCTTGTTCCTCTCAGGTACGATTACGTACTACTTTCAGGTATCAGGTACGAGTAGGTACTATACTTTCAGGGATCGGAAGGTAATTTGTGTAGATTCGCCAGGCAACTTACTTTCAGGTACGAGTAGGTACATTTCAGGTACGGGATAATAATTTGTGTAGATTTGACAGGGAACTGGTTTTCAGGTACTGGGAGGTACTTTCCAGGTATGGCAAGGTATTTTGACTCCATTCGACAGTCAACTTGTTTTCAGGTACGATTAGGTACATTTCAGGTATGGGAAGGTAATTTGTGGAGATTCGACAGGGAACTCATTTTCAGGTACGAGTAGGTACTTTTCAGGTATTTCAGGTATGAGATTGGTAATTTGTGTATGGTTGACAGGGAACTGGTTTTCAGGTACTGGTAGGTACTTTCCAGGTATGGCAAGAAAATCTGAGTCCACTCGACAGCCAATTGATGTTTTACCTACTGGTAGAAACTATTGTACCGCCTTACAAAAATTATATGATATCCGACCAAAAACACTCCGTGTAAAAAAGCAGCCAAGTTTATAACCCTCCAAAAATTAGCCTAACTCAACAGCCCTTAAAAGGGTTTGATATAAAAAATGTTGGCCAAGTTCTCCACATTCCCGCTATCACTCAGCCCCCAAAATTAGTGATATCACTTATTACAGGGCCAAGTCTTTGGCGCGAATCACAAGGATGTTGGCGACATAGTTTCTCATATACCTGCTTTCCAATACCTCCGGACCGCAGCCCCCATCCAACCTTAGTCTGTGTCTATGGCCGGCTGTGACGCTTACGTGATTTGCGCCAAGGACTTGGCCCTGTAATAAGTGATATCACTAATTTTGGGGGCTGAGTGATAGCGGGAATGTGGAGAACTTGGCCAACATTTTTTATATCAAACCCTTTTAAGGGCTGTTGAGTTAGGCTAATTTTTGGAGGGTTATAAACTTGGCTGCTTTTTTACACGGGGTGTTTTTGGTCGGATTACATAAGGCTGAATATACATTCGCTATTTTCGACTACATGTACTTGGTTCGCAATGCTAAGTACTTCAAGCCCTACTCCGAAGTTACAGGGCGAGTGGAAAGTGTTTATAGGGGGATGTAAACCTGAGACTCTTTGTCGTGAGGTAGTGTTGTATTTTTGCATGAAATGGAGTAATAAGCCCACAGGAGCGATTTTAAACAGTCAACTACCAGCCCACATGTTTTTTGACAGATCGCGAAAACACAACACTACCTCACGCGAAATATTTTTTTGTAACGATTCGGACTAAAACAGTATGATTTTATCGTCACATTTAGTAGAAAAGCTTGATAAATGTTTGTAATATTTACCGCCGCCATGTTACATGTTGACAATTTTTATTTCACTTACGGAAGTGGGTAATTTCAACAGCATTTCTCTACTTTTCTCCTGTAAAAGCTAAACATAGTGTCCTACTTTTACTCGTTCGTTTCGCGTTCAAATAGCACACTATGTTTAGCTTTTAGAGTAGACACAGTCAATACGATATCGCAATTACCAGTCTCCTGTTGTACTAAAATGTAAACATTAGTTTTGTCGAATATTTACTTTCGCACAGTGGTTTTGGCGGAGTTCGTCGAGAATGTATGGTGGCCGTTAATGTGAAATGGGACGTCCCCACACCCTTCTGTTAAGTTAGCACAGTAAATGAATTTTGGGCATAAACAAACTTATACCTACTAGTCCACTATACAGGTAAAATCAGCATTATTACTTTATTCCTTACAAATTATCAATGGCTTCCACAGGTTATAGTTAATTTTCATATCAAAAAGAGACAAAATTTAGATTGATATTGTAGGGTCACACCATTTTGGCGGGAAATAAAGTTGAAATAAGAACCAAAATAATAAGGTTCCAATTAACTGGAATATCTGCAATTACTTCTATTTACCCTCTCGATTTCGACCGAGGGGTTAACCACTCGTTGGGAATCTCGTTTGGAATCATTGGAAATCTTTATGAAATCTCAGGGAATCTTGGAATTTTTTTTGGAGTGGTTACCCCTTCGGGGTTCATCTTTCTATGAAAACCGTTGGAAATCTTTGGAATCTTTATGGAATCTCAAGGAATCTCTGGAGTGGTTACCCCCTCGATTTCGACTTCTCTTTGAGGTCGTCTCTTAGTTTTCGATACGCCTTTTCAACGTTTCAAATACTGAAAGCCGAATTTTCCAAAGTTTCATCAACCCTTACTGTTGACATTTCATTTGGAAGCAAGGGATCTTCCGCCTTTGAGGGTCATTTTATGGAGAGACCGGACCTTTTATTCTGTAACACTGTAGCACAGACGACTATAGTTTTCAGCGTTAAGGGTGCGTCAAAAAGTTCCAAATGAGCATGCCTGAGGGGTGCATCGAGGCGCTACTACTATAATAAATAAATAATAACTGTTCGCTGCTTACTGTTAACTGCATGTGTTGACTAGACTTAAAATTTTAACTACTGTTCAGACGACTCAGGACAGTCAGGATAAGTTAAATTGGTCTCCACTAGATTGTTCTATAAAAATTCACGCCTTAAAAACGGCAACGGCTGTACCTAAAAAAGGGAAAACCTATACATAACCAACTTCTAAATGAAACAAGCTTTCTATAACTAAAGATTAAGCCTGATCAGGAAAGTATATAAACCCCCAAAAAAACTTTTATGATGTGAAGAAAGCCTCATAATTGAAACAAAAATTATTTCTGGAAAAATTCACGTCAATTTATACAAGTGGTTGTTTCCCACAGCAGTAGGTGCCTATTCTCAGCTCTCCAGCGAGAAGTAAGTTTTGTAAGCGCAAAAGCTCCACTCCCCCGCCTAAAGACTTGAATAGGGAACCAGAAGAACAAGGTCCGTAATGACCATTAGAGTAATGGGTTTCAGCTTCAGGAAAACACCCCCTTGACTTTAAGCATGATGAACTTGACTTGCTGATTTGAGAATCCGTCTCACGCCGAGGCGATACACCCTTGTAATCTACGCCCAAAAATTTTAAAAGAAAAAACGGTAGCTGACAAACTGTATAGAAATTAAAAAATTTATAAGAGGTTTTAAGTATGTTCTTCCTCAGCGTTTAACCTGAAATGGGACACCAATATGGAATAGTTCCGTACTAATGGTACTAATTTTTGCATATTAGGTTTTTTTTTTATTATTATTTTTTTATTCACGCGCGACGTTCAGATGAGTTGGTTTATTAGATGTTTTTGGCCGAAGCCGAAGACGAAGTGGGCGAAGCCGAATATGAGTGAGCCGAAGCCAGTTTAAGAGTGGGCCGAAGCCAATACATCCATGTCGGAAGCGGAAAATTTTTTCCGTTCCGCCGGGATTCGAACCCGGACCTCTCAGGACACAAAGCGGACCCCTTGACCACTCGGCCACTGAGAGGCACAATATTTAGGTTTTTCTCCATTCGCTTCTGGCGTTCGCTATTCGATTGCAGGGGTTGATAAAGAGAAATAGATGAGTATAGCGTTGGTAACTACATATTTTTAATCACCTGGAACGAGACTTGTTGCTGAGCTCCTCAACTCAAAGAATCTCATAAATTAGGTCATCGGCTGCTTGAAATTTCAATAAAAAATTTGACCAGCCCTGGTGTTGAAAACAGGGAAACAGCATTGCTTATGCGTCAGACGTCTGAAAAATATTATGACTCCAAACAATTCCTAAACGTCAAAGGGAAAAATATGGCTCTAACAAAACGCATACATGTTGTAAATATGTCCAGCTGAAAACTTACTTAAAGCATCCGCTTCCGCTGTAATCGTATAGCTTATTCAGTCTCTCTATCGCGCACTCGTCAGGGACAAAGCTAGGAATATTCATTTCCTTTTTTAAACCTGTTCGTCAACAATATTTTTATCTCTTTCTCTAAGGGTGCGTCCCACCATACTCGGTTAACGGTTAATCTCCAGTTAAAATCGGGTTTAACCGTGCAATACTTGAAATATAACTGGAGACTAACCGTTAACCGAGTATGGTGGGACGCACCCTAAAAGTACCCCGTTCACCTGCGTGAAACGGACGAGATCCGGGGTACCTGGTCCCTCATTTTCCCGTGGCGCGGCTAGGTAGGACTTATAAGAGCACTACTTATAAAGCTTGCATAACCCTTTATTTTACATCTCCTGAGTATAAATTTCAAAGTTAGCATTTTCATTTTCTTCCCATTCGAAGTAGGTAGGTATAGGTAGGTATGAAACTACTGGTTTCCCAAGAGCATACAGCATACAGGTACCTTATACAAGGTCCAGGAGTTACAGTACGATGTACCCCAGACAGTAGAGTAAACCCCTAATCCCCATGCACTTCAGTTTTAGTGCAACAACAGAATTTAGGAAGTGGTTAAATATAGGTATATTTGTGGGCTCTTAGAAAAACAATAACAAATTATCGTAAATCCAAGAAAACTAGGCCACACGCCCTGTGGGTGGGCCGCTCAGAAAACACAATATAAATATTCATTCATTAAATGTTGGGAAATTTATGAAGTTTCGGCTCCTGCATCTTATTCTTGTCAGTTGAAGAATGTTTACAGCTGGTTGTAGGCTATTCGTCAATTCGCAACCACAGGTCAGCAGTACGCTGACCTTAACCGTTAACGAGGCTCACAATGTTTAACTTGTTTTCCGTCGTCTCTTTTTGCACGTTGCATAAAAAATTGCTGACCAAAAGTGACCAATAAAATTCATGGCTCGGGAGGATTCCACTTTTTCGCTGATACTCCTTGCCCTGTATAATAATCAATATCTAAAAAAATAAAAAAATAAATTTGAAATGCGTGAAAAAAATTTGGGCGGAAAATTTCATTGCCCGTACGTCTACGAGAAAGTCAAATGCTTGACTACGGAGTCATGTTCTTTGACCTAAGAGGAGAAACTAATGTTATATGAACCAGCGATTCGACCATTTCCTCTTTCAACTATATAGGATCCCACGACGAACTGTCCAGGGAGCGAAACGTCCCAATCGGCAAGTTGATATTCGACGTCGAGATGTGCGGATACCATAAAGAATATGGAAATATAGGCAAAGAAAAACAAACCAGACACTTTCTGGCAAAAATTATAGTTTACAAGCAAGAATGCACTCGTATATCTCTGAATTTCAAAGTGAGCTTTGCAGTCTCCTGAAATAAATGAAGTTCATAAACATAAGTTCATAAAGTTCAGTTCATAAACAATCAACTCGTTTGATTTCAGGAAAATATAGAAGCAGTTTGAAAATCGGAGAAATGACAGCTCGCTCTCCTTGGCTCGATAGCAATCCTCTCTTTGAACGGTTTCCCTCCTCCTCCATACCTACTCTTCTCTCTGGATCACCTCTTCGTACTCCTGGTAGAGTCTTTCACGACAGCAGCAAGAACTTAATCCTAGCCTCGACAAAGGAAGTGTGCAACATAAGAACCTGAGAGAAAGAGAACTGGAAGATGCCTTCAGCCTGCTAATACCTTTTGTGAACACATTTCAAAAAGCCTGGGGCTGTAATCTAGCTTTCTGCGCCTCGTGTCTACTTCAAAATAATCAACTAACTCACACAATACCTCGGAAACACGTATTTTCTTAGAGTAAATTAACAACCAGTCCTTATATACAGACTCAACTGTTGGCTCAAACTCGAATGCTCATTTATTTCCCCTACTGACTTTTGCAAATTCTCCTTTGGCCGATAAAGTACACTTTAAGTCACTCACTTCTTACCTGATTTATATCCAACTAAACAGTTACGTCGTAAGGGCACTAAGAATATAGTCAGAATATGCATACAACTAGGTATTACCTATCCACCCGTCAATTCGAGTTTAATAGTATGTTTAATATGTGTGCTGTATTGCATGTATGTTTGGTAGTTGTAAGCTTACTTTTTGTCTATAGTTGGTCACCGACTGAATCCGGAAGTTAACTTCAAGTTAATTTAACTACCGAAAACATAGAAAAAAATGCGTCAAAGAAGCGATAAAAATAGAACAGAAACGATAAATTGTAGGTAAAGATAAAGGTAAATCCAACGCAGGTGCGGAAAACCTTCGTACGGCATGCTAATGAAATCTCTGTTCAGTTCTCCTCACTGAACAAGCAGTAGGGCTTGATTGGACTCAGCACCGATGGGATACCCAATGTTAAGGGGACTAGAAAGTCACTCATCGAGTAACAAAAAAAAACAGAGAAAAGTCGGTATACTTTAAGCAGCCTCAAATGAAGAAATAATGCATTTTCTCTCTTGTCGTTTTCTGTATGTTATTATCAAATTATAGTCAGAGGAACAAGGCACGGAAAATCAGCGACTTTCGAACCTCATTTCAATTTTTGACGAATACAAGTACATAGGTACCAATTTTTCCCTTCGCTAGTGTCACCTTATCAACATGCACGGCAGTGAATGCAGCCAAGTTTTAAAGAAAAAGAAAGCGCGACAAAGCCTCGAGCACTGCCAGCATGTTATACAGGAACCAGAGTTGTGCACTTTTCGTGCCTCTCTACAGGAGGCAAGGGGGCGTGGCTCGAATAGTGGGTACCCTTCTCCTGTAGTAGGGTCCCACGGGACCTCCAAAATTAAATTTCAAATTTCTACGTCCAACCGTACCTGAGCAGTGACATCCCAAACTTAGCTGTTTTTGAGGGTCACTCACTGACTGACTGACTGACTGACTCACTCACCTATACAAATTATAAGCATGTTCCAGCGGTACGATAGAGCTGAAACTCGGCATACTTGTAGGTACCATCCCCAAAACACCCAGAAAAATCGCAAACCCGAAGTACCTACAGTATTATAGGTTCAGGTTCGATTCAAAGTTCCCATACTAACTTATGGCAGATATTTACAAAACAAATACTGCCTCCTGCGTCTTGTCCTTCCAGGTAATTTGTGTAGATTCGCCAGGCAACTTACTTTCAGGTACGAGTAGGTACATTTCAGGTACGGGATAATAATTTGTGTAGATTTGACAGGGAACTGGTTTTCAGGTACTGGGAGGTACTTTCCAGGTATGGCAAGGTATTTTGACTCCATTCGACAGTCAACTTGTTTTCAGGTACGATTAGGTACATTTCAGGTATGGGAAGGTAATTTGTGGAGATTCGACAGGGAACTCATTTTCAGGTACGAGTAGGTACTTTTCAGGTATTTCAGGTATGAGATTGGTAATTTTTGTATGGTTGACAGGGAACTGGTTTTCAGGTACTGGTAGGTACTTTCCAGGTATGGCAAGAAAACTTGAGTCCATTCGACAGCCAATTGATGTTTTACCTACTGGTAGAAACTATTGAACCACCTCACAAAAATTATATGATATCCGACCAAAAACACTCCGTGTAAAAAACGCAGCCAAGTTTATAACCCTCCAAAAATTAGCCTAACTCAACAGCCCTTAAAAGGGTTTGATATAAAAAATGTTGGCCAAGTTCTCCACATTCCCGCTATCACTCAGCCCCCAAAATTAGTGATATCACTTATTACAGGGCCAAGTCTTTGGCGCGAATCACAAGGATGTTGGCGACATAGTTTGTCATATACCTGCTTTCCAATACCCCCGGACCGCAGCCCCCATCCAACCTTAGTCTGTGTCTATGACCGGCTGTGACGCTTACGTGATTTGCGCCAAGGACTTGGCCCTGTAATAAGTGATATCACTAATTTTGGGGGCTGAGTGATAGCGGGAATGTGGAGAACTTGGCCAACATTTTTTATATCAAACCCTTTTAAGGGCTGTTGAGTTAGGCTAATTTTTGGAGGGTTATAAACTTGGCTGCGTTTTTTACACGGAGTGTTTTTGGTCGGATAGACGTTTACATCCCTCCTTCGATAATATTCACATTTATGAGTGTAGAACATGGAAGGTTCCCTTAAATACTACTGAATTTCCACTTTTCTCTATGTTCGATTCGTATGTACTTATTTATTTTCAGCCCTGATTACGAAGTTATTTCCAAACTCAAAATCAACAAAAAGAAAATGAGACAAGTTTAATAGCGACCGGAAAATTTTATGCGGGGATTAATTATAATAATATTGTACTGTAGTATGAAACTGCTGCAAGGTTGAGCTACTTCTCTCAGTTCCACTAAGTACACCAAACTTTCACTTTCTCGTTAAAAACTTTATGAAACTGAAAAGCGTAATAAAGGCTGCGACTTCATTTCAAAATATTTATTCACTGAAAGGAAAACGCCGCTTTTAACTTTTGCAACCCTTCCCCAGCAGGGGGAAAAGATATGGGTAGGTATCCTACCTCAAAAATTAATAATACCAACTACGTCCATATACAGGAGTAAATTTTAGTGTGCTTACAGTGTAGGGACGCAAGACATCGGTACCAACTTTTTTTACAAAAAAAAATGGACCTAAATTTTGACCACTTTTTTCCTAGTAATAAATTTTTTTATTACCTGGGGTAAAGGTATAGGAATGATGTTGTGCGCGGGGCGACGGTTACCGAGATGAGGAACGAACGTGCGAACGAACGGACACCGACGCGGCTACGGAAGCTGAAGCGAACAGTTCACACGGAACGGAATAGGAATAGGGAAAGCTCAGTACGCGTGCGCGAAGGCAATGGAGGTCACCTGGACAGTAGGTTCCCTAATCCTGGCACGGGGATAAAACTGCTTAGCAGTATCCCGGAGCTAGTTTTCATTTTGAACACAATTTCTGGCTTGAACGATACTTCTAATGCAAATAGGTATTTAGAAAAAAATAATTAAATAGCCGCTGTTTCCTTCGAACTGCTGCTGAATGCATAGGCGCTGAACGAGGGGGTAACTACTCCAGAGATTCCTTAAGATTCCACTGAGATTCCATAAAGATTTCCAAAGATTCCAAACGATATTCATAGAAAGATGAACCCCGAAGGGGTAACCACTCCAAAAAAATTCCAAGATTCCCTGAGATTTCATAAAGATTTCCAATGATTTCCCAACGAGTGGTTAACCCCTCGTGATCACTGAACCACGGAACACCACCACTACCTCTGTTACTCATATACGACGGAATTACGTTAAAAAATGCTGACAACTTCAGACCAAAAAGTGACATGAGAACAGTAAACAGAGTGACCTTATTCACAATTATTACAGAAATTCTATCAATTTATTAGTAGCGAAATTAGTCTAAGCTTGGGATAAAATCAGTACCCTATAAAAACTCCCCTAACCTCCAGTTAAATTTATCAGGACACTGGGAAAGGCTGCATGTGCGAGAGAACGGTGAACGGAGCTCACCTGTTGATGATGGTGACGAAATTCCAAAGCCATTACATTTCCATGTTAATAGAGATCCCACACTACCTTCACAAACCTTGCCCTCAACTCATAAATATTAAGGGGGCTGGAAAGTCACCTGCCACTGCCGAAACAAAATTTAATTTTTCCGTGATAATTGTTTATTATTCAGTCTGCTAGTCTGTTAGTAACAAACCCTATTTAGACCTTCACAGTAGTAGTGCACCATGAGTAACCTGCAGACCCTTAAGTACTGTAGGCGGAGAAAATGCGCATAAGTTACAAAAACTTAACCAATATAATAAATAAATAAATTTACAGTGAAATCAGAACCTAAACATAATTTTCATACACATACTGTTGCGGCGTCAGAGAACAGGGAGGCGCAAGTCTCTGAAGACCAGGGGTGGCCAAAGGTGGGGCAGCAGCATATGCATTCTGAAGACGCTCCAGAGTGGTAGCCAGGGGTAAGGGCTGCAGAGGAGGAGGCAGAGGTGCTTGAAGGGGAGTTGGAAGAAGTGCTTTCTGCTGCTGTAGCTGACAGGTAGGATTGCAAGAGTTGAGGAACGCTTGAATTTTTTGAAGACAAGGTGAAGGTGGAATAGACGGGAAGCGGAAAATGGGTTTGGGGAGAGGCTTGAAAAGGTTCGGAAGTCCACAGGTACAGGGCTGACTGAGGTTGATCAAGCCTTGCTCGGTATGTCGCTGACAACCAAAAGGTTTGACGCCAAGAACGGGTTTAAAGGGTCGTGGAAGATTATTGGTAAGTAGTGAGTAGTCTCCAAAAGGGCTGTATTGGGCATCAACAACCAGAACACTGGAAGCTACAACGACGATGAACCTGAAAGAAGACACAAAGTTTCAGGAAATCGGAATCATGTACCTGGGACGTGATAAATTCACCAAAATTCATTCAGATTTTCAAGGTGACCACAAGATAACTGAACACAATTCAGTGCAATACACTGTTGCACCATTGCAGTAAAAATAAAGCGTAACGAATGTACAAATGCCATAGGTATAGATATGGGAGGCGACAGTCAGGTGGCAAAAAAACTCATTGAAAACCAAATTGAACCAGTGATTCCTTTTCCCAAAATTACTGTTATTTCCATCACCCCAACCTCAGAGGTTATTTATCTTTTTTTCTTTTACGCTTTTACAGTGACTTAAAACAGAATAAAAAGGGTGGTTGTGGAGGCTTGGTAGCCATGAAAAATCATTAGAAAAAACACAAAAACTACTTCACAATTTAAAAAAAAAAATTGATTAGGTGGGTTATGAACAAAAATAAAGTGTACTTACCAGAAGCAATGCATGGTTGGGCTGGTGAGCAGTTTTGAATAGTGAATAGTTAATGCTGGTTCAGCTGTTTTATAGTCAGTTACGTTAGTAAATATAACCTTGTCCTTAACCAGGTGGCCTTCCTTGTCATTTAACAATGACAACTGCCAAGAGAAACATCAATGGGACGTTGAAAAAGAAGATCAATGAAAAAACGCGAAGCTGTCTGAATAAGAACCACGGTCTCGAGGTGACGTCAAAACACAGTGACCACTCAGAAAGCCTTTCCATCTAAAAGCGCATGCAAGTGTTTTGATTGGTCCGCGTAATTTACGTCACCTTGAAACAAACACGGAGACGGAACAACCTGCAGAAGTTACAGATCTTGGGATAATGGAAAATCAGGCTCTAGAGGTTCGAGAGGGCACTTCGTACGACGAAATTTACAGGAAGAGAGAAGTACAGAAGTACTTCAGATTCCCGCCCGACCTGTTTCAAAATTGTTGCGTATAACTATTTTGAACTGTCAGGAAATGGCCTATAGGTATAGTGATGCACGAAAATTTCTTGTCTTGCTTTTGTTCTTGCACTTTTTGCATGCAAGAACAAGAACAAGAGCAAGAACAAGAGTTGATTTTGGCTGCAAGAACAAGAACAAGAAGTGACTTGCAAGAACAAGAACTCTTGCAAGAGTTCTCGCAATAAGAGTCTTGCATAAACCCAGGAAGATTTTTTCCAAAGCTTCATTCATGGATTGCAGTCCATATTTTGTGCGAAAAACTCTGCAGACTATTCGACGATTGAAATGGCCGGTCGGTAGGCGAAAAACCACATTTTAACAGCATAAAATTCCATGTACATGCAAGAAATTGCAAGACTCTCGCAGCAAGAACAAGAACAAGAGCAAGAAATGATTTCTACTGCAAGAACAAGAACAATATAGGATTTTCACTGCAAGAACAAGAGCAAGAGTCGCTTTGCGAGAACACGAGCAAGAACAAGAAATACCGTTTCTTGTTCTTGTTCTTGCATCGTGCATCACTACCAATAGGAACTAATGCAAACCAAGCGGAGGTTCCCTTTTCGAATTCTGTGACGAGGAATTTTTCTGGTAATATCGGGATTTTCACAAGTATCTCCTCAAATAACTCTCCTTATGTGTTTATCCAACCTGAAATAACGTCAAGATACTCGAAGGTGCCACAGAAGCGAAAAGGTACCCAAGTGTTTTACGAAAAAAGGTACAGCTGAATGGAAAGTGCTGAAAGCGGTCGAATACGGTGGGATTACTGTCAGAGGTAGGGGAAGGTGGACAGGGAGGACAGGGGACAAACTGAGGAGAGATCCGCGCAAACTGGGATAGGGTGGGGAAGAAATTCATCATTTTCAATCCGTGAGGTTGACACTGCGATAGATTTCGACTTGGACGTGTCACTCTCATGCAATAACGGCTAAATTGAAAACCAGTCCAATATGCTGGAGCAAATTTTCAAAACAAAAACATCATATCTTTACGGTGGATATTGTCGTTATCGAATTTTCATGCAATAACAATTCACACTACACGTATACACAAATACTTCAACATTATACCTGTTACCTACATACCTACATTATACCTGAAGGGGAAAACTGTTACCACAAAAAATAGAATTGTGGATGTACGAGAAGTTAGGTATTTCGGAAATTGAATAAAAACTGAATGTGCATGGCTACAAAAGCAAAAACAATAGGTTCTTCGAGTTTTCCCAGATATGCCGCTAATGGGGTATATTTACCCATACCGCCCATACTATGCACTATTACCCCTGAGAAAATAAACGAAATCGTAGGCGCCGATTTTGAGAAAAAAATTAAAATCCTGTTTTTTTTTAGTTTTTTGGGGGGTAGCGCCCCCCAATTTTTCCCAATGGAAAATCCCAAAAAAATGAGTCTGCGTATTATTTTTTTACACCCGTGTACCAAATTTGAACAAAATCGGCCAGACGGTTTTGGGCTCTGGCTCTCCGTACATACACACACACATCCAAAAAACACATTTTTGGGGTCTGGGCCTTCTGATAGCCGCTTTGCAATTAAAAACTCAAAATCGATTTTCTGCACGATCACAATACTTTCCTATATACTTTGTATATATGGGAAAGTAAAAAGAGAAAATAGGTAGCTTAGTATGAAGATAACAGGAACAATGGACTATAATTTTACTTTTCTCATGCAGCCACTTTTCCTCACAAGAGTAGATTTTCACAATAGAGAGATGATTGGCCAAACTTTTCCCATCAGGTGTTACGAAGTTTATTCCGCTTCCTTTCTTACTTCATTTCCCTACTAAATGGTAATTCCTACACTCAAAATTTAAAGCTGCATGGTAGCAAGACTAAGGAAATATCGCGACTATCTTAGAAATTAAACACGGTAACATGGGGTTATACCGCATGTTCGCGTCCTTGCTATTTCTTTACGTTTACTAATCTCTATTTTCTGAGGAAACTGCTGGATTTTTCTGAAATATAAAATTCCTTTTAATTATGGAAACTAGTTTAATATGTTGTGGACAGATTACGATCGAGGAATTTTTAAAAATCACAACATATAGATATTTACAAGTTTTTCGCGTTAAAAATGGAAATTACACATCAGAACAAATAAATATCCAGCAGTTTCCCATAACACAAAGAAATGTCAAAAACATCATTCTGCCGCAGCCTTAAGAGTGAATATGCAAAAGTTTTTGATAATGCTGACTGGAAAGGCACCCACCGACAACAGAGAAATTCTTCGAAAAGAAGGACTCCAAGTAATCTGGCTCCAGCTTTTGAAAAGGGCAGGTTATAAAGCTATTTTTTAACTCAAAACCAAACAAGACTTTTCACTCAATTTTGAAAGAATCCATTCATACCTTTTTGTGCGGTGAACCTCAACCCAGACACCACCAGAATAAAATCGGAAAGAATCGAATAAAATTTTGAGATGTTCAGCATAATATAGTACGACTTTCCGTTTTTCTAGATATAAAAACAATATGGTTTCCGTATGTGAGATTTTTTTCGGAAACCTTTTATTTTCGGAAAAAGCTTTTCGAAGATGCAAAATCAACAAAGGTGCCTCATTCTCAGGCAAAATCTCTTCTGTATCTTTCACTCATGTTATTTTACTCCAATAGAAATAAGAGTTTGATGCTCCTGCTATATTTGCCTACCTACTTTGATGGATTTTTAGATTTTAAAGCACAGCCCGCGTCATCCAGATTTTTTCTAGTCCTATAGCATAGGTATTTTTTAATTTTATGTACCGTTTTCCTCTCCATGCTCACATGGGACAGAAGTGTTCGCACATCGGTAAGAACCAAAAATAGTTTATATTTCACAATAATTTTTGTAACTCGGTCTGATTTTTTTTTTTTGCTGACCCAGGAGTTTTGGGAAACGGTCAAATAAAAATTTAATTACAAAAGTTTGATCTACGAGGTCTCAGTTGGAAGGTTTTCAGATATAGCTGCAGGTTATTTGTATTTGGGGGGAGGGAGGGAATGGAACAGGAGCTGGTAAACACCAAATTGAATATGCTTATCTGGGAATGCCGCAGGGAGCACTATATGCTGTAACGGCACGTCCCATTCAACGAACAAAGGAGGGAGAACGGGAGGGGGGACCTGTTGCCATTCTATATTCGACTCGATAACATCCCCATTCTCCCTTGGGGTTCCGGGCCAGACCAAACTGACCCCTAACGCTGAAGAAGGGTGTGATTTGTGTTCTTAAAGGAGAGCCTTAAGGAGAACCTAGGAAAATGGTTTTATAATACATTCTCGTACTAGGGAACCACAAGAGCCGAATCACACATCGTATGTCACGAGGGGGTAACCACTCCATAGATTCCTTGAGATTCCCTGAGATTTCATAAAGATTTCCAAAGATTCCCATGCAACGATATTCATAGAAAGATGAACCCCGAAGGGGTAACCACCCCAAAAAAAATTCCACGATTCCCTGAGATTTCATAAAGATTCCCAACGAGATTCCCAAAGAATGGTTAACCCCTCGGTATGTCATCCCCCTCATCCCCCCTCACGATGTCAGAATGTCAAAATTGTTGGAGTCAAGATGTCCTTCCCAGACCGGTCACTCAACAGTTTTCTATAGCAGTCACTGACTTCAGGGGGCAGGAGTGTTAGAGTCGCAAGTCGCTCAAGAAGCTGACACAAAATCTTTGAAATACCTATACTACCTGCTGTATATACCTGCTAAAACTTATGTTTTCTAGGTCTTACGAGGCTCAATTTAGTTCGATCAATATTTCTTTCTTTTTATGAGCAGGAAAGATAAAATAATCATGGAAAACTTTCTCCTGGTAGAGGCACCCAAAACATATTGACAAAAAAGTTTGCCAATCCCTGGATTCGAACCCGGGACCGTGAAGTACACAGTGCCTCAACCTTGGTTATTTGCACAGTACGTGAGATATAGCAGCTAGGATATCCGATTCATAAGGCACCTTGTTTGCGGAAGGTCAGCCACCTTGGATGATGTCAGCTATGTAGTAACACTCAGCAACTGGTTGCCAAGGGCAAGGCCAATACACAGGCATAAACAGGTGAACTAGACAAATACAGGTACCAGTGGCAATCCTCACAGAAAAATAAACAAGTGGGGGTCCCAGTAAAAAACAGGAATAGCCTTTGATGTGTTTTGGTAGCTCAGGACAACGTTCCAAAAGTTACAAATGGACTTCATATCCCCGGTCCTTAACTGCACTGGAAGCATGGAATGGAGTTGAATCAACGGTATAGGTACGTCATTTTCTTTTTAAATAACCAACCATTCTACCCACAAGGGACGAGCTCCAAACATGGTTCTGGCTTTTTTGTAAAAGAGAGTTGTACGTACCTAGATGATAAAAAACATTTTGCTTCAAACGAGGCTATAACGACACAGACTGAAAATGAAATTTTGCAACCTTTTCATGTAATTCCGGAAAGGTGCCGGCTCAGGAATGGGGTGAAATGGGAAGCGACCCAGACGGATTAATAAAAAATATCAATCTTTTAGTAATCAAGTTGATGGTTGATCAATCGGATCATCATAAATTACTCGGGGGAACAGGGAACGGCATTGATTGGATTTTAAGTGAAAAGCTTGCTCGCAGGTTTTTTGTCAATTTGAACTGTGCAGCTGACTTCCCCCAGAGCTGTTGTCTCAAGTTAGTCGTACTTAAAAATATGGGAAATTTGTGTACTGAATAACAACTCTTTTATATTTACATAAATTCAGTGAACATTTTCATGGCTCTCATGCCTGAAGGCATTTCCATTTCGTAAAAGAAATATCCTCGTTATAGGCACCTCACAAGCCTCATATTTGCGGCCGAGGGGTTAACCACTCTTTATGGGAATCTCGTTGGGAATCATTGGAAATCTTTATGAAATCTCAGGGAATCTTGGAATTTTTTTTGGATTGGTTACCACTTCGGGATTCATCTTTCTATGAATATCATTTGGAATCTTTGGAAATCTTTATGGAATCTCAAGGAATCTCTGGAGTGGTTACCCCCTCGTTTGCGGCTATGTTTGGGAATACCTGTATGTTTACTTTTGGGATATAGGTGGCAACAATGTAAATAACAAACACATTGGGACATTCGTCCAAACATGCTACACACGTTTTTCAGGCTTCTGCCTTCACAAATTCCTACTTTTAATCGAAACCGGAAATTCGGGGCCAAACTAAATTTCGTATTCCATGAAACTACGATCGCACTTTCAAATTAGTCACAAGTAAAAGCAATAAATGCCAGAAATAATTCACGATTACTGAAAACTTTACCTGCCCCCATCTAATTTAAGTGAAAACCACAGTGAAACACTTTGAAATTCCAGCGAAATAGTGAACGCTTTTGGGAAATGCGGAAACTTGGGCTAACTCCTGTAGCAGACTAGCGAAACTAAGCAAGAACATCCCGGGGCTAACTTCTCCCGAAACAAACCGAAACATCACCGAAAATGTAACGTTCACAGCACGAAAACTACCGAAAACATCAGAAAATTATTGCTGCTAATTTTACTTAGTACGTATAGGTATATACAGGTAATAGGTATTAAGCTCTGTATTTATACGGAAATTGCGACACCATATTGTCGCCACAACATATCGTCGCAACCTCGGTAACAGAGAACTTAGGTTGGCGTTCTGAAATTGAAAATTGTTTATGTTTATTGAAATTGAAAAGTAAACAAGTGAGTGCTGAAAACGCCGGCTTTCAAGTTTTTCCATTTTCCTTTTGCCTTTTTTGGCTGGTTATAGAAATGAGTTAGAATGTGCTGTTGTGTTTCAAAAGTAGTTCATTGCGAAATGTATTTATTTGGAACAGGGAGGGAGTTTGCAGAACTAAGCAGGGCAATGCCTTGTTGAAGTCGTGCCAGTGTTTGTGTTTACAAGCAAGAAACAAGAATATCGAAGGCGGTTGAGGACGATGTTGCGTCGACTTTGTGAAACTGCGCCACATATTGAAGGCGGTGAATATGGTGTCGATAGTACCTGTTTGTATATAGTGTCCGTAATAGGTATATTCAAAATTCTCGAAAGCTCTCTCTCTTCTCTTTTACAAATGACGCTACAGAGAAGTAGAAATTAGGTTCGTTGCAACCCTCCACAATTTAGACACTGTGTGATGGCAAATAGGAACTGTTCTGCTTCGACATTAAATTTAACTGGTGGTTACCTTAAGGGCTTGTTACTATATACAGTCTAGCCGTCACTTAAAGCGGAATATACACTCCTTGTTCGTTTACGTTTTTACTTCGAACTTTGTGAGGAAACCATAGGATATTTAAATATTCTGAAATGTAATATGTCTTTTTAACGTCATGAATGATGAGGTAATGTTGTGATTTCCCGATCAGTTAATTCTGGGTACTTCTTTGTTTCCAAAAATCAATCGATCGTAAAAACACAACAGAGCCTCATAATTTATGACGTTAAAAAGACATATTATAATGTATTTTAGCCCTTAACTGAGTTTCGCCGAACCCACCATCAGTTTACCATAATAGGTAGCAAATTTTTATGTGAATAAAGGGTCCGACAACAGTCGCACTTAACTTTCTCGCCCCATGTGATTTTTTATTTTTTTTTATTTTTTGGAGATTTTTTTGCGGGCGTAATTTTTAAGCAATCCAAAATCGGTTGAAAATGACCCAAGAGCATCTATCTGAGATCACTCCTACCAAGTTTCATGGCTGTCATTCTATTACTGTAGTCCCAAATGCGTTCTAACCATTCAAAAACGTGGTTTCTTATTCTCAACTCATTTTCGACACTTTTTTGACAAAAACGGCCGTAATTTTGAAGATAAAAAAATTCTGTTCGACAGATGTTTAAGTTATATGGTTCTACACAAATTTACCAAATTCCATGACAATCGGTCAATAAATGTGAATGGCGCCGAAACGATCGAACTTTGGTCCAGAACGGCCGTAATTTTCAACCAATTCAATTTTAGTTGAAAATGACCTCGAAGCATCTATTTGTCAACACACATACCAATTTTCAGTGTTATAGATTGAAAAGTGTACCGTCGGCGCTTGTCTAAGTAACCAAAAACACGATATTTGAATTATTTTGGCGGTTTTTTGACAATAGCGGCCGCAATTTTTGACCAATAAAAAAATCCTTGAAAATGCCCCTCGGCAGTGAATTTAGACAGGTCGATACCAAATTTCATCAAAATCGGATGAACGGTATAGGCGCTAGAGCACTGCACGGACTGACGGA
This sequence comes from Mesopsocus fuscifrons, assembly GCA_950004255.1. NCBI lineage: Eukaryota > Metazoa > Arthropoda > Insecta > Psocodea > Mesopsocidae > Mesopsocus > Mesopsocus fuscifrons. Next base: position 9,953,550 of record OX465381.1, read on the forward strand.
CTGACGGACTGACGGACTGACTTTTTCCAGAAACCACTTTTTTGGACTCAGGGGACCCCCAGGATCATGGGAAACCCAAAATCTCAATTTCGAAATTTTGCACGAAAACAATACTTTCTCGCCATATATGGCTAGCGAGAAAGTAATAAAAAGAAGAAAAACTCATAACAAAGTATCGTCTAACTTAGTTTACAACTTACATGCAGCAGAACTTGTGAGCTCGAAAATTAGAATAATTGAGTAGAAAATGGGGTTTTTAAAGGCAATGCACCAAAAGGCGCCACCGAAAAAAGAAAATAATGACTGTATTCTATAGGCGAACTGAGAAGCGGTAGTAAAATTTTCCGGGAGCAAATTAGATTTTGAATTTTATGAATTTGAGCGGGAGTTGAGGGTTGTAACCTCGAAAGTCTATCATCTGGGGGCTAGAGCTTGTTATTGCCTCGTATACATTTTTATGCTTTTTTCACTTTAGATTCAAAAGAGGGTTTCGCAGAGATTTTCAGATTTTAAAATACTAATGTAGGTACTGGTGTTTTTTTCGGGCACACCTAAAGTATACCAGCTTTGGCACGTAAGTTTATGTGTAATTTGTTAATGTGTAAACAACAAACAAGAAAATAATTTTTTTCTGTAGATACAAGTGAAACCGACTTTTCCCAGCTGTTCGTAATTTACAATAATAAATTATTCTCAAATTCCTCAAGGAAAACTGAATGACAAAATCTTCTCACAGAACGATTTTCTAATTTTTGCCTTTTTAGTGACAGGAATCCAAAAGAGAAGCTTCCCTCTCTCAATGGCTTTCCAGCCGCCTTAAATGTGCACAGCCAATATGTTTCATCCAACCCAGAAGCACCCAATGAGGGGTTCGTTGAAGATGAGGGGGAAGGGGGATGATTGCACAGGGGTAGTGTTTGGCAAGCCCACACAGCATGGCTCCATCGATTTAACATTAGGGGGGGGGGGGGGGGGGGGGGGGGTACCAGACCATCGCAACCACCTGTATCTCGGAGTAATTGAAACGGGCATATCATATTCCCCCTTACCCTGTACCTGGATGCCACCCCACCGGGATTTATACTTGAATTTTCTCCCAACGACCTTATACTAAGGGAGACAAAGCTCGCTCATCCCCTTCCTAGAAATTGAAGTTCTAAAGGAATTTGAATTTTTTTCCTGTACTTTTTTTGTAACATCCCATTATACGTCACAGGGAAGTTATTTCCCAGACTTTGTTTGAAGTTAGGGAGCTTTAAAAAAGTTAGCTAGTAGTTTTATAATGAGGATATTTCACTTCTCCAGTTTAACCAAATTTACCTTACTTTTATGTACCTAATCTGCCAGGAGATAGGTACTGGCACGTAAGTAAATCATTGTGAGGGTACTTTTTTTTATGCCTAACTACTTATATACAGAATTGCCAAAAAATGTGTTTTTATGAGGATTCCTAAGGAAAAGAAGAACTTGAACTTGACGGAGTGTGGTGTTAAGTCACTTCTCCCCCGACTTCACCTTCTCAAGTTATTTTCCAGTTAAACACGGACAAAGGTCAGTCGTAAAAACAAAATAAAAGCAGCCCAAAAATTTAATAAAACATTAAACATTTGATTGACTTCCATTTTATAGGGAGACACATATCATTTACAGAGCAGTTAAACCGTCAAGAGTTCCCTTTAAATCTTTCACGCCAATTCAAATGGAGGCGAAGATATAAAAACTATTTTGAAATGGTAACAAGGTCTTTGTTATATAGAACTACTTTCAATTGCAGCGGTTAAATGAAATTCGAAAAGGAGTCAAGAGATTGGTTTAAAGTCCTGAACAGGATGAATACGAAATAGGAATGCGTCATATGATTGAATGTTGCAAATTTGTAATGATAAGCATGGTATACGGAGTCCGGCTTCCCTAATTTGAATTATCACGGCTTACGTACTCACTTCGTATTTGAAGGAGTATTCAAAGTCATATATGGTTAATATCATACAACTGCACCAATATCACAAATCATAACATACATACCAATTATTAGGGGAGTCACATGCAAGCCTGATTATCTATTGTTCAATTGTAACACGATGCGGGCAGGAAGGGGGGGGGGGGGGGGGGGCTGGAATCGCGCGTGGAATGACAGCTCAGTGTCCTTCACACTGTGCTTCCCGGGATTTTCTCTGACTCTGTGTTAAATGGAAACAAAACGAATGAGCGAATGATATTATTTCTTGACTGGGCCTGAGCTTACCCAGCACTAATCGGACGGGGGGGACTGATTCACAACAAACCCCCTAACCCTCGGCATTCCACAGGGGTTGTAAAAACAGACTCCCTCACCAAATACAGCATACGGTACCCCACCAGGGCTGCACAAAACAAACCACCCCATGCACTGTGTATAGCTCAACATCCCACCAAGGCTTTGGTCACCCATGACTTTTTACTTTCTCGCATTGTATGAAATAGGTACACAGAGTGTGTACGTAACCGCCCCTGTTTTTACTTTCTCACCCGTATGTTATGGGATGAGAAAGTTATGTTATTAATTTTGAGGTATTCCAAATAAACCTCCCTATCCTGAAGGCAACTATGAAATCATGAAGGTGAGACGAAAATCTGAATTTTACAGTAAGAACAAGAACGAAGAACAAGGAGCCAGGCACGTGAACAGGAAAAAGAAGCAAGAAAAAGAACGTGAAGAACATTTGCGCCGCATGCATCTTACCTTTCGATGTTCCGCAGCCTTTCAGCATTCACCCGGGGGGAAGAGACGAAACTTTCTTTTAATTTTCTAGAAGTTTCGTCAGTTTTTCAGGGTCGGTGACAGGAAGGGAGCAGGCATGGTGCCTACAGACATAGGCGGCAGCTTTTCCATTCACTCCTCGCATGCCGCCAATGGTTTCGCAGTTCCGATATAAATAACTTTCAGTATTGTCGTCTGCTAGAGCCAAAAGCCGGCCAGCTATTGGGCGAGAGTGTGCCACGGCCAAAAGGGCTGCTGTATCCGGATTGGATGGATTTCCAGTGATAAATATCTGTGGACAAAAATAATAATAATCTCTAAAAGCACTGAAATATATAAGTAGGAGAAATATGTAGGTATTGTATAAAAAAAATGAAAACCAAATATTTGAGGACTATGAGAACAACACACTTTTCTATAAGGTGATTCGAAACACGGCCCCATAGAAGTGACAGCCTGAGTTTCGTTGTGCCCCTTTACGTCCCCCCATGTTAGGGAAATGACTCCTTTGCCATAGCCTTTGACTTTGACTACCCCCTCCACCCCCTGACTTTGGATACCCATAGACAGGAAGTAATAGGCAACAGAATGGCCGATGAGCACACGACAATCCAAAGTCCGGCCGGTTATAAAACAGTTATACAAAGCAGACTGGTCTTCAAACACATCGTAAAATTAGACTTTGTGGATGGGGAAGCCTGTGGTCACTATAATGGTCCCCACACACCTGTGTCGAGTTCAGCTGCATGGGCCAGTGGCGTAATCGGGGGGTTCCGTCTAGGTATAAATACGCCAAAATTTGAATCCCCACCCTCGGCTCTTGTCTACAACGAAACAACATTACGGTACCTTCACAAACCCTGTTTTAAATACCTCTCTATAGCGAACTCTCTAATGAGTGAAATTTGACGGACGTTATAGGGAGAGACTTCTACAATTTATATATTTTTTTAAATACACAGGATCAATTTCTATGTGCCAGTTTCAGGCTTTTACGTTTTTTACTTTCTCGCTAGCGAGAAAGTGTTGTTTTCGTGCAAAATTTCGAAATTGAGATTTTGGGTTTCCTATGATCCTGGGGGTCCCCTGAGTCCAAAAAAGTGGTTTCTGGAAAAAGTCTGTCCGTCCGCCAGTCCGTCCGTGCAGTGCTTTAGAGCCTATACCGTTCACCCGATTTTGATGAAATTTGGTACGGACCTGTCTAAAATCACGGCCGAGACACATTTTTAAGGAATTTTTGATTGCTCAAAAATTGCGGCCACTATTGCCAAAAAACCGCCAAAATAATTCAAAAATCGTGTTTTTGGTTAATCGGACAAGCGCCGACGGTACACTTTTCAACCTATAACATTGAAAATTGGTATGTGCGTTGAGGTCATTTGCAACTAAAATTGAATCGGTTGAAAATTACGGCCGTTCTGGACCAAAGTTCGATCGTTTCGGCGCCATTCACATTTATTGACCGATTGTCGTGAAATTTGGTAAATTTGTGTAGAACTATGTAACTTAAACATCTGTCGAACAGACTTTTGTTATCTTCAAAATTACGGCCGTTGTAGTCAAAAAAGTGTTGAAAATGAGAAACCACGTTTTTGAATGGTCGCGACGCATTTGAGACTAAAGTAATAGAATGACAGCCATGAAGTTTGGTATGAGTGATCTCAGATAGATGCTCGTGGGTCATTTTCAACCAATTTTGGATTGAGTGAAAATTACGCCCGCAAAAAAATTTCAAAAAATCCAACAAAAAAAAAAAATAAAAAAAATCATATGGGGCGAGAAAGTTAAGTGCGACTGTTGTCGGGCCCTTTATTAGGTACATAATAACTAGGGTAACTGTACACGCAAAGAGCTCAAAATCTGCGCATTGCCTTTACACCCTGACTAAGTCTGTCTGGCAGAGTTCTATTGTGTCCGGTAATCCTAGGACCGTCTTTCAATGGTCATTCACAAAAGCCCCCCCTCCCCTTCCATCCAATCTCCGATCCCGAGAAGAAGGATCCTTTACCCCACGTCCGGCTCGACGTCTGAGTCGAAGTCAGAGATTGCCATTTGTAGGGTTTCCCAACTGATGAGGAGGAAACGTATCGGTCGAATTTACAGACACAGACGTAAAGGATCAAAGTGCCATTCGAGGGGGTAACCACTCCGGAGATTCCTTGAGATTCCACTGAGATTCCAAAAATATTTCCAAAGATTCCCAACGATATTCATAGAAAGATGAACCCCGAAGGGGTAACCACTCCAAAAATTCCAAGATTCCCTGTGATTTCATAAAGATTTCCAATGATTCCCAACGAGATTCCCAACGAGTGGTTAACCCCTCGGTGCCACCTTATAGGCATGGAAGATAAGATAGGGAGACACTTTCCGAAGATGAAATACTCGCAACAGGCGGATAATATTATAATCTTGGTACAATCTGTACCGTTGGACATTATGAAAACTGGGGGAATAGCTTAGTGTTATTTACTAAAGTAGTGCAATAGTGAGTGGTAGTAAATTAGTGATCCATATTTTTTTATGATAATATGAAGACGCCAGGGGCAAAAGCGGCTAAGTCACAAAACTTGTTTCTGAGATATGTCTAATTTCTTTTATTAACACTAAGAGAGACGTTAGTTCCTAGGGGAAAATGAGCTAGGCCACAACTTGTGAGGATGAGATCTTGAAATTGAAAGCTCATGAACTAACTGTCAGTTAAATGTAACTGGCGGAACACAACCAATCTCTGCGCACATTGTACATCTGATAATCCTCAGATATCTCATTAAACCATCAGATTAATTTAATGGTGGATAGATAGTAAGATCGACCCTTGCCAAAACTAGGGGATACTGCTATTTCCCATGCGGTAATAACCTCATAAGCATTTCTAGCCTGGAAAGGGTTTCATCGTTAAAGGTCCTATTTAACTTTCCACCCTCCCCCCCTCCCTCCCCCTCCCCCTTTCCAATTTACCTATGCCTGTAATTATTCGGAATAGGAGTTATCTGTGAATTCTAGCAGAGAGCTGACCACTTCCATTTCTCAACACTAGGTAGTTTTAGCTAACGTTTTAAAAACGATGGTGTAAAAGTAGTCTGTTGACATAAAGGCATTGCTTAACTAAGCGAATTTAAGGTGGGTCAAACTCAAGGACTGAAAATTCTAGAAGGTTCGAGTTTGAACGCGAAATACGGTCTCCAGATGACGTTAGATCAAACTGACTTTTTCATTGGCTTTGACCTTCAAGTATTCGAGTCATCTGATTAAACCAGTGCAATGTGACGTCATTGGGAGCACCTACTGTCTAAAAACGAGACAACCTATTCAATTTAAAGAACCTACGCTATATGGTGAGTTCGGCTACTTTTCAATGGGCAAACATAGGCTTCAGGTACCTAAGTTACATACCTGAGTAGGAGAATCACTGTAGAGAAGCAGGCCGGAAACCATAGCAGGGAAATGCATGGGGGTTGTTTTCAAGACTTCTCCAAAAGATTTTAGAATGGCCGCTGCCTTGTCTTGATAGGCCTGCTTATTTAGCAGAGTGGACAATTTTATCAGATTCTGGACAGATATTGAGTTTCCAGATGGCTCAGCGCCATCCTGATCTGAAAATAATGACAAAAACCATTTGAATTGAATGGTAGATAAATATTTTTTGAATGGGGGTGTGGATAGTCCACGAATCGTTGGTGAAGTCAGAAATTTCGGCCGAAACCTATAGCCTCCTATTTCTAGAGGTTGGGTTAGGTTAGGGTACAGACAACTCAGGACCGTCAGGACTCGAGTAGCAAAAGGCTGCGAGCTAGCCCAGTTTTATTTTTGGTAAAAAAAATTTCAACAATAAAAATACCACTTGGAAGAAACTGACTTTATTCCAGTGTGTTCCACAAATAGACCCCAACATCATGCTCCAGCTTACTAGACAGTGTTAGGTATTTCTTTTTAGATATTTATATAGGTATATTTCCACGGATTTTCCCGCCAGTTCCATAATTGAGAAAGGAAAAACAAGACTGAACACAATGGAAAATCGCTGAGATAAAAACGGGAGATAAGACGCTCAGTTTCTAAGCCTGTTTAACACAGTATAACCATGAATCACCGCAAAGTGTGGGGGAGGGGGTGAGCAGATTTGGCACTGAAACAATGTACTAAATACAAAAAACCTTTAAGATTCGAAAGAAGAAAGCTCTGAGCCTTTTATTCTACAAGCGAATGAGTTTTTTACAGAAAATCACAAGGGAAAGGAACGCTTTTCTTGATTTCTACTATTTTCCGCGATCCGAGCTCCCGTAAAGACGCTAGTCCTTACTTTATTGGCCTCTAGTTAGTGTTCATTAGGGAACATCCACAAATTCCGCAGGTATTGCGCAATCTTGGGTTGTTTACTTTTTCGCCAAAATTAAATACCTGCTCGAGGGGCTAACCACTCGTTGGGAATCTCGTTGGGAATCATTGGAAATCTTTATGAAATCTTGGAATCTTGGATTTTTTTTTGGAGTGGTTACCCCTTCGGGGTTCATCTTTCTATGAATATCGTTAAGAATCTTTGGAAATCTTTATGGAATCTCAGTGGAATCTCAAGGAATCTCTGGAGTGGTTACCCCCTTGTACTTGCTTAAAGGCCCAGGTGAAGTCGAGAACCATTTCTTTTTACAAGGACAAAAATCTCAATTGATTTTTTCGCTGTTTTCCTCAACTATTGCAGGATTCCTTTATTCTCCGTTTTCCTCAACTGACGTAGGGGGTCTAGAACCTCTGAGACGAATGAAATCAAAGAGATTGAATAGGTGAAGCCAAAGACATGTGCAAAAGAAACATTCCCTGCAAACAGACGGTGTAAAAATAGAACAACTTGCGAGCCAAATATTTATGTATTTTCTTCTCTGCGATTGATTGGTAAACAGAACATGCTCTGGAGATAAATGACCTTGACTCTTAGGCCGGCTTTACACTGCTTAGTAAAGCCACGTAAAGCCATTCAACGACCTCAACGCCCAAAGATGGAAGATGTTCCCGATGGGGCTCGCTTTTATAAGGCGATGTACAGTCTTTAGGTCACTCTACGCGCAAGTTGGAGCCCAAATGTTGGAGGAAAAATGACTTTAACTTGGTATTGTGCTTGGAACGCTAACCAAACCAAAAGTTCCAACCCTGTGCTCCCACTAACACTTCTCCACAGCCAGGATGAGACATTTTACTGCTCCCACAGCCAAGATGAGACATTTTACTGCTCCCACAGCCAGGATGAGACATTTTACTGCTCCCACAGCCAAAATGAGACATTTTACTGCTTCCACAGCCAAGATGAGTCATTTTACTGCTCCCACAGCCAAGATGAGACATTTTACTGCTCCCACAGCCAAGATGAGACATTTTACTGCTCCCACAGCCAAGATGAGACATTTTACTGCTCCCACAGCCAAGGAGGGACATATTTTTACTCTGAAGGGGAGTAACAGCAGAGGTCTCGCCCTGGCTTTGGGGAAGTGGTAGGGGGAGCCCAGGGTTCCAATTTTTGGTCTAATTACCGTTCCGGGCACAATACTTCACAGAAACGGGGCTAGTAAACCTCTGAAGTTACTACGATAATGCTGACTAAGAACTGGCTCACTACTCGCCTGCTATATGAGGAACGAATCCGCCTTTTGGCAGGTTCCTATTGGACACCCACCCTTTCAAAACGAAAATCTGCAAGAAAACGATATTTTCACGAGAAATTAAAAAAAAGGTTGAATAACAAAGTCCCCCAACCAAAACGAGAAAAGACCAAGAAAGGTTTTTTTACTGCAATAACAAAGAGTGACTGCAGCAAAAAGAACAAGAAACGCCCTTCGTTGTTCTTCCATCGAACATCACTAACGGCCTACGTGAGCGGAAGTAAGAAATTTCTGGATAAATCCGGTTAAAAAGCACGTGTTCAAATGGCGGACAAATTGATCACACGGACACGTCACTGCGCATCTGCTTTGTATCTCTCAGCTACTGCATATCGTATCAGGACCGTACTCAGACCTCAGACCTCCTCCCTACAGTCACTCTCGACGGCACTTTCACCAAATCAAAACTTCTTTCGCTAACTACGGCAAAAAAAAATGTAACTGGGTTTCATACGCTCATTCCTTATGGTACCATCACAAGTCACTAGGTACTCAAGTATTTGAACTGTATGACTCAAATTTCGTTAGGAAACCTCAGAGGAACCCAGGAACTGTGCTTGGCTGGCTACCAGACAACTACACAGACCCCACTCCCGCTTTCCATTTCAATTTTTCAAAAGTTCGGTCGACATTTGACCTTTTTTCCTTCCAACCACTGAGAACCTGAGGGCATTTTGCATGGCTTGCGAAATAACCTCTATTGTTTGGAGGAGAAAGCGAGGTAAAAAAGTTTCCTTTGTTCCCAACCTGTTGAAAGTTTATTGACTATTGCTGAGGTAAAACACCTGATTCCTGGCCGAGGGGGGAACCACTCCAGAGATTCCACTGAGATTCCATAAAGATTTCCAAAGATTCCAAACGATATTCATAGAAAGATGAACCCTGAAAGGGTAACCACTCAAAAAAAAAATCCAAGATTCCAGGAGATTTCATAAAGATTTCCAAAGATTCCAAACGATATTCATAGAAAGATGAACCCCGAAGGGGTAACCACTCCAAAAAAATTCCAAGATTCCCTGAGATTTGATAAAGATTTCCAATTATTTCCAACAAGATTCCCAACGAGTGGTTAACCCCTCGGTCCTGGTTTTACCCCACTGCAGATGAGCAACTGCAAAACAGACGCTCAAGAGAAATTATTTATAGTGCAAGGCATAAAACTCTTTACATTCAGATGTGGCAAAAATAATCATTGCCAACATTGCGTGGTATTTTGAGACAGAAGCCAGCTTGATACAGTCCACCTTCAACCACCACTATCACTAAACTATAGAGGGACTAGACCGAAACCAACGAAGCCATGCATTTTGAACAGAACTATGAACTACCTATAACTGGCCGCCGCATTGTCGAAAGCGAAAACGTTCAAAAACATTCAAATTTCGTATTATTCATTCGTTGCAAGCCTCCGAGAAACCTTGTGTTAGGAAACAATGAAAAAAATCAATAGCAGGTAAAGAGGTCGTAAACGCTGAAACGTCACACGGTTGCTATTTAAGCTCGCAAGCTCCCATTTTATGGAGAGTTGGGAGTTAATGAATCGTGGCTTTTTAATTGTTTTCTGAGGAATTGGAGCTATGACGGAAAGGTTTTATCACGCCATATAAGAGCTAACCTCTACAGATCTTTTACTTTCCTGCGAAAGGTAGTCAAGGGGCCAGTTTTGCAACTACACTCCGCATAAGCTTGCTCTCCATACTAAGTACATGAAACTGCGTACACACAATTCTAGATCCTTACAAGTATACATATGTCGGGTAGTGATTCTAAGCAAAGTCCCCCCTCTTACAAAAAGAGTTTTCAAATGATGAGAAGCTCCAGGCTCTTTTAGAGCTGTATCCGCAACGAGAAACTCTGAGATTTTTTTAACTTTCAAACTAATACCTAGCTACGAAGGTCTCACGAAGGGACTTACCATCTTTGAGCCTGAGTGGCACATTTGAATTGGCAGGACTGGTGAAGTAGCCGCCATTTTCTTGGTCCCAAAAGACTTGGTCCTGCGTCTGCTGCAGTTGGTCAGCCCACTCTAACCAAGTGCAATCGTAGCACGCTTCATAAAGGTCCAGAAGTCCACCAATCAAAAAGGCGTAGTCATTCAGAAAACCGTGAATTGGAGGGTCTCTACAAAATAATAAAACAAAAGAATTCTGAAGACACTGAAGGTAAAAAAATTTCATTTTCTGGCATCACATCGTGATCAACTCGAGTCGCCTCTTCGGTCGTGGTCGTCCCAAGAGTTTTTTGACTCACCCATCACCAATATTTAAAGTTGGCTCGTCATGCTTAAAGCCTGTCGTCGCTTGGGAGCAAAAATAACATTAAAATAGGCACAGGTATGTGACCAGTGACCACACACAGGTGCTATCTGTGAAGCAGCCACATAGTGAAATCCAATTTTGCGGTCACTCTTGTCACTAACATTCCTCCCTCTTCGTGCATAGCGTTAGCCACACGACGCGACCCCACTGAGGGTTAGAGGGTTACCCTCCTAAACTTCATTATTCTAAACTTCGCCGGGTTGAAAATCAATACTTAATTACGGGATGTATATAAAGGCGAAACTATCAAGCTATAGTCCAAGTCAGGCTGGGAGCGTACCGATTATTCACAATTTTTTGAAGATTTTCAGTTGACGCCGATCCGGATTTGGGTTCCATATCCTACCATACGCTAACAATGCCAATCCGACCCTGAGCAGATATTTCCCTGACCAAGAAGTTTTGATCAGCCCTAGATTTGCAACAAATTATGAGTAATCGGTACGCTCCTAGCCTGACTAGAACTATAGTACGCATGATGTGGGAATATACGCTCACTAAAGTATTACATAGGACTAGGTACTTCTGCTGGGACTCGAACTGCGGCTGACTTATTCCTCGCGCAGTTCGTTCCCCTTCGTACGAAAGCCTCCATAATCCATGTAAAAGCCAAACCATGTTCAAAGAACCTCATTAAAAATGTAGCAGTTTGGTACAGCACCAGGCAGCAAAAAATGTGAGGTGGTAATTAGAAAAGAGAATATAATGAATTAGGATTAAAAATTCAGATAAGGATTAACAAGGGACAATGCTTTGTTAATTACTCCCAGATCCTTTAATCTAATGACGTGGCATTAAAATACAAAAACAGGGAATTTCAACAAGATAACATTCAACAAATACCAAAGTTTGTTTTTGGTACTTTTTAACCTTGGAAAATATGTTATTAGGGTGTGACTTTACACACAAACTAGTTTCTACTGATATGGGCGAACATTAAAACTTACATCTGAGCGACGCCTCCATCACTTCCCCTGTAGCAGCTTCTAAGTAAAACTTTCTGTTCCTCAAGGTAGAGGTGTTGCCTGATAAACCGTGCTGCCTTAATGGCCCTCTCCACATACGTCGAATCCTGAAGGACTTGTCCAGCCTTAGCAGCCCCAGAGATCATAAGCCCTAGAAATCAGGAACCCATTATATTAAGGAATAACTTTACCTAGATAACAGATAAATGCAGTCCACTAAGCGTGCAGCTCCGATTGAATTTGCATTTTTTTTAGCCGAAATTTTTATTTTTTGGTCTTAAATTGCCAAGATGTCAAAATATTAGTTTATGACATCTCAGTACCGAGTTGCCAACAAATGGATTACAGTCTATCAAAGCCATAAACATAATTTTTGTATATCTGAGGAACGACCATGCCTACATTTTACAGTTTTTTATGTTATGTATTTTATTTTTCAACCTGCTTTCCTCAACAGGCTTTCTACATTACCTACCTAAGTTTCCACATGATCAAACATCTGATATGGTATCGACGACTAAGGCTGAATTTCACCACTTTCCGATAGTGTCTTTTAACGAGAGGATTTAACGAACGGATTTAAGTTATCGCATGTTTAGCTTACGAGAAATGCATTGCGCTTGCACTTGCTTCTCTGCGATCGCACTTGTCGTAAAATCCGTTCGTTAAATCCTCTCGTTATAGACACTATCGAAAAGTGGTGAAATTCAGCCTAAAGATAATAATAGTAGCTACCATTCCATGAAGTGATCATTTTATCATCAAGATGTGGCCGAGGACGTTTCTGCCTTGCTTCGTGTAGGATGAGCTTTGATGCGGCCAAAATATCCCGAACCTCTTCCAATGACAACTTGAACTGATTAGCTGTCTCTTCCTCACTTCCAAACACAATAAGAACGTTCTGATTAACCAACTCTCCGTGGGGGTCCTGGAATTAAAAAATTATCAGGCACTGCTTATAGCATCTACGGCCGAAATTTCAGGATGGCAGCTTTTAGAAAACCCTGAAAACTGGGTCATAGGTCTGATTACTGTTTAACCGTATAAATCCTGTACTGAGTGCATGCTGGTTTTCTCACTTCTTACCCAAAACTAGACTTACCTTCATCCGATCAACATTGCCCTTTTCTTTGACGTTATAATGGAAACTAAACACGTCCGAGTACTTCAAATTATCCTTTCCCGGAACTTCGATATTGAGCAGATTTCTTATTTCTTCGTGTGTCCAAACACAAAATGCCCCTTCCTTCTTTTCTTTAGCGTCAGAAACGGGCAAAGAGTCAGCGTCTTCTGCGCTATAGAAACCACCCAACTAGAACAACATCAGACTCAGTCATTTAGAGTAGACTGACAGCCTCAGTAGAGGTTGTCTTTTGAGGAACGCTAGAATTTCCTAACAGAAAAAACAAAAAAGGACTCCCTGACAGCTCAAAAAATTGTTCGGAAAGAAATCTCACAGCAAAAATTTGACTAACAAGTCTTTCATACGTTTAAAATATATAGTACTGCACAGAACTGTTCCTTAAAGCCCACCTTAAATCTTACACACTGACAAAAGCTACTTACTGGATGGCTGAGATCCCTATTCACGTAGGTCATAATGTCTCTTGCCATATCTGCATAGAGGGAGTCTTTAGTAGCCAGGTACGCCTCTGCATAGCTCGCACACAGCTGACCCTGGTCGTAAAGCATTTTCTCGAAATGAGGAACATGCCATTTCCCATCTGTAGAGTATCGGGCGAATCCCTAAGGGCCAAAAAAGTTTCCAAAATGTAAGTTTGTAGATTATACTAATAGTACATAGAGGCTTTTGTTTAAAATTGACTTTTAGGACATAAAAGGGTTTTTATTTTATAAAATATCGATGTAGGTGTAGGTTTATGCCATGACGCATTAGCACCCACCCTCATAAACTCAAAGAGAGCCTCTCAGAGGTCGAGTGGTCAAGGGGTTCGCTCTGTGTCCTGAGAGGTCCGGGTTCGAATCCCGGCGGAACGGAATAATTTTCCGCTTCCGACATGGATGTATTGGCTTCGGCCCACTCATATTTCGGCTTCGGCCTACTCTACTTCGGCTTCGGCCAAAAACATCCGCGCGTTCACTGAACGTCGTCGCGCGTTATATAAAAAAAAAAAAGTCAAAGTACTGAAAATGGCAAGTATGTAGTTAATTATCTGTCTGAGACCACAAAGAAGATATATCTACCTGAGACACGTGGTCATGAATGCCACCCATTGCCATTTTGTCCAGCGTCAGAGCTACCATCTTTAAAGCTTCTTTGCTTTCATCACTGCGAGGAGCTCGCGCAGCCACATGTAGGAGGAATCTGTCAAATTCAAAACCAGATGTATGGATTTACCAAATTAAATAACTAAAGTACCCACAGTTCTTAAAATTTGCGGCACATCCACATAAACTTCGTCGTCAGGCACTCTATGTGTTAAATCAATTCGACCAACGTGTGGTTATTCCAAAATCTATTTACTATTCGCACGCACGTTAATAAAAGACGCAATACCTAAGGTACACCGGTTGGGGGAACTTTGGAGCCGAGCTGAACCCTCCGAAGCGGGGCTCAAACCTTTGCTCAAGTTGTCTAAAGCAATTCTTCCAGCTACGATCAGTTTCAGGTACTTCTTCAGTCGGGAATCCTGAAGAGGAGAATTTCTTGATCTGGTCCATCACTCGAGCTCCTAGGCCGGCCATATCCGATTTGTTTCCTCCTTGCTCACGCCACTAGAAGAAAATACATGCTAGACGGTCCTGACACACTGTTCTTTCATCTTCTGCATTCATCATTATCACTCATGCCCAGGGCCGCCCACAGCGTTCGCGGGCCCCAATGCGGACCACTCCCGGGTCCCCTCCACCCCCCCCCCCCCCCCCCCTTCCCCCCAGGGCCGGATTTGGACTAATTGCCGCCCTGGGCACGAATAATTCCTATGCACCAGGTTTTAAATATTGATAAGAGGCTCATACAGACTGAAATTTCACTGTAACAAGTACCTAATCGAGCGAGCAAAGCGAGCGAGAAGAAATTTTGAGATCCAAAAGTTAGCAGGGAAAAAACGCTTATTTATTTATTCATTTGCTTTTTCTAAACCGTGCCAACCGCTTACGGCGGCGGGCCACTCTGACCCCCGAAAAAGAAAGCCATCAATCGAGCGAGCGAAGCGAGCGAGAAGAAAATTTGAGATCCAAAAGTTAGCAGGGAAAAAACGCTTATTTATTTATTCATTTGCTTTTTCTAAACCGTGCCAACCGCTTACGGCGGCGGGCCACTCTGACCCCCGAAAAAGAAAGTCATCAATCGAGCGAGCGAAGCGAGCGAGAAGAAAATTTGAGATCCAAATAGTTAGGTAGTCCTTATAAAAATATCTTTTCTTGTATGAAGGCGAGATTTTCCGCCCTGGGCAAGTGCCCATAATGCCATTAGGTAAATCCGGCCCTGCTTCCCCACAGTCATGGATGGAAATAGTTGATGTTTAATTAAGGACAATACTTTGGAAAAAAAATCTGGGGGCCCACGGGCCCCTTCGGGGCCCCGGGCCCCAATGCGCCGCGCATTACCCGCATTATGGAGTGTCCGGCCCTGCTCATGCCTGTCATATAAAGCGGGATTAGTACTGTACTCGTATCTGAGTAATGACTCCGAAAACCAGGCAAGACGTAGGTAATTTGCTTGTTCGTCCGGGACGAACATTGACGCATCTAATCCTAAATATTAAATGTTTACCACAGAAGCCAGCCTTTTGAGGATCGTCGTAAACCCAGGTCGTCCGTACATGTCCGTTGGGGGGTAATAAGTCCCTCCGAATACAGGTAGAAGATCGGGTGATAGCCACACACTCATTGGCCAGCCACCGCTACCGGAAGATGCCTAAAAAGATTCATCTCCAAGATAAAAACGTCCACCTAAGCTACTTAATACTTTAATGATTACGACTTTCTCCTCTCTTGCTGCAGATACTTTGAAATGGTCTAGTGGAGTACTTACTTGCACGAAGGTCATATACAGCTGATCTACGTCTGGTCTCTCTTCTCGGTCTACTTTGACACAAACAAAGTTTTCATTCATAACTTTCGCAACTTCCTCATTCTCAAAACTTTCTCGTTCCATGACGTGACACCAGTGGCAAGTGGAGTAACCAACCGACAGGAAAATCAATTTGTCCTCTTCCCGCGCTTTTTTGAATGCTTCGTCCCCCCATGGGTACCAGTCGACAGGGTTGTGAGCGTGCTGCAGGAGATACGGTGACTTTTCAAGAGCCAGCCGATTGGAAAACTTCGAACTCGAAGATCCCGCCATACTTGAAACTCTGAACAGCAGCTGGGGTCTGTAAACATTAATTTTTTAACTCAATTTTTAGCATTAGCAGAAAAATATAAAAATATTTCTAAACAAGGTCTATTTACTCCTAATAGAGCACACCGACCAATGAGAGAGGCTGTTTGTTCCCCAGAGAATTACTCTAGCTAGTCAGCGTCGACGAGATCAACTGGTACCTACCTACCTACCTTGCTTACAAAGCGACCTTACATCAGTTAGTTTAACAGTTTCTAGGAATAAACGAGCACTCTTTCCACAAACATTTACTCGAACTGACAAGGAGACATTAACGTGGAGAAGTACTTAAAATTCACCATAAATTTCCACAAATTTGGTTGAATGGTAAGTAAGTAGTTTGGACGAGGCACTCAACGCTAAATGGGTCCAATGACTTCTAACCCAGTTCTAGGACTGGAACTGGAGCCTACCACTGGGTGCTGAGACAGTATTTAGTCGCTCCATACTTTCCTTTCTATAGACTACAGCACGATATATAAAGAGCAGTAACAGGGCAGATCCACCTGGACCATCATCCAAAGATGAGTCCCCAATCTGTACCATTTAAACTGTAATTGAGATTGACCCTTGACATATCTTTCTTTTACGGACAAAGGTTAGAAAAAATAATAGCGTTCACCTCAGAAGTAACCGGGTTGTAGAGGTTGAAGTTACTGTCACAAAAGAAACCACCTGCGATCGTTGAACTGAGCTTTTAACTAAATTACGTAATCTCAGAATTATTTGGCTGTTTAGAAGAGCCCTTCCCAGATACATAACATTGACAAAACTAGCCAAAATTGAATATTATTGCATTTTTTGAAAAATGACTTCAAACAGCAATGGCGACGTCAACAAATAGCAGACAAATGTCTTACTACGTTCAACGTGTAGAGACTTAAACGTAAAAAAATACTTAAATATATTAAAATATTTTTTAAATATTACTTTTTGATATTTTAAATATTCTTTGTATAAATTTAATTACCTATTATACCAAGATTTTTATATAAAAAGTCTAATAAAAATCACGTAGTTGTAAGGGTTGTTGCCATGGCGACTGTAAACAGTTCCAGTTTTTGATATTTCGTTGATTTGTATCCTAGAAGGGTAAGTAAATGAAAAATAGCTGACATATTCGTAAGCGAGGTGGATAGGTACCCACGTAATGTCGAGATGCACGCTAATCACTTAATCTTCCTTAATTTAATATTAACACAGCAGTACCTACAGACGGCGTCATGACGGATCAGGTGGGAGAGAACGCCCCTATGAGTTTCTTCAGTTCTGGCCATGGGGATACTCCTGCGCCCCTCATGCTGGAACCAGACCACCAGATGATGCAGCGGTTTCAAGCGGCTCTCAAACAGCACCTACTCAGGCAGAAAGAAAAACTTGCGGCTGAAATAACTGAACTGGTAAGCATCATACACAAATGTCCGGTGTCCTGGATCTCAAGTAGGTAAGACTTAGTTACTCATAGGAGTAGGAGTTGGGGTGCTCTCAGATAGTTAAGTAAGATATAAAATCTAATTGTAAATTGAATTTGATAACAGTGAAAATTTCTTACCAGTTTTTGCTATTTTCAGCGCTCTGACATGAAGCTGACTCAAAAAGAAGAAGATGAGCTTGCAGTTCACTTGTTTGACATGAAGAAGGTCATCTCAATGCAACAGCAAACCATTGATGAACGTCAAAATAAGCTGGATGAACTTCTCATCGAAAAAGCTGCTCTCAATATCGAAGTGAAAGAAACGCGAAAACGGGTCAAGGAAGAGTACGAAATTTGTGACCAAGAAACACAAAAAGGTGAGGGTCTTGGTAGGCAAGAACAGCTCCCATGATTTCAGTGTGAATTAAAATTGGACACGTCACGATTTTCTGCATGAACCCAATATGCTAAAGTTGGTACTTTTTGCAGTTAACCAGTTATAGGATTTTAACAGAAAGTCCAAAAGTTTCCTTGAAATGCCGTGCCGTCACTGAAAACTATTCTGGTTCTTCTGATGGTTCTGAAGCCCATCTGTACGTTTTTAAAATAGTTAGGTACGACTTCTGAAACCTCCTTAGCAGGCGGATAGTGTTGTGTTTTTAGAGCACGACCTGCGTGTGGAAATGGAAAAACTGCATGCTCTTGAGAAAAAGGTGATCGGCTGGAAAGAAGAGATGGAGGGGGACATCGCGGTCAATCTTCGGGTCACTGAAAAAACAGAAGCTGACAGAAAACAGCTGATGGAGGAAAATAAGAATCTGGTTTGTAAATTTCTCAATAGAAATAATACCTTCTTATTTTTTTACGAAAGGACACATTGTGCTCATCCAGGGGTGAATACTTAGTGATTAGGAAAATACTTAGTCTACGGTGAGTTGCATTGATCTTGAGCTTATATCATTCCTCTACCTCACTATGGAGGTCCCATTTCTAATCTTGCTACTGCCAAATTTTCTGTCTGTAGCGTGACTAGCGTGGTTGCCCCAGCTTCACTATAGTCCAAGTCAGGCTGGGAGTGTACCGATTATTCATAATTTCTTGAAGATTTTCAGTTGACGCCGATCCGGATTTGGGTTCCATATCCTACCATACGCTAAAAATGCCAATCCGGCCCTGAGCAGATATTTCCCTGATCAAGACAAAGTTTTGATCAACCCTAGATTTGCAAGAAATTATGAGTAATCGGTACGCTCCTAGCCTGACTTGGACTATAGAAAGGCTTCTAACAAAGACGTGACTCAAACTTTTTTTTATAAAATGTAACTTGCAGGATATGTATATCTTCCGGTTGATGACAGAAGTAAGCCGACTTGAGTCAGAGCTGGATTTGCTGAACACGCAGCTAGACCGGAAAGAAAAAGAGAAGGAGTTGCTGAATCAGACCATTGCTGACGCGAACGCTGACCTTCAGGCTCTGGCTAGTGACCAGAAGAGGTTACTAGCAGACTGGAACGCTGTCGTGGTAGCCATGGCACAAAGGGATGCTGCTTATGGTGAAGTCGTGAAGGAGTTAAAGTAAGACGTAAAAATCATGACAATTGACAGTTTTTTTGCAGCCTTTCACCCATACTTAATTTTCCTGAACTAAACAAAAATTTCTAGTTCCTCCGAAGAGGCCTTCAGGAACCTGGGAATTGAGATAGAAAGTTACAAAAGGTCGTCCGGGGAGGAAATGCGGAGAAGCGAAGAACTAGGTCTGGTCATGTCACGCGCTAGAAATGAGCTTGAGAACAACTCGAGGCGGCTTAAGCAGTTGCTTCAAAAGAAAATGGACTTGGAGAGGCAAGTTGCTGATACGTCGGAACTGGCCATGCAAGCTGAGAGAGATTTACAAATGGCTGAAGCTGTAAGTAATATCGATATTGATAAAAAAAAAAGTACTTAACACCGATGGAACCGAATTAGAAAGATGACTTGAAAAGACATCAATGTTGTTTTTAATGATTCTTAGGTACAAGGGCCCTTCAGCTAATTAATTATTTCTAATTTAATAATTACATGCCAATCTTATTTCCAGCAAACTGCCGCAAAAGAATCTGAGCTTCAGAGCGTACAGAAAGAGCTGGAAGACCTGAACAGGCGGAAACAGCTCATGGAAGATGAAAGCCTGAATCTGTTATTGGAGCAGTCCACCAATGACAAAGCAGCCATGTATCTGAATCGAGCGGTAAAAGTACTCAGAGAAAAAGCGCGGGAACAGGAAATTGGGTTAGTCGAGCTGGAAAATCGCATTGCCAAACTCATAATGCAGACTGAAGACACCAAAGCGGAAACGGGGAGGAATCAAGAAATTATTGATGAGATGAATAAGGACTTGGATATGAGGGAAGCCGAGCTGTCGCGAGTCGAAGCGGTACTTACCAATTATGTTTTTAAAAGGGGGTTTTCACAGGAATTCCGAAAATGCGCACAAAATCCGAATCATTTGAATCGCCTTACCTGGCACATTGGAACCTAATTTATTAAGGGGGGCACTTTTTTATTACCTACGTACATCTTTCCTAGGAAGCAGCTGTATTTTTGGTCCTGAAAACAAATACCTAGCACGAGCAACTAGCTCACTATCATGAGATACCAAATACCTACCTAATAAAAATCCTTATCGCTCTCATGAGCCGACTATTGTGCTCTCTTTTCAGGATACAAGAGAAATTCAAAATCAGATAGATAATCGACAAGGAAAGCTCCTGATTCTTACACGCAAGATGGAGGAGCTAGCCATTAACGCTGGCTGGGACGAGGTGGGGCGGTCACCTCTTGAACTTCGCATACGGGACCTGAAGTGGAAACTTGATGATCTGAAAAAGGAAAATGAGGAGTTGCAGGCTCAGTGGATGCGACATCAGGGGAACAATGTCAAGCTAACCCAGCAGAGAGCAGAGCAGGTCAAGGAAATCAGTCTGCTAAGAAAACGTACGAGCTTCTTTTAATGGGTTGAATGGACTTTACCGTTTGAAATCAGTAAGCAAATTGCAGTGTTTCAGTAAAGTTTCAGTAATATTTCTGTTTCCTCGTTTTAATAAACTTCTTGTAAATTCCAGAAATAATTCTTTTGGATCAAAAACAAATGAAAACAAACGAAGAACTGGAGAGAGAACAACGTCTCCATGTGGAAATTAAGAGAAATATCGCAAACCTGCAGCACAGGCTGACCAGCCTTTGTTCTTCCCTGGCTGCCAAGTCAGATCACAGAGACCACGCCGATAGGGATCTCCTGTTACAACAGACAGCTTTTATCAAGTCTTTAAAGGTAAGTGTACCCAACAGTCTCGTCAGAAAATGGACGTTAAAGAACACCAAGAAAGAACATTGTGTAGCAGCGCTTAGTAAGATATATATAGTTCAGTACAAAATGTACCACACAGATGTTTGGAAAGATGCATGGAGTAACCGTAAGTACTGTTAAGGACCTGAGACCTGAGCGTTGAAGGCTGGGAAAGAATGTTTGAACTAATGACTGATAATCACAACATGTCCCATTTTCAGGAAGCAGAACAAGAGCAAGTTCTATTGAAGAGCGAAATCCGTGACCTAGAAAACAGCTTGGAAGAGAAAGCGGAAGTGATGCTGGACACTCAGCGTGAAATGCTCGCATGGGAGAAAAAAGCCAAGCTGGCCATCGAGACGAAACAGGCCATCCAGAAGGAAAAATCTGACCAGGGTGACATTGGGCAGATGAGGCAAGAGATTCATCGCATGGAGGTATAACAAATGCTGAAGGGAAGACAGACAGAGCCATATGAAAAATGAAATACAGTGGCAACTCCAGAAAGAAACGTCGGCGTTTTATTTACGAGTCGTTATTTGGCTTCAGGTCCGATATAGCCAGCTGAAGAAGGTCCAAGACAAGTTAATCGCCGATTTAGAGCAGACCGTGCGTAGAAGAGAGCACATAGTGGATGAAGCGGAAGCGCGAGAAAAGAGAGAGCGAGGCACCAACAGATCTCGCGCTAATTTTCAAAGGAAACTGGATGAAATTCGGAACAGGCTGAAAATGGTTCGACAGGTAAGAAAATTACAGGCCGTTTTATGATTTAGCACAGCAATGGTTTCTCAGGTGAATGGCTTCACTAACAAGGGGGGATCAAAGTACAGATGAAAGATAATTATTGACTAGGTGGTACTTCTCAAGCTACAGACCGAAAAGAAACGCTTTCCTTACATATTGTACGTTTTGCAGTCCCATGATTTTTGAAAGAAGCAGTAAAAAATGTAAACAGAGTGCTCTGAACAGTTTCATTTAAAGCTCTATCAAATCAAATTATTTTTTTAGGAGCAAAAGATGATAGACAAACTGATAGCAGAGGCGGAAAGCAGCCACCAACATCTATTGAACCAAGTGAATGAAAAAAGTGAACAAGTCAAGAAATTACAGCGAGAGCTAAAAAATTTGGAAGGTCAACTGGAAGATGGACAGCTTCGTTATCAGCAAGTAAGAGGCCCCCCCTATCGGTCAATAATGCCCAACAGTTTTAATTTTCATTTCGGTCAGTCTGGTAACACCCCTTAATAATTGCATTTGTGTGGCAGGGCAGATGAGTATGTAATGTGACTTTTACCTCATTATTTTCTGGTTTCCAGAGTGTCGAAGTACTAGTGCGGCGACAGCGGAGGTGTAAGTTGTATGGGTTAATCAAAGCAGGGAACTACCGCCCTCTGTATCGGAATGATCTGGCATTAGAGAATGAGCTGGGCGTTGCGAGGACAATGACTGGAGATCTGACTGCCGTCTTGGAAGCACTTGTCTCCGACTTTCCCGGACATCGAAACATTTTCCTCAGAATCCTCAATACCCTCAAGCCTGATTTCACATAAATTATTTTCTGCTATGGGCTACTACTTCACCTTCCATCTTTCCAGACCGTCATCCATGTAACGTGCAAAAGTACCCTTCGCCTACCGGTCATGGCAAGAGTAATTTTTCAATGGGTACAATGTTATATAAACCCTCCTAGGAAGTAATGAAGTAATATGCTCTTATTTACAATTATATTCTAGCATTTTTACAAATTAACTTTAAGGGGCACTTGTTTCTCAAAAATGACTGAACATTGTCCACGAACAAAATTAGAAGTTATGAGTAACACCTTGCTTTTCAAATTAAAATAATAATGATTAATAACTATAGTCAAGAGTGCTTCAGCCAATCTTAGCGATGTTGGCACTAACGTAGGAATATGGCAGTGTGAGATTTTTAATTTCCTCTTTGGTGCGGCAGGTGGAACGAATTCTGCGATCAGTTTTCAGTTAGTTGCTCTTAGTTACCTACCTACCCAGTCTGGACCTGTGTCAAAAAGGTTGTTTAAACTCTCACCTGGTCCTTAGATGTAGTTTTAATGTATTAAGTACTTAAACCGTTTACGGCTTATTTCGCATGTATATGATTTTTCGACGTCTTTGTATTGTATCCGTCGTGTTCGTGTGGGTTACAATTCAAATATACGGTGTACCAGGGTAACAACGGCAACCTCATTCAAGGTAAGCAACCTTTTCGCTTAAGCCAAAATAGGATAGGACATCATGATTACGGTCATGACAAATTGGTGTCAGAAGCGGGATATTGCGTCCACCGCGTGGGGTATCTTATACCTAATAGGTCAAGACGAGAGTTTGTACGTGTGATAACCTCCAGATCGGTCAAGAGGCCGAAATCTTTGGGTCTAACATCTATGAAGAGAAAAGGGTTACTTGCATTGATCTTTGTATTGCAACCAATGCAGGTCATAATGCTTATTCAACTCAAGTGATGTAGGAAACTTCACTTTACATATTTCACAAACTACGTTTTCACGGCGAATACTTCTAACATGTTTTTTCAAGAGAGAATGACTAGGAAAACATTCTTTACACAAATTGCAAACAAATTTTGTCAATGGCTTTTTGATTTTATGAACAGTTGTGGTATGTTTCTCGAGAAAGTATACACTGATGAATTGTTTCTCGCATCGAGAGCAAGGGATAAGGTGTCCTATGCATTTTTGAGGGATGAGAACTCCATTTTCAACCGCTTGCAAGTTTCCTTCACGGCCAAGTGTGGAAACGGTCGCTGTTGTTTGCTTAACCGGCGCATTTTTCCCATTTCCTGTAATTAAAAGTCGAGCGAAATGATGCAGGGGAAACAGGTGGTTTTACCAACCTACCATATTTCAATTCAGTTATGAGTTATGACTTATGACTGATGGTGGTGGCTGGTGGCAAACTTGTGTGCCAAAAATAGCCGCTGATCTACGTTATTCTACACAATGACAGGCTGTGTCATTCATTTCGTCTCCTCCACACTATTCAGATGAAGAAATCCAGTATCAGTAATTTTACTAAAATGCCTTTCAGTAAAACAAGGACAGGTGTTACGTGAATGGGTCTCAACTTACCAAGCTCAACTTCAGTATCGAACTCTTCCTTGACTGGCACTTTGACATCGTTCTCACCTAGAACGTCATCCACCTCTGAAATGACATTATTTGACTGGTTCACAATTTTTTATTTTCTCGCTAACCCATATTAACTCCCTACTTACAGGCGAGCAAGCATTGTTTTCTTTAAGAAATTTGATTTTCAGAAAGCTTACCGAATTCAATTTTGACAGCGGAAGGGAAGAACGGCGGTTTCACGTTGGCACTTTTCACACCTGAAAATAAATAAAATTCAGAAATCTTTGACCCAAGGTTCTACTGCAACAATCACTTGTTGCGAACTGCCGCAGTACTGTCTCCCCTTCCTACCTCCGCCAGTTAGTATATGGGGAATAAATCAACAATTTCGACCTAATGCCCGCATGCGTTAAGGTTACCCCAAAAATAGATGAAATTTACAACTATGATATCTACAAGAATCCCAGACAATTTTGTTACTACAAGTGGTTGCAATCTTAAACGAAGGTCTGAGTCTTTTCCTACATAGAGGTAAGTAGCAAGCGCTTACCGGGCTCTATTTTGACAGCTGCAGGGATGAATGGCGGTTCCCCCTTGCTAACGGTTGCATTCTCCACACCTAAAAAGAAAATTTAGTACTAAATTTGTGACTACACATCTGCCAAGATACCATGGTGGGTTAGGTTGAAAATAAGGAAACCGGAAAAAATTGTCGAGCTGCTACTTTCTCACTTTCTATCGCGAACTATCCAGTCCAAAACTTACTGAATTCTAATTTGACGGCGTTTGGGAAGAGCGAATGTTCCTCTTCCGTACCTGAAAAGCAAGGGAATAGTCAAGCTGTGCACTTATGATTAAAAACCTAGGTCTAGGTACCTACCAACTTACCTACGTCCCGGCACCAACCAACTTGGGTAGGTACTGGTACGATCATGGTATGATTGGAGGTAAGAATTAAACTAAAAGCTTACAAACACTTACCAGGCTCCGTTTTTATAACCAACTTTGCATCTTGCTTATCAACCATAATGTCAAGTTACGTTATTTTGCTCCAAAAATGTAAAATTATCATTTTATAACGTAATAACATAACTTTCTCAGCCCATGTATTACATACGGGCGAGAAAGTAAAAAAGTAATTGTTTATTTCTTTGTTGGTATGAGCACTAAATCGTTTGATACATCGAAATATTTCGAGTTTTATAGATTATCGAAAAACTTTTATTATTTACTTTTTTTTTCAAAATGGTGTCCAAGTCTAAAATGAGAGAGCAACTAAAATATAAATAAATTGAGAATGTAGACTAAAATATAAATGCATATCGAGTTCATACATTTATTGAGTCAGTAACATCGTTAGCGACTAACAGTTTGTCAGTATGACCGATGCCATCAGTGATGAAATGGTGATTAAAGTAGAACCTGGTAAGAAAGCCTGACATGTAAGGACTACGAAAATCCCGATATTGGGCCGAATTAGATTAATAGGCTGGGACTTGTGGGTTGTAAGCAATATCTGTTCCAATTTGAGCACATCGCCTCTGCGTTTCATGCTCCCAGGTCAGCCAAACTGTCGTAACTGAGAACCTTATTCGCGAAGAAGGCGACCTAGTCCGTGGTTTAGGTAGTAGGTACTCGGCTAGAATAAGTATTTTATTTATGAAAATAATTTTTTATTGTTATTGATACTTTCAGATTTGGTAAGCAGTACAGTAGATGAAGGAGGTCGATCACCTTTGTCGTTTATTGCCTTCAAAGAAGAGTCAGGTAAGCCCAGCGTTTGGTGTACCTGTAAGTACAAATTACTTTACGACCAAGAAATTGACTGCCTCCTGTATTTATATTGGCAGTGGGTCTTATAAGAGGTTCCCTTGCAATAATCTTGTTCCTGCTTGGTTAATAAGGAAACCACGAAATGTTGTATTTATTTGTTATTTGCAGACGAAGATGATGAAAGAGTGAAGGACGAGGCATCCACCAATGTATGCCAGCAAAGAAAGGATTCGGCAATCTTGGGAGCTCAAGCACAGGAGGAGGCATCTCCGATCACATTCCAGGGGCAGTTATTTCCGTGCACTCACTGTACGAAAAAGTTTATCAGTGAACAGTTTCTTCAGCGACACAACGCCAGCGCTCACCCAGAAGCCCCGTACAGATGCCATATTTGTCGGATAAGCTTTTTCAGTAACGAAGACTTAGATTTTCACATAAAACGGCATAATAACAAAAACTGCGATACATGCGGGAAATCATTTAAACTTTATAGAGATCTGCAAAATCATCAGTTGGATCATGAGACATCTAATGATATTAGTGCGGTAGTTAGTGAAAATATTGATGATGTAGAAGTGTCGGACCTTACAGTAAGGACTTCTCAAAAACGTGGTACTGCTGTAAGTAAAAATAAATTGAAGAAAAAAAGTGCAAAAAATTCTACTGTCGGGTATTTAAAATGCCTAAAATGTGCCATGCGTTTCATATCAGATGAGTTTCTCGAAGAGCATGTTAGAGCAAGACATAGTGCAAAAACATACGCTTGTCAAGTTTGTCACAAAGTTTTTAACCATAGAGGTGATTTAAATAGGCATTTTACCGTCCATGCTGAAGGGAAAGGGTTTGTTTGTACCACCTGTAATAAAGCATTTTCTCAAAACAGCACTTTAAAATTACACATCAAGGCAGTTCATGCGAAAGAACGCAGGTTTGTGTGTTCGGAGTGCGAAAAAAGCTTCTTACAGAGTGGAGACTTGAAAAAACATATGGTTGTTCACACCGGTGAGAAAAATTTCGTTTGTGAGTTATGTTCTAAAGCTTTCACTCAGAATAGTAGTTTGCGATTACATAGAATGACCGTGCATACTAATGTAAAACCATTCATATGTAACATCTGCAACAGAGGATTTTCGTGTCAAGGTAATTTGAAGCAACATTTGGCCGTACATGGAGGACAAAAACAAAAACCATTTAGTTGTGCTGTGTGTAACGCATGTTTTACAAGTAAAAGTCACATGAAAACTCACATTATGGATGTACATAGTGAAGAAAAACCATTTACTTGTGAGTTGTGCGGTAGAAGTTTTAGCAGAAATAGTAGTTTGAAAACCCACATGGCGGTTCATACGGGAGAAAAACCGTATGGTTGTAATTTTTGCAGTAAGATGTTTGCTACCAGAGCTAATTTAAAACAGCATATGCCGTTTCACACGGGAGAAAAGCCTTTCGTCTGTGGTGTTTGTTCAAAGAGCTTTGCCCATAGGGGCAATTATAAATCCCATATGGCTGTTCATAATACATAAACCAGTCAACAGTAAAAATTACCGCTTTTTCCTTACTTATTGTCAGGTTGTTTTTCTTTTTAAATTTCCTTGCCTTACGTTACTACTACTACTACTACTATCATTTTTATGAGCCGATCGACTGCTGACCAGCAAAAATTCAAAATTTCCTCAGCAATTAAACCCATCCGTTTGGCTCATCTTTCGACGCAGATGATTTATTGAACAACATTTGCGTGATCGAATTAATATTTGTACGGCGCGCACGGGTTGTTAGAAACTAGCTTTCACCATAAATCTAAAACCTACAAATCAACAGATACAAGTAACAAGTAACTGTATATTGAGATCACGTGTGCCACCTCACGATTGTATAAGACTTCTTGCCGACTCTAAATAGACTGATTTTGTTCGGTAAGATGTGACAGCTTGCTGTGATAACTTCACCTGGATTAGCCACACGCTGGTAGTTCACGTAGAATCCACCTGCAGCGATTATTCTTATAGCGTCATCTAAAAAAAGACAAGACAAAATTACTCTTTTATTCGTGATCTGGATTTAGAGTTTGAAGTAAATAGTAGGCACATTTTCAGCCTGTTCACAGAATACTGTTGGCTTTTTTTATGGCCCATGTTTTGAGGAAATTGTTTGAAATACTTTGCCATAGATTTATCACTTTAGTACTCATCTCATATTATGTTTAATTTATGGCGAACGTCGAAGGGTCACACAGTGAAGTTGGCAACTGACACCATCATTATAAAATCCAGCAAAAATGCACCATCATTAAACTTATCTATAAGTAAGTGGGCTTATAAAATCCAGCAAAAATGCACCATCATTAAACATATCTATAAGTAAGTGGGCTTATAAAATCCAGCAAAAATGCACTAACGTGTAGTCCTAAAGCAGTTGGCAGCGATAGCGGCGTCTATAATGGTCATCCCGGGCTCACACATGAGCTGCACGATAGACGCTCCGTGGAATACAGAAGCTATATCTTCACTCTTGAGCTTTCTCAGCTTTTCTATGTCTTGTTCATATAATATAGCCGTCGTGTCTTCGGCTAGTCGCAGGCCTCGCTCTAAAAACAGACAAGATAACGTCAAGGGTTCGACAGTGGCCAATGGCTTCGTAGATTTAGGCATTTTCTGACCTATAAACTCTTTCGAGCCTGTCACAATCGAAGAACATTTATTTTTTCTCTTGATTAATCTATCGGCTAAATTTTCATTTTATCAAAAAGATGTAGTCACCACACGACGCTAAATCACAACATAAAACTAGTTTACCAATGTTTCGAGAACAAGATGCATTCTATGATTTTCGGGGCCAAGGTGGATACCTACCACCATGTACAAGTAACGTAACATCCTCCGCAAGCCTCTTCTGTGCTGTCCTTCTCTCTGGAGCCTTCTTATGGACTTCCATCAGATCTGTGATGTTGCTTAACGGCTGAAAGGTCAGTAGCTTTAGCAAGTTCTCCGCCTGGAACATAAACCAGAATCAGGTACTTCTTTCCTAACCAGTTATTCGGAGAAAGGCATGGACGCGCCAGTGAGAGAAGAATTTACTAAGCCCGCAAGTCAGCAAGACTAGCAAGCACTAGTGTCTTATAGGTAGCTAACAACAATCTCACTTTATTTGCCCTGGGACAACTGTTAATTTATAGGCTATCCATCAAGAGGTTGGAAATAATAAGCAACGGACAGCTGAAAAAGACGGTGTACAGATGTTTGTCACTTCCTGTACATAATCATGATACTATCACTCCCCGGCTATTGTTTGCTTCTCCATCCAACACACAAACCTCTGAGTCTTTGGTGCGCATCAAAAACTGGTAGAGTTCGAAAGGGGAAGTCTTGCTCTCAGACAGCCAGACGGCGTTTCCCGCTGACTTGCCAAATTTATTTCCTTCTTCTGACGTTATGAGAGGCAAAGTGAAACCGAAAACAGGGGTGTCAACTACCCTCTGTATAAGATCATAGCCAGCTACTATGTTCCCCATCTGCAATTTTCAGGAGAAAAGTTAATTTTGTAGAGAAGCTTGGCAGTTGAAAATCACCCATTTCCGAATTCTTAAGGCTGTTAGTACAGTCCTGTTTATCAGTTTATGTTTCTTATGTATTAAAGTCGGAAGCTACATGTATATAGAACAGTTTCCTCACAAATATTCCCTGCAGAAAGGTGTTTTAATGTCCAAATTTACCTGATCATGGCCACCAATCTGAAATCTACATGAATATTCCTTGAACAGGTAAAGCCAGTCGTACGCCTGGAACAAAAAAATTAAACGGGGTTCGTTCATATTCTCCCATACATACCTTATAGGTCATAAACGTAACGTAGGCAAGGTAGGCCTAATGCTCAATCTAGGTAATTCGGAACTTTTGAACTCAAAAGTAGAACGTGGGCAGCACACGGTTCCGTTTTAAGAGGGACTCAGAAGCCAGTTACCTGACGCAGATATCAAAGATAGCTATTAACCTACCAGGCAGTAGTTAAAACAAATGTTCCCGCCCTTTACCTGAAGTATTTGATAGGTAAATTCAGTAAAGGATATTCCTTGCTGACTCTGCATTCTTTCCTTCACACTGTGTTTCAGTAACATGGTTCCAATCCTAAAATTTCTTCCAATTTTACCAATGAAGTCTAAAGCGTTCATATTTCTGTACCAATCCAAGTTATTGACAATTCTGAAAAAAGGAAAAGGTAGTTTGCTAGGTACAGGACATTCCACAGGTAAATCAACCAACGTTCTCCGTGATCAAATGAAAACGTTTCATCAACGAAAGCATACCTCTTGAGTCCTGAGTACCTATATGATCATTGACCAGACAGTATTTGAAGTCTTCGTTGACATCCAAAGGAGAAATCCTAATAATTTATAGATGAAGTAAGATTATCAATTCTTACCTCACGGGGAGCAGACTGCCAGTTTCTTTTCTCTTCTTCCATAAGTACTCTTCGTGATTATTAAATATCAACCTCAGCAGAGATTCAATTTCTTTGGCATTACGGGCAACGGCATCTCTTTCCAATTCGGACCTTTCTGTCGACTTGCCGCTTGGGTCGCCTATTTGACCAGTAGCTCCACCAATGAGTGCCACTACATTGTGACCACTTCTTTGCCAGTATATCAAATTTACTATTACAGCAAGATTTCCTACGTGTAAACTGTCTGCTGTAGGATCAAACCCGGCGTATACAGTCTGGGGACTGCTATTCAAGACATCAACAACAGCATTGGCACTGCCCTCAGGAAATAAATCCGAGAATACTCCCCGTTCTCGCAAACGAAGCACATTTCTGTTGGACTGTAGACATTTTGTGATATTAAAACATCTTTTAGGAGAATTGCAATTTATATTTCTCCCTATTTCTTTGACTAATTGGTAAATTTTACTGGAAAACATGCCGTAATCCGTTTTGTTTACAAACGGTGAAAAGCTGAAAAATTGAGGCCATTGATAAAAAAAATGTTTTTAAAATAATTTAATAATGCCTTAAGAATAAGATAAAAATTATTGTATTATTAAATACTATATTGAATATTAAAAATATTATAGGTAACTTCAGATAACTGTTAGATAAACATATTTTTTAAACTTTTAATTTCAAAATAGTTTCCGCGGGAAAGATAACAGCTGATTGAAGAGTTTTGATTTTAAGCATAAAACAATAAAATTAATAAATATAGACCATTAAATAAATATTTTATTATTTACAGAATATACAAAATTCTAATAAAACATTTTTTCACAATGAGAAATTTATAAAAGGAGCTTTAAATCGTCGACTTGCGGAAATAGGTTTGGCCTTCTGCAGTGGTTTCGATTTATAAAAAGCGCTATTTGTAATTATCTGCAGTGCATACATTATTTATAGTTTTCAAGCAAATAATATATAATTTATTTCTCTATTATATAAAATAATTGAGTTCTCATTGAAATAAACAGGAGTTTGGGCAGTGTTTGAATGAATGGTGCAGTCAGCCATTGGCTTCCGGCGTAAGGTGCTTACACACGCGGATTGCTCTCATCGGCTCAAAAATTTCCTCAAAATTGCCCTACGGCATAAAAATTGTTTAAATTAGCTCTTAATCCAGATAAATAGTAAATAATGTCAGATAACGGGACACCTGATTCTTGGGAAACACAAGCCGATACATCACCAAGCGAGGAAAACCCTTCAGACCCGTCGGCTCAATTTTCAACTCTCAATGTAAATGCAGCCGAATTTGTGCCTTCTTTCTCGTTTAATTCACCTACAGACGAAGAAAATAAGTCGGATAGTAAAGAGGAATCTCCTACGGAACCTAGTGCTCCCACACCAGCTATGAGTGGTAGGTTTCTTGCTCTACATTCGGGTTTGTTGACCTAACATCTGGCTCAGATAGGTTAGGAAGATAGGGCCAGTCACTCGTGAGCCGTCTTGAACTTCACATGTGTTTTACCTACTGTACTTTTTATCTATAAATTTTTATAAAGAATTAGTAGATTTGTATGATAATGGAGCGAGAACAAGGTATGGAATATTTTTTAACATAATTTGAATTTCTAATTATTACGTAAGTTTGTTTACGTGGCGATATGAAAAATGTGGTGTCCACGAGCCTAACCTATCCAAAAGTTCTCTTGATTCTTTTATCATGTGGTGTTTTATTGCTGTTGTTGGATTAACAATCTGTCGAGTTTAAAGAGGAAAATTGTGGGATTTTAACATACCTACCTGTAATACCGGACATAACTAGTTTGTGCCAACTCGTCCGATATGGAAAGTAGGTTTACCGTTTTTTTTGCTATGTTCCTATCAAATTCCTTGTTCACGCCTGTGTGTCATTATTTTTCGTTGATAAATTTCATGATTTTATGAAATTGGCTACTATGGTTTCGTCTTGCGACTGGGAACTTGAACAGATATTTACCTCACCCGCTGAGAATCTAGGAGGTGACGTGAACATTTTGGCCTAAGGCTATTTTAAAGATAGTTTAGTAACAATATGAAATAGGATCTTTCGACTTCAAATCACAAAGATAACAAACCTGCCTGGTGGTCTTTATGTTGCACCCACATGTACACATCAACATGAGACCCAACCTCATTCAACAAGTAGGTTACCTATTCCAAGAAAATGATTGACTGTGACCGATAGAGAGGAACTACTGGAGCCACTTGATAAGTCTCACAGATTTAGTTTGTACTGATATTAGTGTAAAAGCTAGAACTAGGTACCACAGGATTCAAGGTGCAATTTAGAATTTGATCCTTGCACCTGAACTGAAAATTGGCGAAATACCTGTTGAATTAATTTGGGGACATGTGGACACAACGTGGGACCAAACTTGCAGACTCTTCCTAAAAAAAATTATTTAGTTTCAGGTGACACAACTCCTGAAAAGGAAGAAGTAAAAGTAGAGGAGGAAGCGCCACCATACGCTAATCACGGCGGGTTTGGAGGGCCAGACACCACGGTAGATGACCCAGGGTCTGCCGAGCCTCCAGGGGTGCTCGAGGGGGCTCCGCCGCCCCCGGTAAGAAATTGATCAGGATCTGTTAAATTTTGAATTACCTAGATGTTCTTTGAAATTCCGGGCACATTGGCATCAAAAGAGGTAGGGTCTGGTGATAAATCTGGTGACTAACCCAATACAAAGTTCCTGTCTTACGTGTCTATGGACGATTTGTTGACAAACTCATGGCGACCGTTGAGTTTTTCCTAGTTTTTCTTTTTTTTTAATTTATGCGCAAGACCCGGAGGGGTATCCGCGCAATTGAGCGGTGAGGTATAAAGAAGAAAAAGGGGGGGGGGGGCTATATTTTAGACATGAGCCCCGTGGCACCCAGGAAGGCCACCAGGGCAGAAACAGTCCCGGCATCATCCCCCAGCACCGCACTCAGGGTGGATCCGAACCCACACTGAGTGCGCAGCTGGAGGAACGCCGGGCATTCAAGGACTGCATGCTCCACAGTGTTGAGGCATGGACAAATGGGGCACGTGGGAGCCGTCGCCTTGGCCATGAGGTACCCGTGGGTGAGGCGGGTATGGCCAATACGTAGACGAGCTACCACCACTTCCACCACAGGAAATGAACCCGCTGCGAAAGCGGAAGAGTAGAAATTGAATGGCGAATAGATGTAAGAAGGGGGTGTCGGGGATACATTTGCGATAAGGCGGTAATGCCACTTAGGCTGTCTGTAACAATTAGTGCTTTGGGGACACGCAGGTGAAGAATATGTAGCAGACAGTAATGAATGGCGAGAAGTTCAGCTGTATAAACAGCGCAATCGGGAAGCATGGGAAAAAGAAATTTGTTAGGCCCACAGGTGTTCGCTGCGTATAAGCATACTTGTCACGTATGTAAACATTGCGTTACGTTGTCGTAGTCTGGAGAGGCATCCTTGAGGACTGGGGTAGATTAGTAGGTACGACACAGAGGAGTTCGGGGCTGTACAAAAACTTTCAATCCTTGCGACCTGTAAAGATCTGTTGTTAGTAGGGCTGGGCCTGCTTCTGGGACAACTGTCTAAACTAAATGATCGAACTTAGACGCTGTGTCTTCATGGCACTGAGCTCCAGCTCCTCGGTTAAAAGTCTGATGTATCATTATTTTAACTCTGTAAAAATAACAGGTTGATTCTTGGGAGGATGATGACCCTTTGCTAACGCCGGACAACGAAGAGGACGAATTAGCGGATGAGTTTGACGAGGCGGCCATCATCAAACCCAAGAAACGATCTATCAAGGCTGAAGAGACGAAGAGCAAGAAGGAACACGTGAATGTTGTCTTTATTGGCCATGTCGGTATGTACCTATGCCTCCCATGTGTAAATTCCATTACATTTTATAACCATGCTAATTTTAAGGAGAAATCTTCCCATCGAAGGTACTTGTACTTCCCATATTAAATTTTTGGCGCTGCAGTTGACAGTGTTCCATCGTTAGTCTTTGTGCGGGGAGCGGTGCTGTTTTGCTTTTGTTTTAAGTGTTTGATTTTGGCAGATGCGGGGAAGAGTACGATTGGGGGGCAAATCATGTCCCTCACAGGGATGGTGGACAAGCGGACGCTGGAGAAATATGAACGGGAGGCGAAGGAGCGTAGCAGAGAGTCCTGGTACCTGTCGTGGGCACTTGACACCAATCAAGAAGGTGAGCTAAGTCAGAAGCAGTATATATGTAGATATGTCATTGATTGATTGAAAGATTGATTGTCTTCTTCGTTACTTGCAGAAAGAGAGAAGGGGAAGACTGTGGAAGTAGGGCGGGCTTATTTTGAAACGGAAAAGAAGCACTTTACAATTCTGGACGCACCTGGTCATAAGAGTTTCGTGCCGAATATGATTGGAGGCGCCGCGCAGGCCGATCTTGCTGTGTTAGTCATAAGCGCCCGAAAAGGGGAGTTCGAAACGGGATTCGACCGAGGCGGGCAGACGAGAGAACATGCTATGCTCGCCAAAACGGCTGGTGTCAAGCATTTGGTCGTCCTTATCAATAAAATGGACGACTCTACGGTATGTGCTGTTATTTAGGTTACGATATTTTAAAAAGCTGCTTATTCAGTCCGATTTTTTCGAAATTGATTTTAATTGAAATTTGCTCCACTCCACAAAAAGCACATTTCCCTGTACCGTAAAATATTGAAACATCCACTGCAATATCGTGCGAACCAGTTCCAGAAATATTTATGGCTGCAAACCACCCCATCTCAAAGGTTCTCAATTTATTTTGCAGGTGGGATGGAGCGAAGCTAGGTACAACGAGTGCAAAGACAATATCCTCCCCTACCTGAGAAAGCTAGGCTTCAACCCAGCCAAGGACCTGACCTTCATGCCTGTATCTGGATTAACGGGGCTGGGTCTAAAGGAACGTCTAGACCCAGCTGTCTGCCCTTGGTATAGGTAGGTTCTGTCATTTATTCTTCCTAGTGTTTTATAGACTCTTTAAAAAATAGAAAAATTTTACATTAAATGGTTTAACTGGTGTTTCGGCAACCTTTACAACCACGGCAAGTATAACCGCTTGAAAACTTTCGGCAGGCTGGAGTGAGAAGTGTATATGAAAATAAAATGCAATAATTTGTGGGATGAGGTTCGTTTTTAACCACCAGATTTCGATTCTTGTTTTATCTTAGCGGACCGTTGAAGTTGTCGTGTTAGACTGCAGTAAAAATAATGTGCTGTGTTTATTAATTTTTTTCGCAGGGGAGAGGCTTTCATTCCTTTTATCGATAATCTACCGAGTTTGAACAGAAAGAGCGACGGTCCTTTTATCATGCCTGTAGTGGATAAATATAAGGATATGGGGACGGTCGTTATGGGAAAAGTTGAGGCCGGCGAAGCGAGGAAAGGACAAGGCCTGCTGCTCATGCCTAATAGAGTGAGTATGATTTTTAAATGACTACGTAGGCAGTTCGTTTACATTTCTTTGTGGCACCTTTCGGAGTAACTTGGATCGCATTTTGTGGACGGTTATCACTAGCAGTAGGTACATTGTAAACTAACAAAACTCATTTTTGCAGACTCCTGTTATAGTAGACCAGCTGTGGTCCGACGATGACGAAGTGACGTCAGTGGGTCCTGGTGAGAACGTGAAAGTCAAGTTGAAGGTAAGATTCACCTTTACTGTAATGATTAAAAACTAACCCAGGAGGAGGGGACGACGGAGGCTTCTTAGGCTCTCAAAATCGGAAGCCGAGCGTGAGAACTTGTCAGTGCTGCTTGCTTCGTCCCACTCTCCATCCATTTTTGGTGCAGTCTTTCTTCATATTCATCCGTCACCCTCTGGAGTGACAGTTTTGAACAGTTTTTTGGGCACCTTGGGGGAAACTGTTAGAGGTATATTTTCTTCTGAACTACGAGTAGAATACTTTTTTTAGCATCAGAAGCATCAAGCGATTTTTTTATGGCGAATCGTTCTACGTTAAAATGATATCTATTTTATTCCAGAACAAAAATATATCCATCCAACAATACCCTTAGCCCCTTATACTGCCACATCTATTTTTCTAAATTGATGTCAATTTTCAGGGCATTGAAGAGGAAGACGTATCTCCTGGTTTCGTTCTATGCGACGCCTCTAACCCCACCACAACTGGGCGGATCTTCGATGCCCAAGTCGTGGTTCTAGAACACAAATCCATCATTTGTGCCGGATACTCGGCCGTTATGCACATTCATTGCGTAGCAGAAGAAGTTACTGTTAAGGCAAGTTTACTTACTGTTTTCATTTCAATAACCGGCTTACAGCGTCGATAGTCGAGTGGACTAAATGGTCGACTTTTGAGGAGCAGTGAGAGCCGGGTCACACCGGTTCGATCCCGATCCTACCAAATGGTTTTTCTGCTCGGCATTCACCTCTGATATGTCAGCATGTCAAGTGAAATGTATATCGAGGCTGTGGTGGTTCGGAACCAACCTAAAACTGTAGGTCCTCATAGTTTAATTGATGGCTGGGGAGCTGGTATTTGGTAGTGCTGCCAGCTGAGCACGATGGATAGTTCTTGAAACGGTCTAGTTGCTGGGATTGTCCCCCCCATCCCCGGCTTAATTTTTATGATTTTACTTGCAGAATTGCAGTGTTATGGTTGTAGACCAATGGAAATGAAGCGCACGCTCCCATTTGACGTTAATGTAATGATTGCAGGCCTTAATTTGTCTCGTTGATAAGAAGACGGGGGATAAATCTAAGACGCGGCCGCGATTTGTGAAGCAAGACCAAGTGGTCATCATGAGGATAGAATGTGCCGGCGTCGTTTGTATGGAGCAGTTCAAGCTATTTCCTCAAATGGGCCGCTTCACTCTACGAGACGAAGGCAAGACTATCGCCATCGGAAAAGTGCTTAAGGTTATTGAATAAAGTGCGTCCTCTTAAGCGACGTCTAGCTCCGTCCAAGGCCCTTAAAGCAACCGTGTGTAAGCATTTGGGAAAACTAGGAAATATTTGTTCCACCCCAGCGCTTGATATTTTTGTGTAGCAAAAAAAAAATGTTGCTGTAAGTTTCCGTTCACGAGCACCAATCGAAGACACTCCATGAGGTTGTAGTTGACCCTTAATCAAAGCGTTGCGTTAGCCGATTCGGAGAAAGAAATGTCTTAGTTTGATCTTATTTGAGTAAAAAATACAATGAAAATGTATCTTTAACGCACATATTCTCAAAATACCGGCTATGGCGCGCTAGTTAGTTCCCGTTGCCTTTTGATAGGCGCAACTTTAACCCCATGGAGTAGTTAGCCGTATTTCGTTCCCACCTCCACTACCTCCCCTTTCAAAAGGGAGAATGTGGATAAAATTCGCCTTCATAAGAGGACGACTCTGGAATTTTTTAAACCCCCTACGTTTAACATATACTACGAAACACATTTCGTCATTCTCTTTAAATGATGCTTGAAGCCTGCTGACCCTTCACTTAGGTCTTGAAGTTAGCCTTTTTATTGCAACAAGGTTGTACAATGCAATGCAATAGCTGAATTTAGCGTTTTCATTGCCGTTTTTTTTCTTTGGGCTTCTTAGTTTCCAGTTTGCAAACCCGAAAAGCCATAAATTTACAGCGACATAACATGAAAATTAGAAAATGAGATTGAAGCTGTGTGATTCGTCAGTAGTTCATCATATTCTAACTGGCCAATCACAGAGCTTGATAATTACCTATTCTACTGTCTGTTATTTACATAAGGAACTGATTAAATTTTGCTTGTTTGGGACCTTGGATTAATACACCTAGATAGATAAACGATTTACAGATGGAGTGTTGGGTCAAAAAAAAAGTCTAATGCTGAATTTCACCACCTCACTATAGTACCTCCTAATTGTTATCTTATCGTTAAAGTAGCCACAAAACTTATCATATCGTTAAACGTTCACTATAAAACCAAAAATGGCTTTCACGATAATATGTAACGTTTTTTGTTGTTTGATTCTATAGTACATCCAGCTCCATACTTGTTAATAACTTCAAGTTAAAAATGGAAAATAAACGTGAAAGACACACTAATTTTTCGGAGAAAGGTATTAAATTGTTGGGTAGACTACAATCCCTGCCTGTTTCGCACCCAAATGATTTGAAAGTATGAAAGTTATCGTTATTGCTAACGAACGGATAACCCACTCGAAAGCTAACGATAAGATAGGGTGCTATCGTCAGGATAGTGAAAGCCAATAACTTTTCTCAACGATGAAATTCAGCCTAAATCTTTGTATTGTTATGACGGAGACAGAGTTATTGGTTTCTATCGGTTCCTTTATTTAAACTTGAAGTTTAAGGTATCCCTGTATGCGATTTAGCCTAAAATATTTCGGTTGCACGAATGTGCTTTTTGGCGTTAGAGAAAGGGAGTACACCTGCTGGAATATTAACAGCATTTTCGTTGACTTCAACTAAAGAGGATGCCGTAACGCATAACTGACATCCAGAATACACTGGTATATTTTCATTTCTTGAACACCCATGTCTGTTACTCTCTTACTGAGATTGCTATCCCTCTTCCTCTTAGTAGTCAGCATTCGAGGGTATGATACTTCTTCAGTTCAAGCAAATTAAAATGTTTGACGGACGTCCTAACTGCTGGTGCTAGCAAATTTTGTAAAATTTTCAATGTCAGTATCACTGTCAAAAAGGAGTAAACAGCCTGTTCTAGTGGAATATTTTGGTTGGAGACCTTGTGGCTCTGTCATAGCGTCGTGAGGTGCATCTTCACTAATAACCAGATGAAGGCGTTTTGCTGAGTATTTGTGATTAGTCATTACCTTGATGTCTGTTGACATTTTGCGATTTCTACAGACAATCTGGCATTGTTGTGGCTCCGCTTAAGGGTCCGCTTAACCTGACGATGCATTTTTTGCCGCCCATAAGATTAACATTGCTAGCGGCGATTCATTTTCAAGGTTTACCCTTGGTTGGAAAGACACAAAATTTTGCCTATACCTGGCCCTAACAATTTTTTACTGGTTTTCGAGATACAGCACTTTTCCTTTTAAAAAGTTGAGGTATGCGATGCTAGCATTTTTTGCAAAACAGTTGCAATAAAAGAAACCAGTGAGAAATTGGGAAATCTGCTTCGATGTCGACCTACAACATTGTTAGGGCTAGGTATAGGCAACATTTTGTGTCTTTCCAACCAAGGGTAAACCTTGAAAATGAATCGCCAATCGCAATGTTAATCTTATGGGCGGCAAAAATACATCGTCAGGTTAAGCGGACACTTAACGTTTTTCAATTTTGAACCAGCACTCCATGTATATTTCATTTATCTACACTATTACCTGGAACTAGCGTTGCTTATATGGTGTCAAGCCCTGCTCTCTTATTGGTCGGTAGATTCGGTTTCTTGCTCTGCGATTGGTCACTGCTTAGCGTGGTAATTACAGTAATAAATAACCCAAGCCTTGCTACTGCTACTGCATCGAAAATTCGTTCGTTTCTAAATTACTGATATTTTTTGTGGCGCTATGCTTATGTTAACTTACTCCCGATGTTTAGGCCCACGTAGTTGGGTTCGCTTGAACAACAGGGTGGCGATTCAAGTGTTTTGGAGAAAGATTTGACTCCGAGCATAGGACACTGGGAAATCGGTGTGTAGCCCTCGAGCTTGTTGTGGTTCGGCAAGACATTTGAATTGGCACCCGTCCGAAAAACTCGAAAATCATGAAAT
This sequence comes from Mesopsocus fuscifrons, assembly GCA_950004255.1. Taxonomy (NCBI): domain Eukaryota; kingdom Metazoa; phylum Arthropoda; class Insecta; order Psocodea; family Mesopsocidae; genus Mesopsocus; species Mesopsocus fuscifrons. The sequence continues at coordinate 9,993,338 of OX465381.1, forward strand.
AAGCAAGGAGTACAAAATGTCAGCAAGTAGTCCGGGAGTCCCTTATTAGTTTTTCTTTGCCAAAAAATGTCTAGCTAATTAAAAGCAATAAATGATTAATGTAAAGTGTAAATAACTGTTTAAGTGTTGTAATCTCAAAAGAGAAGAACAAATTAACTTGGCCTTATCTAATATGTTATTCTTGGTACTGTGAAGTAGACAATTAAGCTTGAGTCTGATGAATAAAAAACTCTCTGTTAGGTACTATTACTGAGTGATTTAAATGGCATTTCTGTATCTGGCAACGCTGGAAGCCAGCTGCCCCTCTAGCACCATCGTGGGTGGGTTATAAAGCAAGGCTTGGGTCTCAATTTGTCAGAATTTCAATATTGACTGAAATTTAAGGTATTCGCTTGCGTCTGTAAATTCTAGATGTTTTTCCCAACTTACATTCGAACGTACCAACCATCGGAATTTACAGATCTTCTTGTGGAAAAAATTATTTGAAATATTTTCAATTTCCATCTCCACATCGATCTGACTCAGATGAAAGGTGTATTATATAATAATGATTATTATCTATAAAACAGCCTCTATATGAAAACTTAATGCAAATTATTACTGTGGTATATTATTTTATTCGCCTCTGGGTGTTTGTCTATTACTTGTGAGAGCTGTAGCAATTGCTGAGTGAAAGCGTACCCACTAGATTACATTTACAAGTTTTCGGATTCCATTTTCAAATAGTGTGTAAAAATGTCAGTGTATTGTTTTGTACAAAGAAACGTTGCTACAATTTTCTAATATATTTTTATCGTTTTTATCAAGCTTCTGTAACGTATGGATGGAAATTTTGTTGCAGTTTCTTGCATCTAACTATTTGAATTTGAGGTTCGAAAACTTCAAGTGTAATTTCTTATTCATCTCTTTAGCTGATGGAGGTTGCGAACTTTTCGCCTTGCCCTTCCGAGAAGGAGGGCTTGAGGAACTTAAGATGGAAATGTGGGTGACATTTTATGGTACTCCTGTTTGCTCTTTTAGTAACTAATCTGTAACTCACTAGAAAACCGTGGAAACCGGTAAGAAATAAATAACTTTATTTATTGTTTGCAATCTTATTTGGGGCCTCTGCTTTTCAATGGTATCTTGTCATTAGGAGGAAGCCTGAATACCTGATGTATTTACTCATGATCGGGAGAAGCATTAATGAACTGTATACCATTTGGCAAGCAAGGTGTTCCGATATGACTCAGGCTGAATTTCACTGGACCAGTTTAACGATAAGATAAATTTATGAACAAATGGCGCATATATTTAGCTTACGGGAAGAGGCTAACCGTTCTCTAAACCTTGCGATGTCACTTGTCATAAGCTAAATATATGCTTGTAATTCACTTTATCTCATCGTTAAGTTGGACTTGTGAAATCCAGCCTCAGGTGTATTGCCTACCAGCCTGCTTTGTACACGATGTATTCTTACAGGTTTCAGCCTCTGATTTTATCCATGTACATGAAGTAGATAGAACTGGATGGCTATTCAAGTCTCTCCGAGAAGCCCTTGCAGTGCCCTTGTTGCAGTGCAAGTTATCCAAAAATAGTTGCTGTTCTAAATGCTATTTGCAGCCATGTTTTTCTCGTATACTAGAGTAACGAGGGTCGTCATTAAAATTTTACCTCACTGCAACGTTACGCCGCATAATGTGAAGGTGGAAAATGTTCTGTTCGTGAAATGATGGTGTGCAAAAGTGATGTGTGTCCTGTAACTGTTATGTTACAGTATTTTCAGCCCTTGCTGAGTCAGTGCCTTTTTATAGTGAAAATTTCAACCCCAACCCAATATTGTTATTTTGGTTGACATCGCTGAAAATGCTTTGTCAGCTTGTCGAAGATTGTTGTTGTGAAAGGGACAGTTGTGGGCAAGGGTTTAAAGTAAAAACAGCGATATCATAGCGCGAATTATTCTGTGTAAAAGTGCAGCCGTAGCGTTGACAGTTTACGGGTTGTTTACTGGATAGCCACCCAGTTTTCTTTCTGGAAGTAAGTTTCTTACACACAATGTCAAATTTACCAGGGCTTTATTGCGTCCCAAAAAATGTGCTGCAATTAATTCTCTCTTATGTATTGTATATGTACATAACTATGGCGCCATTATGCTTTGTTGTATCATGCCTCAACATGAATGCCATTATTGCCACATATGAACCGTTTCTGCCCCTCCATTCTTGAATTCTGATTGGCTCCCGGTTTTTATTTAGGAGTTGACACAGGGGCTGAAGCATTTTTATTTGTGGTAAACAAAAAAAATCCGTACGTTATTAACATATTATGTGACGCCGATTTGAAAGGAATGCTGCTCTTTGTACAAAACGCGAAATACCTACACCATTAATTTGCAAGGGTACTTGGCACTGAAATTTCGAAAATATATAAGTGTTATTTACCGAAAATTTGATGTTTTACTGTAGTGGGATAAGGATGTTCCCATGACTCCGAAGTCATACGAATAGGCTTTCACAGGCAGCAAAGTCAAAGAAAGTACGGCCAAACCCAATACGGAAACACTTCGGCTTGTAGGAACCTAGTCTGCACTCAACTTATGTATCTGCAGCCATATTATGGATCTTAGTCGTTATCTCGGGCGTAACAAAGGTAAAACTACACCACGTCGTCATTATCAGAGTCGAACTTGGCGTTAACAGATTCGTAATAGATCTGCTGTAGGTAACATTCCTCTTCTGTCGGAATTTGATTCTAGATAGAATTAAAAAGGTACCTATCTACATTATATCTATAGGCATTATATATTTCACACATTTTTCATATATTTTAGACACCAACGAATTAGGTACAGCTATTTTTTTTATACTGATTACTGACTAGAATAGGTACCTGGATAAAACAAGTAATAAAAAAGAAATGGACGAAGAAGCATGGTTAAGGTGGGGGCTATGTAAAAAATTCATGATTCGTTGCTGCAAAAAAAGGGAATACATTAAAAAGTGCAAATCGTTGACAGAAAACGAATACAACTTTATCCAGTTGGCTGGGAAATAATAAAAAATGTTCTCTGTAAAGGTACCTTCCTACAATACGAACCCATTTAATTGGTTCTTTGCACGATGGCTAAGAAACTGGCACATGGAGAAGGGAACTTACACCTAAACGACGACGACGCACTTACTAATCAGAGCAGTTTGTTCACATTTATAATGATAGCCATTCGTAAAGAATTAATTTCCGATGAAACTGTCCGATTTTTTTTTTGTTCTACATCATTTTTTTACATCAAAAATTCTAAATGAAGTTCGGACCAATCGACTGTTTTTCGGAAAAAAATAAAAATTAAAATAACTTCCTACCACTTTCACTTAAAAATCATTGACTTACTATACATAAAGACAGTTATCTTCAAGAACGACCACACATCCGTGTTTATTTTTTTATGCATACTTTATTAGGATACAATTGGATATTTAAATGTTCGTAAATTGTTGTGATCGTGGTTTTTGTCAACAAAAAAATTATCCAAAATTAAATGAGTAACCTAGCGAAGATCTGATGAATTTCTAAGTACATAATGGCAATTGACGAAAGAAAGGAGAGGTGATGCAAAGAAATGCTGGCAAACATGATGCAAAATGCTGCAACCACGAAGAGAACTGTGGAAGACATGCCAACCAGTTTCCTGTAAATCATCAAATCATCATCATCATCATCAAACCAGTTTCCTGTAAATAATCATAAATATACTCGGCACTGTTCGATTATTTATAATTTATCTACTTTAGTACCCTACCTACACCACTCTCGCTTGGAGTAATGGACTGATCGAAAAAACTAACCTGAAACATTTAGGGTGCGTCCCACCATACTCGGTTAACGTTAAACTCCAGTTAAATTCCAATTATTGCACGGTAAAAACTGACTTTAACTGGAGTTTAACCGTTAACCGAGCATGGTGGGACGCACCCTGAATGTGTGTACACAGCATAGGACAGTTATCACGAAGTAGGGGTGAGGTGAGCTCACAAGAATCTTTTCTTTTTTACTGTCTCTCTCGTCCATCATCGTCCAGCTTAACTGTTACAGTGCCAAATTATCCGAAAAGTTTCTACGTTCGACCAGTAAGACGCAGACGCTAGGTTTGAAAAAATTGCCATTCCATACTACTTATAGCAGTCTCTTGGTACCTACTGAAGGTACAGTTACTAAACAATGTCTTGTTATACACGTACTTTAAGGGCCACCATAAGTACATTCGCTATTTATTTTACGTTCCGATTTCAAACTTTGTGAGAAAACTATTGGATATTAAAATATTCTGAAATATAGGTAATATGTCTTTGTAACGTCACTGTCATTAGTCACGACGCTATGTTGTGATTTTACGATCGAGTGATTTTTGTCACACAAAAAATTGTCCAAAATTAACCGATCGTGAAATCACAACATAGCCTCATGAGTAATGACGTTAAGAAGAAATATTATATTTCAGAATATTTAAATATCCAATAGTTTTCTCACAAAGTTTGAAATCGGAACGTAAAAAAATAGCGAATGTATATTCAGCTAAGAAAATTAAGCTCTAGTTACTCACAAATTGTTTTTGGGAACGTCACTCTGCCACAGCATGACTCCCGCGGAGCAGAAGACAAGGCCTGGCCACCGCGCTGGGTCTAGCATCAGATGTGTGATTTCGTGATGGCTTCGAGACCACAATAGTATGGAGGGAACTAACGTGGCAGCAGTCACAAAATAGAGGAAGCACATGGTCACATGGAAATGGATAAACTGAAACACACAAATTTAAACTGAAGAAAGCGGATTTTCGTAAAAAAATAACTTGGCACTTGAATCACATTAAATACTTAAAATACATTGCAACCGGTTCGTCGTTAAGACACCTTTTGGCAGAAAAGCCAAACCAAAACTATAATAAAGTCTTTACAATAAAATCAGCCTCTAGTCTCCCCCTTTTCTGGCTTATTTTGCAGCGCACTCTGGAGTAATATAAGTAAAAGTCTAACCTCTAATGTCGTTAAATCTGTCGAAATCCTTTGGCGGTGATTACGAAAGGCAAATGCCTCATAATTGCCTCTCCTTGCTTCTCTTTCAGAAGCAGCGTCTACGAACATATCATCCTCCATATCGCTTCCTTCTCCGGTTTCTCGTCCTTTTTCTCTCTCTTGTTCATTTTCCTCGTCTTCATTTTCATTCTCGTCATCTTCTCCATTTCCTGAATGTCTGGAAGGTGACGAGTCAGAGAATCTTTCCGAGCGTTTTTTTCCTCGCGTTACCGACTGGATGGTCCGTGCCACGAATTTCAGAGACAGTTTGAATAATTCTTCTAGGTAGTCATCATAAAGCTTGGCTAACTAAAAATAAACAAGGGGCTTAAAATTATATGCAAAATACCGTCGTAATCACCGAACAGGGATTCCCATTCAGTACCCCTTCCCCAAAACGCTCGTACGGGCTTGACTAAAGCCAGGCCACCAAAAAAAAAAAACTTGTAATAACAATAACTGAGAAAGATCCTTTCAAATATGATTCTACGTCCCGCGTTTAAACTTTTTTATTTAACCAAGAAGCACGTACAGATCTATCGTTTCTGGAGTATCACAAGGGTGGTATATTTCAAATTCACATTCAGAAGCAAAATCATTACCTTCAAAAAGTAGAAACAAGCAGCAAGAGAGATGGCCAAACCGCTCGTCGTGGATATAGACAGGACGACAAAAATCAAGGCAACAACATAAGGTAGCTTGTGGAAAGCGGCTAACACCCACTCCGACCATAAGACAACACCTGTCACAGTTCTTGCAAGAAACCTAAAAAAATACAAAAAATAATGTCACTCTAAACTTCTCGCACGATAAAAAAGGAAATCATAAGATACATTTTTTTTTAAATAGCATGAAATAAAATTTCAATTTTATTCCTCATAATTAGTGATGGGGGATTTTCCGGATTTTTTTTTTTCGGAAAATTTCCATGGAAAATTTCCGGAAATTTTCGGAAAATGTGGAAATTGTTGGAAATTTAGTGTTTATTGACTGTGGTAACGCCTAACAGGCTTAGCTACTGGTGGATTATGTGATGCCACAGTAGTTGCCGACCCCTTAATCTCTGATAAGTATCATCCGCGTCTAAGAAACCACCAAACAGTGTGAAGGCTCAAAACTGACTTTTCGCTTCTTATAGGGTTGAAATGAGAGTATACATCTATAAGATAACTATAGTAACGGTTTAAGATTTCTGTGAACGGTAGTTGATTTTCAGGTATATTAATAAACGAGTGGTATAGCCCCAGCTGCAAACGTGACAATAAAAAACCCCGCGAAATTCAAATATTTTAAGTTAAAAAAATATATATTATTATTTTTTTCGATATAAAAAAAAAAAGTCATGGAAAGGAAATTTTACTATTTGGGAAATTTTCCGAGCCCCCATCACTGCTCATAATCACTTTCTGAAGGGGTATCTCTGATCATGAAGCGAACGGTTCCAATGGCATTCATTTTTTCATACAACTTTATGATAACTCGGTGTAAACTTGACGCTCACAGGTCACAGGACGTCCACGACGGACTTCCCTAAACAAAATTTGGGGTCAAACTGACGATCGTGAGTGGGGAGTTAAGTCTGACAGTAAAATTTAACCGAGTACACAAAAAATTACAAATAATTTGTACCTGAAAGCAACTTTGTGGGCGGCCTGACCACTCACTATTAAGGCGGTATAGATAATAGCTCCCCCAATGTACGCCAAAGCTGTAGCCACCGCGAAAAGCAATATTGGGAGGAGGAAGAAATCCATACCGGCTTCTTCTAACATCACTGGATCCGGCATGGGAAAAATTCGAGCCAAGAGTTTTGAGCTGGAACCAAAAAAGAAGTAAAAATTGGCGTTCAAAATAAAAATGCATCGATGGCACTTAAGATAGCGTCATTTACGGTGGGAATTAGCCTCCACGCACTAAGATCTTTCCCGCCAACACCATGGGTATTTCTGCCAGACTTCAGTCAGCGAATCTTCAGCTGCACCTCTGCGTAATAATTGGTAGTGAAGCACGCAGGATGCAAAAGAATTTTTTACCATAAATGTGAGTTGAGAACACCCCTATGCTGAGAAACCTAAATAGGAACCTATTAGCAATATAGAGTGAATAGCGAATGGTAGTACAACTATACTCCAAGTCAGGCTGGGAGAGTACCGATTTCTCATAATTTCTTGCAAATCTAGGGCTGATCAAAACTTCTTCTTGAGCAGGGAAATATCTGCTCAGGGTCGGATTGGCATTTTTAGCGTATGGTAGGATATGGAAGCCATATCCGGATCGGCGTCAACTGAAAATCTTCAAGAAATTATGAGAAATCGGTACGCTCCTAGCCTGACTTGGAGTATACTACTACTCTTACAACCTACAAGTTGGACAATTGAGCTAGTGTTTTAGACTTCGTGCAGCTCAGCCGAAAACCTCTCGACCTAGGGTTGTACCACTGAGTGGCTGATTTATAACATCTAAATGTGATCATAAAATAAATTCTGCGAGACGGCATTCTCTGATGTTAGTGGACAGTTTTGAAGGATTTTACTCCGATTCAGGAATTTTGAATTCTACTGAGAGTGATAATGTCCAAATCTTGAAGAAGAATCATCGATTGCTATCAATATTGTTTTCATTTAAAGCGGAAGCAGAGAAAATCCATGGCAATCCCACCACTTTCGCTCCCCATTTACGGAAGCATCGTGGGTGGCCACCATAACATTACCCCAAGACTTTGGAACCGATGATAGCAGCCTGAAGCAGAATGTAGTATTTGCGGGCAGACTGAGCCAGAGCGTTGTGGAACATCGGCACACCTTTTCCCGCGTCCGCGCTCTCCATCTGATGTCTCAGTGTCATTAATATCACGGCCACAAGGTAGCCGGGCAACAGCGTAGAGTAGTACCTGAATAACACAAAAATGTTGATACAGGAGAAAACATAATAGTTTCTGCTGACATTTTTTGTCCCAAAAAAGTTGCTAAATCCCAACACAGTCACACAGTAGAGTTTTCTAATTACCTGGCAATCTGGGAAGCAACTCCAATTTGATCAGGGGCTATACTGAGTCTGTATTTACAAGAAGGGTCCAGTATAAGATCAATCCCAGCTACTCCATTCAGGTCGTCTTTAGGGCGAGGGGACTTCAGCTTTAACGTCACGGATGTTTCTTTTTGGTCCCTGCAGCAAATAAAAACATGTATAACATCACAGGCAACAGACTGCGCGCCAACCACGTCCAGAACGATTCAGCGGTCGGTTTAGCTGATTCTTCAGTGATTCCACCTGAGGCGGGAATATTAATATATTCTTAATTTAAATTTTATCTTACTCTACAGCGGAGACGGATGGATTCTTCTTGACCTTCTTTTTCATGTAAACATGTACTATTTAATTTTTGCTTACACGAGAAAGAAATGTTGCGTCTCATTCGCCCACGTGACGTGAAAAGTGATAACAGCATGGCTGGTAGCAGCACGGCAAGTCACGGCCTCAAGATGTATGGAAAACGCTTGCCAGATCTGGTCGAAGCCTGGCAGAGTAACCTTGTAGTGAACTGCATTGTCTGCGGTATTCTCTATTATCACGCTGCTTGTGAGACTGGCAACCCGCGGTACTGGGAAATTTATTATGCGGTTTAACGGCTGGTGAATATCAACGTTTACTTGAACCTGGAAAAAATCAAATTCCCGTGACTCATGCTTATATTTTCTGTGAAGTAGAAAGTACTTACGTTTTAAAAGCTACAATACACGATATGCCAATACCCGGGTAAGTTATACTGGTAAAACCCTAATTCCAGCTAGACTGTAGGAAAATTATTTAGTACCAAAACATTAGGACAGGAGTAAATCTCGGAAAATAGATATATGGCCAATATTCTTTCTTTGGCTTACTTACAAATGCTGAACCAGGTGGGATCCGAACGATGACATGGCTGAAGCCCAGGTCTTTCAGTTGAAACATGTTGAGTCGAATCACCTTCCGCCTAAATAATTTGGCGGGCATGATTTTTGTCAAATTCGAGAGGTTTACCCCTTCATCACTGGAATAAACATCAAAATAATCACAGCCACACTTTATCTTTTCTAGAAAAAGAAATCAGTTACTGTAATATGTAATAATATGTAATGCAATATAATCGTCCCTTCCACAAATAGCCCTAATATCTCCAAAGCCCCCCGCCCCCCAAGTCGCAGCCTTCCCTCTACCCCCCCCCCCCCCCCCTCCTCTGAACTGATCAAAGCCCCTCCACTCTCAAACTATCTGCCTGTCTCCACTTTCCTCCCTTCATGAACGGATCAGCAATGTTAACAGTCAGTTTAACAATAAAATCACGTAACGGCTAGTGAATGGCTAGGAATTTCCTCCTATAAAACGCCAATACTTACCAAACTCTACAATCGTCAACAATATCATCAGCCGAACACGCATAGACCCAGTCCTTGACATTAAGATTGACTGCTTCTAAGAAAGCGGCCTCGTGTTTTGGATCACGGAGGAGTCTGAGCATGACAAATTGTGCCATCTTGGCACCTTTTTTCTCCACAACTGAGAACTGCCGCTGGAGGTTTTCCACCCACCTTCCATCCGTCTCAAATGCTCCCCGAACTGGGTGTGGCCCGTACTTTTTCCCACCACTTCGCTGAAATTTGAAGAAAAATGAACTGAAAACTATAT